>OZ010746.1:33677640-34927640 GCA_963932245.1 Tachinus rufipes | reverse complement strand
ATGTCAGAGATATGAAACTTGCACTTAAAAACAAGACTTTACTAGGTCTAAATTTTGATGATACTGAATCCATTGCTGAATGTGAAACATGTATTCAAGCGAAAATACATCTAGTACCTGCTCCCCGTGAGAAAACCACACAACGAACAACAGAATGCCTCGAAATGGTTCATAGCGATGTTTGTGGTCCAATTCAAACGTCTACAATAGGTGGCAACAAGTATTTTGTAATTTTTACTGATGACTACAGCAGATATAGTCAAGTTTACATGATTAAAAACAAAAGCGAAGTCTTTGAAAAATTTAAAGAATATAAAGAGTTAGCAGAAACCCACACTGGGAACAAAATTAAATTCTTACAATCGGATAACGGCACGGAATATGTAAACAAACAGTTTGACACTTATTTAAGAAGTTGCGGTATACAGCGCAGGCTCTCCGCACCACATACCCCGAATCAAAACGGTGTTGCTGAGCGGAAAAACCGTACCTTGGTAGAGAAAGCAAGAGCAATGATGATTGACGCAAAAGTACCATTAAAATTCTGGGGCGAAGCAATATCAACTTCAAATTATCTATCAAATAGGAGTATAAATAGCGCCATTCAAAACCAAACACCATTTGAACGGTGGGTTAAAAGAAAACCATGTATTTGTACATTTTTGGTTGCAAAACTTGTTTTAATAAAAGGCACAAAAGTTCACAAATTTGCACCAAAAGCAATCCCTGGCATGTTTGTAGGATATTCTGAAACTTCCAAAGCTTTCCGAATCTATATACCTTCCAAAAATAAAATAATCATATCAAAAGACATTAAAACGATGAATGTTATGTATTACGATGAACGCAATGAAGATAAAATCTCCAAACTTTTAAATGATATAGTATTTATACACGAAAAACCAAAACAAACTTCATCACAACAAACACCGAAGGTTATGTCTGACGATGATAAAAAAGGAGATGATCAGCAAACTGACAGCGATGATGACACAAGTGATCAAGACGACGATGAAAAGTTGCAACATAATTTGGTCGATAGCACTGAAGATGTTCAACATGTAGAACCAACAAATATAGAAAGCGACAACGAATCTCTTTCCGGTTCTCCGAACATTGTCGATGGTGATGAAACGGTACAAACTGTTGTTGCTGAAGATAACTCAATTGCTAATCCGAGGTTATTGAGAGACAGGTCAAATATCACAACTCCTAAACGATACGATGATTTTATTTTAGCAGCAGCTGAAGAAATTGAAAACCTTCACAAGCCTAAAGAACCTGTGACCTACAAAGAAGCAATAGAATCTCCTGACAAAGAAAAATGGCAAGAAGCCATGAATAATGAGATTACTTCCTTGAGTAATAACCAAACCTGGAATCTCGTACATCTACCCAAAGGACGTAAAGCCCTACCAAGCAAATGGGTGTATAAAGTAAAAATGAACCCTGATGGTTCCGTCGAGAGATACAAAGCCAGAATAGTTATCAAAGGTTACGCACAGCAACCTGGAGTGGATTATGATAAAACATTCAGTCCAGTTGTTCGACTGACAACAGTACGATCTCTAGTTGCTATAGCTGCTAGAGAAAACTTAAAACTATGTCAGTTCGATGTGTCAACTGCCTTTCTAAACGGCACAGTAAAAGAAGAGATTTACATGAAACAACTTGTTGGTTATCAAGATGGCACAAATCGAGTCTGTAAACTAAAACGCAGTCTCTATGGATTAAAGCAAGCGCCGAGGTGCTGGAATACTTGCATTGCTGAATTCTTAAAAGAATCTGATTTCCAGCAGTGTGAAGCAGATCAATGCTTATATGTTCGAATCAGAGGACAATCGAAAGTCTTTATTGCTCTTTATGTTGACGATGGACTTGTAGCCTACAATACAAACACAGCGGGAGACGAGTTTATTAATGAATTGAGATTCAAGATAACTTCCAAACCAGCGTCATACTTTCTTGGAATGGAAATTAACGTATGCAAGGACATGACCATTACATTATGCCAAAAGGCTTACACAAAGAAAGTTTTGGAAAAATATGGAATGTCCAATTGCAAATCAGCACCAACGCCGATTATCAAAGAAAATGAGACGGAAATAGAAACTGAAACCAACGCAAAATTTCCATACAGACAAGCAGTGGGTGCTTTGTCTTATTTATCAGTCGGGACAAGACCTGATTTATCATATGCTGTAGGTGTCGCATCTAGAAACCTTGCAACACCTACTAATAAAGATGTTATGCTGTTGAAACGCATCTTTCGGTATTTAAAAGGAACACAACAAAACGGGTTGACCTTTATGAAAAAGTCGTCTCCGCACATAATCTGTTATAGCGACGCAGATCACGCAGGAGATCCGACTACTGGAAGATCGACATCTGGAATGGTGTGCTTATTCTCAGGAGCTGCTATAAGCTGGAGAAGCCAGAAGCAAACGACAGTATCCATCTCGTCCACAGAAGCGGAATTAATAGCAGCTAGTGAATCTGCTCAAGAGATTTTATGGTTGAATCGCCTACTCAACAGCCTGATCCAAACGGAGAAACCAGTGTTGAATTTGGACAATGAATCAGCTGTAAAACTTGCATATAACCCGAAGTACGAATATCATAAGCGCACCAAACATATTGTACTGCAACATTTCTATGTAAGAGAATGTATAAGTAACGGAGACTTCAAAGTTAAGCAAGTTTCGTCGGAGCTGCAATTAGCTGATATGCTAACGAAACCACTGTACGGTCCCACACTGCAAGACTTGAGTTCAAGGATAGGATTGAAGAATATATCTACTATAAATTCTTGAAAAAAATTTGAGAGGATGTAAAGTAGTATGTATATGACCTATAGACTATAGACATACCACATATTTGGTCTATGATAAGTCTGTTGCTAGGCAATGAGTTGTTATGACTTTTCAATTTAAAAATAAATATAATTTTGTACTAACTATTAATAAATCAGTATCAAAGTTTAATATTTAACATCTAACGACATGTCAATATTAGGGCCTGCACCTTAGGTGGCGGTAGCCTGGATTGGGCTGCAGTCTTTGACTCAGACTGTGTCTTAGCGTGTTTAGGCTTTGACTTGAAAGTCGCCACCTTAGTTGGTTTTGACCCGATAGGAGCCAATACCTTAGATGGTTTAGGCTTTAAGTGAGCCCCCATCTTGAGTGGTTTTAGTTGAAGTCCCACTCGTTGTGACCTAGGTCCAGATTGGATTGGTCGTTTGGTATTGAGCCTGATGGGCCCGCAACCAGTTTTTTACCTTTCACATTAGAGTCATAGTTTTTTTTTTTAAGTTTCTGCAATAGCAGTAAATGTTATAATCGGTGTTTGTTGAACAAGAGGTGTTTCAGCAATTCAAACAAACGATCTAGAAAAGGTAGAAGCCGTAATTGCTCTATACTTCTTTTGAGATCAAAGTAAGAAAGCTGGTCTGTTACTCTGATCTCGGCTATCTTCCTTTTCTCTTTCATTTTTGGGCAATCTCTGGAATAAACAGGATGCTTATCTTTGCAATTCACACATAAAAGTGAACTGTTGCATGGATCAGGGTCATGTTTCTCCTTACTGCATTTTGCACATGTTGCAACACCTGGACACCTAACTGCAGTGTGTCCAAAACGTTGGCATTGAAAACACCTCATTGGGTTAGAAATAAAAGGACAAACCGGGCGAGTAACATATTGTCACAACTGGGTCACTTACAATGCTAATTATTCTCATTATAAACCCGCTTGGCTACGGTTGTGACTTTGCCTGTTTGTGGGCCTACTTGCCGGGATGGCATTACTGTTGGGATTGGGGGGTAATAAAGACAACTAGTTACAACACTTACATTTTTATTTATTAACAATTTGGCGGCTGGCGGGTGATCTCGGTTGAGACTGTCCGCTTATCACACTATCTTCTCTTTTTATAATATTGCTCTCAACCATAGGTGACATCATCTGACCGCTCCCGTCCTGTCTATTATTTAGTCAGGTGGCCGCTCAAAGTGGAAACCAACATCCTTAAGACTTCTTTGTTTGCTAATCTCTTAACCGCGATGCGTAATTTATGCTACTTTCTTTTATGCGTAATCGGAACTCGCCTATGAATAATATCCTGAGTAAATATTATTCAAGTGCTTTGTCTATACAGGTGCAATATTGATTTACGAAATATGATTTCGTGACAATATACCACCTTAATATCTTTTGGGAGCCATTCAGAATCGAATGTTAAAATCATAGTTGTTGTATCTCTGACTTTACCATCTTTTCTACAGTTTAGTTTTTAAATATAAATAACGCCTTGCGACGCCAGTTCTTGTTTGCATTCGTCAACAGTTGTGTATAACAACTCATACCATGAAATTACTCCCTTCGAAATATTTAAGGATTTATGCGGCTCAACTGACAACGCAATATTACCTAACGACGTGCATTCCTGCATATTGATGCTCTTCAATTTATCTTTTACTTCAATAAACAAGGTACAGTCTCTCAACTTCTTACATGAATTTAAAGTTCCATTAATAATATTGGAAATGGTCTTATGAATTAAAAAGAGAGAAACCTCGTTTAGACTCTTTCCATTTTCAGAACATTTAACAATCAAATATCTAACAAACTTTCTACTTGTACTATTTCTATATTCATTAGTTCTCTCGTCCGTAAACGGCAAGGTTTAGAATCTACCATAATAAACTCTGTCAACTTCATTGCTCAATTTCCCCACCCACCACGGAGCCACATATGGGACGCTACATCAGAAACTGATGCAGTCGTCAGGGCTAATCGAGCGATATAGGTTTCATAAATGTAAATGAAAGACTTCCGCAAACACAAAGAATACTATCCGGCTCCAACCGTCACACATTGTGAACCTTTCATCTATCACCACATAAATAATTCCTCACCCTTAAGTTAAATAACGAGCCGATTGGTTAAAACTGGGTTAGGTTTAACCTCCCGTTTTACCAGAAGTTAGGGCCAAAGCAGTGTGTTGGAACTAACACTCTTTTAAACCTGAGTATTAGCCCCTCAACTACCAGGATCCCTTTTGCTGACTTTCGAGTCACCGCGCACGGCAAACAAGCAGGTGAGTTATACAAGGTGTTGTGAAAATTGTCAAAAATAAACTCACAATTAAGTTTGACTTGTCCCTGACGAACTGGGTTTTTTTTTAACGAGGTTTGCTTAAGAACAGTTGAAATTATTATTAACAAAGAGAAACAAATAGAACTGATATATCAACGTTATGTCTCAAGAACGTCACAGGAGATTCAACGCTTCAGTATTTTAATTTATTTATATATTGTTTAATCATTTTTAATTTTAAATAAATAATCAATGCTGAAATGAATTTATTTATTATCATTTTGTTTCTTTTATTTTAGAAAACTTGAGAGAATCAAAAGGCACGTTACAATATGTATATGTATTTTTTTTGTTGTTATTAAGATAAGTTTTATTAACTTTAATTTAAGATTATTGGGAAAATTGGCATTTTCCATACCCCTTTTGTACCCTCCCTCCTTTCAGCAGTATTATTGTGTTTACAGCCAAAAACCCAGGAGAAAGAGAGCAATTATTCTTAAGCAATTGGAACCCGATATTTTTATCAAAATTATATGAAGATTACTTCAGGTGAGTTCTTATTTTTTGTTTATTTTTTTCTATTTAAATATATATTCTTCATTTGTTTTTTTTGTGTGTACCATTTTGTTTAATTGTGTTAAAACTGTTTAGTACGAATCCCTCCTGGGGGTCAATTCTGATTTCCGGTGTTCGCGTGATAGATTATTACATCACTTTTAATAAGAATAGCAAGTAATATTTGCAGTAAGAAGCTTGTACAATAATGTAATTACCTTTTATGATGTTAATTTCATTATTATTGGGTCGGTCGACTTTGCTCACCGGTGACTTTTCTCATCAAAATTACGTCATTTCCACAAAACGTTTGTGAGTTTTGTCACAGGTGACTAAAAGCACATAAAAACCGGTGACTTTAAACAGGCACAATTAATGCGGTGATTTTTCTGACAGTTTGCGAGAGTTTATCTGTCATTAATAAAATTGAATAAAATTCAAGTTAAATATTGTAATGTACTTTAGTCTTTTAATAATCATTAATTTAAAATTGTGTAAATTATATACACAAATTAGTTAAGTTGCACATTGACGACATATACCGCATTATTATATTATGAAAGATATACCAAGTTGCGTGCGTCTAGTATGCGGCGGTCTGCTTTATAGATATGAAACAAGATTATTAATTTATCAAGCAAAACTTTGTCTCAGATTAACAACTACTACGTTGCCATGTCAATCCCGTGACCACCCCTGTCAATGCGGCTAAAATGCATTTTCACCATACATGTATTATTCAGCAAATACTATAATTATTATTGAATTATAGAACAATTTGTACATTCCACCTAATACAACTTTTATAAATCTTTAGATTCTGTTATAAATAATATTTCAATGCACAATTGATTGTTTGAAAATATATCGTCGGTTAAGATGTGATACCTCGTATCTGCACTTTTTACGAAAATGAGATGTATACATCAAATTTCGCAGAAAAATTCGCTACATCTACCCAGTGCTACCTCGTAAGTGTATGTGTAATAGATTCGAGCTAAATTGAAGTGAAGTGATACCTCGCATGCGCGAACGCCAAATATTTTCGTGAGACCTCGTATCTCGCTCAGTCTTGCAGTGTTTACAGTGCGTGTCACAGCGTCCACTGAACGCTCTGTGGTAAGTACTTCATTTTTTAGGTATTTTGGGCATCTTTTGTAAAACTAAACATAAAATGAAAGTCAAGAGAGAACTAGTTACGCTTATTTTGTAGAATAACTTCGATATTTTCAGTTCTAGCCTAAGTAAAAGCGATGTTTTTGTGCAAAATCAGATACGAGGTATCACGTTAAGCGAATTCTCAAAAGACTTGCATTTACGTGGTCTCACTTACAGCCTTTTATCATGTTAATAACAAACTTTTTTTTATTAAAGATAATGGATCCTAAACAATATAACTGCCGTACGGCGAAAATATTTAATAATCTTCGTATGATGAATATCAGAAATAAAACAGACACTTTAAATAATTCGACTGTCCATTTAGACGACTGTAAGTGGTATGATGAAAATGGTGCTGTAATAAAAGCTAGTTCACCTAATACATTGCCGATTGAGTCAAGTATTGTCCTAAAAAGATCACCACTAGCAGAGAAAAATTGTAATATTGAACAAATAAACTATAATGAAATAAACGATGATAACGAATGGAATACTTTACCATTAATTGAAGAATTAATTGGTAATAATGAACAACCAATTTATGAATTATTACAAATTGATTATTTAAATGAACAAAGAGATGGCGAAGAGGCACCGGCAGAAGCGGAGTTGGATTTAAATGAGCAAAGAGATGGCGAAGAGGCATCGGCAGAAGCGGAGTTGGATTTAAATGAGCAAAGAGATGGCGAAGAGGCATCGGCAGAAGCAGAGTTGAATTTGAATGGGGAAAGAGATGCAGAAGAGGCACCGGCAGAAGATGATTTGTCAGATTATGAAAGTACCAGAAAAAGGAAGCGTATAGCAGCAAAAGCGGATTGGGAAGATGTAAAAAATAAGAAATTACGAGAAATGGGAAAAGCTTATAAAGGTTGGAGTAGACGCAGAAATACACCTGCTCAAAGAGGTATTGACAAAGAGGCAAGAATAATTGGGCCTCGGTGCGATTCAAAGTTATGTCTAAAATCTAAGTTTAAACAATGCGATAAGCTCTCTGAGGAGAATAGAACTATTCTGCATGAAAAATTTTGGTCTGAAATGAGTTGGGACCAACGAAAAATATACATTGCGTCTTTAGTTGAAAAATGCAAAACATCAAGGTGTACGAAAGATTTGAATAGTGAAACCACACGACGAACGGGAACTTTAAAATATACTATCAAAGATTTAGACGACAAAGTTTTAAAGGTATGCAAAAAAAATTTCTTTCCACCTTTGGCCTCAAGGAATGGTCCGTTTCCAGCTGGGTTAATAAATCACAGTCTGGAATGGTTCCATCTCAAATCACATTAAATGAATCAAGGAGACTAACTAAGCCACAACAACTTAACACCGGAAAGATAAAACTGGAGGAGTTTTTGGATGCTATGCCAAAACTACCATCGCATTATTGCAGAGAATCTACAAATAAATTGTATGTTGCGCCTCTTTACGGAGACACCATGGCTGATAAGGAATACAAAAATATCTGCTCTCAAAACGAAGAAAAAATAACACTAGTTAGCAGATATTTATTTGACCATGTTGTAAAGGAAAAGAACATTTCCTTTCAACAACCAAAGAAAGATCAATGTGATACGTGTTGTGGATACGCAGTAAAAAATATTGACGAAAATACATACAATAAACACATAATAATGAAACAGAAAGCTAGAGCATGTAAGTCCGAAGACAAAGTGCTGGGAGAGACGGGAAAAGCTATTGTTTTGACCCAAGATCTGCAGGCTGTTAAAGTCTGTCCTTTTTTAAAAGCTTCTGCATTATATTACAAAACAAAACTCGTCTGACACAATTTCACCATTTTTAACCTCAATTCTCGTCACTGCCGCTGCTACTGGTTTGATGAGTCGGAAGCAGACTTAACGGCCAATACTTTTGCTACTTGTATTGTGGATTACATTATGGATCTAGGGAATATTTCGATACCCGTTATAATATGGAGCGATGGATGTGGGTATCAAAACAAAAACTCCATTCTATCAAACGCTTTATTGAGCTTAAGTGTACATAAAAACATCGTGATCTATCAAAAATACCTCGAAAAGGGACACACGCAAATGGAGGTCGATTCCGTTCACGCAGTCATTGAGAGAAAACTGAAGAACAAATCAATTTATTTGCCTAGTGATTATTACCGAATCACTGCAGAAGCGAGACAAAAACAGCCCTATGAAGTAAAAGTCATTTCCCATGAATTTATTAAGGAGTATTCTGATTCACCAAAATATGAGTCCATAAGACCGGGTAAGAAAAAAGACGACCCTACAGTTAGTAACATAAAGGTTATTAAGTACACGCCGGATGGACAGATTACAGTAAAACTTACTTTTGATGATGATGAAGAGTTCAGAATTCTTCCAGGAAGAAATACAAAACCTGTAGCAGATCTAGGAAGCTTTACCCAATTACGGAAAAACCCCATAAAAATCAAAAAGCAAAAATGGGAACATCTCCAGCAGTTAAAATCTGTAATTCCTAAAGACTGCCACCCTTTTTATGATAACCTACCACATATGTAAAATAATCTAATATGTATAGTACATTGAACCTAAGAATATACCTATATTTTGTACCTTATTTTTCAATAAAATTGTTTTGATAACCCTATTTATTTTTATTTAAATGAATACTTATAATGTAGTGATACCACGTATCTGCATAAAATTGATGTGATAACACGTATCTGCAGTAAAAATGGATCAAAATGGTATAACAGCTTAATCTTACTTAATCCTAAATCAAAAGAGCGATTGTCTTTTAAATCAGTTTTTTGTCTCTCCTGAAAAGTTGCACTTTTGTAGATACCAGGTATCACATCTTAACCAACGATATTTAAAATAATTGACATGAATATAGCAACTTACAGACAGATTTAACAAAATTACTAGGTTGCCATGTATTTTCAGTGACAAAAACCATCGGTGACAAAACTCACAAAGATCAGAATCGACCCCCTGTTCACTGAACTTAGCTGGGTAGCCTGTACTAAAATGTAAGGGCATTAAGGGCGTAGCAGTTTTGGAGCCCAACGTGCAGCGTTCTGAGAAAAAATAGTTTTGAAAATATTTTGTGTGGTTCAATTGACGAAAATAGGACGTACCAATTAGTGTTTGAGAAAATAATTTTTGACGATATTGCCACTATTATTAAAATTGTTTCATAATGTCGAAAATCGTAGATCAACTCGTCAAAGACGAGATTGAGTATGAGTTAACAGTTAGTAGCATTAAGCATGAAGGCAGCGTCAAGGTGATGACGAAATGTCTGAGATGAGTATTAAAACTCGAGAAGGATGGCAAAGTGTTTGTAAGTGTGTGGAAAGAAAAAGCGGCGGTTGACTTAGACGCATGTTGGATGATATAAACAGGTGGTTGGGCGAGAGTTGCTCTACTATGAATACGGCTCGAAAAATCGAGAGCAAGCTAGCGCATGTTATGGAGCGGTTAGATCGTTGCAAATGTTCGGAAGAGGCGGAACGAAAATTAAAATCTAGTCTCGCACAACGAGCCATGACATGTTATGGCGAGCTTCAAGATTGTATTGAGGAGTTTCAAGGCCGGCAGAAAGAAGATATTCCTATAGACGTGGTGTTACATCAAACTATTTTGGACCAGAGTAGCCAGTAGTATCCAGCCCGTATAGGGATCGTTTCTCAACCTCAGCTGGAGATACAGGACTAGGAGGCAGCGATATACAATGAGAGCCTGAATAAATTTTTAGAGAAGGTTGAGGAGCTAAGCGAGCCTTTCACGACCAACAAAGGGACTGAAGTATTCTGTTGCACCACCCTCTCCCGCAAGGGGTACAATCACCTCATATCACTCACTCGGTCATAACTTATAATCATCTGGATTTATAAATTAAATGATGAATAAATGACTTCGATGGAGCATTGGTAAGTACACAAATTAATTTAACCTTTAGTAACGCGCGCTTATTTGTATCTAAAGTTATGCAAACCAATACAGTTGTGTGAATTTAGTTATGCTTGCACATGCTTTGTGTGTATGTATTCTAGTTTCTAGTGTTATTGGTTGTTTATTATAAAATATTAAAAATAAATATTATACGTATGCTGATGACACATGTATTATATATCACGGAAAAAGTAAAGAAGCAATAGAAAGAAACAAACAAACAATAAATGAAGAAAAAACAACTTATATGGTAATAAGACAAAAAAACACAAAAGATATTGACATAAAAATTGTAATAAATAACATACCAATTACTAGAACAAAACAGACAAAATACTTAGGAATAATATTAACCGAGAAACTCACCTGGGATGCACATATTAACAAATTATTAAAAGAAAGCGCAGCAACAATAGGAGCTGTCTATAGAGCCAGAAAATGCATACTAAAAGAAACAGCAATAAGTATATACCACTCACTTTATTTAGCAAAAATTAACTATTTAATAAATATATGGGGTGAAACAACAAAAACAAATATACAAAAAATCCAAAGACAACAAAACAAAATACTTAAAATAATACATAAACTTTCAAAGCTAACACCAACAGAAGAAATATACAAAATAATTAACGAAACAAACATTAACGAAAAAATAAAAATAGAAAAATGCAAACTAATATATAAAGTTAAAAATAAAGAAATTAAAACAAATCTACAAATAATATTAAACAAAGAAATTCACGGACATAACACGAGAAGAAGAAGTAATATATATGTACACACAACAAGAACAGAAAAAGCGAAAAAAACAATACTAGGAAATGGACTAATCACGTACAATCAACTACCTGAAAATATAAAAAAAACGAAAACTTTTAAAGAATTTAAAACAAAAAAAAAGAACACTACATAATAACAAGACTAAAAAAAACAAATTAATTTAAAAAAAAAAAAAAAGGATAATGCACAAAAAAAAAAAAAAAAAAAATAGTGCCCCGAATACGAAGCTCTGCAGCCGACCATACATGGAAAGATGCAAAGCAGCAAGTGGGGAGAAAAAAAAAAATAAATAAATTGAATAATTTATATTTATACATTCAAATTGACACTGTACTTAACAATTTATTATTTATAATTTATATGACAATAAAAAAAAAAAAAAAAAAGAAAAAAAAAAAAAATATGCAACACAATAGTCTTAGAATTTTGGTACGATAAAATATTTATGGAGACTCTGATATACTGAATAATTTTTGTTGATTGGATTATATCCTTTTTATTCTAGAAATCTAGAGTATGCTAATGATATAATATTTCTAAATTTCTTTATAATAAATTAAAGGATTACATAACAATATTTCATTATGACATTAAAAATTCTTTTCAATTAAAAGAACTAATTCAAGAGTTACAACTTCCGGCAGACTATATACTTGTATCATTAGATGCCACATCTCTTTTTACTAACATACCACAAGAACTTTTACTTCAAATTATAGAACAGGACTGGGACATGATATTGAACTACACCAACATGGAAAAACAAATGAATTTAAAACTAATTAACCACATATTTACAACAAGTTATTTCCAATTTAACAACACATTTTACCAACAATTGGATAGCAGTAGAATGGGCAATCCAGCGTCACCTATATTTGCAAACTTGGTCATAAATTTTATTATTACTAAAGCGCTAAAAAAAAACCATTACTATGGTCGATGACATTGCAAACAATATAATCTATAATAATTTAAATTTATTTCTATTTTAAATGTTCATTTCTGCCAATTTAATTTCTGACCTAGTTTTCCGCTGGGATTAAAACCGCAACCTCCAACTAGGTTACTCAGAATAATTATAACAGATAAGATATATATTATTTTTAATTTTATTTATTTCTATAATTTTTTATAATAAGATTTACTTTTTTACAATCATTTCACAATAATTTAAATTATATTTCCATTTAAAATGTCTTCAATTTCATTTGATTTCAGAATTGAATATTCTCCTATTTCACATATGCTATCCCGATATTTATATGGGTTAGATATTTCTTTTCTGCTGGCTGCTATTATTTTCTGACCTAGTTTTCCGCTGGGATTTAAACCACAACCTCCAATTAGGTTACTCAGAATAATTATAGCAGATAAGATAATATATTATTTTTAATTCTATTTATTTCGATAAGTTTTATATAGATAATATTTTTCATTTTAGTCTTGTGTGATTTGTTGTGGTTTCTATGAGTAATATAATTAATAATAATTAATTTATCAAATCTGGGTGACATTGTAGGAACCATCTTGACACGTTGATTCGATTATATTCTCGCCTGTATTCATTATACTTTTCTTTTCGGTTGTCTAATATAAATTCAACACTTTTCATCTCTTTGTAACAATTGTAAATTAATTATTTTATAAAAAGCACACTTTAACAGCTTCTAGTTCACTCAATATATAGTTTTATAACATTATTGCGAGTTGTGTTTGTGTGAAGAGTAAATGACGAACTGAACTGGCAACTAGATAATACGTACCATATCATGCCTTCCTAGTTTTACGTCGCCCATCACCTACTTTCCATGCGCGAACATAACAAGCGCATGTAGAGAAGTATTGATGCCGGCAAAATTATGGGCTTCCCACCACGTACAGTTACGTGAAAATTATTTTGTTCTATAAAATACACTCAAATTATTCATTATTATTAAATAAATTATTTTACTTATATAATTTTATTTTTGAATTTATTATTTTATTC
Organism: Tachinus rufipes; assembly: GCA_963932245.1. Classification (NCBI taxonomy): domain Eukaryota; kingdom Metazoa; phylum Arthropoda; class Insecta; order Coleoptera; family Staphylinidae; genus Tachinus; species Tachinus rufipes. The sequence continues at coordinate 34,914,141 of OZ010746.1, read as the reverse complement.
TCGGACTATTATCATGACTTAAACTAACTAAAGGGTAATTAGTATCTATTTCTGAAATTAAAAGTAACAAATGTCTCTTTGTTCAAGTAAATATTACATTCTGTTTTTGAACAGTGCAAATGTCTGAATTTGCATTTCATCTGACGTGCAATTATTTTTTTTAATTATACTTGTACCTTGATTATGCACAACGATCTGTATTCACCGTTTTTATTTAATGAGATAAATTAAGCTTGCCTATCAACACAATTCAATCGGTACTGCACCATGAGCTAAATTAAGAAGCTCCGATAAATTGATGCTAAATGACAACAATTTTAATTAAAATTTTATATTCAATTATTAAGTAAATTTACAACAACATCCGCTTATTACATAATATTTGAGATAACAGCTGCCAATTCTTTGATCATTTTTTTTTCTGTAAAGTATAGTTTGAGTGAGGTTGAAATGGATATTTCTAACTCTTCTCCTAAAAGTGATTTTTTTGTTTTAATTGTAGTTAATCAATAGATTATTTTAGTTTTCTTATCAATTAAAAGTTCTTATAAAAATTAAACAATGTTTTTTATAGATAGCAGGCTTTTCTGCTTAGTATCAGTAATAGTCAGTTTTTGAGCCTATTTTTTAGCACAGTTTTTCTACATCGATTTTTTTTCTCGAATGTTTTCAAATGAGATTTTATAAACTTGTACTTGCACTAGTCTGAGAGACTAGTAGATTTTAATCAGGGAATACTCTCATTGACACTTTTCAAACAGGCTTTCAAGCAGCTTTATTTCAACTGGTTTTTTTGTTTGCATGGTGTAAGAACATTCCATGGAAACATATAGGGGTGACAAATTAGGGGTAGCTACCATAAGTAGGGCTGGGGTTGATGGTACATATACAGGGTGTTAGACTACAAACGTCCGGCTAAATAACTCCGTTATTTTTTAAACGATTAACATGATTCAAAAACCATTAAATGGTTTTTTGAATATTATAAAGACAGGTACACACATGTATGTTTTTGTTTTTAGTATGGTTGCTATGGCAACGAAATTCTTAAAGTTACTACTTTTATGCATAAATAACATATAAACACTCAAAAAAATAAACATTAGTTATTTTCAATGCCAACTATTCAATTACGATAATTTTAAAAATATGTATCTTACCAATTAAAAAATTAAGTTGGTTGTCATAGCATCTATATACTAAAAATAAAAACATACATGCGTGTTCCTGTCTTTATAATACCCAAAAAAAGTTATTCGGCCGTACGTTTTTTGTTTAACACCTTGTATGTTCCACCAGTCTTTTAGTATGCTACAGATATGTACCACCAGTTCTTTGCTTAGTTTAGGTTTACTGCTCTTCACTTCTAACGGTATCGTTTTATCAACATTTGTTTTTTTGGTGTTTTGTACTTCGTTATCTTTAGAAATATCAGTCTTATCGTCAGTCTTTCTTTCTCCATCAATCTAAATTTACTTCTACAGTTTTTGGTATTTTGGAATCATCTGAGGTAGTTTCTTTAAGAACTTCGTTTATTAAATGGGCATGTGAAGATCTCGAATACATCTCCCGTTTTTACCATTTTGACATTGGGCAACACTATGATACCAGATATAAAGTGGGGATCTTTAGATCTTAGCGAAAGGGTTAATAGTTTTAATAAATGAAAATGCTTGTTTAATGTGTGGTTTTGTGTCACCGCTGGGGGGATTTTGATCCATCTTCGATTTTGGAGCTAGCTTGCTGACGGAGCGGACCACGTAGAAACCTCTGCTTGGTCTCATTTGAAAGCTAATAAGTAAAGCTTAATTTTGGATGGATGTGGTCAAAATCTTTACGGGGCAAAATATAAACGAACCGGTTTTTTAGATTTTCTCATATATTTTTTATTTCGGGAATATTTTATAATTTGATTCTTGCTAGTCCAGCCTTCTGATCGGAGCTGGGACGTCGAATAAGAAAGTTGGCTGTGCAAATTGGGGCCGAAACCATGACCAAAAATGAGTTTCCATAATTGTTATTTGGATTAGAACAAAATGTGAAATCAAGATCCGAAATTATATTTGTATATGCAGGATATATTTTACAATATCGCAGTAAGCTATTCTTTTGTAAGGGTTGCTTTTCATATACGCTTTTTTCAAAGACCCCCCAAAGAACGTAATATCGAGTGGATGTAATCTTTTAGAGGTATGTGGTGAAATTGAAATTTTGTTTAATGCTGGTGTTATACTCATACGGGGATATATAAACATCGGTGTAATAAAATTTCCTGCAGCACTCATAGAACAAAAATGGTAATATTTTTTCTTCAGGTTGGTGCAACTCCAACTTGCTTTTGGCCCTTAGTGGCAATTATTTTTTGTGAACTGTTGTCAATACAGTTTCATCCACATCGTAAATTCTACCTGAAAAAAAATATATTTCGAAAAAATTATTAAAGAAATGTTTTGCTTCCACTTTATTAAAAGCGGTAACTTTGTTTAAGCTAATTGCTTCTACTTTGCGAACACCTATTTCTTTATTTATTCTTAGGAACTGTACATCCAGTCTTTCCCAGCAATTTTTTCTATATTATTAAAATTATGTTTTATGATATTTATTTCTGCATATTTGTATACAGCTTTTCAAGATATAAAGAGGTTAGTTCATAAAACATTTTTGCCATTGTAATTAAATACTGAACGCTTTCCCATTCCAGCTTTGTGAAATAAAGGGTTATTGCAACGTATTCCTAACCTCAACAGTATGAACCACGTTTTTGGTTACAAAAAAAAACTGATCGTTTTTTTAATTATTGTTAATAATTATACTGGAGTTTATAATTATAATATTTTCTTACCTTTTTAAAATAAATCAACTATTATGAAAACACTCGCTAAAACAATAAGCGGTCACAACTAAAAACACTTGCTGTAGGTTACATTATATGCAAATTCTTTTTTTCGGCTTTTATACGTTAGATGGTAGCTGTAAAACAAACCGAATTGTCTAATATAATAGCCAGAATTACTACATTGCACTTCAATCTTCGGGAATACTCTGCTCTGCTTCTAATAGTATAATAATATTGACATAAAATTCACCTTCTTCCTCGAACGGCTCCAAGTTTCAATTCACAATCTGGAGATTTGTCTACAAGCTGTATACAATAAAGATTTAGTAAATTTAATAAAACTGATTGAATTACCTTGAGCATTTGTACTTCTTCCTGGGGTTCTATGTTTTAACACAATCTGGTGATTTGCTTATAACATGTATATATATATATAATAATAACTTAGTAAGACACACAGAGTAATGTAAGTTGCCAGCATTACAAGCAGAGAAAAGGCTAAGACGCAAGTAGTGGCGAATGAATGGCTGACAAAGAAGAAGAAGAAGAAGACACACAGACACTCACTTAAATTTGTAAAAGTATATAAAAACAGACATCCAGACACCCAGTCACGCACAGACATGCACAGACACTTACGGACACCTACGGACACTCAGAGCTGTAAGGATTCAAAACGCTTAAATAATTTTTTTTTATTTAAATCATTTTGTTGACTTAAATCTTTTTATTTAAATCATTTTTTTAAGATGACTTAAGACTTGTGATTTAAATTATTTTATAATTGATGATTTGTTTTTTTTTTACTTATTTAAAATATTAATTGTATAACATTTTCAAATGTATATTGGTATTTAACAAATTGTTATATACACTTGAAAATGTTATACAATTAATGAAACTAGTTGTCTAAAATATAACAAATAAATTAACAAATAATTTATTAATATTTATGAAACCTAATAAAAATAAAAAATGTAAATTTTTATCCAAATACATTATTTATTAAATATTTCTTTGCATAATGTTGTTATTATTATTATTATTTGGAATATATTCTTCTTCTTCTTCGGGTTCTGGATATGGAACGTTCACATCAAAAGGTTCGTCATTTAACATTATACACAAATTATGTAAAACTGCAGTTGCAACGGTTATATGCAATATGGTTTCCTTTTTTAATCTCATTCCAACCGATAAACAAGGAAAACGTCTTTTCCAAACACCAAATGCTCTCTCAACAGTATTTCTGGAATGAATATGGGACTCGTTGTACCTTTTTTCTGCATCAGTTATTGGACGTAGTACAGGTGTTAATAAATATATTTTTAACGGGTACCCTGAATCACCAATTAAATAACTGTTCGGATATTTGTTATTTTCAAAATCTACTTTTAGCGGAGAATCATTAGAAATTGTAGCATCATGCACACTTCCCGGCCACCTTCCAATAATGTCTAAAAATTTTAATGAAGCATCACATACGCACTGAACATTGTAAGAAAACCACCCTTTACGGTTTCTATACAATTCTGCAGTTGCACCTCCGGGAGATTGAATACGTATGTGAGTGCCATCAATTGCTCCAACAACACAAGGAAATCTATGAATATTATAAAATTTTTCATGAATTTCTCTTCGTTCATTTAGAGTGTTGGGCATTTTAATAAATTGTTCCCTTAACAAGGCAATTTCTCTGGTAACGAGAGGAATGACTCTGGATACAGTCGGTTGGCTTACATGTAGATGATCTGCTAAAACTAGTTGGAAGGAGCCAGTAGCATAAAATCTCAATGTTAAAAGAATTTTATCCATTGGTGTTAAGGGTTTATTTCTCATTGTTTCTGCCTTAATATTGACTCCAATAATCTCGTGAAGTTGAGTTACAGTTTGTTTAGATAACATATAACGGTTTTTAAATTCAATGTCATCATACATATTGAATAAATTATTTCTTTGTCTAAATAATCTTGGTCGTGGCATGGCAATTAAAACATTTTCAATAAAGTTATCAGAAAGAGGCAGAAGACAAAGAATAAAGTTCTAAAAAGGAGGAGGAAAATGAATCCATCTAAAAAAAAATTAAATTAAACTGTAAAATTATATTTGTGTGATTATAAATATATTTTACTTACTTTTACTGTTGGAAAAAGAGTTTTATATTTATAAATACTATTAAAAGTAATTGAATAATAATATAAATAAAATTATTTACACACAAAAGTCAAACAGATATGTCAATTTAATTGTTCGTTGCGCTTTAATGGGTCAAAAATGACGCGTTAAATTTAATGAATAATTTAATGAACGTTATTGCTAATAAGTATTTATGAATACGAAAATTTGATTAAACGGTCCATTATATTTTTAACGAATCATTATATGTTTAATGAGGTTTTATGAATACGGGCATTAATCTCTATAAAACATTTCCTACGTATATATTTAACTAATTAATTAATTCTAGTGTCAGTACACTGGGCATTTCAAAATAACAAGTGCAAAACTGGACTTATCTGGTTCCCAAACTGGGGGTGGTAGCTGTGGACATGGATACTGCAGCGTGGAAACTCAACCAGGCTCCTTCGTTCACTTCGGCATGGAAATGGGAGATTACCGATGCTTAGCAGTGCAATACAATTGCTCTTCCCGGTTCCTTAATCACATACATACATAATGAGTGCGATCAACCCACGAGGATCTCCAACGAGAATATGCATTAATCGACTGGTTATATCCACAAAATAATAACGTGGTAATATAGCCACAGTTATAAGCCTAAAAGAAATCACTAATTGTAAAGCGGAAAATGCAGGATGACTTATAATATTATCCCTGATACGGAACGGAAAAGGACTTCTTTTGCAATCCTAGTTTCATTATCAACATTGAAAGTCACAAAAAGGACTTTTGAAATCGGCGCAACGCATTTCTGAGTGGGCAGCTGCTGCCATCTGGTCCAGACACCTACCGCTACTAGACAATGCCAATAGGTAGAGGTAGCACTAACAAATGCAACGAAAGTTTGCAGCTTCGAAACTCTAGTGATTCTGACAGTCAAAACAAACAACTCTAACCTAACAAAAGCCGCTTCAAAGTAGCTCTAGTTACTGTTTGTAAATATTGTGCTTAAACACTATGTCTGGTATTGGGGGTGAGTATCGGTGTAATATTTATTATGATTAAATAATACTTAAGTGATCCGATCCTTTTACAGATATTTACAGACCGTGGTTGTGGAAATAAAAGTTAATCGCTGAATTTCAATAATCCTATCTGGTCAAGTTAGCGCTCACAGGACCAACAGGAATGGACTAATAATACCTTAGACCATAAACACTTATAGACACGCCGTCTGGCGACACAGCGTACCCAACAAGACCGGGGAGTGTGACGTAACGCGTGGGTAAAAACGCACAGATAGATATAGCTGCATTAGGCTTGTTATTGAAAGCGTGAATGAAATAACTTATTTAATCATTCAAATTGAAATATTGATAAATCCTTTAATTAACTACGACTAACTAATTACTCTGTAATTAATTAATATTGTTTATTTTACACAATATTGATTATTTGATAAACAAATTAAAATATATATAATTTTACTTTTTTACCTTATTCTTAATCCTATTCAAAAATAAAATTAAAGCATTACATACAAATTTATTCTATCGAAATAAATTATTATTACAAAATAAAAAATAATTTTATTAGTTTATAAATTTAACATAATATATAATATTATATATAAAGCTTCAAGTAGGTCACGTGGTAAAATAAATATTTAACAAATATTGTTTGTATAACACAATATTACAGTTTGTGTAACAAATAAGAATATTAAAAGTAAAAATTAGATAATAATTTTGACAGACATATTTATTGTCTCTTAACAAAATTGTTTTTGTTAATTTACTACTTACTCTGTTCGAATTTTTATACTGTTATAATACTACATAATATTTTTTGCTTTTATTTTTGCTTCAAACTAATTGATTATTAGTTTTTTTTTCAAATAAACACAGTAATATCGTTGAGTGAAGGAATAGAATAGAGGCGCAACTGTATGTATAAATATGTAACACATAAAATTCGGCGAGATCCAGGGGGCAGCACGGAAGTTATTAGTCGACGTAACTTCCAAGTATTACCGGATGGAAGCGCTGCCTGTTTTGTGTTGTAAACTTTGCTAAATTATGTTGAATACGCTCCAGACGAAACAGGGTAGCAGCACGCAATAAGAGGTGTAAATACACCATCGGGCGCGGGATCTCTACTATCCACGCATTATATTAGAATAGAAACAGTATAATATTTATGTTGATCTATGCTCTATTGCTTCATAAGTAATCATAATATAATCTATAACCTCTTAATACCATAATGAGTTGTAATACTTGTGTATATTCCAAATGCTTAAAGTCTAAAAAGACGCATCCTCAAATCAGTTTCTACAAGTTCCCTATTAAGGATAGGAAACGATGTGAGGAATGGAAAAAAAAAACTGTGGAAACATTAAAATTGCTTTAATGGATGTGGATTGTTTATCCTATAAATTAATATGTGAACAGCATAAAATATATTGAACATTAAATTCCCCAAGATGTTTATTGTATTCTTGAAGAAAAGTAGGTTTTTTAATAATAATCTAATTCAATTTGTTTTATGTTTCTTTATCAAATAAAAGTTTTATTGCCAGTTGCCACTATTTAATGCAAAGTAAGCGATCAATTTTACTTTGTGAATTAGACAGAATCGGCTTGATCAAAGTTTCTAAGCAAAATTTACACTTGGCTAACTTATTGTATAAATAACTAATGCTATAAAATATTAATAAACTTGACAAATATTTGTTGACATTAACTTTTGTATTAGTATACTTTACGTGGATGATTAAACATTTATTTTTATGGCTATGATAAAATGCCACGTTTGTTATGTTATATTTTTAAGTTTAGTTGAGAAGTATTAAGATGGTTTATAAAAAATACATAAATTTGGTACAATATTTTTAAATTAAGGGCGCAATGTTTTAAGTCATAAAACTTCGAGCACAACTTCAATAATTTAATTCATTTGTTAAATCGCTTTTTTAAATTCAAAATGTTCAATAGTTTGTAAAATTTTAATATTAAATTAAAGCCGCCGAGATTCACAAAAAAACAATGTAACCCTCTTTTTAATCTCTTGTGTGCAAAAGGACTTACAACAATATAAATCACCACTTTTTAAATCTTTCTAGACTCCATTTACAAGTTTTATTTAAAATTTTATAAACATTTAAAATTTTTGGAGTTTTATACAGGGTGTTAGACAAAAAAGTACGGTAATTGAATAGTTAGCATTGACAATAAACAATATTTATTTTTTTGGGTGTTTTTATGTTATTATGCATAACATAAAAATTGATGTATTAAAAAAATAATAATATATATATTTTTTTTAAATTTTATAAACGTATTTTTTAAAGTATGCATAATAGCATAAAAAACACTCAAAATAATAAACATCAGTTATTTTTTAATACCAACTATTCAATTACGACCATTTTAATTAAAAAACAAATATTATGTTTTCAAAATTTATCAAAATTTTTTGTTATAAAGGTATATTATTATTTTACATGGTTGTATTAAGATATCATAAAGATTAAAAAAAAAAATAATAAAAAATGTATGTTGCCATTTAAAAAAAGTTGGTTGCCATAGCAATATACAGGGTGTCCGGAAAATACGTGTACAACGTTTGACGACAGACTCCTGACGTCAAAATAGGTCGATCTAAGCCGACTTAGTTATATCCAAAATTGTCTCGTTTAGCCGGTAGAGGGCGTCAAAAAAAACAAAAGTATAACAAAGTTGAAAGTATCTATTGTAAGAAACTAAGTAAAACAAAAACATTACTTAAGCAAATGTGTAAAATGACCGCCATCTTGCTGAATACACTTATTAACACTCTTTAAAAAATGATATTGGACCCTATCTAATGTCTCGGGATTATTAAAATGGTTGCCTGCATTTAAAATCCGCTGCAATAAATCATCGCGTGTGTTTACCGGAGTCTTGTAAACTTCTGTTTTAATAGCGCCCCACAAAAAGAAGTCACACATATTTAACTCAGGAGAACGTGGTGGCCATTTTACTGGTGCATCATTGCCTCTTCCAATCCATCGGTTGGGATATTGATGATGTAAGTATTGCCGAACGGCAACGGAAAAATGGGGCGGGGCACCATCATGCATATACCACATTTCCCTCCGAAGTAAAAGGAGCAAATTCTCCAGAAGAATTGGTAATGTGTCTTGCAAAAAATTTAAATAAATATTTCCATCTAACCTGTCTGGAATAACAATGGGACCAATAAGGTAGTGATCAATAATACCTGCCCAAATATTAATTTTAAATTGATGCTGATGATGTGCAACTTTAATGGCATGTGGATTTTCATCGGAATAAATATGTTCGTTGTGCAGATTGGTTACCCCAGATCTTGTAAAGCATGCCTCGTCAGTAAACATAATTTTTCTTTAAAAATTTGGAACAAGGATTCTTTTGTTTCTAATAAATTGGCAAAATGTAAGCCACATGGGGGGATCAGTCGGTAAAAGTTCCTGGACTTTTTGTATGTGGTAAGGATGTAACAACTGTTCTCTTAAAACCTCATTGACAATCGTTTTAGGAACATTTAACTCACGTTCTAAGAGACGGGTACTGGTACTTGGTTCTTCTTCAACTCTTTCCAGAATCATCTCTTCTGTTTCCACAGTTTGAGTTGTTCGCATACGACCCCTGCCTTCAAACTTTTTCTCAAAACTGCCCGTTTCCCGAAGATGACGCTCATTATTGGCAAATGTTTGGTGGTTTGGTATTCGACGGTTAGGAAACCTCTCCATGTAAACCCTAACACTCTGACGCCCATTTCCTTGACAAAACCCGTGTACCAGGAGCATGTCAACTTTCTGAGAGTTTGTATAATTTTCCATTTTTAATGGTAAAATGAACTTGTAATTCAAGAATGTTGATCGTATACTTGAGTAAATTTCATAGACTGGTGACAATTTGTCAATAATTGTCAAATTATTAAACGCCATAGCAACAAGGTCACTTAAAAAATTATTGTTACAGGTAATTTCTTTTTAATGTTTACAAATTTTTGACGCCCTCTACCGGCTAAACGAGACAATTTTGGATATAACTAAGTCGGCTTAGATCGACCTATTTTGACGTCAGGAGTCTGTCGTCAAACGTTGTACACGTATTTTCCGGACACCCTGTATATATATATATATATATATATTGTCCGGAAAATACGTGTACGTATTTTCCGGACACCCTGTGTTCATTAAAAATTAAATCTTTGTGGCTATACAACCGCGTAGTTTAAACTTACATGTGTATTTCACAATAAAGCAGATTAGTGAACAAATATTTCAAAATATTTATATTTATACACAGCTACCATTTTTTAAGAGTTATGTTGTAATTTAATTTTATAGATATAAGTGTGTCGTTCGCTACTACAAAAACGAACACACAGTAGTGCCTTTTCAGTATCTGCAAATTCTTCAAGCGATTCAGTTGTTAGTAATCGAATTATTAATATGCCTTCACTACCTGGCGCATCTAAAAAACAAATGACTGTAAAAATTAATCGCTTGAAAAACCAAGTTAGGAATAAATATATGGCAAATTATAGAAAGTTTATTAAAGTTTAAAAGTCAAGCAGTAAAAACTTTTATAAATATGCAACTTTTTCACAGAAGGGGTACTAAGTGGACCAACTTTGAAAATCAATTGTCGTTGTCTATTCATTACAAATCACCCGGTTTTTGTTAAATAATTTGAAAATTTCAACTTCCATCTGTGAGAAAAATTCAGACTTGGCAAAAAGTTTGTAGTTTAAAAACCGGATTAGACACCAGTGATAAAAAAACCTGCAATAAAGGCAAAAACAATGACAACTGCGGAAAAAAAAATTGTAGTATTATTTGATGAAATGGCTTTGAAAAAACAATTAGATTATAATATATGCTAGCATAGAAAGAACAGATATGATGGCAAATACTGCATTTGTGGTTTTATTTCGAGGTCTTTATTATAATTGGAAGATTCCGTTATGTTATTATACGTCACATGGACCGGTTAATGGAGATAATATATATATATATATATATATAAATGTGGAGTGGCAACACTGGTGACCATAGTGTGGTGAATGTGGGGTTGTGGGCCGCGGGCAGTCGAGACTAAGACGTTGATAAGTGAACATATCCCGACAACGACGTAAGACAAACCATATTTAAAACGTGCTATTTCTATTCATGTGTTATCTTTCATTCTTTTTTAATACATTACTGTTGTAACTTCGTGTAAACTTTAATAAATCCCACATAAAATACTTATGATGTTGCGACAACATTAAAGCGACTGTCATTTGAACCTAAAGCATTTTTATGTGACCAAGGAACAAATAATAGAAAAGCTCTTAAAATGTTAGGCGCTACAAAAGAAAATCCAGCTATCAATATAGAAAATATGACAATATATACTGTCTTTGATGCTCCACATCTCTTGAAAAGTCTAAGAAACAATTTAATAAAGCCCAACTTATATTTTGATGTCAATGGTGAAAAGATATCATGGAATGATATATCTAAAACATTTCGTATTGATCAAAAAAGTACTACAACTCGAACAATGTTAAAGATCACTGAAACTAGTATAGAACCAAATGATTTTCAAAAAATGCGAGTAAAGTATGCAACACAAATATTTTCGCATACTGTTGCAGCTGCTATAAAAACGGCAACCAAAACAAAACAATTAATGAGCACAACTGGTATAAACACAGCTAAGTTTGTTGAAACTATTAACAATGTTTTTGATTCATTAAACAGCCGAACACTCAATGATCAAAATCCTAACAAGTGTACATTATCTATTCATCAAACTACCTCCGAAAACAATTTAAAAAATGCACTAAATTATTTTAAACACATTCGAGTATATGAAGAAAACAAGATACGAAATAATATTTATTGTGTAGATGGATATGCGTGGACAATAAAATCTATTTTGATGCTTTGGGAAAATTCAAAAGATGAAGGATTTAAATACTTAATTACACTAAATCAAGATCTTCTTAAAAACTTCTTTTCTGTTGTACGAAATAGAGGTGGATATAATCCAACACCTACAGTTCGCCGGTGCCGAATTGCAATTCAACACAATGTGAACGTCAGACTTCAACTGACAATTGACACTGGTAACTGCCAGTGCAACGAAACCAATTATTTAGATGTATCAGATGTATCTCCGGTTACCTCCACGGATATCGCAATTTCTGCAAAAGAATTAAGTCATGACACAACCATTCAGATGATAGATGAAAGAGAAGACAAAGAAGACTTTGATAACAACTTAAATTTGAAAGGAACTACGTTAGAGACGTGTTTTAATATTTATGTTGCAGGATATTTGGCAAATAACATTATAAAAAAGTCTGGATGTGAAAATTGTGCTAGTATAATGCTTAAAACAAATTTCAAGTTGGTACAAAATAATGAACTGTTTTTGTTGGCAAAAGATTATTCTTGTAAAAGTGTATCATTTTTGAAAAGACCATCTGATAATTTTGCCAATATTAGGTCTGTTCCAACCTACGGTTTAGACAGTTTGCAAACCGTCCAAACTGTGCACACAAACAAATATTTGTCATCCTTAGGCAATCTTTTATACACAGTAATTGTTTGTGTGCATAGTTCCTGACGGTCCCAAACCGCGTTTAGTGTCGGTTGGAACAAACCTAATATTTCCAATTTGTTGAACCAGTTTAATATAGGTTATGAATTGTATAAGTGTGGCAATAGTGTTGCAAAAAATATTGAAAACTGTCTACTAAATTTCATGAACTTGTATACAGACTGGTACAACACGTCTACCTCGTTGTGCCAGATGCATATTAAACAATTAATTAAACTTTTGATAAAAATGAAATTATTTTGCAATTTAAAGTGGGAATCCGCTAAGTTTAATAAATCAAAAAACCGAAATAATAAACCACATCGAAAAGTCAGAATTTTATCGGGGGTAAATTCATTAAAAAAAAATTTGTATCTATATATTGTTTATACAATAGTGAATTATACATGGTTGTTCTGAGTAGTTTTTTAGTTTTTAAATTTGTACAGAATATAATTATAATGTTTTAAATAACTATAATTTGTGGTGTATTACATATTTATATTTTTGCAAACAAATTAAACAATTACTTCTGTTTTGTTTATATATTAAATATTTACTTTTTTGCAATTAAATTAAATAATAGCGTGTTTTGTTTTTAATAACTGCTGCAATTTTATATTTTATGTTTATACTAATAAAATCAAATTAAACAAAGGCTAGTGTTTTGTTTATGTAATAATTGGTGATACATTTTATATTGTATGTTTATGTTTTTGCAATTAATTAAACAATTGCTTGTATTTTCTTTAAGTAATAACTGGTGATATATTCTATACCTATGTTGATAATATTGAAATCAAATTAAACAACTGCTAGTGTTTTGTTTATGTAATAACTGGTGATATATTCTATATTGTATGTTTAAATTTTTGCAATTAAATTAAACAACTGCTTGTATTTTCTTTATGCAAAACTGGTGATATATTATATGGTTTTTTTTTTGCAATTCAATTAATCAATTGCGTGGTATTGTTTATATATAATTAGTAATATATTATGATATAAATTTATATTTTTGCAATCAAATTAAACAATTAAATTAAACTTTGTTTCTTTATTTTATCATTTATCTACCTTATTAATGGGCAAACAAAAAAATTCTTGGCAAATTTGCTAGATTATGATATTTTTTAAATAAAATTATATTTAATAATAAAATAGTAAAATGAAGAATGGAATAAATAAATACCCGCTGTTTACAAAATTTTGTTTGCGGTTCGGTGATGACAGGAGAACATAAAACTATAACTCGATCTTGCTGGTGAGTCTGCCGATTTAAAACTTAGCTGATAGTATAAAATTGTGTCGTCAGGAACCGCCACACAACAGACCCATATAAGTGAGAAAGCAACAGATTATTTGAGAAAGAATGATGTTTGCAGAAACTCATACGACCGGCGCCTCTATTCTATTCCTTCACTCAACGGTAATATGCAATATTTATTGAATGATAATTATAGTTAAAAAAATTAATTGTGTCAATTAAAATAACTTTACAAGTTTAATTTATTATCTTATGCCCAACATTATTTATATTAAATCAATCAATAAAAACATAAAAACAAACAATAATAAATAACATCAAAATATAAATTTATGGTTGATCGTATCAAAGTTATCTTATAATTGATTTAATTAACAGAAAAATAAATACTTACAAGTGAAATAATATATCAGACCCATCGTTCTACAAAATTATATGCACAGCATGATTGTATGATTAAAAATGTAATGTAACGGCATTCACATTCTGCTGGCCATTCCCACGCTACAAGTCATGCACTTGCTTGGTGTTGGCTTCCCTTCTATGCTAGTGAGATATACTACAGGGCGTGTCTATAAGTGTTTATGGTCTAAGAATAATACTGACTAACTTCTCCGTCTGGCCAAACTCCCTGATAAGCTAAGTATTATAGTATTATAATAACTTCTTATTTTCTATATTAGCTAGTCGATCTTTATCACCAACAACCGGAAAATGTATGGAATGTGATGTCACATAACGTGATGGAAAATAAAACGTTACAATAGGAACAAATGTGAAGGTGAATAAATGATATCAATAGAAAATAAAAAATAATTTATTTTTCTTAAAATAAACAATACATTATTTGAAGAACTTACAGTATTCCATTCACTTGACTGACTTGGATCATCGTCAGTGCCAATATCATTGTCAGATTCACATTCAACAATTACGTCATTTTGATCAATTTTGTCAATATCACTATCGGTTGGAATATAGTTTTTATCACGTACCGAATAGTCTGAATCATAATTTCATTACTTTTATTTGTTTTCGAATCAGAAACACTCGTATGTGCAAGTGCATTTTTTATAATTCTATTTATTCTCTGAGAATACATAACAAAATCAAATCTAACCTATAAAAAGTATAAAGTATTTACGAACAACTACTGATGCACGCGGTAACACGTTGTAGTAACTCTTGTTGATACAGTTCACCTAGTCATGACTTTTTCTATGGATTTTCTTTTTCGCTCACTCTCATTTCTCATATGACAACTCGTTTACCTTAGTTGCGGGGCTTAATTTCTATTTTAGTTTAATATTATTCGGTGCGTAACACGGTAACAGGCGCGCACATTTCTATAGCCCGAAGAGGTCGCGTTGCTTTTAAATAATACATTAATTTGTAGCATAAACAAAACAAACATTATTTAAAGTTAGGAGTAGTGTTCGATCTTCATTTTATAATATGTATATCATAGATTATCTTTTATGCAAAATGTTATTTGTATACATTTATCAACCGTATTTATAATGTACATTTTATTATGGGTGTTACCAGGAACTACGACCGGCCGATGAACACTTGGTCAATTAGGGATAATATAATAGAAAAACCCCATTAGGCGCCTTTATCCTCTTATTACATGCTTTATTACCTTTAATTATGTCGCTAGTAAACTCATTTAGTTGGGATAAGCCGGCAGATGTTTTGAACCCTTTTTTTTGTATTATTTCCTGTAAAATTTGGGTATATAAGAAATGTATTTTTATTAAATAAATTAGTTATATCTGCATACTGCAAACGACAACATCTTATTATTTATCATCACACGTCTTTATGTTTGGAAGCAAGCGATTTACAACCGCTTGAGCATATTGAATAATACTTCCGTGCCAAATATCAATACTTAAAATCGTGGCATTGTACATGGTCCTTCGAACCGGATCTTACTAGATTCAAAATACAACAATCAACAACGTTATCATGGCCGAGACAAGCAAAGTTCTAAAGGAATTGCGCATAAAAAAGGGTATATTAAAATCGAAATTGACTCGATTTTCCAATTACCTGAATAAATTCAACGACACTAACGATGCTCATGATCTAACTACTGCGAGGTCGAGAGTAGATTCGTGTTACGATGAGTTTTGCACATCCATTGTGCAATTTTAATGGAAGCAGTCGAAGGAGAAGCACTTGAAGAGGAAATGGGCCAATTCGAAGAGAATTTCAGTAAACTGATGGCAAAAACTGAAAAAATCTTAGCAAAAATAAATCAAGCTGAAGTTCCTGCTATATCAACATCCAACACCAACAGCAATCCAGACGCAGTAATAAAACTGCCACCCATAGCGTTGCCTAAATTCATGGGCAACCTTGAAGACTGGTATGGCTTTCAAGATACCTTTACGCAATTAGTGGACAACAACGAGCGCATCACCGATGGACAACGACTTCACTATTTAAAATCCTCTTTATCTGGAGAGTCGGCAGAAATCATCGCTTCCCTAGATGTCGTCCCAGCTAACTATGGAATAGCTTGGCAGTTACTAAGAGATCGATATGAAAACAAACGGCTGATTGTACGCGAGCATATATTTTCTATCCTCGACATCATTGATTCTAAACGTGAATCGCTAGAACATATAACAAAGCTCGGAAACAGCATAGCGAAGCACGATCGAGCACTCGGCTCATTAGGCGTAAACAAATATGACAAACATAGCAATCCGAAAAATGGATCCAACAACAGCAAAAGAATGGGAGAACTCCATACAAGGGAAAGATACGATCCCTACCGTATCAAAGTTGGTAGAATTCCTGAATCATAAAGCGAATACATTAAAATCCATATCAAGAATTTCGTCGGAAAGCGCGCAACAATTTAAACGTAATTACAAAGCAGGCAGAGCAGCTATCCACGCTGCAACCACCACCAGCTCAAGAACTGACACACGCCAAACGTGCGTTATATGCAAAAACAAACAACCATTGTATTTTTGTGAAAATTTCAAGGCAATGGAAACTCAACAAAGAATTGATGTCGTTCGCAAGCATAAAATGTGTATCAACTGCTTGGGCATCAACCATCCGATCGAGAAGTGCTACTCAAAGCGAAGTTGCACGCTTTGTGGGAGTAAACATCATACTCTGCTACATTTAGACACAGCACCAACATCCGAACAGTGTTATAAGCGTTAACTCATATCGAAGAAACTTTGTTGCCAACGGCTGAGGTTAATATCATGGACAGACGTGGTATGATGCAAACATGCCGAGTGCTGTTAGACTAAGGATCACAATCAAACTTCCTATTATCAACAATAGTGAAAAAACTGGGACTCATCAAAGAAACAATAAATATTACCGTTAGCGGAGTATCGACGTCAACCTTAAATATCAACTGAAAAACAAAAACCAAAATCCACTCTCTTATGAACAACTACGTGCAAGAAGCGACGTTCCTGGTTCTCGAGAACTTGACAGACAATCTTCCATCAAAATCATATAAAGGAAGAGGTTTACAAGTGCCCAAGCAAATCAGACTAGCCGATCCCAAATACAACCAACCAAATCGAATTGACGGGATATTAGGAGCTGCGTTATTTTGGGACCTGTTGATGATAGGGCAAATACAAACCAAATACGGAGTATATTTCCAAAAAACAAAACTTGGATGGATTGTCTCAGGTCCGATATTACAAAAAAACGTCGAGACAACGACGACATGTTACGTTCACAATGACATCGATGAAAAATTAACAAAATTTTGGGAGCTTAAAGAGACTGTTCACAAATACCAGACTGCTGCTAATCGCAAGACCGAGGAACACTTCTCCGCAACTACCCGAAGAGACAAATTTGGACGGTTTATTGTAAAACTACGACGAATCCTACAACAGGGCCTTAAAACGGTTTCTGCTACTAGAAAAAAGACTAAGCGCTAATGCAGATTTAAAAATAAAATACACCGAATTTATCCAACAATATGAAGAACTTGGTCACATGAAAGAGGTGATGAGTCAAGATAGCGGATCCACAGTTCCATATTATGTACCTCACCACCCAGTAATAAAGGAGGACAGCCTGACCACAAAGCTACGGGTTGTTTTCGACGCATCCTGCAAAACTACATCAGATGTATCCTTAAAAGACACGTTACAAATAGGTCCTACTATACAGCAGGATTTATTCAGCATAGTAACCCGATTTCGAACCTTTGAGTTTGTGATAACGGCGGACATAAAAAAAATGTATCGCCAGATAAGGGTGGACAAATCCCAGACGCATCTCTAGAGGATTCTTTGGAGAAATAATCCAACAGAAAAAATTAAAACATTTGAGCTAGGTACCGTCACATATGGTACTGCGCCAGCTTTATACCTCGCTACAAGGTGTCTAAAGGAATTAGCGATTTTGGATGGTTCAGCGTATCCAATAGCTGCGACTATAGTCGAAAGAGATTTCTACGTCGATGATCTCCTTACAGGAGCCAGAACACTTGACGAAGCCAGTAATATACGCCAGCAAATAACAGCACTCCTGGAACAAGGTGGTTTCGAATTACACAAATGGGTTTCTAATGCACCCTCTGTCTTAGAATCCATTCATCCAAAGAACACTTGTAATGGAATTTCCATCGATAAAAACGAGATCCTCAAAACTCTGGGATTACAATGGAATTCAATAAGTGATACGCTTCATTATGTCAATTCAACATCAATTAAATCACATAAAACACCAACAAAGCGAAATATACTATCAGATATTGCTAGTATATTTGATCCGTTAGGACTCATCGGGCCGATAACTATAACAGCAAAAATTATAATACAGAAAATTTGGAGATTAAAATTAGGATGGGATGAGTCTCTACCAATGGCTGTTCAAACTAGCTGGCAAGAAGTTTTAAGCGACTTACAACATTTAGAAAAAATTGCCATACCTAGAAGGGTGATCAACTGGAAGGAATTAAGTAGAATAGAAATGCACGCATTTTCTGACGCTAGCGAAGATGGATACGGCACGTGCATCTATATCTGTACAATCAACGAGTCTGGAAGTAAGGGGTCGGAGTTATTGTGTGCAAAGTCCAGGGTAGCCCCTTTAAAAACAGTCTCAATCGCAAGACTTGAACTTTGCGCGGCAGTGTTATCGGCTCGACTAATAAATCAATTAAGGATATCTCTGAATGTACACCTAGACCAAATATATTGCTGCACAGACTCCACAATAGTGCTGAACTGGATTAAGTCTGGCCGGGAATGGAAAACCTTTGTAGCAAATAGAGTTGGAGAAATCACTTCATTAACAAACGCAAATGATTGGACAACTTGTGTTGATAAAGGAAGATGATACTCATCCACTACATTGGAAGCGAGGACGTATTACAGATATATTTCCCGGCAAGGATGGAGTCGTTCGAACGGCAAACATAAGAACTTCGACTGGTGTAACAAAACGTACTTCAAACAACATATGTCCATTACCTATTGTATGAGGTCACTTGAAAGGAGGACCTTTCAAGGGGGGCGGCATGTTCGATCTTCATTTTATAATATGTATATCATAGATTATCTTTTATGCAAAATGTTATTTGTATACATTTATCAACCTTATTTATAATGTACATTTTATTATGGGTGTTACCAGGAACTACGACCGGCCGATGAACACTTGGTTAATTAGGGACAATATAATAGAAAAACCCCATTAGGCGCTTTTATCCTCTTATTACATGCTTTATTACCTTTTATTATGTCGCTAGTAAACTCATTTTGTTGGGATAATCCGGCAGATGTTTTGAACCCTTTTTTTTGTATTATTTCCTGTAAAATTTGGGTATATAAGAAATGTATTTTTATTAAATAAATTAGTTATATCTGCATACTGCAAACGACAACATCTTATTATTTATTATCACACATCTTTATGTTTGGAGGCAAGCGATTTACAACCGCTTGAACATATTGAATAATACTTCCGTGCCAAATATCAATACTTAAAATCGTGGCATTGTACAAGTAGTATTTAATAAAAATAAATTAAAATGTTTTATATTTAATATAGTAATAAAGCTACTATCAATGGCCATTTCAAGAAGGAATCCGTTATTAATTTTAAAATTGTATAATTTAATTTATTGTGTTTTTAATGTTTCTAAGGGCCGGATTATAAACCATAAATATCTGTAGCTTTTATTTACTAACCAAGTAAATTAGTTTACTTGGCTGATTTTGGTATTATAAACGTCAATTAATTAAACATTAAATCAACTAAGTAAACTAACTAACAATGATGATAAGCAACAAGATTGTTTTAATCGTGCAAACATTGATTTTTGTCTTACGTACAAAAATGCTTGAAATAAAAGCATATAGTCTAAGAACCCTGGTAGAGAATTATTGATGTGCTATCGATAGTTTTAATTATCGAATGACAATCGATAGTTTTATAAAACTATTGATAATTTTTGATAGTAGCGTTGGTTTACCAAAATCGCAGTGGGAAAGCTATAAGCAAAAACGGAGAATAAAAATAAATTCGCCACACTATTGCCACTATCGGCATCTATGATCGGCATTAGAAGTAAAACTCAGTCGGCTATTCTCGTTACTGTGAGACGTCTTGCTATTGGTTGGTTCAAGTTTTTGTTCGCAAAAAAAGCAAGGGACATATCTGACCCGTATCGCCAGATAGGAAGTTACGCAAAAACAGTAGCCGCAGTGAACTTGTTAAACATTGTCAAATCTGGCAACAGTGCAACCACGTAAGAATTGAATTTTACATTTTTAACCGTTTCACAATTTAAAATTTGAATCAATTGCAATCGTTTAGCCGCCATTGTAAATTGTTCATGAATATCCATGGTGTGGAATTATTTTAAAAGATCCGATGATCGTAAACTAGCTAAATGTCTGGCTTGTGGAAAGGAATATAAAACAGGTGGCAATACATCCAATTTAAGTGACCATTTAAAATGGTTCCATACAGGCTCTGCAGGCTCGGTTAGTGAAAATGCTACCATGGAAAATGCACCATCCTGTTCCAGCAACACTAGTTCCCCACGATCGAGTATGCGCTCAATTAGTCCCTTCTTTAGACGATCTATACAGCATGAAAAAAGAAAGAATTAGATTGTGCTTTGGCTATAATGATAGCCACTGATTTCCAGCCATAGAACATTGTGGAGGATACTGGGTTTAAGAAATGTGTGAATCTTCTCAACCCAAAGTAAATTTACTCTTCGGGAGAAACTTGTTAAACAAGTCTATGATGAAAGTGTCTTAGCTTTAAAAGAAATGCTAATTAGTATATAGATATAGATAAAGTGTCACCGACAATGCAGCAAATATGAAAAAAGCTTGTGATCTATTAAAAATTCGACATTTGCCATGTTATGCACATACATTGAGTTTAGTTGTCAAAGACAATTTAAAATTAGATTGTGTTCAGCCAATTATAAGTAAAATGCAAGAAAATTGTACGCTATTTTAAAAGTAGCACCGTAGCATCCGAAACTTTGAAATAGTACAAAATGATGATGGAAATTAGCAGTATAAATTAATTCAGGAAGTGCCAACTCGTTGGAACAGTTCATATAAAATGATTAAGAGATTATTAAGCGTTTTTTTCAATCACACTTTATTTAAACTGCGTAACACCTATTTACCCTATTCCTTTAAGAGCAAATGAATTGATTTTGTTAAGTGATGCTTCAGTTGTTTTCATGATGCTACTAAAAAAGTTTCCGCATCAAAATATGTAAGGGTTTCATTAATTATATCCATTACATTTGGTATATATAATCATTTAACGGCTAAAGACTTGTTGTCTGAAGAAGGCAAATTATTTTGTACTGAATTGATAGAGTCGGTAAGACAAACATTGTTTCTATACGAATTAAGAACGATCACCAGAGTTTCAAAGTACTAAAGCCGAGATTTAAAAAAGAAGGTTTTCGAACGACATTTGTGGAACATAAAATGAATGTTCTTGTAAAGAAGACTGCCAGAAACGATGAGGGAACCACAACAGCAACCACAAAAAGTTCACTTTTTTCGTTTGTGGAGCAGTGAGTAGAAGAAAAAGCGAAGAGTATTGCTGCAGATATTATCATTTGCAAGCGGCAATACTTGGAAAGGCAAAATTGTACTCGAATCCTCTTCTCTTTTGAAAAGTAAGTATAAAACAAATAAATTATTTCATAATATACAAGTTTTGTTTTAATAGTTTATGGCTTCAGAATTAAAGCCGATGGGCAAATATTTATGTATACCTGCATCGTCGGTAAAATCCGAAAGGACATTAGTGCCACGGGGCAAATAATAACCGAACAAAGATCTCGTTGGAATGGAATGTAATGTTATTAATTTGTTAATAACATTACTATAGTGACATTGCAAGTGTTGCTGTATGCGCAAGGTCGACGATTTACGCGACCTAGTTGCATCGGCAATACTGACAATAACATAACAATATAAGTCACCATACCATTTAAATATGTTATGTTATTAACTATAGACAATAGTATATAAGAGAAGATTACACTGTAAGTTGACTAGATGTAGTGAAGTCTAAATGTAATTATAACTTATGGAATAAAAGTGAATAAAGTAAAATAAAGTAAACACATATTACATGACCCTTATGTATAACTTACATGGCGATCCTGTTTACGGGCGTTAAAAAAAATAAAAAAGGGAACCAACCAGTCAAGGAAGGAGAAAGAAATTATCATTGCCCAAGCGGGTAATAACGGCGGTACAACATAGAGCGAGGCAAGATTTTTCAGCAACTATATGTTTTGTTGGGAAGGTAATAATATAATTTAAATACTTGTATGCTTGAGATCTTTATTATTTTCGACTAGTTTCGACTGTTTTTAGTCATCTTCAGGTATCTTAAATTTATTAAATTTTTTTATTATTTAATAATAACATATGAGGATATTACTTACAAATTTATGTTTTAATGTAGATGTGTGGTGGTGACATCTGTGGTGTGTTTGTTGAGGTTGGTATTTGATATTTTTTATGGTAGATGGAGATTTGTAAAGGTGGTGAATGTGATACTGATACTGGTGTCATCTGTAGTGTGTTGTTGAGGTAACTGGTTAGGTTGTTTTATGGTAGATGGTGTTGTGGTTGTATGAAAAATTATAAGAGTGGAATATATATTTTATATATAAGTAAATTTTGTTTTAGATGTTTTAGCGTGAATAAGAAAGGGTTTGGTACTAATGGTTATTGTATGGTGGTTTATAGTCTTTTAGATAGGTATATATATATGTTTCGTGTGGCTGTTTAATTGAGTGTTAAGACATATAACATTTTTGTTATTTTTCAATTTGTCAATTTCCATATTTTCTAATATGGTCATTTTGTAGCCTTTTTCACATTGATGTAATATTTTAAGGTTTTTTGTGTAGTCAAAAGTATGATTATGAATGTGAAGATGTTTGGAAAAAATAGATGTTTGGTTATTGTCTTGGTGTTCTTTTATTCTGTATTTTAAGGCTCTGCCTGTTTGTCCAATATAGGTTGCAGTGCAGTTATTGCAATTGATTTGGTAAATTCCGGATTTTTGGAGGATGTCAGTTTTTTGTTTTTGATTACATAAAATTTGTTTAATTGATGATTGTGTAGAGAGACTTGCTATAATGTCATATTTGAAAAGGAGTTTTTTTATTGTATCACTGATGTTGTTGTAGTAATTTATTTTTCTGTATTGCTTATTAATGTTTGTTTTTGTTATGTTTGTCAAAGATAGGCTGTGGAGTTGTGATTTGATGTTGTTTTTATGTATTAGTTTATTTATTAAATTTAGTGGAAATTTGTTTTCTATTGCAAGTTGTTTGATAGTGTTAAGCAGTTAAGTTGGGTTGAGAGAGAGGTATGTCTGTTGTTCTGTGTATGAGTGAATGAAAGGCTGAAAATTTGTGTGAGTGACAATGGTTTGAATCAAAAGGTATGATGATGCCTGGATTTGTGGGTTTTCTGTAAATATCAAACTCCAAACGGTTGTTATTCCTGCTTATAGTCAGGTCTAAAAAGTTGATTTTGCTGTTGGTTTCAATGTCTATTGTGAATTTGATATTTGGATGTAGGTTGTTTATATATTGATAGAGGTTTTTATATTCATTGGCATTGCCTCTGAATATACATATTACATCATCTATATATCTCTTCCATAAGACTATGTTGTTATAGTGAGGGTTAATTGGGTTAAGTATTTTGTTTTCAAGAGTGTTTAGGAATATGTTAGCTAGTATGGTAGAGCTAGAAGCTCCCATGGGCAGACCATAGGACATTTTGTAGATGTTGTTATTGTAATAGCATATAGTTTCTGTTGTAAGAAATTTAGTGATGTTAGTAATGTCATTGATTTCGTTTTTATCTATATTATTTTCTATTAGAAGATTTTTTAAAGCTATTATAGTTTCATTTTTCAAAAAAAAAAAAAAAACCTTAAAATATTACATCAATGTGAAAAAGGCTACAAAATGACCATATTAGAAAATATGGAAATTGACAAATTGAAAAATAACAAAAATGTTATATGTCTTAACACTCAATTAAACAGCCACACGAAACATCTATATACCTATCTAAAAGACTATAAACCACCATACAATAACCATTAGTACCAAACCCTTTCTTATTCACGCTAAAACATCTAAAACAAAATTTACTTATATATAAAATATATATTCCACTCTTATAATTTTTCATACAACCACAACACCATCTACCATAAAACAACCTAACCAGTTACCTCAACAACACACTACAGATGACACCAGTATCAGTATCACATTCACCACCTTTACAAATCTCCATCTACCATAAAAAATATCAAATACCAACCTCAACAAACACACCACAGATGTCACCACCACACATCTACATTAAAACATAAATTTGTAAGTAATATCCTCATATGTTATTATTAAATAATAAAAAAATTTAATAAATTTAAGATACCTGAAGATGGCTAAAAACAGTCGAAACTAGTCGAAAATAATAAAGATCTCAAGCATACAAGTATTTAAATTATATTATTACCTTCCCAACATAACCTCAATGTATGCATCTCTGAATAACAACAATAAATAACTATATGTTTGTCCTGTTAGGAGTCATCTTCATGGGAATGATAATAGGAATTATCATATGGAGAAAGTGCAACAAAGCTGTACGAAGGAACATTTGTAAGGAAATTGGAAAAAGTCACGAGCTTCTTGCCATAGTCAGTTCCAGCACCAACACCGGTGCCAACTAAGGTTAGTTTAATAGATTTGAGTGAAATACAAACAGTATTTGAGGGAATTAAACGTTTTAAAGATAATATTAGTAAAGATAGGAAAGGAAACTTAATTGTAATAACTAAGTATGTAGGGCAATTAGAAGTATTTGTTAAGCAATTTAATAATATTAAATTAAAACTGATTGATAGTAAAGATAATGTAGATAAATTACAAAAACTAAAAACTTATATAGAAGCGATAGAAAAATTATTGTAGATATTAGTACGATTCTCGAGAGAAGAAATGCACATTGCAATACAATGGCCGAATCATTTTGTTTAAAAACGGCAAGTAGCCTGTTACCATGCATGACTAACTGCCGAGAATAGTACTTGAAAGTTATAAATTTGTGTTAAAAACGCAAGTGTCAGAAAACGCAAAAACGCGGCTGAATCAAAATTATAGTACGGTTGAATTGTTAATTAAAGACATAAGAGACAATTTCACAACTAAACAGTCGCTTACCGTGTTATCAAGTTAGCTGTATCAAGCAAGACAGAATAGTAAGTCAATTACGGAATTCGGGAAAAAAAATGAAAAACTATCTTATCATGATGATAAGTTGGGGAAGTTGCTGTGCCCAGTAAATGAGAAATTAGCAATAAATTCGTTTTGCAACGGTATTAAGCATCACGATTCAAAAACGATACTAAAAGCTAGAACTGTGCAACGCTCAGGAAAGCAATTTACACGGGCCCTTTAGCCCTTAGCTGTTTTTAAAGGCTAGCCTGGCTCGGCTCACGGAGATGGGCGTAGTACCGCAAAACAATCAAATATTAAGCACACAAAAGTAAACAACTAATTAACAACACTCACTACAATAGCTGGGCTCCAATTGCTTTTTTTTTTTTGGAAGTTTGGTCTTCACTTCCAATATGGCCCACTCCAGTGTATTTCCACACGAGTAATAACAAAAAAAAAGCAACAAAAAAAAGATCTAAAAGAAAAGAGGATTGGATTCACAGAAGTAGTAACCAAATTGTATATTCAAAAATAATAAATGAAAATCATTGTGCAATATATGTATAAATATAGATATATAGCAATAACTATATAAAAAAGACCATAAAAATAAATCAATATAATGTAATTTGAAATAATTCAAATTTCCCCCACAAAAGAATTTAACAACTATAATTATTACAATTACGACCCACGCTGGCCGAACTTAAGTAAGTCACGGAGTCGTATTCCAAACACAATAAATTATAACAAAAAAAATAATAAAACGACACTGATCGATTTACACTGATACAGTACAAAAGTAATATAAACGGTTAACATAAAAACACTGAGGAAAAAGGGGTGAAATCTCCCACGTGGCGCTTCCAGTAATTTTAGCGATACTATACTCGTGGCGGGTAGATTGGGATTGGTAGCAATTAATTGGGCTATACAGTAGCCACTAAAGATGTATAGGTAATAGAGATTTAGAGCAACTATAAATCCTATTATCCATTACTGCTCCAATCTCGTGCACTCAATGATAAACAAAAAGTTAATATCTGCAATTACAAACATAGCAACAGTGACGGAAGGGATTAAAGGAAATAATTAATAAACTTACATTAACTTTCAGTAGGTCCTTCCAAGAAATACACGTTGAACTAAATGAATCCGTGTTACGATACTTAAAAAAATTCAACGGCCGTAATCCGCATTACGCGATGTTAATCGGGCAAAGTATTTGAATAAAAAGACCTGCTGGTGTTTGGTTCGCTCTGGGGAAAACTAAAGCAATTCCCCCGCGCATAATCGACTCAAGATTATTTAATTAAAAAGGTTTAATAAGGATCAGAGGGAGAAAGGAATAATTGGAACCTAAAAATAAAAGTAATAGTACCAAATTAAGTAAAAGCTAAACCAGCATTAACGCAGCCATATGAGTTAAACAAAATCGTAATTAATGAGAAATAAAATACAGTTTGCAACGCCGCAATTCTTGTCAAAAATGAAATAAAATTGGTAGTGAACTTAGGAATGAAAATAATGGTTCCGCCTAAGTTAATTGCAGTTAATTGTGTGCAGTTTCAATAGGAATTATGTAGGTGAGTAACAGTAAACTGAATGTCAATTGAATTTAACTCTGTACCCAAAACTACAACACATTCATGTACTAATTTATTTTTATTTTTAGGGTTAGGTAAACAAGTCAAGGATAATGAAGGAATAAATGGATTAATAATAAGAGAAAGCTAATTGGATCTGGATTTACCATAAGGAATAAAGTTAGATAAATCATAGGAAGTAATAAATTATATGGAATTAATTGGAACGGAAGCTATGATTCTAAAGAGAAAAAGGAATTGCACTCGGGTGTGAAATACTCCAAACTGGAAACCTCGTACTTGGTAAGTGGCATAATACATTTACATAAATAGTGGATGAAATTAAATCCAACTGCAATAACAGCCAGTGACATTGTGTATATGTTAATTAATTGTTCATTCTGTGTTTCCTATTCTAGTAAATATAATAAGTTCTGCAACCCAAACAACATGACGAGCCAGCCTTTGCCTAAGACGTTACAAGATAAGTACCTAGTTATAAGATTTACAATGTATTAATTATTGTATTCGTATTTTTAGGTTCATCCCCTAAATTGAACCGTAACAAGTGGTAAAAAATATCATTTAATGAAGCTATTAAACGTGCTCGCAGTGCAGTACAACATCATAAACCTGTGGATATTGTATCAGTTTCAAACATTGCATTAAATGCAATAAAATAACTTAAAAAGGGGTCTAAACGTCCTAGAGTTATTGCTGTTCCTAAAATAGGTGGCTTTTTACCGTTAATTCCAATATTTGCAGCATTATTGCCAAAGCTGTAAATGAAGCAAAAACAGCCAAAGAGAATCTTAAAGAGTCACAACGTCATAATCTAGCAACAAAACAGGTTATGGACTTTACCTTAAACCCTATTCAAAAAAACTTGTAAAATTACCACACCGAGCACTTAACAACATCGATATAATTAAATATGTATTTATGCGAAATAATTTAACTAAATTTATTAAGTTAAATGAGTGTGGTATTATTAATACTGATAGTTAGTCAGGTAGAGGAACATAAAAGGTGGCATATTCAAAGAAAAATAATATTATTTCATACTTTGACCGCAATGGAAATTTAAAACCACCAAATGAAGTAATAAAATATTTTTATAGTAGAGGATTAGCAAAAATTTTCTATAATCTTGATAGATATCAGAAACATAATTCAGTTTTTTGTGGACATTTATGTTTAGATTTTTCATATAACAGATGTTGATTTTATTTTTCTTGTGTTTCTTGTATATTAAAATAATTGAATAAGAGAAAAAAATTGATTTTGATGAATTAAGAATGTTATTTAATGTAATAATTTATAATATAATTTATTTTTATTTTTAGTCTTAAGTTTGACATGCAGACGTTTACTCTTACCGGTAACACATCTGTGTTAAATTCTCAATATAATCCACCAAGCAATGTAATCGATGATGGTGAATACAGTTTAGTAAGTTTTGAAACATACAATGCTATTCCGAACGTAGATCAAAATAATAATAAATTTTATATTGGAGATAAAATAATTGTAATACCTATAGGTTCCTATGAGCTTGCGGATATAAATAACTTTATCCAGAAAGAACGAAAGAAGACGATTGAATGGAATACATTTTTATCCTGACTTTAATACAATACGTTGAAACGTGAAATTTATTCTAATAAAATAATAGATTTTACAAAAACAAATTCACTCGGAAGCTTATTAGGTTTTAAAAGTAAAATTCTAGAAGCAAATAGTTTACATGAATCAGATTTACCAGTAAATATACTAAAAATTAACAGTTTAAGAATCGAATGTAATATAACGACTGGAGCATATAACAATAACAATTTAGTTCACACAATTCATGAGTTTTTTCCTTCGGTTCCACCTGGCTATAAAATAATAGAATTTCCACAAAATGTCATTTATATGCCCATCAATACAAAAATTATAGATAACATAATCCTTAAAATAGTTGATCAAGACGGTAATTTGGTTAATTTCAGAGAGGAGGTGAGGTCATCACGATAAGACTACACTTAAAACAGTCCTCGTGAAAATGGTTATAAGATATAATCGTAATGCTTTAAATAATACACTACCATATTCATCAACCATTGTTAAGAAACCCTCTGAACAGTTAACATCTCAGAGTAAACAGTATTTAATACATTTAAATTTTAAACTAAAATGAATGTTTTAAGAGTTAACGAAAAGGCCCTGTTTGATAATACAATAGTAATTGCTGAAAAACATTCGCATCTTTCATACGCATCCACTTCTTTTAATAACAATGATGAAATCAGAATTCCAATTCAACAACATGACATTTACACCCTTCCATCTGAAAGTTACTTATATATCGAGAGTAGATTACTCAATGCTGAAAATAAAAAATCTGCAACTGCAAAATTTATAAATAATGGGGTTGCTCATTTATTTGAACAAATTTACTATTCAATAGGTGATAAAGTAGTTGATAGAGTTCGAAACCCAGGTATTAGCACAACTTTGAAAGGTTATGTTTCATTGAATGAAAGTGATATTAAACGTTTAAATAATGCAGGTTGGTCTCTTGACACTGAAAATTCGTATAACATTGAGAGCGCTAAAGGTCATTTTAATTTTTGTATTCCATTAAAAATCCTTATGGGTTTAAAGATTTTAAAAAGATTTTATTAAATTTACGTCAGGAATTAGTATTAGTTAGAAGTAATTCAGTTGTTAATGCAATTTTTAATTCAGTAACTGACGAAGTGGTTAATGTACACATATATAAAATTATATGGAAAGTGCCTCATATTTCAGTCAACGATGTTGAACGTTTAACTTTATTAAGTTACGTTGACAAAGGTTACGATTTTGAAATTGGTTTCCGCGGTTGGGAATTACATGAATATCCATTATTATAAGAAACCCAACAACATATCTGGACTGTTAAATCAGCCACTCAATTAGAAAAACCCCGATATGTTGGTTTTCAGAGCAATCGTAAAAATAATAAAAATAGAAAAATTAGTGTGTTTGATCTGCAAACTAAAAAATATTAAATTATTTTTAAATTCTGAAATTTATCCATATGATAATCTTAATTTGAATTTTGCTAATTATCAATTCGCAACTTTATATGAAATGTATGCGCAATTTCAAATGAGTTATTATGACAAAGACGAACCACTATTCAAACCAAAAGATTTTATGGAAATAGCACCATTAATAGTAATCGATTATTCAAGACAAAATGAAATAATAATAAAAATTATTGTTGTAATCATATTAAAAATAATATGCAATGTTCTAAACAAAATGTCACTTTACTAAGAAATTGATATTTGTTACATTTAATTCAATAAATCTAACCTGCTCACACGCCTCTTTTTAAAATATATATAAATAGGTGTATGGATAACATTAAATTTAAAACGTAAACGATGTCGAATCTTTATAAATGGCATCATCCAGTTGGTGAGCAATTGTGGTTTGATGATAAAGTATTATCTTTATCAGCATTATTCCTATCGCAGCCACCATCGTGACCACTGCAACTTATTTCGTTATCACAAACACCTTCAAGAAAATTATTTGCTGATGATGATGTAGTATGGATATTTGAAGAAATTATTGAGTCACCGCAATTACCTCCGATATCAATATAATCTTCATCACCACCATTTTCACCCCTCTCAACATCATCGAAATCACTACCATTTTCACCCCTTTCAACATCAACGATGGTACCAGCTTCGCCACCTCTATCGATATCATCATCGGAACCATCTTCGCCACCTCTATCGATATCATCATCGGAACCATCTTCGCCACCTCTATCGATATCATCAACGGAACCGTTTATTAATTTATATAATTATGTAAAAAGTTTTAAATAAAAAAATTAAAAATTATGTTATGTTCTTTTATTTTATAAATCACTTATACACACCCCAATTATAATTAATTTTTTATAATTTAAGTTTTACACAAATATATTTTACAAAAATTAAAAATGTGTTATTCTATTATAATCACCTCATATGGTGGCATATTTTTTCTTATTTGATATTTAAAATTATATATTGAAATATAAATTTTATATTAACAAAACATTTAAATTTTTTTTCTAATAAAACATATGTCTCCCTGTAATCTTCAGGGTTTTCTGAGGGCCATGTACCAGTATCTGGACCACTTCTCCAACCAACTGATAAACCATTCGCTGCTTTTTGAATATTTGTTAGTATCCATTTAAGAATATCTTGATGGCTAGATCTTGATATAAAATCTATTTTGTTAATTTCTAAAACACTTAAAATATTTTTTTTAAAACAATACATTAGCATTATAGATTCCATCACAGATAATCTTGTTTAACAAATAAGATAAATTTTTATATTTTATTAATAAATTTGAATAATCCAAATTATTGTAAATGTTTTCATCGTTAATATCATCAGATAGTAAACATAATATTAAAAATAAATTTGAATCATAATTAATATGATATATAACAGAATTTGCAATAAATAAAATGTTGTGCATATTGAGTTTATTTATTTTTTTTATCATTATATCATTAACAAATATATCCATTTTTTTTTAAATATTAATAGAGTTGTTATTATTTTAACTGATACATTTCTTAACATATCATATGTCAATACATCATTTGAAATTTCAACATTTTCTAAAATATAAGTTAGTAAAGATGTATCATTATTTAAGATTGCATCTTTCAAATATGTAAAATATACTTGCTTGCTTTTCTTGTACAAGTCATATTTGATATTAAGCAAATGCACATCCATCCTTAATAACTTAACAAGAAGAACTAAATTTTATAATTTCGAGCTACTTTGTACACCCCAAGAAATGGTGTGGGGGTAAATCATATACAAAATATTAGTATGTGTTTTTAATTCTCTCAATCACTCAACCATTGCTAATCAATATCCATGATGGAGTGGTGGCCCCAGCGAAGAGTATCATGTGATCCTGAAATCAGATATCGCTTATTGTCGTGGGGGCTTAGAGATATTTTCTGTTGAGCAATAGTGTAAACTGTGTGATTAATGGAATGTATACTGTTTTGAGGGTGGGTCATTTCCATTTTCTCATCTAAACATTGCAGGTAGTCTTCAAACATAATTGCGTTTCTCACTACGTATGACTTAATTCCTTTAGCTTTTTTAGTAACTGGTTTAACGGCGGTTGGTATTTTACATGCATACATTTTTGCTCGTAAGCCCACAAACTCCGTCATAATATAACCTTTGTTTTCGTCCTTCATCATCCCAGGTACTTTCTTGTTTACCAGCGGGATATCGTAAATGTTATTTGGATCGTAGTGTGTCAAATCGATGGACGTCTTCTTTGATGTCAGCATATACATCTTCAGTTTCAATTTCGTAAATGAGAAAATCAGTGTCGGTGTAGCAAAGTCGAGCTTTCTCATCATATTTATTTTTCATGTAGTTGTAGTGGAAATCATACAGCGCAGTTTTTGAAATATCGAGTATTGACATGCCGACGTAAATGGGTTTAGTAAAAAGCACGTCAGTCTTGACTAATTCAACTAATACTAAATTTTCTTTTATCACAGTAATCTTGCTGAAAGTTGGGACTTGATATTCGAGCTTCGGCTTCATATCTTCCATCCCAGTTGGTAATAAGTTTTATATTTCTTCTATTGCGAACATTTTCCATTGTCTTTCCAAAAACCGCATTGCTCATTAACTTGAAAAAGTCCTTTTCAAAGTCGTTTTTTGAGTTTTTCCGAAGATCTGCATTTAAATCGATGTATTTTTTCAAGCAATTGGATTGATCGAATTGTAGCACACGATGTATTTTTTTTCAGAATAATCTCTTCGCTGATATATTGCTTCAAATTTCGATAGTGTATAATGTATTTTTTTTTATCATATAGAGTAGCAAGCATCTTTTTCTGATTAGAACCTGGAGTGCAGCATGTCTCTGGAGCCATTGGTAGATCTTTTTGACGTTCATGGATTGTCTCTGGATATTCTAAATCAAATATATATCCAATTTGTGACTCATCGGATATGTTAAAATTGACGTTTACTATGTTTTCCACCCATTTCAAATTTCCAAATGGCAGGTATTGTGACATTGCCCATGCGTACATTGCATTAATATCATAATACATCAAATATTTTTGCAACATTACAAGATCATAATCTGGCATATATTTATTATTTGCCTGAGCATGTCTCTTGGAGCACTGAGTAAGACCTCCTCGAATTCCTTTCTCTAGAAACAACAATATGTCCACATCGTTGATATAATCGAGTTTTTGTTTAGTGCATTTTAACATAGCATCCCAACTGAGTCCTGGAGCAGTGCTATAATGGGCCGGGTCCAATTTGTAGTGTTTGAGGCAAAAATCTCGAAAAGTTTCAAATACGTCGGCAAGCAAAAGAACATCTGTTTTTAAGTATAGGTCGCTGTACTGACCAAGAGTTTGAATTTGAAATGTGTTCTATACCTTCTGAGCATGCTCATAATCTGCATTACTTATATCAGATTCGCTTAATTTATAGTAAAATTGATTTTGTGGAGGTAGTTCTGTCTCGTTTAAGCGGTCCCATGATGATATGTAATCATATGGAAACACTCCTTTTCGTGTTAGTAATTTATAATGCATATTTTCAAAATGCATAAACTCAGACTTTAATATTGGGGTTTCTTTTAAGTTTCCGCTTAAGTTATCCAAAGATGATGCCATAAATCTGCACGAGTCAATAAATTTGAATTTGATCAAACTATCTTCGATGTTTTTTATTATTGCAATAAAATTTTCCATATTGCTGGGAATCAGATTGGTGGTGCCTTTTATTTTTAATGCGACATCCTTCAATAGAAAATGAGAGTAATATCTGCTCATATTATGGAATATTACAGGAATGGTTCGAGAGTCTTGATAATTAATATTACAATCTTCGTGAGCAGCACCTCGATATTTTCCAGTCAAGTGGCAATGGTCTCTAACGCGGTTGGATCTCAAAGGTTTCTCGCAAATATGACACAATGAGGCTTGTCTAAATTTCATCTTCTGTTCGGCTCTTATATCCATTGACATCGGACACATAAAAACGGTTTCAACATCTTCTGCCAGTTGTTTTAATTGTTCTGCAAACCATTCCGAGGAATTGGGACCTCTGTAACTCCGATAGAATGAAAGGGTGTCATCGTATGAGCATTTGAAGTAGTATCCTACACTAAACGCCATTTTAATTTTAATTGAATTTAATATGCATTCGAAGTCTGCATATACTATAAACGGACATCTTTCTTGAAATTGGTAATTTTTAAATTCAATTTTTCCATTTTTAACAAATGAAACTTTACACTCATTTTTATTTTCACAAGGCTCCAAGTGTTTTTTCAGTTTAATGTCACTGTGAAAATAGTGTAAACATCTATCACATATGTGCTTTTGTTGATTTTTTCTATCCAGTTGAGTGGACAGCAGATAAGATAAATTTTTTATCCACACATAATGAAATCTAGTATCTTCTTCGTAATACGATTTTTTGTGATGTAGCAGGTTGACATGTTTTTCACATTTTGATTTTGTAAGTCGATTTGGAGTCACTGTAAATTTGTTCCCTTCTTTGTTTAATACGTATACATTGATAGAAATATTGTTCAGTTTTTCTATCTTTGCAATATCCGTTCTTTTCACAAGAAAAGTAATTCCTTCAAGGTTCAAAACATTCTTATAGTGGGGATATGATGTAGTTCGATCCGTATGAGTTGATGCGGGATACAAGGCAGATACAACAGCCCAAGCAAAACATGCATCATCTTTATTTTTTACGTTAATGCAAGCATGTTTTTTTTTAATTGGTTGAGGTAGTTCAATATATGAAGATCCGCGCAATGGTGTGTATTTATTTATTTATGTTTATTGTTAAACTAATTATAGCTGCTTAAACCACTCTTTTAAATCAACGTCTTGGTCTATAACTTTGTTTTTTGTATAGATATGTTTAAGGTCATCATTTCCATCGACTTTAACAAATTTTCCGCATAGCACAGTATTAACTTTTAAAAACACATGTTTTTTTAATGCATTTTTAATACGTCGAACAAATAATGATTCGCAGTCCTTCAAAAAACGCTCCGGATCCTTGTGACTTATGTTGCTTATGACACCAGTTCTAATGCGCTCATTAAATGCAGATTTTATATCATTCCATTTGACATTTTTATTTAAACCGCCTCCTCGAATAAGTTTTGATTTTAGCACTGTGCGATAACTCACTAATTTGCAGGCCGTTGATAATAAGTGTAGTTTCGAAACATTATCGCAAACTTTAGATGCAGAGTTTATAATCCGTATAGTTTTAGAGTAATGTTTTATCCATTTCTCTAAAATTAAAGGGTTTCTTTCAGTTAATTTCATAAAATTTTCTACATTTTTTACCATCATTGAAGTAATATTCATTAATTAAACCATTGTGTGTGTGTGTCGTTTAAATGTTACTGACCAATACCGTTATATTTTTTAATTTTTTTATCAAATAACGGAAACACCCGACACAACCCGAGTGCGAAAATACTCGATAAGACCCGAGTCAATGCCCCAAGATAAAATAAAAAGTAGCATATTTTAAGTATATTTTTTTAAATAATATTTATACAAAATGAAACAATGGTTTAAAACAACTCTTACACAATCTTCACATATTTCATCTTTACATTTATTTTCAGACTCATCATTTAACTTATACATGTTTTGCTGGAATGTGTATTTAAATATATTGCTACAATTTCTTTTTTTTTTCTGTAAACTATAAACATTTATTTTTAAATTATTTAATTTTTCAAATTTTGAGATACCTTTTAAATTAATAGGAAATTCTATTCCAGTATAATTCAAATTTGAAACACTGTACTGAGAAAAAAAAATTATTATTAGATCATGCACATTTATATTTTTAATTAATTAATATTTAATTCCATTAAATAATTTTTTATATAATTCGTTAATTAGATATTTTTTTAATTATTTAGAAATTATAATATAATATTACATGTACATGTACAAAAAAAAATTATTCTTGTTAACTGAAATGTTATCCAGTGTATTATTTGCGTTATCAGCGGATCGTATACTATTACACGGTTATATATAATTAACATAGCGAATAATTTTTATTACTACTTTAAAGTGTTTTATAATAATGTTTACAAAAATTTGCTTGTTTGTGCTATGGTGTGTGGTGATTGTGCATTCCGATGCACAATATAGTTTACGGAAGTGTTTCCGTGAGAAAGAGATATTACATAAAGAATTTGTAAAAATTAATTCTTCATACCTAGAATGCGCAATAAATATGACTGCGTATGATTACGAACGTAAGGAAATAATCGAATTAAAGAAGGATAATTTTATTTTGAGGCATAAAATAGCACGACTGGAAGTATGTATAATTTTTTAAATTTTTATTTTAATTCTAATTTATTATAATTATTTTTAGAAAAATATAAAATCACAACATGAGATATATGAAAATATATCTCTTGATTTTGTTGAAGAAAAGAATTTAGTTAAGTTTAAACAAGATCAAAATAAAATATGTAACAATAAGATAGTTAATTTATCGTTAACCAATATGTTTGGAAAATATTATTAATCATTGCAAACGACGTGAACGACAATTAGACTTAACTCTAGACGATAAAATAGATGTCATAAGAAGAATTCGTAATGGTAGTTGCGAATGTGAAGTGGATAATAAACAAGAAATTAACAAGTGCAAAAGAAAGAAAAATAGTACAAAAATAAAGGTGAAAAAAAATAAGGGTAAAAAATAAAGGTATACAAAAAAATTAATAAAAACATGTGGGTTGATACATTTTTTTTCTTTATTAGTTTTAACTATTTACTCATTATTTACTATTAGTTTATAACTTTTTTTTTCTAATATAATTAAGTGTAATTTTAAAACATTTTTCTAACATGTGGGGTAATACATTTTTTTTTCTTTACTATTTTTGAACTATTTAACCATTATATTTAGTAGTAGATACTTAGTGTAGGTTACATTTATTACATTTTTCTAATATAATTAAGCGTAATTTTGTAACATTTTCTAATATTAGTATTAAATAATAATTAATTAACAACAATTTTTAAATGATATGTTATTAATTTGTTTTATTAACAGCTTCATTTTCTCATATTCTTCTATTGGTTTTTTCAGCTCGCAAATTTTTGTTTGTGATTTTTTAATCTTTGCTGCAACTCAATTTTTTTTAGTTTGGATTGTCATCTTGAACTAGCTATGATTTTTAAATTCATTTCTTTATATATATATATATATATATATATATATATATATATATATATATATATATATATATAATCCACCTACCTTAATTATATATAGATATTGTTGTTTACCTACCTCAGATAATCATGTATGAGGATTGTGTGATTCCACATTTAACAGCAGCACTTGAAAAACGATTGACATTTTTAGCGTCTTCACACGGAGATGAGACACCTGCACCTCATATAGGAATACATTCCACTTGAAATTTTACACAATTTATTTTGTAAGGGATACATTCCACTTGAAATTTATAACTTGCAATATATAAAATTTTGTACAATAATTTACATAAACAATTACATAAATATAAATTTTTTATACTTTTAAAAAAAGTAGGACTCTGAAGATTTTTTCATGTTTTTTGGACTCTGACGTTTTTTTATAAAATTGGGACTTGGAAAAGTTTTTTGAGCCAGAACCCGCCTAGTATATCTACTAAAGTGAATATAATTTGTGTTTTATTGAAAAGGTTCCAGGTAGAAAGAGGGCTCCCTTCATATGATAATCTGTAACGGCAGGTAACGTGAGCAGGAAAATACGTCGAATCTTGTGAATGCTTTAATATTTCTAGGTTAAACTTATGTATACGGAAAAGGGTTGTTTACATGCAAATTAGTTGATATTTTTTTAATATCCGATGAACTTACTGATAAATATAGTGAAAAAATGTATATAGATTATTTAAAAGAAGCTTTATCAAGAAATGATATAGACTTAATAAACTTCTTATTAAATAAAACAAAGTTAAGTGATTCTGTGCTGTGCTACGAAACATTAAAAAATAGTGATAGTAAAACTTTAAAATTAATTTTAAAATTTAAAATTAAATTTTAAATTTTAAAAATGATTCTTGGAACATTTATGATTTAAATAACTTTCCATTTGATCCTTTAGATTATAATAGTTAAAATAAAATGGCTATTATAGATTTACTTTCTTCTAATCCAGATTTTTTTTACAATCATGAAAATTCTAATTTATCAACAAACAATTTATTCAAAAATTATCATGATGTAATATATTTTGTAAATAAAATATTTTGTGATTGCGCGTATTATGCGGACTCTGTATTTTTAGAATGTTTAATGAATATTATTGTGGAATTAAATATATTTTTTATGTTTGCGCCAACATCGAGACCCAGCCATCAACATTTACTGAATTGGATTTTTAAAAACATTGAAAATAGTAAAAATGGTTTACTTGTTGGATGGAGAAGTGGACCGGATTACTGGCTTATGGCCGTCTGAAAACGCCGACGATTATCTAAAAGTCCATTCATTTCTTTTAAATTTATTACATAAAAATGTTAAATAAATAATATTACAAACTTTTATCTATTAAATTTATTTTTATTATAAATACTAACTAAATCTTAACTTACGCTAAATTGTTATAAACTAAAATATCTAATTAATACTAACTAAATTCTAATAAATTTAAATATATTTTAAGTAAAAACAGGAAAATCTGTTAAAAGAAACAATATATTAATTGGGCAATTCCACGTCAAGTGAGCAGTCCATTTCACGCGACCCTCTCCGATTTAGCTCAAATTGTACACTTATTTAAGTACCCAAAATATGACTTTAAGCCAAATTTCAGACCTCTAGGTCACATAGTTCGCCTCGTAGAGCCAATTGAATTTTACGGCAATTTTAAAGTTCAACTTTTAACTTTATTTATCTTAATTGCAGTTCAGCCTGGAAAATTTTTAGAATAGTCATAACAGATAGGAAATTTCTCAAGGAATCGAATGCAGCGGTCAGATTTTTGTTATCTTGTCCCGCACTCGCAGAAAACGCAAAAAAACAGTTTTTTTTCAAAAATTCATTTCTCAAAAGTTGCCATCGAACGTTTCATATGTTAATTAAATATATCTTCAAGTAATAAGTTAAAAAAATATATGAAATAAAAATAGACTTTTTGTCTTTAAATGACAAATAAAAATGAAGTTACTATAAATAAATTAAATTAAAACATTTTGAATATGTATTTATAATAATATATAATATTATGTTTTAAATTTTCGTGGTTATAATTATTTTTATTTTTAATTTATCTTCGGGTTATCAAACAAAGAAGCTTTACACTTAATATATTGGTCAATAATTTACTTTTATACATTATTTTATGTGGAGTAATATTTTCTTAATTTTTAAATATTTGTCCTGTATATAAATTTTGATAATAGGTATAAAGAAAAAATATAAATATTTAAAATAGTTTATTAAAATGAAAATATACAAAATGAAACAATAAACGATCCTTCATCTTCCTCTTCGAAATCGTTTAACTCAAAGATGATTTCAATCTCATCGAGAAGATCATCCAATTCATCTTCCTCCTGAAAGCGATCCCCCTGTTGCCTCCTCTGCTCTTCCAGGAGCCTCTCCTGTTTTTCTCGCAGCTGTAGCAGCTTTTGCTGCATTTCTACCCAATATAGATGATTTTCCATCTCGGGAGATGGCTCTTCATCGACGTCCATTTCTTCATCCCCATACTGGAGATTAATTAAGCAAAGATTGCATTCACATGCATTCATCTTTCGAGTTTTATTTGAATTAAATATAAAGTCATTTTTTTTAGTATATATACGAAAAATCTCTAAAGGGATGACATTCATAATAATAATATATCTTTATATTTAATTATTCTATTTATAATCATATTATCTAAAACCCAAAATACAAAATATTTGCATTTTGATTGAAACAGAGAAAATTATTATCAAAATGCTGAAGACAATGAAATTTATTTCTATTTACATATGTTTGTAATATTTTTAATGGAGGACAGTTATAGTTTTCTAGTTAGTTAGTTAGTTTAGATTTTTGGCGTATCAGCCTAAGAAGACTATTAACGCCGATTCTTTTCTCTAACTATAAAAAGTGTAAAATAATATGCTGTAAAATGGCATATTAAAGAATAAAATTAATTAAATAAATAAATAAACAACAAAAATAAAATAAACGTTCACAAACTTTAAAGACTTTAGCAAAAATGACTAGATATTTCCAACAGTGTCTAGGGTGTAAAAAGTCATAAACACTGCTGGATTTTACTATACACAAACAATAATCAGAATAAATTAACATTTATATCTATACACCCAATTTGCTCCGTCGAATAAATTCGAGCAGACGATCGACTTCAACGATCTGATCGCCCAAGACAATCGACAAACTGAATGATAATTCGGCACTTCAGATGCCAACAAATGCCTGTGAGTCCATCGACAGTGACCGATGCAAAGTTGCGTGAGGATAACCTCTTCCCTACGCTTCGCCTTGCATGAAGAACTCCACGGTGTAATGAGGCTTTTAGTGCATCGTAGCTTGTTGTCTTGAATAGCAAACCACTCCATCTGCCAGCTAGACAACATCAATTGTTGTAAAAATTACAAACAACACAAGTTTTGTCTGTAACATTATCAGCGCTAGTTATAGCCAATTTGGCAAACTCATCAACGTTTTCATTGCCACTGATACCTACGGGACTGGGAATCCATCCAGACAAAGTAAACAGTGACATTTAATTCAGACACCTGAAGCAAAATCAAGTGAATTTGTCAGAGTAAATAATGATCAGGATATTGATAATCAATAGCATTTAATGCACTCAACGAGTCTGTACATATAACATAAAATGTACCTGCACTTAGTTGGATGTAGAGAGCCTGGTGTATAGCATACAGTTCTGCAGTATAAACACTGCTAACACTTGGCAAGCCAAATATAAACTGCAACTCATCAACCAGAAAAGCACAACCCACACCGTCGTTACTTTTTGAGCCATCGGTATAAATCCAAGTGGAAGTTACGTGCATTGCTTGAATTTTTGCAAATTCAGTTTGATATTCAACTGGTAAAGTTGAAGCTTTGCTCATTCTCGATAATGCAATATTTTACCTTGGACGTTGAAAAGTCCAAGGAGGCTTGAACGTTGAAAAGTCCAAGGAGGGTCGCGACAATAAGACAGTTGATATACATCAGGGAGTTGGAAATCCAGTTCTCGAAGTATACTGCAACTTCTTACAGCAACCGGTTTTTGGGACCGTATCCTGATGTTGTATAGATCGTCGAGACCATTATTGTATACGACAGAAAACGTCGGATGCAAGCGTTTAGCTTTTAATTTCGCGACGTACCTAACAGTCAAGATTTTACGCCGAAGACAGAGTGATGGTTCAGCCTCACACAAAACACTAGCAATAGGGCTAGTGCGGAAAGCGCCAGTTGCTAAACGAATTCCTGTATGGTGGACAGGATCAACAATACGTAATGTGGATGGTGCTGCAGAAGCATAGATTATGGAACCATAATCTAAATTTGAACGCACCAAAGCGCGATGCAAAAGTAGCATTGTTTTCCGATCCGCTCCCCATGACTTTCCACTTAACGAACTGAGCAAGTTTAGTGCCGGAACACATCTTGATCTCAGATTTATTAAATGGGGACGCCAAATTAACGCAAGGTCAAATGTGACACCGAGAAATCGAACACATTCCTGTACAGGAATGGGTTCTTCCAAAAGATATAATAAAGGGTCACCGTGTAGGGTTCGCCTTCTACAAAAATGGATAAGCAACGTTTTGCTTGTAGAAAAAGTACATCCATTTTGAACTGGGCTAATAGCATTAGCCCAGTTCAAAATGCGGTTGATAGTTATTTGGAGTTGAAGTTTCATTGTTGGCATGTTTCTCAAAGCGCAATAGATAGCTACGTCATCAACATACATACATCCGTTCACAGGATGCTTGATAAACTGACTTATGCCGTTAATAGCTATCATAAATAGCGTCACGCTTAAAATTTTGCCCTTTCTATCGAAACGCAATGCAGCCCCCCATTCGACATACTGGATAACGAAAAAGTCGATGATATAGTGAAATACTAATAACGTGAAATAGACCTTGACAACTTTGATAATTTGGCACCACCTTTCACCAATCCATCGGAAGCTATTGAAATAATTAAATCTACTAAGGCCAGAAAAAAATCCGTGCTTTGACAACATCTCCTACTCGACCATCAAAAATCTGCCTAAAAAAGCAGTAGTAGGACTGACCAACATATTTAAAGGGGACCGGACATTTTGCTGCTGCCCACACTTAGCAAGATTACTGAAAAAGTTATACTCAAAAGCATCCTCGTTCATATCTCTAACATCCAATTCAACAGTAATCATCAATACGGCTTCAGAAAATTTCACTCAGCAACTCCCCAAGTTGCAAGAGTTACCGACCACATCATCAGGGACTTCAACATCAAACAATCCACGGCAGTATTTTTTAATATTGAAAAGGCGTTCGACAAGGTCTGGCATGATAGTATTCAGATCTAACATTCCACACTACCTGGGCACAACCATCAAAGACTTTCTTGCAAATAGAACTTTTCAAGTCCACATCAATAATGTTCTATTATCCATCAAACTAATGACAGCCTGTGACCCTCAAGGTTCGACTCTCTCTCCAAAGCTTTACAATATCTACGTAGGAGATATGCCCCCGCTTGCTAACGGCTCCATAGCAGCCCTATTTGCTGATGACACTGCTATTCTACACAGCTCTATTTCTCCCAACATAATCACGAAGAAACTCCAAAAAGCAGTCGACACCATCTCCGACTGAATGAAGCATTAAAGCCAACCCCACTAAAAACCAGGTGATCCATTTCTTCAGAAGACTTAAACAACCAAACGTTAACATCTACTTAGACAATATTCAAACTTCATGGATCCCAAGCAAAATATCTTGGGGTTATTATGGATAAGTGGCTCACATGAAAACCTCACATCAATCAAATCAGGAACATGGCCATCAATCAAGTCAGGAACATGGCCACAAACAGCATGTTCAAACTAGCTCTACTCTTAAGACACAAAACCATGAAAAACAGAACCAAAATGACACTCTTTAAATCCACATTTATGCTGCTTCTGTGTGGGCCACTGCAGCTTAG
Source organism: Tachinus rufipes (assembly GCA_963932245.1). Lineage (NCBI taxonomy): Eukaryota > Metazoa > Arthropoda > Insecta > Coleoptera > Staphylinidae > Tachinus > Tachinus rufipes. The sequence continues at coordinate 34,870,636 of OZ010746.1, read as the reverse complement.
AGCCATGAAGCTTGTCAGTCCAAATTGCTTCAGATGATAACTGGAGCACCATAGTATATACGTAATAAAAACCTAAGAGAATACTTGCAGATCTTTAAACTTCAAGAATTTATTAATAAGAATTCTCAAACGTTCTTTGAAAAAGCTGAAACTCATGATAATCCAGACATCAGAACTATAACTCAGAACATACCTAACTACACCAGGTATAAACGGCCCATCAACTTAATGAAGCCAATAAGATATTGATTTAATGTATGCCACCAACTTAATGGATTCTACTAAAGAATCCCAGCCGTTTTAACGCCTATAATTTGGTTGGCGTCGTAGGACAACACTATATTTATTTTACGGTACGTTTAATCAATACTTTTATTAAATAAATTGCTATTGTAATTTCGGAAAAGCTAATAAATCACACATATATAAATTTATTTAATTGTCAATTACTTCAATAACGGTAGTTACTATAATAAATTCAATTTGAATTTAAGTTTTTATGTTTGGGCCCAACTTTGATTTGAATGAATTGTTATGAAGCTCCTGAATGGATGATTAGCTTAATTAACTGAGTTAATAAACACCTTTTCAGAGAATGATACCGCTGTTATGCTTCAAAGAATAAGTTGATAACGTACAGCACCACATGTTCAATATATCATTCGCTTAACATCCATGTACCAAGAGACTCAGAGGGACATTTTCACATCCTGATGCATCTTGTATGACTGTTCCATAAAGTGGAAGATCTTTGCCAAAGTTAATCCTTTCAGATAAGTGGTGCTGGCTTAGTTATGCTAAGTAATGATTTAAGTTTGCAAGTTCTAATTAAATTTAAATTAATATTTTTTCACAATTTTAACTTTTTTGCTTTTGCTAAATTAGAGCGTATTAGACTCCAAAAAGTATTGTCAAGCAATTTTCCTATAATGCCAGTAGCACCAAATAATGTCACAAGTACTGAATGTAGTATGGTAGGACACTACCGTGGATTTACTACATTTTTGAAGCATTCGGTTCCAAATGTTATTGCAATGCAAAATCTTATTCATGAACAGTATTTGGACCTCAGTGAACGTTTGGATACATCGTTACAATACGTAATTAAAACAGTCAATAAAATAAAAAGCCATTCACTTAATGATAGATTGTTTAAACAACATTGTATTCAAAACGACAAAAAATTTAATTGTCTGCTTCTTCACACAGAAATACGTTGGATGTCAAAGGGTTTCTGTTTAAATCGATTTTAAAACCGTTTGAATTGTTTGAAAACAAAAAGGAAACCTAATAAAATTCAAAAGTCATATTTAACCCTAGGAGGTGGCACCAAGTCTAACAGATCCGGCGTTCATAATATTGCTCGGCAATTCTCCCGTGATGATCGTCAAAATGCGGACGCTTCAATACCTTCCCATTTTATTAGCAAAGCGTGAAGTGTTTAACTAATTAGTAGAGTTAGAAAGTTATTACAAAATAAGTCTGACAGACTTGTCGACACATCTTACAACATTGTATTCAAAACGACAAAAAATTTAATCGTCTGCTGTTTAAATCGATTTTACAAACCGTTTGATTCGGTTGTAGAATTGATTGAAAACAAAGAAGATTTAGTCGACTGCCAGCAGCCGAGAGACCTCTGAGCAGGTAGCCTTCACCCCTTTATAGTGAATAACATAGTGTGCACACGATATAACCAACATAAATGACAGCAACATCACATTCCATCCCTTGCGGAAGAACAAAAGAATCGGATAAAATCCATAGCAAAATGACTCTGAACAAGAACGATGAACTTTCTTTGTGCTGAGACCCAGCCTCAGACAAAGAAATTCCGATCCAGCAACGATAACAACAACACATTCCCTCTCTACAAAAGGGAGCGGAACAAAAGATTTGATACAACACAATGACGAATGACCCTGGAACCGAAAGATGAACTTTCTTTGTGCCGAGACCCAGCCTCGGACAAAGAAAACACCCGATCAATACTATTACTCTATCTACGACAAACTTAATCACGATAATGACAAAACGCAGTGGCAAATCCACCTGCATGAAGGATACGATGATACCACATCCAAACCATCCAAAAATGACACAACACGCAGTAAGAAAGCAAGCTAGCAAATCCTTTATTGGACAGCTAGACACACTAAATGTGATAAAGCCCACCAAGGCACCCGAATGCTAGAGAGACAAATGGGAGAATTCCCGAGAGCTCGCAACCAATATGAAATATGTCCGGAAAAGAAGATTTATTATTACAAGAAAACTTAATGAAATTCAAAAGTCATATACCAAATTTAACAAAACAAACTTTTTGCTACAAGCAGATGAGTTAAATTTGATAAAAACAAAATCAGCCAATTTTTAAATCTATCGACGTGATTGTGAGAATTTGGAGACACTTTATCAAGATTTTATCCAACAAATTAAAATTAAAATTTAGAATGGGTACCAACAGTTCTGGTTACAAAAACAGGTACCCAAACATTATTCTAGATTGTAGGAAGTGATAAAAATAGTTTTCAATAGCATTTCCATAATCGTATTTAATAAGACGTGTATTCAGTGCGGTCACACATGTCTAGAATTAGAAACAAATTGCAAATAGTTAATCGTGGAGATTTAAGGTTGCTTCTGATTAATATAGAGCTTAACATCAAGTTCATCCTTATTATTAAGCTTACTTCGATTAATATTATTCTCGACATATTATGTTTATTTTTAATTTAACTTCAGAGGTAATTTATTTTAAAACCAGATATCATGAACATGTTGACAAAGTAGTTACATCGTACAAACACGTCGATTGAATATAAAACAAATAAAAAAAGCCAGGTTTCACACCTTTTATATACAACATCTTCAGCATACCAATTAAACGGCAATGATTGAGGATTATAAGCCCCGAAGATAAGAGAACAAAAACAAAAATTAGTTGCAAATAAAAGATTTATGTATTTAATTCAAACCTTTGAAAAGTATACATTTTTTGCGTTAAACGCAAGTGGTAATTTTAGAGAATTTCGAAATGTTTTTGTGCTAAATGTATTTTAAACAATTTCTAAAGCAACAGAAGATTCAAGAAGTTTACAAAGCATCTCGGAATGATTTAGAAGAATGTATGTCAGTTGAAAAATTACTAGCAAAGTATACAACAATCAGTTTTCATTTCTCAAATCCGAAATGATAAAGATCAAGTTTATCGAAGATCATACGCTCGGTGAACTCTTGAGAATATTTTTAAATCTTGCTACAAGATTATCTATTTAAAGTATAATTTGTTTTGTAGTAAGTGAACCAATGTACAAAATGAACTTATTATTTATTAATTAATATATGATGCGCAGTAGTATATTCTGACCTAGTTTTCCGCTGGGATTAAAACCTGAACCTCCAACTAGGTTGCTCAGAATATATCAAGGTTAACAAGATAAAGCAGCAATTATTTTTCTGTATCTATTTCTATAATCTTTATTTATTATCGTCTTCGTATTTAAACAATGAGTATATTATTTTTGCATAATAGCTTCTGTATTTCTTTCCATAATGTTGAAATTATTTCATTATTTGATTCCAATCAATATAGTTTTTACTACCATTATATTCTGACCTAGTTTTCCGCTGGGATTAAAACCTCAACCTCCAACTAGGTTACTCAGATAAATGGTGTATAAGATAAAGCAACATTATCCATATTTATTTATGGATTATTTTCTTCGTGTTTTAAATTGTTTATAATAATCTGTCCAGGTATCCTTGTAGACACCGTATTGACTGCTTCATTCGATTTTCTCTTGCTTTTATTCAATATTTTGATTATTTTATAAACTCTCCAGTTTTGTTTAATATAAATTAATTTCGTGGTTTTTTAATAATTGTGCATTATTTTCTCGAACGTACACTTTAAATACTGGAATTGGATGTTTCACTTCGATAATATATAAATAGTTGAGTTGTGTCACGTCTGACTGTTTGTGGATATTGGATAACTGGCAACGTTTTATAAATATTATATACTATACTGGCATAGCAACTACGTCAAAACACAATACATATTATACAATACCTTCTACTCCCCGCCGTGCCTAAATCCTGTGCGCGGTCGGTCTCCGCTCTACTTCAGGTATCTATAACAAATGGCGTCGGAGAAGAGAGTTCAGTTACGAATAAAATGTTTCCTTTGAATTTTTTAAATATGCTATGTGAAATATTTTCTTAAATGCTTTATGTGCATTGAGCACTATAGAATAAAATAAATTATTGAACATAATATACAAAAATATTATTAAATTCGTTTCTAAAGTTAATATAATAACAATTCTTGTGATTTAACTTTTATACATAATTAATTTTATTATTGTTCTTAATTTATACAATATAATATTAACACACTATTCAAAATCCGCTACAATAATATAAACAAATCAACTAAGATATTTAATTAAAATGTAAATAATACAAATAAGTTTGAAATATAATATCAATTCTACGGTAATAAAAACAAAGCTGCAGCCTTTTCTATTTTAATTGCTTTTTATTAAAATAAAACAATATTTAAAAAAAGAGTAGCGTATTTTTTCAATATTGTATAAATAGAATTTAGTCATTTATTAGTATACCTGATGGCATCACCTATAATCAATAGGAGAACGTGTTTACAATAAGGTTTGATTTGCTAAAACGTGTCTATATTTATTAAAATTAAGATAATATTTATTTATGAAATTTAATTCGAAAAAAATATAAGAGTTAAATTAATTTATCTTTCAAATAGTATTAAAACAAATAGTTTTCCTGGATAAATATATATAGGTTTTAAAAACACAAAATATTCATGCCCGTTATAGATGCAAACAGCTCTGTTCCATATTTACATTACAATTAACTGAAATATTTTCTTTTTTGCGTTTCCAGGTTAATGTAAACTTACTTGCAATGTTTTTTAGGATAATTAGCATTATGACAATATAACGTAACGTAACAATAGACATAGATTAAATGTATAATAAATATTATTTGCATTTAAGTTTTTTTTTCTGTTTTCGCCGATCGGCCTTTAATATATAATAATAATAATAATAATATTTATTTCATAAATAAAATAAAAATAAAATAGTGCATAAGATTTACTAAACACGTCCAAATACAATGCTATTAAACTTCAGATTTAAGTGTTACATGCAAACTACATTAAATGTTTAATTCTTTAATTAAATATTATTAATAAATCCTGTTATGCAATAAGGAACCAACTGTATTTTTGGTTCATACACTACCAGTAACAGATATTGAAGTACCTTTTTATCAATTGATTTCGCAAAATGTTAGTTGGATTCTTATTGAATAACTGCGAATAATTATGGTTAGTTTAAAGATATTAAAACAGATCCAATCAAATAACAATCATTTTAAATATGCATTAGAATTGTTATTTGTTTTTAAAGCCCCTTTTCTTCTAGCCATCCGCCGTCCGGTTTTTTGCAGGTAGTGCTATAAGTTCCCCAACTAAGAGCATACAGACCGCTACCTTGATTTTCAGGATTGTAGTGAAAACAGCTACTTTAGCGTCATTCCTATTTCTACATATAATTTGATAATCAATTTATTTTCTTACCAGTACATTCAGAAAGTTATTTTAGTCAAATAATAATTGCAAATAGCCGTAAAATGTATCCAAATATAGAAATATATGCGTACTTTTAAATGCATTTTAATGCTGTTTGCAAATAAAATTTAACTAAATACTCTGGCAAAATATAGTTTTTAACGGGCTTGTCGTCGCATAACATGTAAAATTCTTGAATTGAACATTACTAAATTTTATTGTAATATTTGTGTTATTGATGTTTTATTAAAAGAACTTCCTTTTTGTCTGATAAATAATATTTTCTGTAATAACCTTCTCTATTAATTGAAAAGTGCATATATTTTGAGATTTGTATAACTTTAGATTTTACCAAAATTTGTCAACTATAGTTATTAATTTAACAATACTTACATATATAAATATATTTTTAATATATAAGGTGTTTATTTTATTGTGGACATTTGGACTTATTTTTTTCAAATTAAAAACCCTGTATATTTTTTTCAAGATTAATTCTGATTACTTTTGGCAAACTTAATTTTTTTTAAATGAACCATTTTTGAGTTATTCGCAATTAATTTCTGAACTGAATTGAAAACATTTTCCCACAAAAATACACATTTATTTTAACGAAACAGATAAAAAGAACAACATCAAAAACAAAAAACAAGTCAATAATTTTAATTAAGTTATTGAGAGGTTGTTCATTGTCAAGCCGCTCAGTGATGACAGTTTAAATATTTATTTTATTTCTATTTTAAATTAAAAAATGATTCCTATAAAAACATTTAGAACTAATCTTTAAATGAAAAAAATTATAAATATACAAGGTGTTTATTTTATTATAGAAATTTGTTTTTTTTAGTTTATTACCTTTAGTTGAAATGACGATGAATGAAACACGTAGTAAAAATCTGTCTGCAGATAAAATTAATAATTCGGTGTATTTATGTAATAAATACGGTGAAAATATTGAAGAGTCCAGTTTTTATGTGTTATGTGGAGGTGTATGTGCAAATTATTATCATCCAGACTGCGTTGAAGTAAAGAAAAGCGTTTTAAATGCAATTTGTGCTAACTTAAATACAAAGTGGTTCTGTGCGACTTGCATAGATATTTACAACAGCAAACAAGGAATTGAAAATAATCCAGAATCAATCCAAGTAAGTAATTTAATTAATAGTAAGTGGAATGGATTAAATCAATAGATGTTTTAAAAAACGAAGTTAGTGACCTGAAAAATATTATCATCAATAATAAAATACATATTGTTGATAAAGATGTTCAAAATGCTTCAAAGTCAAAGATCAAAGTAAATGCAGAGCCATCTATAAATCAAAAGCAAAGTTATGTTGCAAATAATAGCAAAACGGTCCAAGAAAACTGAGAAAAAATTACGGTAGAGCAATTAAATAAAGCTATAAACGATACAAATATAAAAAACACAAACAAAAATTTAAACAGTCAATTACAAAAACCTGTTCAAAAAGATGCTATTGACAAGAAAATAATAATTATAACAATGAATTACAACAAGGAAATTGGAAAATAGTGAGTAAAGGTAGAAAGAAGAAACCTTTACAACTTGAACAAATCCGAGGAACGACAGAAGAAGATGGTAAAAGGGGCAATAGCTTATGGACACTTACATGTGTATAAGTTAGACCCTTCATTAACAGAAAATAATTTAACTACGTATTTAAATAAGAAAAATTTTAAGAACGTGGTTTGTAGAAAGATGATGTCTAAATATCCTAATATCTATTCATCTTTTAAAATTACTGTCCCCATGGAAGACGTTGAAAAATTGATTAAACCTGATGTATGGCCTAAACGTACATGCGTCGACCGTTTTTTACAGAGATTCATGAACATAAAAAGAAAAACATAAATAGCTTAAACAAAACAGTTCAACTGAACCAAAATCTTTTTGTTTTGCATATTAACTTGCAATCAATACGAAATAATTATGATGATCTCGAAATATTTCTAGAACAAAATAAAGACATATGTGCAGTGACGGTCAATGAACATTGGCTAGAAGATAATGAAATTGATATCCTTACTATCAATAATTTTAAAGTGGGTAGCTTTTATTGTAGGAAACATTATATGCGTGGTGGCTGCTTAATATTAATAAGAAATGATTTAATTTGTGAATCCATTGTAAATATAATCAACATGACAGTTGAAACAATATGTGAAGTGTGCGCGGCTTACATACAGTGTTTAAACATTGTAATTGTGTCTGTATATCGTCCTCCGTTAGGAAATTTTAATGATTTCTACGAAATATTTACTAATTTATTATTGTTATTAGAAAATAAATATGACAATGTTATAATCGGTGGCGATTTTAATATTGATTTGCATAAATCTACTACAAGTGAGAAAATGTTTACCAACTTAGTCAGTACCTGTAATTTTACAATAACAAATTTTAAAACTACACGGGAAACAGCAACGTCTTCCACATGTATAGACAACTTTTTAATAAATATAAACATTCCATATGAGAGTTGTTGATCCCAATTTATCAGATCACTATGGTTTGATTATTGAATTATTTACTGACATTAGAATGCCTAAACACTCAAACCAATATGAAGGTAGGATATTGTCACACAAAAACTTAAACAAGCTTGATAGTAAATTATCTTTAGTAAACTGGAAATTTGTTTATGAACTTAAAAGTGCGCAGAATAAATTTACAAGTTTTTTCACAGCCTTTCAAAATATATTCAATAAATGTATTCCTTTACAAATTAAAACAAAAAAGAAATTAATAAAAGAATCTTGGTACACAGTAGAGCTAAAGCAGCAAAAAAAACATATAAATTTATTATATGCAATAAATAAAAAAGAGAGTTCACTTGCACTACAAAATCATATAAAAAAACTTAAATCTGAATATTCTTATAATTTAAAAACGTCAAAAACTAAATTTAATAGCAAATTGATATCTGAATCAATAAATAAACCAAAAAAAAAATTGGGAAATTATAAATACAGTAAATAAAAAACAACCAAAAAAAAATAGTTCTAATATAACATCTAATGAGCATCAAATTTTTTTTGTTAATGTTGTTGCTGATGTTTTGTCAGGTTTTGATAATAATGATATTAGTTATAAAAACTTACTAAACAATTTAAATAATATAAATAATGACACTGGCGCATCATTTTATTTAGAACCAGTTACTACTCTGGAAATAGCTGATACTATAATATCTTTAAAAAACTCGAATTGTACCGATTTATATAACTTAAATTCAAAAATTATTAAACATGTGTCAAATGCAATTAGAGAACCTTTAGAAAATATTCTGAATACATGTTTTGAAGAAGGTGTTTTTCCAGAGGAACTTAAATGTTCAAAAGTTATTCCGGTTCATAAAAAAGGAGTACCAATACATGTTAAAGAACTGCCAATGAAAAAATTTAAACTATTTATTAAAGAAAAATTAACTGTGGAAGAATTGTACGATTGGAATGATTTTTTTAATGTTGATTTTTAAATTAATGTTGTAATGTTAAATTAATTAATATATTACTATTTGATACTGACGTTTTGTATATACATTGTATTGTTTTTTTCTACAAATAAATTACTATTCTATTCTATTCTATTCTATTCTATTCTATAACTCAAAAATGATGCATTTTATTAAAAAACGATATTTTTATGAAAAATACTCTGAATTAATCTTAACATGTCCCATTTAAAAATAATAAGTTTACCAAACTTTCATAATAAATTTAATAATAAAGATATATTTAAACGATAACTTGTTTGGTTAAAACTTTTTTGAAGTTTTTCACTGTTTAATAATTATTTAGGTGTTCCGGTAATTTGACTAACCCTGTATAATATAAAAGCATTTTTTTACAGCACTATACACATTTTTTTATGATTTTGTTTAGTTTTTACCGACTGTTTTTTTTTTTTAATTGTTAGATTTTGATTAGTTTTTACCGACTGTTTTTTTTATCGTTATTCAATTAAACAATAATTGCAAAAACATAATATACAGGGTGATTTTTTAAAAAATTGCAAAAAAAAATTCAAGACAGATTCTTATTAAAGTGTGTCCGGAATCGTTTAGTTACCGAGATACTGATGTGGTACCTAATACCTCTATGTTTTTAAAAATAGGAATTAATCAAAGATAGTTAGTGTTATGTCCAGTTATACAATGTTATTTTTTTATATGACTGACGCAACGCACGTTGATCCTCCCAACCACCACTCCGTGCTTAAACAATCTATTTTAATTAACTTAACACTATATCTATAATAATGAAGGACGGCCCGTCGTCAAATCATTTGACCGCATCGCTTCACTGCGCAAAAATTACTGATCCTCCTTCCTTCGTCCCGCGAATTATGGTTTTCCAATAATTAATGTACACACTTTTTAATTTCAATGTAATATTTTATTTATTATTGAAATAACATTAAATATTAAATGACAATATAGGTCATAACCCGATGAAGATCTAGTTTTTAACTGGCTAATTCTAATACGTGCTTCTACATTTATATAAATCAATTTGCTGAGCTAAGCAACAGGTGTTGTTACATTTCTCAGTGGACGCTTTTTTATCAGAAAGAGTCTGGTTTCGCTGGCGCGACCGTAATTCCTCCATCGCTAGTCTGAAGAATCTTCTCAAAGTTTTTCAGCAATAAATTTAGTCGGGACAGGAAGTGATGAACCCGTTTCCTCTTCTTGATTATCATGTAGACCGCCGGCATGATCAAGATGACCAAAATAATGATGATTGTCTAATTGATAACAGTTACAACGGGATGAAGTGTAGCGGCTGTATTGGTTTCAGATCGATATCCTCGGGTAGTTTTATGACTTCTAGACTCGTATGGTGGGTTGGTATCAAGGGATGCAAAAAGACGTTAGGAACATGAATGTTGATAGTTTCATTAACATTGTACAATTTGCCATTAATTAGCAAAGGACATTTGTTGGTAAAAATGGCGGTGTTGCAATCTGGATGTATTTCCTCTTTGGTACAGTAGTTGATAACTTCCAAGTGATTAGAAATTGCAAGGACAGTGTTGTCTTGAAGTTGGTAACTAATGTTGTCTTGAAATCTGGCAGTCAAACATTGTAGAGGTTTGGCTAAGGTACATCGGGATTGAATCTGCTTTTCACAAATATATTTTTCAGGTTGATGTTGTATGCATTCTTTGAACCATAACTCATTTGACCAAAATGTTGCAGGTGGTATTATCATTAGTTTGTCAGCATTGGGGATAGGCAATATTTTGAACAAAGGAAATGATTTTTGGTTTAAAATGGGAATTTTAAGCATAACGATCATTATGAGAATGTTCCTCTGAAACGACAAGCTGCTTTAGATTGTAATATTTTAATAATTCTTTTTCAATGTTAATTATCTCTGATAGTGAAACTAATTCAATATTAGTTAATTCCATTCTTGCAAAGCTAATGGTACGAATAAGACTAAGAAGGAATGAATTTATATTTTCAATATTTTGCATTGCATATTGAATTTGAAAGAAAGCTTCAAGATTTGCTTCTGTTTTATCAAATGCGGTTGAAAGAACTTCAAAATTATTGTTGAAGTTAGTAATAAATGTTTTAAAACGTTCTTGGGTTTGATTTGCAATAGAAATCAAGTGATTCGTTTTGAAAACTAAATCATTGGTGGTATCTGATATAAGATGAATATTTTGATTAATTAATTGCCGATAATTTTTGTCCATATTTCCTGTTACAAATTTTATTGCAGAGCCTAGAAAATTAGCTAGACCTCGTTTCGAACGTTGCGACATTACTTTATGAAGATTTTGAATAGTTTCATTAACCAAATGATTGTATATAGAATGATAATCATTTCTTTTTAAGTGAACGTTATTCAAGGTATTTTCAAGGTCGATGGTAAGTATTATTCGATGATAATGATCAAGTTCCTGTTGGTTACCAATTGCATCCTGAAAGTACCCGTTATTTGGATAATTTAATTTAAACTGCAGTGAGATGGTTATTCTGCAACAAACAGAATTTTGTTTACTTTTGTTTTCTTATGCGTGTTATTGATTTTATATTACAAGTGGTAGTTCGATTTTTTGACGACTTACCAGTAACTTTGTCACCTTCCTGCTTAGAAATGTCTATTTTTTTTGAAAGGAGGGTGATCTTTAGTACGAGCAGTTAATCTTGCATATGCAACAGGGTTTGAGGTGGATGGTTGTTCAGAATCTATTAACTGAGGTGTTTTGTCAGTACGACATTTATTTGCGTTTTGCAAAATGTGCTCTGCACGTTGTTTAGATTTGTTGTAGACATGATCTATAAAAGGAAGTATCTCGTTTTTTCGATTTTGATTGTATTGTTCATACAACGTTAAGTTGTTATCAAAGTTTATCTCATGAGCATACGGACCATATATCAATGAAAATGGTGAAAATCCAGTGCTCGAATGAATTGACTGATTATATATAGTTACAATAGATGTCATAAGTTCAGGAATAGATTCTTTTGGATTAGTTTCTTTCATTATCCGTAATTTCTCTATTATTGTTGAATGTAGTCTTTCAACAGGAGAATTGGAGTTTGGGTTTCTTGCAGTTGTAAAATGCAATTGTATTTTATGAAGTTTGCAAAACTCGTTAAGTACGTTATTTGAGAATTCAGTGCCTTGGTCGCAGACCAGGGTCTGTGGGTAATTATGATGTGAAAAGTAATGCCTTAGTTTGGAAAGAATCTCAATTGCGATTTTTGAAGAAAGATGATAACATTGGGCATATTTGGTAAATGGATCAATAATAGTAAGGAAACTATGTTTACATATAGAATATACGTCCATATGAAGGGTTTTGAATGGCTGTGTTGGCAACATAGGACCTTGAAAAGGAATTTTATAAGGATTCCTATCATATTTGTTTGTGAGACATAGTTCACATTTATTGATGTAATTCGTTATTGAATCTTTTAAATTGGGCCAATAGTACTTTAGTTTAAGTTGAGCATATGTTTCGTTAATACCGTTATGATTAGATGTATGATAATCTTCTAAAATCTTTTGTTGATTATCTTCGTCAATAACATCTTCTAACTTATCTTTACATAAGATTAGTTTTAGTGATATAGTAAAGAGAGTATTGAGAATTTTTTCAAGTATTGGGCGTACTTTCTTAGGTTGGTACAAATAAATATGGTACGTTTTATTAGGATCAATAGTTTCTTTTAGTTGAGATTTCAACTGAATTTCTAAATCTGGTTCTTGTATGCAAATAGTATGAATAATTTTGTTTTTAAATCTTTTAACAACAGAAAGAGCTTGTATTGTAGAATCATTTATAAAAAGCTGTTGATTGAATTTGTTAATAGGTTCATCTGAAATGGGAAGTTCAGCAGAAGTATTATCGACTTGTGAATGAACAGTACTTTTACCTGTTTCTGGAATTTCTAAATTTTGAGTTTGTTCGGAATCCTGAACGTTGTCTATAAGATCTTGACAATCGTCAAGGTTGAAATCATCGGTTTCATCTACTTGCGGCATCAAAGAGTCACTATCTTCAGTGTTGTTAATTTCAATGCGAGATAGTGCATCAGCAACAACATTTTCTTTGCCTTTTTTGTACTGAATTGTATAATCAAATTCGTCGAGTTTTATTTTCCAACGGATTAAACGTGAATTTGGTGTCTTTAGTTTAGAAAGCCAAACTAGCGGATTGTGATCTGTTTCAATAGTGAAATGTTTACCAAACAAGTATGGTCGAAAATATTTTGTAGAAGCAATTATGGCTAAGAGTTCCTTCTCGATAGTGGAGTAATTGCGTTCGGCGGAGTTAAGGACTCTTGAATAATGTGCTACTGGTCTATTTTCTTGGGTAAGGACAGAACCAACAGCAACATCTGAAGCATCTGTGGTTAGACAAAAAGGCTTGTTAAAGTCAGGGTATTGTAGTATGGGAGAGTGGGTCATTAGAAGCTTACAATTTTCAAACGCTTCAATGTACTTAGGATCCTTTATATCAATTTTTTCGTTTTTTCTTGTGCATTTAGAAATTGGGTAAGTAATTTTTGAAAAAGAAGGGATAAATCTTCTGTAGTAGCCTATCAGTCCTAAGAAAGATTTAATCTCTTTAACCGTCTTTGGAATAGGATACTTTTAGATCGCCGATATCTTTCTAGGATTTAGTTCAAGACCATTATTAGTGACGACATGGCCTAAAAATTCTACCTTCTTTGTTAGAAATTCCGACTTTTCGGGTTGAATTTTCAACTTTGCTTTACGTAGACATTCAAAAATTAATTTGACATCATTTATATGTTCTTGAAGGCTTTTAGAAAATATGATTACGTCGTCCATGTATACAAAACAACGTTTGTAGAGATGTTCGCGAAGGATTTCGTCCATCATTCGTTGGAATGTAGATGGAGCATTTTTTAGGCCAAATGGCATACGAACGTACTCGTAATGACCATTATTAACGGAAAAAGCTGTTTTTTGAATGGGATCTTTATGCATGGGGATTTGGTGAAATCCTTGTGCTAAGTCAAGACAAGTAAAATAAGTACATCTACCTAGATTGTCAAGAATCTCATCAATTCTGGGCAATGGGTATTTGTCCTCAATTGTTTTAGTATTTAAATTACGGTAATCAATTACCATGCGGTACTTCCGTTCACCGGAAGCATCTAATTTTGTCGGTACAATCCACACTGGAGAAGAGTATGGAGATATAGAAGGTCTAATAATTTCGTTATCAAGTAACTTTTAAATTTGTCTAGAAATTTCCTTTTGCATAGCAGGTGGATGTCTAAATGTTCGAGTATAAGTAGGAATATCTGAAGTAGTTGCAATATTATGAGTGACTGATGTTGTAGCCGTTAAAGTTTGAGATTCATTATAAAAAATTTCAGAATAGGATTTGCAAAGTTTAATAATGGCTCCTTTTTCTTGCAAATGAAGGTGTTCTAACCTAAGTTGTGGTATGTCCATAGGTGTTTTGTTAATGGGAGTATGGTCAAAGTTATAAAGTTCAAGAGGAGTTACTGAAAGAGGTTTATAAAAAACAATATTATTAGTATGGGAAATTCTTCATAATTATTTATAATTGCTGGTAATAATACATCTCCTTGAGGAACAGAAACTGGAATTTTGGTTACACTTTGTTTGAAATATTTAAATTTTATTGGTATATTATTGATGATTAATGTATTGGTTTTATAGTCAATATTTCCATTTAATGATTTTAAATCAGAAGATGAAATCAAAGCGTCATATTGCGAGTGCCAATCAATCACTCTAAATCGAAATTTAAAAGGAATATCAAATGACTGCAGAATTGGGAAACATAAATTTCTATCATCAGTATAGGTCCTAGTTAGTGACCAAATTGTGAATTTTTCTCTAAAAAAATATTGATTAGAAAACATTGAAGCGGCTTTAGGGGTAATCACTGAATCAGTGGCACCAGTATCAATTCATATTTTAATATTTAAATCCGGGACTATAAAATATGGTAACTTGGGAAGATTCATCAAGTTATTTAAGTCTACGTGACAGGTTTGTGGAGGCTTGTGTCCTGAAAATTTTGATCGTATTCACAATCGCTATTTTCATAATTTTGTTCTAATGATTGATTGTTTTGTTCATCATATTCACCTTGAAACATGCTTGCCTGAGCATAATATTGATCTGGTTGTTGATAATCAGATGAATAGTCATCTGTATCTTGATAATTATAAAATGTGTTATAATTAGAATTACCTTGTTCAATATTATGATGGTTAAATAGGCCATTCGATCTTTTAGATTGAATAGTTTGTGTTGACATGGGTGTAGGTTGAGAGAAATTTTGAGGTCTCTGTTGTTGATTATTTAAATTGGCAAAATTTTGTTTATTTTGAAAATTTTGTTTATTTTGAAAATTTTGTCTTTGAGGGTTAAATAAATTTCCGTTTCGATTTTGATTCTGATTAAAAGGAATGAATTTATGATTAAATCCTTGAGTCATCTTATTAACATTTTGTTGTTGAAAGTTTTGTTTATTAAAATTTGATTGATTGTTATTTAAATTTAAATTTTTTCGATGTGCCATCAAATTGTCATAATCGGAACATTTTTTTAAACAATCCTCCAGTGTATTTGGGGAACTATTGCAAAGAAGATCTCTATAAGATTGCAAAGTGCCTGTTTTAAATGTTATTAAAGTTTTTTCGGTATATAGACATGTTTGAGCGTTTATTAATTCAATTTTTCCTTCATTTTTTATACGAACAAATTGAAGGAGTTCATTTAATTTTATGTTTAAACGTATGTAATAATCATTATACGTTTCGCTCGGCTTCTGGATACAAGTACAAAGCAATCGTTCAAGTGTATTTTCCGAACGTGTTTCGCCGAATTTACTAATTAAATGTGTTTTTATATTAAGCCAAGTATCAAATGTATCAGGAATAAATTGATCAAGATTGTTGGATATAATAAAATCCTTTGGTAAACCACGAAGTTTATTAAGTATATATAAATTAAATAAATGCAACTGTGCATTATTACACATTGCGAACGTCGTCGGAAACAGTTGTGTAATTTTATTGACGGATGTAATAAAATCCGTAAGATTACCTTTATCATGACTGTATTCAGGAATGGTTTGGCAGAATAATTTAAGTTCTTCATTACTAATTGCAGTCATGTTTAATTTAATATTAATAGGATTGTTGCTTAAATGTGATGTGGATGCAGAAGAATCTTGAATTCTAATATTTTTTATTGATTTAATTAAATGATCAATTTCAAGATCAAATAAATTACCAATATATATTACTTCTTGTTCTTTATCAAAACTAACTGACATCAAAAAATCATACACTTGAGCAGAGATAATAAAATTATAATTTTTTAATTATTATATTTTTATAAAATCAAATCTAAATTTGTCTTATTCAGAGGACATAATAATGAATTGAATTAATCAATTGCGTCACAAAGATACAGAATCAAATTGTAAATCGTTATACTTATATTAAGGATATGTTGAAGGGATTACTGGACTTACTGGATAATGCTGAATATTCTTCCGGTAACTTTCATCGCTTCCTTGGCAATCAGAACGTACTCCGTGTCGGTGGATTTATCCTCGATGAATGCGGTCCAACGCCCTTTCGGATCTGGCTTGCTGATGGAATCTTCTCGAATTATGTCCTTGTGTCCTTTTGATTCTTCGTAAATCGTAAAAACAATCCGTTTCATTTATTGAACCGTCGAAGAATCCTGTTCGCAGCGCCAATTATGGTTTTCCAATAATTAATGTACACACTTTTTAATTTTAATGTAATATTTTATTTATTATTGAAACAACATTAAATATTTAAAATGACAATATAGGTCATAACCCGATGAAGATCTAGTTTTTAACTAACTAATTCTAATACGTGCTTCTACATTTATATAAATCAATTTGCTGAGCTAAGCAGCAGGTGGCTGGTGTTGTTACATTTCTCGGTAGACGCTTTCTTATCAGAAAGAGTCTGGTTTCGCTGGCGCGACCGTAATTCGCGCAACTAAACTAAAATGTGCAGGAGCACCATCGTGCATGAACTACATTTCGTTTCTTAATTGAACCGGAACGTCCTCTAAAAGTCCTAGCAGCTCTGCTTCAAAAAAATTACGATATGATTGACTATTTAGCCTAATCGGAAAAACATATGGACCCATTAAATGGTCTCATACAACACCTGCCCAAACATTAACGGAAAATGTTTGCTGATGATGGTCTTTCATTATGGCATGTGGATTTTTGTCGGCCCATACATGATTATTATGGAAGTTCATAATAGCATCGCGAGAAAAATTTACTTCGTTCGTAAATAAAACTTGTTCTCAGAATCGAGGATTTTGCGCAATTCTTTCTTGAAACCATTGACACATAGCCAATCTTTGCGGAAAATCTGCTAGTAAAAGGGCTTGTACTCGCTGTATGTGATAAGGATATAACATCTGGCTTTTTATTATCCTCCACACTGTAACGTGACTAAGGTTTAGGTTTTAAGCTATTTTTTTAGTGCTAGTTGATGGATCGGCTTCGATTTCTTGAAGAACATCTTCAATTTGCGGAGGTAGCAGGCGAGGTCTCCCATTTCCTGCAGCTCTTTTATGTACACTTCCAGTTTGATGTAGACGGTTGTGAATACGAATGAATGTTCTTTCATTTGGTACCAGTCAATTTGGAAACCTTTCTTGATAAATTTGACGAGCTTTTGCTGCATTTCCATCGGCAACGCCATAAACAAAATGCATATTGCACATCTCGCTATCACTGTAATTATTCCTTTTGCTATCACCACGCAAGCAAAATACTAAGAATGGGCAAATTAATTGGGTAATAAAGATAGGCTGCACTAAGACAGGCGGCACTGCGGCAGGCGCGACTGGCTAAACCGCGAAGAAGACGAGCCACCGCTATAGCTTTGTTCTTCCATCAAGTTTTAAAATTTCAGTTCAAATGTATAGATTGCATTAATATATAATTAATTAAAATTTGTATTGATTATGTTTCTAATTGGAAATTACAATTAGTATTTTGGTAGTGGTGAAGATTGAAGCAGTGGCATAGCTAGGCTGTGGCTTGTGGGTGCTTCCGCATTGCGCACTTTTTCTTACAGGTTGCTATGCCACTGTTTCAAGTAGCTTATGATACGTATTTTTGGTCCTTATTATTATGGCTATTTTGAATTGATTTATAAACTCTTGTAATGTATTTGGTACTGTTCTCAACTGCACCTTAAGTGCTACAAACAGATATTTCAAGCAGTGGCATAGCTAGAATTTTTGGAGTTTACTGCAAACTATTAAAAAAATTTTAGTCAATAGTTAAATGATTGGTTACAATTTAGAAAATGTTTTGATTAATTTTGATTCTTTCTTGTTGTAAAAATAATATATGTAGTGTTAATTTGGTATTTCTAATTAGTTGCAGACAACACAATTCTACCTGAAGAAGACATACCGCTAGCTGTAGCATTACCATCAATAGAGGAGAATGAAGGTAAATGTTTATGCAATTGTTGTCTATATTTATATATATATATATATATATATATGTAATTATATTGTTATTTTAAGTTGTGTTGTGTTTGCTGATTCAACAGACGTTGTGTTAATAATACAAAGATTTTTACACATGTCAAAATAGAAAATATTACAAGTTACTAAGAACTAAACGCATACATGTAAAATGCTTTGATACCAGACCCTAAAAACTGACTAAACCTAATATCACAGATTGCAGCAAAGTTGTAAAAGAGTACGATGCTTTAAACAACTCAACAATACAAATTGAACAATAAAAATAAATAAATAAATGTAATGTATTGGCAACATGGCACAAGGCAGTGTGTTGGCAACATGGCACAAGGAACGCGGCGGACGTTCCAGGGGAGTCGTCCAGAGTCCACCAAACCAACTCAACCTAATTATAGTTTTGTAATAGTTAATATTGTATATCCAAATTACCATGTATATTAAAAGTGTATAATACAGTCGATAATTGTAGTGATGCATTATTTATCAAACCACCCTAAAACATAACATTGGCGACGAGACGGGATAAAAAGAAAAGTGAAAGTGATAAATTTGCAAAATGGCGATTGTAGAAAATGCGGATGCTTCAGTAATTCAACAGCTTAAAGCAGTTCAATTTACTCAATTCTGTGGAGAAAAAAATGAATGGGATATATACGAGGAAAGATTGGAACATTTTTTTAATATATCTAAAATTATTGAGGATGAAAAAAAGGCCGGTATTTTATTACAATTATTGAATTTAGACACATACACAGTAATAAAAAGTTTACTCTACCCAATGAAAATGGGTGAAGCACCATTTAAAACATTATGTGAAACGCTAAGATCACGTTATGGCATTTTATACGCAATATTTGCTGAAAGAATCAAATTCGAAGAAGCCGCTCAGAGCGAAAATGAAACAATTTTGGAATGGTACACCCGAATACGTAAGTTATCTATTCATTGCCAATTCAAGGAACTTGAAGATGTTATTAAAAATAAATTTATATGTGCAATGCGTCAAGGAAAAATTAGAGACCGTTTATGCGAGGAAAATGGCGACATAAAAATGGAGGATGCATTAAAAAGAGCGATACAAAAGGAAGCTAGCATGAAAGAGAGGATTGGTGAGGATGTGAAATGGGTGAGACGTGGCAACGTTGGAGGAATAAACTCGCATGACCGGAGTGAATCTACGGGACAGCAGCACGGTACGCGGCGCAGTTTTTACAACGGCAATAAACAGCAACGTCGCTCCAATCAACAATATGGTGGACGACCAGGAAGAACAGTAACAGCACCCACATTTCAAAATTATGATAACAAGCAGCGGAGATGCAGTGCCTGTAATAAGGAACACCAGCAGGGACAAGTATGTAAATACAAATCATACAAGTGCAATAGGTGTGATAAAGTGGGACATCTGGCAGCAGCATGCAGAACAGCAGTTAAATACATAAACAGCGAAGAGACTGTGGGAAACGTCTTCAATAGCCCCGAAGAAGAACAAGTCATTTTCAACATTAGGGATTCATCAAAAAATCGAAGTTATGAACCAATCAAAATCAAGATTCAAATGGGAAATACAACAACTGAGTTCGAATTGGACAGTGGAACCGCAGAGTGTTTTATTTCAGATATCACCTATATAAGGTACTATAAAGAACAGACATTATTGAAAGGATGTTCTTTCCGAGGATATACTGGGGAACCGATTAATTGTATAGGATATTTTGATAAGGTAATTAATTTCAATAATATTGTAAAATCTGTGAGATTTTTTGTGGTTAAAAATGGCGGACCAAATTTATTAGGGCGTAAATTCATGAAAGAATTCGGAATATTTATTAAATTAAATACAAATATAAATTATATAGGAACGTCAAATGATGTAAAACATATAATTAGCAAATACAACAATGTATTTAATAGAGAATTAGGTCTATTCAGAATAACTAAGTTCAATATCAAGGTTAACAAAAACATTAGTCCTATTTTTTGTAAACCGCGTCCTATTCCTTTAGCGTACAAGTTTGCAGTTGAAAATGAGTTAGATAAACTAGAGAAATTAGGAGTAATTTCACCCATATTGAGCAGCAGCTGGGGTACACCATTAGTACCGGTACTCAAATCTAACGGGCAGATACGTCTTTGTGGAGATTATAAAATAACGCTAAACAAAGCAGTGGAGGAAGTAAAATACCCATTACCCAGAATAGAAGAATTATTCACTACATTGGGAAAAGGTAAACAATTCTCCAAAATAGATCTAAGCAGAGCTTATAACCAACTGCAATTAGATGAAAAATCATCTGTGTTATGTGCATGGTCGACACATAAGGGAGTGTTTAAGATAAACAGACTGCCATTTGGAATATCAGTAGCAAGTGGCCTATTCCAAAGAACTATGGATCAGCTTTTCAGTGGAATAAAAAATGTTATTTGTTTCTTGGACGACATATTGATAACAGGGAACAACCAAGCAGAACATTTAGAAACTTTGGAAGCAGTTTGTAAAAGGCTAGATGAAGCGGGATTAAAAGCTGAACTTAGCAAGTGCGAATTCTTCAAAGAGAAAATAGAGTATCTAGGACATACCATATCAAGTGAAGGATTGAGTAAATCCACAGAAAAGATAAGAGCCATAGTAGACGCACCAACTCCGCAAACAAAAACACAAATAAAGGCTTTTGCTGGACTTGTAAATTTCTACGGTAAATTTATTCCTGGAGTGTCCCAGATAATGAAACCGATATACAACCTTTTAAAAGACGGTGTCACATTTATATGGGGAAAAGCTCAGGAAGAAGCCATGGCAAAAATTAAAGCTGAAATAATATCAGACCGAATATTGGTACACTTCAATCCGACATTACCCATAGTTGTAGAGTGTGACGCATCAATATCGGGAGTTGGAGGTGTAATGCAACATAAATTGGAAGACGGTAGTTTTCGTCCAATAGCATTTACACAAGAACGCTGTCAGAAGTGGAAGCAAATTATTCTGTCATCGACAGAGAAGCATTGGCCATATTCACAGTGGTGAAGAAATTTCAACAATATTTGTGGGGGCGAAAATTCACAGTAATGACCGACCACAAACCGCTGACTGCTATTTTTGGATCGAAAAAAGGGATACCGATGATGGCAGCGTCAAGACTGCAGCGCTGGGCTGTATTCCTGATGAATTTCAATTTTGATATAGAATATCAAAAAGGCAGCAACAATGTAGTAGCCGACGCTATGTCTAGATTAGCAGTACCATCAGAATCTGAAAATACAAGCAAACAAATAAATTATTTGGATATTGTAGAGAAAGAATTGCCAATCGACTCAAAGCGAGTTGAGATAGAAACAAGAAGAGATCCGGTTTTAGCAAAAGTACTACACTGGGTACTTCATGGATGGCCAGCAGTTGTAACTGAGGAAAGTTTCAAACCATATTTCATAAGAAAGGAAGAAATAACATGCGAGAGAGGAATTCTCATGTGGGGGTACCGTGTAATTATACCAGAAAAATTGAGGCACAACCTATTAAATGAAGTGCATAGCACGCACATGGGCATTGTAAAAACGAAAGCTACTGCTAGAACATATTTTTGGTGGCCTCGACTGGATAACGAAATTGAGGTAATGATTAAAGCATGTATTCCGTGTTTAAAGTTCAGATCCAGCCCACAAAAAACCAGACTAACACCTTGGGAAATACCAGCAGGTCCTTTCGAGCGAATTCATATCGATTTCTGTGGCCCAATAAAAGGACACATGTTTCTAATAGTTTTAGACGCATTTTCAAAATGGGCAGAAGTCGATATTATGAAAAGTATTACTAGTCAGACAACAGTAAATGCTCTAAGACGAACTTTTGCTAGATTTGGAATACTGAAAGTATTGGTTAGTGACAACGGATCACAACTAGTATCACAGCAGACAGAAGAATTCTTAATAAAAAATGGAGTACAGCACAAACTAACTACAAAAAGTGTTTAATATCTTCCTTGAACGATAAACATAACCAACACAAAAACATTGAAACGTTGATAGAAAGATATCTGATACACCACCGTAACGCTCCTCATTCTACTACAGGAGAAACGCCAGCTATACTGATGTTAGGAAGAATGATCAGAACACGTTTAGACTTAATAAGACCTGACAACAATTACCATAGGTTATTACAACAAGAAAAACAAATCGAAAATGTTAAGGGAACTAGAAAAGAACAATTCTCACCCGGAGATAAGGTAATGGCAAGATCCTACAACGATCCTAACAACGATCAGTGGGAAGAAGCTACAGTGGAGGAGAATATAGGAAGCAAAACATATCTTTGTAAATTACCGGACGGTCGAAAATGGAGACGACATATAGACCAACTCGTAAGACGAGGAAAAAAATCCGATAAGAGTAGCTCAAGTGAATCCATTTACCCAATTCCTAATCCCTATAACAAAGAATTAACCAATGATATTGACAAAACAAATAGTAAACTAGTAACTTTGACTTATGCAACAGATGAGGTTTGTAATGCATTAGACAATGTAAATGTGAACCCTCTTCCTACTGCGAGTCAAGATACTATGGTACGTAGAACAAGTAGAGCAAGAAAAAGACCTACAAAATTTGAGGAGTACATGTAAATAAAAGTAAAAATATAATGTGAAATGGATATGTATTATAGTTATAAGCACAGGTTATAAGTTTAGATTAAAATGTTATTGTTGATATTGGAACAGCAAGTAAATATTAGTTATAAGTTTAGATTAAAATGTATTTGTTGATATTGGAATAGCAAGTAAATATTAGATATAAGTTTAGATTAATTTATGTTTGTTAAAATTGGAACAGCTAGTAAATATTGAATATAATTAGTAATATGCATATTTTGGAATGTGTTTTCAAAATAGAAGGGAGGTGTAATGTATTGGCAACATGGCACAAGGCAGTGTGTTGGCAACATGGCACAAGGAACGCGGCGGACGTTCCAGGGGAGTCGTCCAGAGTCCACCAAACCAACTCAACCTAATTATAGTTTTGTAATAGTTAATATTGTATATCCAAATTACCATGTATATTAAAAGTGTATAATACAGTCGATAATTGTAGTGATGCATTATTTATCAAACCACCCTAAAACATAACAATAAATTAACACCAAAATCATTACAAGACAACACAAAACACCTGTTTGAAGAGTCCTGCGTCTTTCAAAAACTGGACGCACCTTCCTATGGACTCCTCTTTATTTGATAAAATAGACGCCACGTTGTTAGGGAGCTCGAGCCAATTACGGTGGGGAAGGTAGGGTCGGCATTCTTCCAAAATGTGCTTCACCGTTAGAGGGTCGTGACATGTTTGGAATGCTGATTGTTCGTCGCCGGTCAGGAGATACGAAGAGGTCAAGTTGGTATGACCTATGCGCAAGCGACATAGGGCATCCTCCTCTCTCCTGTTGAGATCTACCGGCGACTTCAAATTTATATTATAGTGATTTGTATTTGTCTTGCATTTTTTAAATGTATCAATCAATGTAGACAATATTACTAATTGTATATAAAATTACCAAAACTATTATTATTGCGGATTATTACATGTGTTAGTTTAAAGCTAAACAAACATAGTTTAATGTTCAAATTATATTTTTGCAGATTTGCCAAGCCTACTATACTTGGACGTAGAACAAACAATAGGCAAGTAAAATAGGTCATAATAAACAATATATGTGTGTATGTAGTCTATCAAGGGCCGAAATTAGGCTATAGCAGCACGAGCAAAGCAAACGGCTGCTAAAGCCTTTTGGTAGAAGTTACACTCAATATTTTTTTGCCTGCCTCAATTAAAAACATTGTTTTCAATGTTTATTATAATCTGTTACTACTGTCATATTTTAAGGTTCATACCTTAAAATATGACAGTCATCATATGAAATTTTGATTCACAGCCAATTAAATACCGCGAATAGTTTAGAGACCCAAGGGCCGAAAAGATGATTTTCGGTCCGCATTTTATTGCCGAAATTTTCGGTAGAGGCAGGCAAAAAAGATATGATCAACGAATTAGTTAATAGCTTGCTCGCTGACGAGATCTTTCTTGCTTGTACTTTTTAATGTAGGTTTAGATAAATAAATAAAGTTTTAACTTTTTTATAGGTGACACTAGCCCGCCGTTAACGACGTCAGAGAGAAGAGGTATATTTTTTTAATATTTTAGTTTCATTTATAATAATTACTCTTGTTTTTTAGTTCTTAAGAGAAGAAAATCTTTTAATCACGCTGGACCTAGCTGCAAAAAAATATGTGGTAAGTTGAATTTATTAATAATTAATAAAAATCTGTATTGATTACGTTGCTAATTGGAAATTACAATTGAAACAGTGGCATAGCTAGGCTGTGGCTTGTGGGTCCTTCCGCATTGCATACCTTTGCTTACAGGTAGCTACGCCACTGTTCCAAGCTGCTTATAATATGAATTTTCTAGTGTTAATTTGGTATTTCTAATTAATTGCAGACAAAGAGAATGTTTCACCTCAAAAAGATCCTGAGATGCCGATACCGATAGCTGTAGCATCACCTACAAGTGAAGATAATGAAGGTAAATGTTTATGCAATTGTTGACAACTAATACTCCTCCACAATATATACACGCTGTTAGTACTGGCCTCCAGAAACGGAGGCAGGTACGAAAAACTGGAGGCAAGTACGTTTTAGCGTGTATATCAATTTATTTCAAATTATTACTTTACTAGAAGTTGTTCTACAAAATTTTGTTCGGTGACCATTTCGACTCGTACTCATATACAGTTATACATTGTAGTACAATATTGTTACTACTAAGTGGCGCTACGGTTTTAAACTGATATACATTTTTTGTTGTTGGCCAGTAGCATAGGCCTCCACACAAGTTGACGTTCTAATACGCCTCTCTTATCTGGCAACATAGCAAATAAAATTTATAAACATAACTGTATACTTTTAATATGGGTAAACGATCCACGTTCTTTATTAGTTTTTTATAAAAAATAAGTAAAACTTGTACAGAAAATATTACGCTTCATACGTCTAATAAAACAAATAAATAACACTTATTATAACTTTATAGTTTTAAAAGTTTGCTGTAATCTAATAATCAACATGGCAAATCTGTTTACTTTAATTATTCTATCGAGATATTGCATTGTAACGTATAAAATTGTGCATATAATATTATTTAGTTAATAACAAACTTTTAAAATATACAATCACAAAAAAAATTTCTTTAAATATATTAAATAACAATAATATAAACAAATGTTTTAAAATGTAAAAAGAATTTAATTTTAGCTTTAATTAAACTATAAATCATTTGCATGTTAGTATTTCAAATTAAATTACATTTTTAGCAGTTTAATTAAGTTAGTCATTTTATTGTTAAATAAAATTAATTAAGGTGTATTTCAAAATACTTATATAAATAACACTTTTAAATATTTGATGTAAATTTTAATTCTTTTTTTCTTTTGGCATTAATATCAATTTTGTGCAATAATTTTTTTTATATTAATTATTTGAGCCTTTATCATATTTTTTTCTTATGTCAAGTTTTTGTGACATTTTATAGTGTCATCTCCAAGGTTGATTTATACACTTAACATTTGTCATTTTTATAACAAAGGCAAAAACATCATACAATTTTTATCAAAAGCAGGCAGTAGCTCAAAGAATATCTATAAGAAAATAATGGCATTGTATGGAAAAAATAGCTAGTTTTATTTTTAAGTAAAATATTGGTGCTATCAGTTTAAATGGAGCAGGGAATTTATGTATAATGATTTAAATTGTAGAAAACTTTTAGAAGCACCAACTCACAAAATAATCAACAAAGTTGAAGATTCGGTCTTGATTGACCGCCAAATAAAAATGTCACTTCTTTGTCTTCCTTTAGTGCTCATATCTATTAATAGATGTTTTAACCACATGCTGCATATCTATTCGGTTCTTTGCTGTATGGATCAATTTTCTTATCTTGTATACCGGTTCATTTCCCGTCAAGACATTTTCTTTTTTTCTATTTCCTTTTTTTTTCAGTTTTGCTTTCTATGATGAGTTGTAGTACTTTTGGTTGCGCATCACATTTTTTAAGTAAACCGTCTTCTTTTTTTTTATTGTATGCAGTAGTTTCCTTTTTTTAATTACTTGTCTTAAAATTAAAATTAAAAATCCCATAGAGGAGTACTGACTATATGTGACATCTAATAAATTGCATTTTCAAGTTTTGATCAAAGTCAGTGTTGGATAATAACTTTCTGAATTTTATAAAAGCGCTATTTTCAATACGGTATTTGATTTCTGTGTCTGATGTCCAGTCCTTGCTGAGCCATGTACCAAAACATTTAAATTTGTTTATTCTTTTTATAGGTAGGTTATCAACTGTTATTCTTGCATTTTTCTTGTCTGGAGATCTCTATTCTTTGTTTTTTTGACATTAATGTTTAGTCTCATAATCTTACTCTGTTTCTTATTTATAAGTTGTTAATCTTCTACGTTTTTTGCAATTAATATTATCCGTATATATGATGCTGTTTATGCAGACTCCATTTACCGTTATAGCCTTTTGTATATCAGCAATTGTTTTTTAATATATCTGCAAGATATAAACTAAACAAGAGGGACGATAAAATATACTTTTGCCTTACTCCTCTACTTATTTGTATTGCATTAGTTACATTGTTTGCAATTTCCATACGTTTTTTCTTTGTCTAAAACAAACTATGTATCGCTTAGTGTACGTTTGCATTTTATATATTGTATAATTTTTAATATAACATCTTGATGAATAGATTTAATGTTACACTAATACGATCCTTAAATTTTTTGAGCTTTTCTTTTTGGATAGTGGGAAAAATATTGATGACAGCCGACAAAAGGGATACTACCGGAGTCATTAATTTGATTGAAGATCTTATGCAAGAGAGTAATACCGCTTTTATCAAGAAGTTTTTAAAGATCTGCTAGAACTTAGTCTGGACCTACTGTTTTATTGTTGTTTGCCCTTTGTATAGTTTTTTATCTTGCCTTTGCTAATTGAGGAGCCAGTTAGGTTGTTGTGATAGTTGGTCTTAGTCCTACGTGTTTTACATACAAAGAGGTTTTTGATGTATGATTTCCATTTATCTTTTATTTTGTTTAACGTTTATTGTCCCGGTTAGTTAACATGAAGTAATTAGCTCTACAGAATTCTAGCTGTTTGTTTCAGTTTTTTTATGCAGATCTATCTCTTTGCATTACTTATCAGCAACACATTTTAAATTTTTTAATTTAATTATTTCTTGTTTTTTTTTTGTTAATCTTTTTATACTTGCTTTCATCATCTTGGTTTTTATATTTTAGTTTCTCTAAATCTGTTATTTGTCTGAAAGTGGGTTTTATGGTATTAAAAGCTTGATATTAATAACTACTGCTAGTTGCCCATGGATTAACTAAGATTTCTTAACAGATGTAAAATGTTTTTATTTGTCCTTGTATTGAATATTGTTGCCAAGTATATAGAAAAGCATCGGAAACTACACTATCTCTTCTAAATTCTATTCAAACAAGCAAATTGGATCATTGCTGATCCAAAATTGACTAATGTTTTAGATACTTTACAACACCGGCGTAATGTTGCAGATCTTTGCAGTTTCTATAGATAATACCATGGACATTGTTCAAACAAAGTACAAAACTAATTGCCATTTAAAAAAATAGATACTTGTATTACAAGGTTTGCTAGGAATTCTAACAATTATTTACCGACAGTTCAGAGATTTAGGACCGTGAGATTCTTTTAAGTGTACTATTGACACAAAGAATAAACTTTCAAATTCAATTCAATTCAATATAAGCCGCAAATATTCAAGGTCAATGTTCACAGACTACTTAATTCTAGCCTTCAATATGATAGTTTTAGCAAGTGTGGTTTTACTTGTTGAAATTCGAAGGTATTTTTATGTTGTTGTGACATATTAAGTAATTTCTAAATAGAAAAGCTAAATTATTAATCAATCAGTATATAAAATCCGACAAACAACGACAAATTTTTATTCATAAAACGTCAAAATATCAAAATCAGATTTTGAAACATTAAATGAATAATCCAAAGCACCAAAATCCGGCTACAAAACTGATAAAAAATGTAAATATCAAAATGTTTTTAGAAAAAACCAAAATCTAGTTAGTTAACTGTTGAAGTGCAATTTTTTTAATAAAATATTATGAAATATCAATATTATGTTAAAAAGAAACAAAATCTGGTCATAAATTGTTTAAAAGTGCAAAATTCTGTTTATGAAATGTTAAAATAGCAAATTCCGACTTTAAAACATCAAAATATTATTATAGATTATTAAAATTATTCATAAATGTCCTTTGAGACATTGAAATATTGTCATGAAGCACAAAAATCTTGAAAAGTGCAATAAAATTTAAAGTCGCAAAAACAGGAACTTTGGGCACAAGATGCCAAAGTTTTTCATAAAATGGCAACACTCGGTCTTGAAACATCAGAATATTGCTAAAATCCAACATAACAAAAAGTGCAAAATCGGTCGTAAACTTTTGAAAAATGCAAAATAAAATGTCACAAACACCCAAACATCAAAGATTGTTAAAAAGCATCTAAATTGAGCCATAAATTGTTATTATTTTTAAATAAAACTTTAAAAATAGTTAAATTCTGCTATAAAATATGAAAATATTACCAGCATTTTGGCAAAGTGCAATGTTTTTGTCATAAAAAATCAAAAATAGCAAAATTTGGCTATAAAATATTAAAATATAATTTGAAATATCAAAATCCGGTCATATACATATACTTAAAATTACAATCTACAATAAAATTGATAATCTACTGTGAATTTTACATACTTTTAAATGAGATTGTTCCGCTAATTTTGAGAATCCAAATGATAATTATTTCCAATAGTGCGTAGATTTTTTGATTAATCAAAAACGATTTTTAAAATCAACATTATCAAATGAATTGAACATGACATTCATTATTTACAATATATAAATGTCACACCTAGATGTTTTGAGGTTATTTGTCGAGTTATTCGATGCATTTTGGCCGGTTAGTTTATTAGGAGATTTATTCGACGAATAACGCTATTTAACGTTGGTGAAACGTTTATTGGGCGAATAAGGCATTTATTCGACGAATAAATTTTATTAGACGTTGGTGAAACTGGGCATAAATCTTATATTGGCAAACAATTACATTTACAAAAATTTTGATATTTTATAAATGTAATTTTTTGCCAATATTCTAGTCAATTATAAAAATTGAAAAGCTTAGCTTAAAAACTAAGCTAACTGTGTCAGTTTTAGTAATTTAAAAAAAAAATTATTAATTTGTAAATTTCAAAATATTTTCAAAATTTTACATTAAGTACCTATATCAAAAATTTTATGAACGTAATTTTTTGCAAATACATATAAAGTTCTAGTCAACTAGAAAGTTTGAAAAGCATAAAAACTAAGCCAACTATGTCAGTATTAGTAAATTAAAAAAATATATTTAAATTGCTATTTCAAAATTTCACAAAATATCAAACATTTCTAAATATAGTTTTTTGCCAATATAAGGTTCTAGTCAACGAGAAAGTTTGAAAAGCATAAAAACTAAGCCAACTATGCCAGTTTTAGTAAATTAAAAAAAATAATTTAATTTGCTATTTCAAAGTTCACAAAATATCAAAAATTTTATAAATATAGTTTTTTGCCAATATAAGGTTCTAGTTACTAAAAAATTTGAAAAAAAAATGCTCAAAAATTAAGTCAACATTGTCAGTTTTAGTAAAAAAATTGAATTTGCTAATTTCAAAATATTTTCAAAATTTCACAAAATATCATAAATTTTATAAATGTACTTTTTTGACAATATGAGGATTTAGTTAATTAAAATGTTTGGAAAAGATAGCACAAAAATTAAGTAAACTGTCAGTTACGGCATACATACATTAAACACACAATTTACAAATATATTTGACAAATCATTTACAAACAACAAAAAAAAAATTATACCACAATGAGTTCTTTGTGATACACCAGAAACAACATCATGGTTACGAATTTTTATACATTGTGATCTTCCGGTAAGAAAACTTAATTAAAATATTATGGTAAAATCTATCAAAATCTTTTGCAACATCAGTATATACAGCAAAATAAATTAAGTGAACTTTATTTTCAAACGATTCTAACATTTTTAACTGATAAGTAAGCAGGTTAGTTGAAGTCGATCGACCTTCAAGAAAGCCATGCTGTTTAACAATAATTGTTTGCTTGCATATCCATTTTAATTGATTTGCAATGATTGAGTCTACCATTTTAGGAATAATTGATTGGTTACAAACTCCTCTGTAATTTGTAATGTCGTCACAATATTTCCAGATTTGTAAATCGGTTTAATATATATTTCTTTCGAGCACTTAAGAAAAATTTCTTGTTTAATAGACAAATTAAATAGAACAAATATTGGCTCAGGAAGCGTACAATTACAAGATTTTAAAAAACATCTTGTACCATCTGGACCTGATATCACAGAGTAATTCAATTTTACAATACAGTTAAAAATATCGATAACATTTAAGCTAAACGAAGATGGATTTACAGTACATTTAAAATTAAAATCAGGTACATTTATATTGCAGTTTACATAAACAGTAAAAAAAATGGAAAACAAATTAACACAGTCTTGACCATTATCACATGTTTTATCACAGTACGACATATTCGTAGGATACCCATCGGTTTTACCTTTATTCACAAAGTTCTAAAATGGTTTTGGGTTATCTCAGATATTGTTACTCACATTTCAACAGAAAGTTTTGTAAAGGTTGACACTTACACTTTTGAATTTTTTCCTAAGATCTTGAAACGTTTTAAAATCATCTAATCTACTTGAATTCTTGTAACACTTATGAGCAGCTTTCTTCCGCTTTATTAGATTAATCAGTTCACTGGTATACCATTTTGGGTAAGAATTTTCCTTAATCTTTTGACTGGTACAATACATATACAGGGTGTCCCAAATTAACTAGTCATATAATGAATACCAGAAACTACAAGCAAATTGAGTAATATTGAAGTAGTATATTATTTTTAATAAATTTGGAGTTATAGCTCTTTAAAGTTTACAGAAATTTTTGATTTTTTTTAATTAATTGCTAAATATTAAAAATTAATATTTTCTAACAATTTTTTGTTTACATTAGTTTATTTCTTATTTACACAAACTGTTAAAGTTTGAATAAAAAAAGTCTTCAGGAAAATAGTTTTTTAAGATTCTTTAGATGGACCTTCTGGAACTTTTTAATTTTTAAGTAAATCTATTTTTTTTGTTATTTTGTTTTTTTGGAAAATTTAATTTGAAAACATTTCTGCCTCTTGATAAATTTTGATCAGATACACGGTTTTGAGAAAATCAAGTAAAACCAGACGTCATTATTTCTTAAAAATAATAAAAAATGTAAAAATATCATTAGCCGTGGTCGTTAAATTAAATTTCATATACGTCACAAATTGTTTGAGTGTAATTGTGCTTTCTTAATTAACTTTTTTTTTCTTGAAATGTATCGGTACAGTAACACGGAGATGAATGATATGCATCTAGTCCTTGGAGAGTGTTTAGGAAATGCAGCGGCAGCAGTCAGACGTTACGCCGAAATGTACCCTGAGCGACAAATCCGGAATGCAGATTGTTTTTGGCAAATTAACTATTATAAAGCTTTAATTAACAAGAAAGTTTAAAGCATAAGTAAAATCTAAGCCAACTATGCCAGTTAAAGTAAATTAAAAAAAAAACTTAATTTTATAATATTTTCAAAATTTCAAAAAATATCAACAAAATTATTAATGTTATTTTCTTTTTTATTGAGTAGAACTTCATATTGGCAAAAAATTATATTTATAAAATAAAACTTGCAATTTAATATATTTTTTTAAATACAATATAAGTTTTTTTATTTTTTCTGAAATTTTGGAAATATCCTGAATATATTTCATATACAGATATATATTATATATATATTCAATAACCTTTTAATACCGTTAGGTGTCGAGGTGTCGGACACACCGAGCCACAGAGAAGACATGTATGGATGCTTATATGAGGTAACGGACCCAAATTGGGAAGAACGCTACGCTCGGCATCACTTTGGGTTCACCCATCCAAGTTGTGACCAGAGCGGCCGTTGCTTAACTTTCGTTAGTGCTGGTATTTGTACATGCCCTCTCTGCCGTACATATACAGATATATGTATATTATATGTTGCCTGTGTATGGTTACCACAAATTTAAGCAACACTTGAGATGAAATTTGGTGTATGATGTGTCTAATGTCAGTTTGACAAAAAAAACTGTTTGACAAAAAAACTGTGACAAATCAGTTAGTGTATAACTGTCTAACATATAAACTGTCAACTTTCTTCTTAAGTAAATCATCTTTTATATAGTTTTTACTTTTATATAGTTGACACTTGCTTGCCAACTTTAATATTAATTATGGTTTTATTTGAAATTGCAGGGAGGATGGAGGAAATCATTAAAAGAAAACCAAACAACGGGTAAGATAATTTATCATTATTTTTAAAACATACCTATTTTTAATTAAATTTTTATAATTTAGGACCAAGTCGTTATTGGTTAAGATCATCAGCATCAACATCATCAGCACAAACATTATCAGCATCAACATCATCAGCACAAACATTATCAGCATCAACATTATCAGCACAAACATTATCAGCATCAACATCAATTGCCCGACCGGGCAAGATTAGAGGAAGGCCAAGTTACAGTAACTAATTATTAATTAAATTAATAATTTTAATATATGTAAAAGTAAGTTTTAATAAAATTAAAATTAAAAAAAGTAAAATGTAATACTAATGCTGTGTTAAATAATTCTTTATTTCTTTAGTAATTTTGATGAAAATTGTTGATTACGATTTTAATTTTATTTGTTTTTAGGAAACCGTACGGCGGCTGAGGAGGTGCCTGTTGCTCAACCATATACTCGTAAGTACTTTCCACACTTTCTATTTGATAGAAACTTTGTTTGTTTTTTAATGGTTTAAATTAACTTGTTGATTTTATTTATTATAATATTATTATATATTACAGTTTTTTTATAATAAAATTGTTTTTAGGATTACATCATGACAGAGTTCAGACTCCAAGTCCACCCTATGTGGATGCCCTGGACAGTTTGGTTGGAATTGGTAAGCATTATTAAATAAATTAAAAATATGGTTTATTGGTAGAAACGATTTTAGAAATAATATAACCCTTTTTGCATTGCAAATATTAGATTATATTATTAGGTTTGTAATAAAACACATTTCTATTTAACACTTTATATATTATTACTCCTGTGCGGTACATACCCCCGGGTTAATATACATAAAAACAAAACTTTTGGATTACAAAAAAAATAACATATTTGTTTGTTTATTTGTATTTCATTGCTTTTTATTATTCTTGGGTAATAGTATATGTTTAGCTCAATATTTGTGGCATGGATTAGGAAAACCCAATTAAAACCTAATCAAGCCAAAAATTATTATTATTTTTTTTTTAAACCAATGGATGAACAAAACATCATAAATGTTGGCGCAGGTAGTGGCTTGGTAAATACACTGACTAGTTGTTGACCTGTGAAAATATATTTTAATATTATTATTCTCTATCTGTTCTCTTGTAAAATAATATTTTATATAAATATGTTTTGATCTCTTAGGGCTGGTAGGATTATTAGCCATACATATGCAGCTATTGTTGTCTTCAAAAATAATAATAATAATAATAATAATAACCAAATTTATTTAAAAAAGTTTACATTAGTACAATATAGCATAAAAAAATACATTGCATAACATAAAACATTTAAAACAAGTCAAATAATAGACAGACACAAATAATCAGTCTTAATAATGGGCTATCCTATTCATAAACTCTTTAACAGTATAAGGTTCAATGTCTATAATAATATCCGTAATTTTACTTCGAAATTTATTCGGTATATTTATTGATTTAATTTCTAGAGGTAAGTTGGTAAATAATTTCATACAGGCATAATAGGACCCCTTTTGTAACATTGAGAGTCGATGAATAGGATAAACATAATCACCTCTATATCGAGTGTTGTACACATTTCTACCATGGCTTTTTTCAAACTCATTTTTTTGTTTAAAATTGAACATAAGACATTCAAAGATATGCATTCCAGCTACTGTAAATATTTTTTTTGATTTAAATAAACCTCGACATGTATTTCTTTTATTAAGATTATGCATTAAGCGCAACGCTCGTTTCTGTATTACAAATATTGTAGGTGTATCTATGCTGTTTCCCCAAAACATTATGCCATATCTTAAAAGTGATTCAAAGTTTGAATAATAGACTAGCTTTAATGAATTGTAATTTAGATAATTACTTAATATTCGAATACTATAACATGTTTTATTTAGCTTTGATGATAATCTGTTAATGTGATTTTTCCAGGAAAGCACATTGTCGATGTAAATGCCCAAAAATAGCGCTTCTTGTGAGATCGTAACATTTTCAGTACCTAACAACATATGATCAGGTGTTATAGTTGAACAATGATTTGTTTTAAAGATTAAACAGCTTGTTTTTTCTGCGTTTAATAAAAGTCGATTTGCAGTAAGCCAATCTTGAATTTTTGGAAAAACATTATTTGCTTCCAAAACAAC
Source organism: Tachinus rufipes (assembly GCA_963932245.1). NCBI lineage: Eukaryota > Metazoa > Arthropoda > Insecta > Coleoptera > Staphylinidae > Tachinus > Tachinus rufipes. The sequence goes on along the minus strand of OZ010746.1, from coordinate 34,835,246 downwards.
ATCGTTAAAATGTTTTCCTTTTATTAAAATATTTGTGTCGTCTGCATAGTTGACTATTGTATGCTGTGTATGAGCTACGATAGTAGTTATGTCATTAATATAGATTATAAACAAAAGGGGGCCTAATATGCTTCCCTGAGGTATTCCCATAGAACTCTCCACTGCTTCAGATATTACATTATTGCCATTTGATGATATTTTTACTTTGTTTTGTCTATTAGACAAATAGGAAGTAATCCAATTTAGTGCGTTGCCTCTAATTCTATAGCGGTTTAATTTTTTTATTAATATTGAACGATCTACTGTATCAAAAGCTTTGGAGAGATCTATAGAAATACCACAAGGAACCTCTCATTTATCCAAAGCATTTAACACGGACGTTGTATAATTAAATATTGCAGAAGCTGTGTTCTTTCCCTTAATAAAACCATGCTGAGATTGGCTAAAAAGTTTGTTTGATACAAAAAAAATTATAAAACGCTTTGCCATTACTTGTTCAAATATTTTATAAAATGTATTTAACAGACTTATTGGTCGGTAGTTTTCCATGTTTTCTTTATCACCTTTTTTATAGATAGGTATTATTATAGCTAACTTTAGTTGTTCTGGAAAAATACCGCTTGAGACAAACTCATTGATGATGTGAAGTAATGGATCTTGAATTTCATTAAAACATTTTTTAATAATTGTTATTGGGATTTCATCTGGTCCTGTGCTTTTTTTATTTTTCATTTTGTAAACTATATTAAACAATTCATTCTTAGTTACTGGATATAAGAATATAGACTTATTATGGTAACTTATGTTGGACAAATCACATTCAGTTTTAGGCAAGGTATCTAGTAAATTTTTTGTAAAGTTAGAATAAAACATGTTAAAATCCGTTGCTATCTTATTTGGTTCAACATCAAATTCAAAGTTTTGATAGTCATTTTTTGAATTTAGTTGATAATTTGCCAAGTAGTTTTTGACACATTATCTGAGAAGGTAATCTGATGTTCATATAATTCACTTTTTTGCGATTAACTGCTTTATCATAATTTATTTTAGCTTCTCTATAAAGTTGACTGTAATTTGCATCATTATGCTTAAGAACCAATAGAATATCTAACTGTCTTTTTAGTTCAATAACTTCAGAAGATCGATTGTATAAATGTTTACTATTTGACAAAACATTAATTTTTTTATATGGAAAACAGTTTCTGAAATTTATTATAAAATAATTTATAAAATTGTTCCAGTTTTGATTTACATTATTGAGTTTTTCATCATACACATTATCCCAAGAATGATTTCGAAGTTTCAATATAAAATTTATAATGTTTTCTTGATTAAAATTACGAATTTGTACGTGTTTACTTTTTTGTTGAACATTGAAGTTAAAATTAAGTTTAACGGCGTAGTGATCACCAATGTGAGATTTCAATACTTCAGAAATCCAATCGTTTTTAAAATTAACTAATATATTATCAATGCACGTATTTGATGATTCTGTGACTCGAGTATATTTGTCAGTATTAGTTACAATTATATTAAAAGAATCTAACAAAGAAACAAACTCTTGCTTTATTTTAGAATTACTCATGAAATCTATATTAAAATCTTCAGAAATAATAAATTTGGCATTTTCAGCATAAAGTTTTTCCAAGATAGTATTAATTTTATCAATGAATAATGTAATATCACCAGTTGGTGGTCTATATACTACAATTAATATAATTTTAATTTTGTTTAATATAAATTCCGCACCTGAACATTCTATTATGTAAGGTATAGATAAGCTGTTGTAGTCTAGACGTTCTTTACCGTTTAGGTGATGTAGGCTGTATATTGCTACTCCTCCATGAGAATTTGGCTGGCGGCAGTATGATGATATTAGTTTAAAGTTTTTTATATTGTAGCATTGAAGTTCGTCTTTAGATTTCCAGTGTTCAGTTACAGTTAAAAAATAGCATGCTTTGTTATTTTCAAGTAAATCTTCTAGTAGATTAACAGAATTTCCAATAGATTGTAAGTTTTGACATATTAAATTTATTTTGTTGTTTTCTTTAATTGTTGTTGATTCATCATTTAGATATTGCTGATTAGATTTAAGTCTGGGAGGTTGTAGGAGGTTTTGTTCTAAGAAAAAAATTATACCTAGAAATTGAGACTCCGGTAGGCCAGTAGTTAGCATTATTAATTTTATCTAGTACTTCAAACGGTATTCCTAATTTAAATGTGCTACTGTAGGAATTAGCAGCAATTTTTATACATATAACGTCTATCGGCGCAATATCATCACTTAAATAGTTTTTAATATCTTCAATAGTTGCATTGACGTTTTTTATACGGCTAATGTAGAGCCAAGCTTTAGGTGCTATACCAGTTAACTTTCCATTTGACTTGTCTTTTGGTTCGCTTGTTGTTTTCATTTATAACAATTTCTTTTTTGTTAATATTGTTTTTTCTCCTTTGACGCTGTGTTTCCCATTTATCTTCGTTGTTTACCAAATTGTTTGTTTTCTCTTTTTCTTTATACAATACTTGATTTACTCTCTGTTAGGGTAGATGGAGTTGATGTTGCCGCATTTTCCTGCAAGTCGGCATTTGTGTTGTTGGAAACTGTATCTTGTTTCTGTAAAACGCCCTCTAGTGGATCATTTGTTTTATTATTACAGAGAACTTCTTCGTGGCTTAAAATAGGTGAAGAATTCTGCATAGCTGGTTTTGATTCATCAACGTCTATAACTTTTTCTGCAATGTTTATGTTTTTTGTTAAGTGACTTAACTTATTAGATATATTCGTAATTGAATAATCGTATTTTGATATAGTACATCTGATAGCATCTACTTGCGTTTTAAGTTCCTTTATATCCTTCTTCATAGCTAATAACATAACTAGAGTAATTTTTTGTACACCATTTTTCTCGCATTTTCTACAGGCCGGGATAACCAGTTTATCTTCGGAATTAAAGCACGATTGATGGTACACTTGCTCACAAATACTGCACTGTGTTATATTAAGTTCAATTGCTGTATTACAACTTGAGCAAATAATTGTTTGTTGCGTTAGCGTTTTATTTAATTCAGACACGGATAGCGAGCGGCTTATATTCGCCACCGCAATGTTCTAAGACTGTAATAATAGTAATTGGTTCTAAAATATTTAAATCAACACTAGATAATTGCAAAAAAGTACTAACTAATCCTCCTATACTCCAATATCCAGATTTTAATAAAGAATTTTTAATAACATCCGATGCAAGCAATTATGCCATTGGTGCAGTCCTTTCACAGGGGATAATTGGAAGTGACAAACCTATTTGTTACACATCTCAAACATCTATCTAAAACTAAGCGCAAATACTCAACAATCAAAAAAGAATTGTTGGCTATCATTTATGCAATTAAGCAATTTACTGATCATAAGCCTTTAATATGGCTTTATAATTTGGAAGAACCAAATGCTAAATTAGAAAGATGGAGATGTAAATTACAAGAGTATGAATACGAAATAATTTATAAAGCTGGTGAATACAATCTCAATGCTGATGCTCTCTCAAGATTAGGGTGCAATCATTTTACTAGTGAAAGCTCTGTATTTGTAAATCAGGAAACAAAAACTAGTTCGCTTCATTCACAAATTAATGATAGAGCAGTCTCCATTCCAATCTCTGAAAGTCCGATAAATAATCAGCAAAATCAAATATTTCTTAAAATACACACCCGTGAACAACACAGTGAAAAGAATATAGTACAAGAAAAGACGGTGTTTAAAGTTCAAGTAAATAAAAAAAATATTGCTGATACTTTAATTCAATTTATTAGAAATAATTTAATTAAAAAAAAAAATTATCAAAATCTATAGAATTTTGTGTCAAATTTTAATAGAACACTTCAGTAATCGGTTACAGTTAATTCTGTGTACAAAAACAGTAAAAGTTATTGAAGAGAAAGAACAACAATTAAAACTCATAAAAGAATATCATAAACTAAATAACCATCATGGTATCACATAAACATTTAATGCGTTAAGGCGTGAATATTATTAGTTAAATTATCATCAAGACTTAATAAAGTTTATTAACTCTTGTGATATCTGTCATACAAATAAATATGACAGACATCCGTAAAATTTACCTTTAGAGGTTACGGATAAAATCACAAAACCAATGCAAAATGTTCATTCAGATGTTTTCAAAATTAAAAATCATATCTATCTAACATTGATTCCTTTACCAAATATGAACAAGCTGTAGAAATTCAAAGCAAAACTCAAAACTGAAATAGTAAAAGCTTTAATAAAATATTTTGGAAATTATGGAGTACCTGAATTAATTATATTTGATAACGGACTTGAATTTAATAATTCATTCATCAAAGATGTTCTCCTAACCAAACCACCGAGAAACGGTTGTTTAGTGAATTGCAAATGGGTTTTTAAAAGAAAAAATGACGTTCAGGGCAAGGTGCGTTATCGTTTATCGTACGCGTCTTGTGGCCAAAGGCTTTACACAAAAGCAAGGCATAGATTACGATGAAACTTTTTCCCCAGTAGTGCGTCATTCCACTTTAAAACTTTTATTTGCGCATTCTGTAGAATTAGATTTAGATATAAGGCATATATATGTAGCAACAGCTTTTTTGAACGGTGTTTTAGAAGAAACTGTCTATATGAGGCTGCCTGAAGACTTTGTGGTACAAGGTAAAGAAAGCATGGTTTGTAAACTAAACAAAGCATTTGGTCTCAAACAATACTCCAGAACCTGGTACAAAAAGGTGGACAATCTTTTAATTAAGATTAGAACTTGAACAATGTATATATAAAGAGTGGTCCAACCATAATACACGATGTTAATTGTGAGTCACACCTTTGCCCAACTTAATTTGACATTTCTTTGTTTCAGTGTTTGGCAAATTCAACCATGAAGAGGTACACAATTGAGCAGCGCGTTAAGATTGTTAAACCCTTTTATAAAAATGGACGTTCAAATCAAAATGCATTTCGTGCACTTCGTAATTTTTTTTGGTCAGCATAATCAACCAAATGTGTCCACAATCGGGAAAATTGTGCGCAAATTTCAGCAAACCGGGTCTGTAAGAAATGTGAAAACACCTGTGCATGATCGCCCAGTTTGTTCTGCGGAAAACATTGCTTTTGTTTGCGATAGTGTGGCAGAAGAGCCATCAACCTCGACTCGTCGTCGTGCCCAACAATTGTACATCTCACGAACATCACTGATGCAAACTTTAAATGAAGATTTGAATTTATACGCTTACAAGGTTCAATTGACTCAAGAGCTGAATCCTACTGCAATACTTCTTCAAAAATAAAGTCGGCTAAGTAGTTACCGTGAATGATGTTCGCTATCGCAAGATGATAACGGACTTCTTGTAGCCAGAAATTGAGGATATAGACATGGACAATATGTGGATCCAACAGGATGGTGCCACTTGCCACACAGCCAACAAAACAATAGCCGTGTTATCTCATGTCGTAGCGATGTTAATTGGCCGTCACAATCATGTGATTTGACACCGCTGGACTTCTTTCTTTGGGAACATTTAAAAGGAAAAGTGTACGTCAATAAGCCAAAAACAATTTAAGAGCTAAAGGATGAGATAATTTAGCATATTAACGACATAGAACCTCAATTATGTCTCAGGGTCATTGAAAATATTGACCATCGGATAGAGGTATGCCACCGAAGCACACACATAATTGTCATAGATCCTTCTATCATAATAATAAATATTAAGATAATTCTCTAAAAACTTTTTGTATTATTTACAATTAACATCGTGCGTTTTGGTTGGACCACCCTTTATATAAAAAGGGACGGAAAATTATTAACCATAATTGCATTATATGTTGACAATTTTTGTATATTCAAATGATTCAGATGAAACAAAATTCTTAATAAATGAGTTTAATTTGAACTTCAAGATAAAGGATCTAGGAGAAGTGAGAAGGTGTCTAGGTTTGAGAATCACGCAAAACAAGGAAGGAGGGTTTATCACTCTTGATCAAAAAGAATATATCGTTAATTCGGGTTTTTTTGTATTGCTATTTAGTGTTCGCCGCGCCATCTCTCGACAAAATTTGACACTATTTACTTCTCTCGTTTAATTTTGTCGTCCAAAGTATGACGTGTGTCTACATCTACAACGGACGACGAAATTAAACGAGAGAAGTAAATAGTGTCAAATGTTGTCGAGAGATGGCGCGGCGAACACTAAATAGCAATACAAAAAAACCCGAATTACACCAAATAAGTTCAAACGTTTTAATATATTTTTGATATTTTTTGTCTGCTTATTTAATAATATTACGCAAACGTAAGCAACATAAATGTGTCTTTATTTTAAATAGATCTGTGTAAAATCAGAATTTATAAATAAGTTTCAAATAAAAATAAATAATAATAATAAAAGAAAAATAACATTTTTCAAAAAACTTCCACCATGACATTTTCACGATAGGTTGGCTTTGTCATGACAAGCTTAAGTTCAAATTTTCAATAACACTGACCACCGGGAACACATTGCAAAAAAATCAAATGTAATGCCAGCACCCCAAAATGTATAACTAGAGGAAAATACCATTTTCCAGTCCGCGGCCACCATGACATTTTCACGGTAGGTTGACTTTGCCATGACAAGCTAAAGTCCATGGCAACGTCAACCTACCGTGAAAATGTCATGGTCAAAGTTTTTTGAAAAATGTTATTTTTTCTTTTATTATTATTATTATTTATTTATTTTTGTTTGGACGAGTCCGGTCCTGGCGGGTTGTGATAAACATTAGTGGTAAAGTGCTCCGGCGTTTTAATCGATTTACACGAGAAATACCGAGCGTTTTATTACATAAACAGAGAGTGAGGAGAAAGATAGTGGAATACTAAAGAATTAGCATAAATAGTGGAAGAAACAACAAGGTAAAAATAGAATAATTGTAAATGCATACATAGAAATACGTCTGAACTGATAAAAACAATAACCTCCGAGAAGTTGATTCGGGTTAGCGTTTGCGCGGTGAGTGACGCGAAGCATAGTAAGGTAGCAAAGAACAGGCCCGTATTAAATAAAATTAAATAAATTAAATATATTTAAATATGTATATCCTGAATAACAAATAAATGAAGGAAGTTGATGAAGATATAACTAAAAGGAAAAGAAAGGAAGAAATAAAGAACAAAGAGGGAGAAAATCACTTTAGAAAATCTAAAAAGATACTGAGATCACCAGAGCAAAGAAAAAGAGAAGAGAATAAAAGAGTGGAGTTTGGAAAGGATAATAAAGAAGTAAAAGTGGAAAATACAAATAAGGAAATGGATGAACTTAAAGAAATGATGAAAGAAATGATAAAGGAAGTCAAAAAAGGGACAGAAGAACTAAAAGAAGAGATACAAAGCGTGAAAAACGAGTTAAAACAAATGAAAAAAGAACATGAAGAGAAGGAAGAGGAATGGAAAACGGTGAAGATGGAAATGATGAGAAGAATTGATTTATTAGAAACAAAAGAAAACGAAAAAGAGAAAAGAGAGAGGAAGAATAATATAATAATAACAGGAAGAGAAGAACAGACAGAAAACACGATTGAAGACATTGAAAAGTTCATAAAAGAAGAGTTGAAAGTGAACGTGAACGTTCAAATATCTGAATCTATTGACTTTGTTGAAGAATGGTCATGTGATAATTATAGACAAATAAATTGCAAATTTGATAAATTTGATATGATCACGTTTTCTAACCTACATAAAATAGTTCTTAGTTTTGACAATAAAATGAGTAATCATGATATTGTTAATAACAAAGTATTAAAAAGTGTATTCAATGTCATAAGTCATGTATTACTTCATCTATTAAATACGTCATTAGATAATGGAGATTTTCCTACATGTCTTAAATCGAGTGTTATCTGTCCTATACCTAAGACTAACGATAAGTACTTAGTAGAGAATTATAGACCTATAAATACATTGCCAGCGATTGAGAAAATGATTGAAAAAGCAGTTTACACTCAATTATATGAATATTTTGTGGGAAATGATTTATTTATGAAAAACCAGTCCGGATTTCGAAAAGATCATTCTTGTGAATCTGCACTACAATTAACCATCTCCAATTGGAAGGAAGATATATGCAGCGGACAATACATAGTCGCAGTATTTCTAGATTTAAAAAGGGCATTTGAAACAATTGAGATAAAGGTGTTGATTCAAAAGCTGAAATATTATGGCATAGGTGGAACCGCGTTAAAGTGGTTTGTCGATTATTTAACAAAGCGAAAACAGAAAACAAAAATTGGCAATAGTTTATCTGAAGAATGTGATGTTGAAATTGGGGTACCACAAGGTAGTTGCTTGGGAACTTTGCTATTCCTCATTTATATAAATGACATTGAATATTTTATTAACAAAGAATATACTTTTTTAAACCTATTTGCGGATGATACACTAATTTCAGTTAGTTCGGATAGTCTCGATGATGCTGTTCTTAAGCTGAATTCACAATTGCAAAAATTAGACAGATATTTCAAAATAAACAAACTTAAACTTAATACAGATAAAACAAAAGCCATGATTATTTCTTCAAAGCATAACATTTCGTATTTAGATCCGCTAAATATAAACATTTACATAAATAATGAACGCATAGAAGTCGTATATCATATAATATATTTAGGATTTAATCTTGATAATTGCTTAAATTTTCAAAAACATTTTGAATATATTTATAATAAGATTTAAAAAAAAAATGTAGTTTTTCTCAAGAATATCTGTTAACTTGTCAACGTATTCAAAAATTACAGTATATAGGTCAATCATCCAACCGCATTTTGACTACTGTAGTTCTGTATTATATTTATTACCTCAATCAAATATTAATAAACTGCAAATCTTACAGAATAGAGGTATGAGAATAATATTGAGCTGTAATAGGTACACACCAATAGCATCTATGTTAAGTGCTCTACAATGGTTATCAGTATCGGACAGATTAACATTTCTTACAATGACATTTGTTTTCAAAATTTTAAAAGGAGATCTTCCAAATTATTTAATGACCAAATTTCGCTTTAATAGAGATATTCACAATTATAATACTAGAATATTAAATAATTTTAATGTCCATACTTCAACAACTAAATATGGTACTCTTTCCTTATACCATAAAGTGTTAATAGATTTTAATAAATTACCTAGTGATATTACTAAATTATTATCGGTTAAAAACTTTAAATTTGCATTAAAACAATTTATTATAACAAATAGTATTTTATAAACTTTAATGTATTTATGTGTGATAATTTGTTATTTATAGGTTAGTTATTAATTAATATGTATGTATTCATTATTTTACTATGTATTAGGCATGTCCTAGTTAATGAAATAAATATTATTATTATTATTATTAACGTAAAAATTAAGAAAGCATACAAGATAAATAAAGAAGGGAAGGTAAAAGTAGTGGTAGCTGAAATTGAAACATGGGAAAAAAAACAAGAAATCATGAAAGCAAAAAGCAACTTAAGAGGGAAAAAAATCTACATAGATAACGACCTAACAATAGAAGAAAGAAATATTCAAAAACAAATTAGAAATATTGCCAAAGAAGAGAGAGAAAAGGGAAATAGAGTAAAAGCAGGATACAGAAAAATGGAAATGAATGGAATGCAATACACATGGGACGAGAAAGAAAAAGGATTGATAGAAAGGAGGGAACAGGGTGCAAAAAAATCAAAAAACATTTAGAAGAAAAAAGAAAAATATCGGCCAAAGAAAAAAGAAACAGAGGAAATGCTATGGAAAAGGAAACGAAAAAGGATACTGAATACGAAAATAAAATTAGAATAGGAACATGGAATGTAAGAAGCGTAAAAGGAAAAGAGGAAGAAATAGTCGAAGAAATGATAAAACATAAAACAGCAATACTAGGAATTACGGAAACAAAAAAGAAAGGAAGGGGGATAAATACGATACACAAGGGTTACAGGCTGATATGGTCAGGGACAGAAAATAAAAATAGAGCAAAAGGAGGTGTAGGCCTGATAATAGAACCAGAGAGAATAAAGAACATATCGAAGGAAAAATATATAGATGAAAGAATCATGACAGTGGAAGTCGATATAGGAAATGAGAAATGGACAATTATAGTAGCTTACGGGGTGAATGATGACGCAAGTAAAAGCGAGAAAGATAATTTTTTCAAAAATATACAAAATGAAATAGATGAAGGTCATGAAAACGTCATAATATTAGGAGATTTAAATGGCAGAGTGGGAAACCATAATGCAGGGATTGAAGAATACATGGGAAAGGAAGGGGAAGTGACCAGAAACAACAACGGAGAAAGAATAATAGAATTATGTATAGAAAATAACTTGATAATAACAAACACCAAATTCAAACACAAGAATATTCACAAAGAGAAGAGCCTGCGAGGAAAGAGAAATCCATAATAGATTATTTCTTAATAAACAAAAATAAATGGAAAAACGTTAAAAATGTGAAAGTATCGAGAGAAGCTGAGATAGGAAGCGACCACTACCTTGTGAAAATGGATATGAATATCAATATTGAAGCAAAGAACATGAGGAGAAAAAAGATTAAAGAAAAAATAAGAAGCTACAAACTAAAAGAAAAACAATATCAAGAGAAGTATCAAGAGTTACTAAATGAAAAACTAAAAAAGCAGACAAATAGAAGCAATATTGAAGATAAATGGGAAAGCTTCAAGAATAGCGTACTCGAAGCAGCAAAAGAATCCTGTGGCATAACAAAAATATCAAATCACGAAAAGAAAAAATCAGAATGGTGGACCGAAGAAATAAGAGATAAAATCAAGAAAAAAAAAGTAAAATGGAAAAAATACCTAAATTCAAAGAAAGAAGAAGATTATAGAAAATACAAGGATAAAAGAAAAGAAGTGAAATTAGTAATATTAGAAGCGAAAAAAGAATCATGGAAGAAATTCGGAGAACAAATGGCAGACAATTACAGAGAAAACCAAAAACTCTTCTACGGCACTTTGAAGCAAATGAGGAAAAAGAAAGGGTTCAACATGATGAATATAAAAGATAACGAAGGAAACATAATCAAAGAAGAAGAGAAGATAATGGAAAGGTGGCATCAATATTTTGAAGAACTAACAGCAGCAGATTCGGAAATGAATGAAGAACAATATGTAATAATAGAAGAACAAGAAACCAATGAAGATACGGAATTCGAAGAAATAGGAATGGAAGAAATATCAGAAGCCATAAATAAACTGAAGATAGGGAAAGCGCCTGGTATAGATAATATAACAGCCGAAATGATGAAATACATGGGAATAGAAGGAAAAAAACAGCTAACTAAAATAATAAAAGAAATCACGAGAACAATGAAAGTGCCAAAAGAATGGAATAAAGGGGTAGTAATTCCATTACATAAAAAAGGTGATAAGAGAAATTGTAACAACTACAGAGGAATAACTTTAAGCAGCATACCAGGGAAGATCATGGCTAGAGTACTCGAAAAGAGAATAAGAGATAAAGTAGAACACACTATCGAAGACTCACAGTGTGGCTTCAGAAGAGGCAGAAGCACGCAGGACCTAACATTCGTAATAAGACAAGTCAGTGAAAAAATAATAAACAAAAGACGAGAGGCGCACGTATGCTTTATTGACCTGTAAAAGGCCTTTGACAGAATTAAAAGAGAACAAATCTGGGAGGTTCTGAGAAAAAGAGAAATAGATAAGAAAACGATCGAAATAATAAAAGCAATGTACACAAATAATAGGAACATAGTCAGAATGAATAACGAGGAATCCAAAGAATTCATAACAAAGATTGGAGTTAAACAGGGATGCATTCTTAGCCCATTATTATTCGACCTAGTACTAGATGATGCAATCAAAACGGCGAAAAGAAAAATGAAAACACTAAAACTAGGACATTGGAAAATGGAACAGATACAAGTAGGAGAAATAATGTTCGCGGACGATATGGCTATAATAGCCGAGTCAGAAGTAGACCTACAATACAACATCGAAATACTAGACAAAGAGCTTAAGAAGATAAATATGAAGATCAATATAGAAAAAACAAAAACAATGATAATTGCTGGGGAGAATTGAAAACATCGAATAACGCTACATGAAATGGAAATAGAACAGGTGGAAAACTTCAAATATCTACGATCAATTATTGAGTGTAACGGAAGATTAGATAGTGAAATAAACGAGAGAGTAGGGAAAGCGGGAAAACTTTTCAATATGATGAAAAATACTTTTTTCGGGAAGAAAGAAATTCCAAAAAGTATAAAAACGGACATACTAAAGAAAGTCATAAGACCCTCCATCATGTACAGTAGCGAAACATGGACGTCAGATAAACACAAATCACGAATTAATGCAATAGATATGAGATTCGTAAGGAAGATTGAAAACAAAACTAGAAGAGACAGAATAAGAAATGAAACGTTCCAAAAAAACCTGGTGATAGAACCGATAATAGAAAAAATCACGGAAGGGCAACTAAGATGGATGGGGCATATATGTAGAATGAAAGACGATAGACTTACAAAAAAGGTATATGAAGCTAAAACGACAGGTAGACACTATCAAGGGAGGCCAAGAAAAACATGGAATGAAAACGTAAAAGTGGAAGCAGAGAAGAAAGGAATTCAGTGGAACGAAATCAAGGCACTAACACAGGACAGGAAGAAATGGAGAGAAATATATAAACTAGATATGTAATTAGTAAATCATACACCCATATGGGTAGATTTTGATGAATGAATAAAAAAAAAAATATATATTTTTGTTTGAATCATATTTATAAATTCTGATTTTACACAAATCTATTTAAAATAAAGACACATTTATGTTGCTTCTTCTTCTTGAAGTGCCGTATCCGCTTAGCGGACGTTGGCTATCATGTTAGCTATAATAATTTTGTTGACAGCGGCGCGAAAGAGTTCGGTTGATGTTTTTCCAAACCATTGTCTTAAGTTTTTCAACCACGATGTTCGTCTCCTTCCGGGCCCTCTTTTACTATTTATTTTACCCTGCATTATTAAATGCAGGGTACCGTATTTTTCGGGATGTCTCATGACGTGCCCGAAATATTGTAATTTTCTTATTTTGATGTTTGGGACTACTTCTAGATCTTTGTTCATCCTTCTCATCACGTCTTCATTACGTACGTGGTCTATCCAGCTGATTTTTAGCATACGCCTGTACACCCACATTTCGAATGCTTGTAGTTTTTTGAGTGCGGCTTCCGTGAGAGTCCAGGATTCAACCCCGTAAAGAAGAACCGAAAAGACATAACAACGCACCAACCGCATTCTGAGGCTCAGGTTTAAGTCATGCCCGCACAGTATTCTCTTCATCTGATTGAACGCCGCTCTTGCTCTTTCTATGCGGCATCTGATTTCGATAGTATGATCCCATTGTTCATCAAGCGTGTGCCCAAGGTAAGTGAATTTCTTAACGCGTTCCAGCTGTATTCCGTTGACTTGAATACCGGTATCGATTATTTGTTGTTTGCTGATAACCATGTACTTCGTCTTTTTTGTATTTAACGTTAAGCCGGAGAGTGAGCAAGCTTCAGTGACGCTATGGAGAAGTCGTAAAAGTCCTTCGTGACTATCTGCCATTAGTACAGTATCATCCGCGTAACGTAGGTTGTTAAGTGTTACTCCATTAATTACTATTCCTTCTTGTGCCTGCTGAACTGCCTCATCGAATATTTTTTCGGAGTATAGATTAAAAATTAATGGTGACAGAGTGCATCCCTGTCTCACTCCTCTCCGGATTTCTATTTCTTCGGTTGAGCGTTCACCTACTCTGATAACTGCCTTTTGCTGCCAATATAGGTTGGCAATGATTCTTAGATCTTTGTCATCAATACCTGTTGTCTTTAAGACCTCAATCATCTTCTCATGTCGGACTCTATCGAACGCTTTTTCAAAGTCGATAAAACACAGAAATACGTCGCTATTGACGTCCCTACTTCTCTGTACCAACACTTCTATTCTAAATAGTGCTTCTCGAGTTCCCAGTCCTTTTCGGAACCCAAATTGTGTTTCACCGACGTGGTCTTCTATCTTATGATATATTCGTTGATGAATGATGCTCAGAAATATCTTAAGGACATGGCTCATCAAACTTATTGTTCTGTGATCACTACAATTTTTTGCGTTGGTCTTCTTTGGTATTGTGATGAATGTCGACTGCAGCCAATCGTTCGGAATAATTCCAGTGTTATAGATTGCATTAAAAAGTTGCAACAGTAGTTTCTTTCCCTTTCCTTCTAATAGCTTTAACATCTCTGCTGGGATTTCATTTGGTCCGGTAGCTTTCCTATTCTTTGCATTCGTAATTGCTCTTTCTACTTCTTCAGTTGTTATAGAAGGACCAGTTACTGCATTTGTTACTTCGTGTTCTACATTTCTCTCATCGGTAAAAAGCTCTGTTACATATTCTTTCCACCTGATCAGTTTTTGGTCGATATCAAGGATTATGTTATCTTCGCGATCTGCTAGTCCACTGTTGGAGTTGCTGTTACGTTTGACACCAGCTAATTCTTTGACTTTTTTGTGCAAATGGAGGCTGTTATATTTTTTTTCAAGTTCTTCGATTTCCCTACATTCATTGCTGAACCATTCTGACTTAGCTCTCTTTATTTCCTTTCTGATCTCTTATGTTGCTTACGTTTGCGTAATATTATTAAATAAGCAGACGAAAAATATCAAAAATATATTAAAACGTTTGAACTTGTTTGGTGTAATTCGGGTTTTTTTTGTATTGCTATTTAGTGTTCGCCGCGCCATCTCTCGACAACATTTGACACTATTTACTTCTCTTGTTTAATTTTGTCGTCCGTTGTAGATGTAGACACACGTCATACTGTAAATCACATGACCTGATTCACCTGATTCATGACCTGATTCATGACTACTCGATTAGGTGTGCTTTATAGGGTGTGCTTTATAATATAATATTGGACGGTTACTAAAAAAAAAGTAAGTATTTATTTTTAATTATTCTTACCGCCGGTATTATAAACTTTAATTTAATCATCAATTAACTAAAGGAGAAATAAATTTATATAACCTTAAAATATGATGCATATGAACGTCAATTAAATTTTAT
This sequence comes from Tachinus rufipes, assembly GCA_963932245.1. NCBI lineage: Eukaryota > Metazoa > Arthropoda > Insecta > Coleoptera > Staphylinidae > Tachinus > Tachinus rufipes. The sequence continues at coordinate 34,820,114 of OZ010746.1, read as the reverse complement.
AAGCATGATTTTATTTCAAGCATTGGTACACATTTTTTTTACGTAATACAAAAATCAATTTTGCACGATTGAAACAATCCTGTTGCTTAGCATCATTTTTAATTAGTTTACTCGGTTGATTTAATGTTTGATTCATTGACTATAAACGTCAATTAATCAAACATACCGAAATCAGCCAAGTAAAATAATTTACTTGGTTAGTAAATAAAATCTACAGATTTTTATGGATTATAATACTGGCCCTTATATATTTTATTATATCGTCGGCTTAACATGTAATTGTAAAACAGAAAAACATAAAAAACCTATAAGTATTTACATGTTAAACTGATGATGTTTATCGTTTGTCTTAACCGAACAATCTAACTTGAATGTTTTTTACTAATTTATTTTTTTTTTAGTGGATCAACTCAAAGAAGAATTGCAGCAATTGAAGGAAGAAATCAAAAAACTAAGAAATGAACAAAGTATGAGTAAAGAAAAAGAAAGCAAGAAAGATAAAAAAGTAGAAAAAAAGAAAAAAGAAGTTGATTATTCTCAAGTAAGTAAAACATAAGAATTGCTCTTTTATTTCTAATGCATGTTTTTATTTTTTTATTTACAGTTGTCAAAAAGAAATAAGAAATCTTTAGATAATCATGCATTTCGCCTAATAAAAAAACAAGAGGTAACTTTTAAACAAATTAAAAATATTTAATTTAATAATTTTTTTATTTGTAGATGGGAGGAAGTGGAAGGGGAGGTAGAGGAAGGGGCGGTGAATGGCGAGGAAGGGGCGGTAAATGGAGAGGAAGGGGTCGTGGTGGTCGAGGAGGTCGTGGTAGAGGAAATCGAGGAGGCCGTGGCCACTCAAATTTAAATTTTTTTTTTATCAATAATTTTATTTTATTTTTTATTTATAATAATTATATTTTATTTAATTTTTGCAGTTACGCAGCTAAATAATTATTAAGCAGTTACCTATGTGAAATTATTATTATTATTTAAAAAAAAATATATTACTACTAACAAACAAAAAGCAAAAAAGAGGTTATTTCAAGATGTGTGGAAAAAAAATGTATCGAAAATGGTGACAAATTGGTATGTACTTTATGTACAGATGTAATTACCGCCAGGACTTACAATATTGAGCGACACTTTTCTTCAAAACATAAAGATAGATGTAAGTGAAATGACAAAAGAAGATAAATCTGAATACAGTGCTAAACGTGTATTAATTTTGGAAAACAAAATAAATTCTTAAAGAGTTTTGTTACCCGCTACAATCACGCTACATCTGCCAGCTTTGTTGCAGCTCTTAGCATTGGTACCAACGGAAAACCATTTACAGACGGCGAGTTTTTGAAAAATGCATTCATAAATTGTTCCGAACACTTATTTACCGAGAATCAAAGAAATGCCATTGTCAGCTAGAACAACAGTTCAGCGTCGCGTTGAAGATATGGCCAAAATATTGACAAACAGGTCAAAAATGATTGGTTATCTAGTGACATAATTAGCATTGCATTTGATGAAACTACTGATATAAATAGTATGAGTAAGGTTGCAATTATTATTAGATTTGCATCAATAAATAATTCGAAAGTCAATGAAGAATTGTGCGTTCTTGCTTCAATGAATGACACGACCAAATGCACTGATATTTTTCATCAAGTACAAGAGTTCACAAATTTCAAAAATTGGAAAGTATTGAATTTAAAAAGTAAATTGTTTTCAATAACAACTAATGGTGCTCCAAGTATGAGAAGAAAAAATGTTGGATTTGTAAAACTAATGGAAAATGAACTTGGCCGCTCACTTTTTCATTGTATCATACATGAAGAAAATTTATTTGCAAAGGCATCTACGCAACAACTTAAGGATGTAATGGAAAAGCTTGTTAAGATCGTAAACAAAATAATAGCACAATCAGCATTAATACACATGGAGGAAATTGAATCGAAATATGGAAATTTGCTGTTACATTCTGAAATACGATGCTTGAGTCGAGGCAAAGTTCTTAATAGATTTGTAGATTGTTTTGATAAAATACAAATATATCTTCACGAAATCTGTGAAAATGATATCGAACTGAATGATAAACAATGGTTTTTAAGACTTTTGTTCTTAACAGTCATAATGAATCATTATAATAATTTCAACGTACGACTCCAATGAAATAACTATACAATTTTGAAAATGTATGAGGAATGGAAGCGTTTTACATCGAAATTAATATTATTTGTTAAAAAGGGAACATGAAATAGAAAATATCGATGAAAGTAATCTAAATATGTTCGAAAGTTGGATTTTCGTCATTAAAAGTAAATATGAAAGTCGATTTCAAAATTTTAAGAACCATGGCAAAATGTTTACATTTATAATAAAACCCAAAAAAATAGAAGAAAATGTTTTAAATTTGCAGTATTTTCAATATCTAATAATTGATTTAAAAAATCAACGTTATGGACTGATAAATTCAAGGAATTGTGGAAAGATTTGAAAAAATCAGAAGATAATCATTTCCTCATGATATCAACGTGTTGAGTATCACTTTTCATCTTTGAAAAAAATTGGCTTTGCCATTTTGTCCACATTCGATTCAACTTATAAATGTCAGCAAATATTTTCACAAATCAAATTTATTTTAAGCAAGAACAGCAAGTTAAGTAACAAAAATTCAGATGCTTGTATTCGTCTTAAAACGACGGACTATACACCAGACGTGATTAAATTGACGTTACAAGTTCAACATCAGGGGAGCCATTAATATCTAAGAGAAAGTTTAAAAACTTACTAGTAAAGTTCATTCAACTATGTTAGTTTTTATAATAATAATTTAAGGATAAAAGCGTATTGTAATTATTTTCTTAATAAAATGTATTTTATATTACACCCTTTGACATCCGTGTCGGTTCAGGGTCTTCTCGTTGAATTTGTACATGTGTGTGTTTTTGTAGGCTTCTTCTTATCTTGGGTTGGCGATAGCAGTTACGCTACACCCTTTTATTTTAAATATTCATGGGAATCCACCACGCCGGAGGGAACCTGGATGGATCTCTTTTCCATTAAGCCACCCACGGTCCTGGTTATTTCTATTATCCAGCCTATTTTGAAAAGTGGTAGTCGGGAAGAAACCCCGAAACTAGGGATCCCCATTAAATCTACCGTCGCCAGCGACCGGAGATTAGGATCGGTAACCTCCCAGACATCCACTTACAATACACATTCTTAATATTTTTAAGGAATCACATAATTAATCTTCTCGAAACTTTCTTTTGGAAGTTTGAAATAAAAAATTTAATGTTTCAATTTAAAAAAAAATTAAAAACTAATAATAACCTTCAAGATAAAGCTTAAATAAAATTCAATTTTTAAGGCGCCCAGTCCTTGAGGAAAACAATTTTTTTTCCAATTTGACTGTATTTTTGTGTTGGAGTTGATTTTGAAACTATAGTTTTATAAGCAGGTACTGGAAATAATATTTTTGTTTATATAAGTTACTCGTGTGTTGGACAATTTTACTATGTACAAAGGAGCGACAACTTAGTGTCACATATAACCTTTTTCTTATTTGTGTTATTTTTTTTTAAATAAACACTAATGGGTATTTGTTTTTTTTTACTTTCTTGGGGTTCGGGCTTTCCCCGGCACAAATGGGCATTTTGGTGTTGAACCTATATTTAAAGCTCGTTGCGCTCGTATTTTCATACCACCCGTCTCGCTGGGCAAACAACACCAATGCGTCCTCCCTCTAGTGCTCCCCAAATATCCCTATTTACAGGTACAGCGAAGGTAGCGTTATAAAGTTTCATCTAAAGAATAAGTTGATCGACAATTACTTAACAAATACTACTATCTCTTGCTTCAAAGTTTCAACTGAAAAAGAATCAGATGACATTCAATATAAGTAAACTTTCATTAGACATAAAGATAGATTTGAAGCTTCAATTCATTAATTATTATTATCAGAAGATGTCGCCCTCAGATTTATTGTGTTGGGAATTGCATGTACGCTAAACATTTTCAGCTGTAACACGGGTTTAAAGAATTTTTAACAAGTGCTACCATCCCTTCTTGCTTCAAAGTTTCAACTGAAGAAAAATCAAATGACATTCAATATAATTAAACTTGAGTGAGACATTAAGAAAGATCTACTTATCTCTTCAATGTTTCAACTGAAGCATAAGTTGATCGACAAATACTTAACAAATGCTACTATCCCTTCTTACTTCTGAGTTTCAACTAAAGAAGAATCAAATGACATTCAATGTAAGTAAATTTTAGTTAGACATAAAGAAAGATCTACTTATCTCTTCAAAGTTTCAATGGAAGAATAAGTTGATCAAGAAATTTTTAATAAATGCTACCACCCCATCTTACTTCAGAGTTTCAACTTAAGAAGAATCTAATGACATGCAATGTAAACTTTAGTTAGACACAAAAAATCTATATCTAATAATTATCTCTTCAAAGTTTCAACTGAAGAATAAGTTGATCGACAAATACTACTATCCCTTCTTACTTCAGAGTTTCAACTGAAGAAGATGAAACGGTCTGATTCCCTCTGACTGTTCCTTATCTAGTACTATGTTCATCGAATTTCGAATCGTTCAATTACAAATACCCACAACAGATGTCACTGTTGCCATTATTTGTAAACACGAGCGTGTGTTTACTAAAAAACAATTAATTGTGCCAGTGAGAAGTGCAGTGAGGCGTGTGCCATACATGCTTAGACATGTAACTAGGATTATTTCCCTAATTGTAAGTAGCACTCTACAATAACTAATTATCTAACTTAACTCTAGCCACTACAGTTAATAATATAAAATAAATCTCAATTTAATCTAACTTATTAGAAATATAATAGTTCATCTTCAAAAGCATGATTACTAATTAAATTCTCCCTTTAAATCTTTATAAAATCTAAACATGATTTAATAGATTGATAAAACTTCCCTAATATTAATCCAATAACTAACTCTTAATTGTATCTCACTATTCAGGTTTGGTACTATCATGGGATTCAGTATCAATGGAGATATCAGCGCTAATAGACCAGAAATTTTGTTCATCGTATTCATGCATCACAATATTAAAATCTTGTTAAGATTTAACTTAATAATTACTGTTCTAGTAGTATCAATTAATTCCCTGTTCTTTAGTTTTAGGTGGTAACATTCGGTACTATGCCTGGCAGTGGTTGAAGCCACAAAGGACAGGATGGAAAATATGGAAACATAGGCGAAACGGATGATACAAAGAATTAAATGTTATGCAGTGTAAACTTTAGTTAGACATAAAGAAAGATCTACTTATCTCTTCAAAGTTTCAACTGAAGAATAAGTTGATCGACAAATCCTTAACAAATGATACCACCCCTTCTTACTTCAGAGTTTCAACTGAAGAAGAATCAAATGACATGCAATGTAAACTTTAGTTAGACATAAAAAAAAATCTACTTATCTCTTTAAAGTTTCAATTAAAGAATTAGTTGATGGAGAAATTTTTAATAAATGCTACTACCCCTTTTTACTTCAGAGTTTTAACTGAAAAAGAATCAAATGACATGCAACAAAATTTGTTTAGACATAAACAAAGATCTACGGCATCGACGCCGTATTTAGATATCAGGTAAAGCCAATATAAAATTAATACTTTGGTTGAAGTTGTGAGTTCGATTTTGGATGGATTTTTGGTATTAATCTTGCATGATTGCAGATTTTCTAACCTACAACCTGCTGCCCACACATTGACTTTTTTCTATTGGAAATCTCTTAAAGCAGCGCATTACATCTCAGGTTAGTAATATTAGCTTAATTTGTTCCTACTTAATTTGTATATATTTTTGTGTCATATTGTGATTTGTATTTTTTTTTTTTAGGCTGCTCTTGCTACAACTATTGCTACGGTGTTACTGCCACTGCTTATGCTGTTGCGTTTGCTACAGCTATTGTTATCGCAATTGCTATAGCATATTGCTAAAGGATTCATGGTTTTTGGAAATTGAATATTCTATCCGAAGTGTTTCCCTCGTAGAAGAAGCCCATCTAAGTACGTTGCGGAGCCATTCAAGTGCAACAAAGCCTTCCAAGTACTGTACGGAGCCATTCAAGTGCAAAGCCATCCAAGTGCTGAGCACAGCCATCCAAGTGCTGAGCAAAGCCATTCAAGGAACAGGCTTGATTGTCTTTTTTTATATGTTTTTCTTTTATCTCAATTTATTTACTTTATTTTGGGAGATGTTATAAGAAGCCCACATCTTCGAAATTAATTGTACGTGTACAACGTGGACGAAGTTACTTTTACTTCCCAGTCCTTTGTTGTTATTTTTTTGTTTTGTTTTGTGGTTACGGCCACTTCGCTATTGGGGTTTGCTTGTGGTTACGGCCACTTGTTATTATTATAGTTTTTTTTTTAATTAAATGTGTCGGAATGTTGTTGTTACATTAGAGCAGTCAACTTCAAATTCAAAATATGACCCGTGGCTACAGACACTTATTAAGAAAGATCTACTTATCTCTTCAAAGTTTTAACTGAAGAATAAGTTTTAACTGAATATAAGGAATAATCCACAAATACTTAACAAACGCTACTATCCCTTTTTACTTCAGAGTTTCAACTGAAGAAAAATCAAATGACATGCAATGTAAACTTTAATTAGACATAAAGAAAGATCTACTTGTCTCTTCAAAGTTTCAACAGAAGAATAAGTTGACCGACAAATACTACTATCCCTTCTTACTTCAGAGTTTCAACTGAAAAAGAATCAAATGCAAAGTTTAGTTAGACACAAATAAAGATCTACTTATCTCTTTAAAGTTTCAATTGAAGAATAAGTTGATCGACAAATACTACTACCTCATCTTACTTCAGAGTTTCAACTGAAGAAGAATCAAATGACATTCAAAGTAAGCAAACTTTAGTTAGACATAAAGAAAGATCTACTTATCTCGTCAAAGTTTTATTTGAAAAATAAATTGATTGAGAACTTTTAAATAAATGCTTATACCCCCTCTTACTTCAAAGTTTCAACTGAAGAAAAATCAAATGACATTTAATGTAAGTAAACTTTAGTTGGACATAAAAAATGATCTACTTATCTCTTCAAAGTTTCAACTGAACAATAAGTTGATCGACAAATACTTAGCAAACGCTACTATCCCTTCTTACTTCAGAGTTTTAACTGAAGAAAAATGAAATGTTATGCAATGTAAACTTTAGTTGGACAAAAAAAAAGATCTACTTATCTCTTCAAAGTTTTAACTAAAGAATAAGTTTGAGTTTTTCCCACGGAGTACGGTGGCACCGAGTAACTTACACTCGCCATCTTCGCTGACCTGACTGGCATTCGCTCGGTTGTTCAACCATTTAGGCTGCAGTCCTATAGCCTCTGGACGTGAGAATCAACGCCATTGTTTCCTTCTTGGATATGCACGCTAGGATAAAAGCGTGCTATTTATTACTTTAAATTTCTTCAATAAACAATTATTATTTTAATTCTATTTTTCTTAATTAAATTTTGAATCAGCTTCTTTTCTATATTATTTTTATTTAAACAATTAGATTAACCTCCTCATCATATATGCTACATTGGTTTAACCAATATTTTTTATAGCTGTCAACATGTCCAACCTAACCTATAATTATGTTATACGTTCTAAAAGAGGTAAGTTGGTCAAATCTTTCGTCATTAATTTAAAAAAATAGTTTTATAATGACTTTAAATCATGTTCTACATTCTATATATCCTACTCGAGGTTAGATTTATTTTTTTGCAAATACCTATTTCATATAATGTATCATATACTATACAGTGGAACTCAACATTGTAAAATTTGACTGTTGATGTTAGGACTGACGACACTGAATTAAAGAAAACAGCAGAAAAAGCGTTAAGACAAATTTGACGGAATTAATTAAAAAGAAGATGATATCAACTTTTGCTGAATTGGGATAAAACAAGAAAATCATGAAATGGAAAACAAACCGTTTGACTCGAAAGCGAAAATAGACTAGCCACAATGGATTCATGATAATAATTTTGCGGAGCCACATTTTGTCCAACCTGTAGACTATTTTGGTGAGGTTCAACCAACAATTTATTATTTTTCAAAATATTTGAATAACTTCTTTGAAAATATGGGTAATTGCATGAATATTAGGTATTTAAAACTGGAAAATTGCTGAATGTTACTCAAAACAAAATAAAAACTTTTTGGGGTAACAGTATGGTAGTAAGCCTTCTTAGATTTCCACGAGTACGTATGTGTTGGGAAAAACTAACACTATATCCCCTAGTAGCCAACAATATGTGCAGGGTTCGTTTTTTAAGATGCACATCTCAAAGTAGTAAATAATAACTCAGTAAGAGATAAAGAAAAATATGATAAATTTTAGAAAATACACGACCGATGCTTGAATTAGTTAGACATGGGTGTTAACAGAATGCACGTCCGCAACAAAATATCATTGATGAGCAAATGATACCATTTTACGGTCACGTTTCTATGAGGTAGTACGTGAAAGGCAAGCCTAATCCATAACCGGCCAATAAATTTAGCTTCTACATCACAGAATGTGGGTTAGAACCAATTAGAAGATGGTCAAAGGCCGATAGTAAATATATTGTTATAAATAGACCGGCTGTAGTAAGACTCTACAATACAAATATGGGTGGAGTGGATATGATAGATAGTCCAAATAACTTTTTTTTTTAATTTAGCAATTGCCGCAGCATAGTCAGAATACAGAAAAGTAGCAAGAAAGAACAGCATACAGAAAACAAATATATTAAGTTATTATTATTTCAAATTACCTCTGGCAAAGGACTTATTATGTAAATCAAAACGTCAACAAAATTAAGCAGAAAAAGATGAACAAGAAGTAGATTTGGAAAAGCAAAACCTAGCCACACAAAAATGTAGCGTATATGCCACTTTTTTTTTGTTTGGTGTATGTTAATCAATCAATCTAATTTAACTGAATTTAAACACGTTAATTCATTCAGTTTCTCTTGCGTCCGAGGAGGATATTTTTTTTACGAATCGCAGTTTGTTTCAATGTATATTTTATGTTGTTCCATTTTACTCGGGATTGTACATTTTCTGACCTCTATGTATAGTTTAATTTAATGTTTTATATGTGCTCTTCAATTGTAAATGTTTATAAAGCAATGTCTCACTATTTCTTTCTTCATAATTTTTGTATTATAATATTCAAATTGATTGTTGTATTATTTCGGTAAATATTTTTACTTCCAGCTTTTTCCAGTGGTATATTATAATGCTGTCAATTATTTCTGCACATATTTCTTCACATATTCTTCAGTATTGTAGTTTATTTCAATACATTATCAGTTTCATATTGCTTGTTATTGTATATTTTCTGACCTAGTTTTCCGCTGGGATTAAAACCACAACCTCCAACCAAGTTGTTCAGAATAACAAATCGTAAAAAAATGATGCATGAAACATATACTTTTTTAAATATTGTTTTCAATTATAATAATTATCACTTTTTCTTTCTTCATAAATTTGAATATCGCACTGGTTGCTTTATGTTGTTTATTGCATTTACCATTATTGGAAATATGTACGATGCTTACACTTTGAAATGCAAAACAGATGTGAGTTTTAATACTTTTAATGTGTTGGGAGCCGGTCGCCGTCATTTGGCCACAGATCGGAGTAGGGGCCTAGACAATAAATGCCGCTTTCCCCTATGTAACCTTGATGGGTATCCGACCATACATATGTACAGTTATACAAATAACAAATAGTTTACAGGGGGATTTTAAGATAAAGCAATTGAGGTGCAGGTATAAAATAAACCTACTAAGAATCCGAACCTTTATAAAATATGCGAATAATAATAATTATACGACTATTTACAAATTACAAACATAAAATTATTGAAAATATTTCTAATTAACTGTATCATAATGCAATTTAAATAAGGTTTTATATTATAAAATGAAATAAAAACTTGTTTTGAATAACATGTTATAAATTGCTTGTTATTATAAGTCCTTGTTTGAAGTACGTCGTGCAATTAATACAAAAGAAATGCATAATTAAAACATTACATAAGTAATTTATAAATATTTAATAACATCAACTGCAACTTGAGGTCTGCGATAATATTTTTATTTTGTCTCAATATAAGAAAGTTTCAAGTTTCTGTTCACACTACAAATCATATATTTTTATATTTTAATACGTCAATATTGAATATTAATCAAATAAACTTACAAATATATGTAAGAAATTTATATAAATTTGTTTGCAAATTTTTTGTGAGATTATCGAGTATAATTAATTTAATTATTCTATAATTAAAAAAGTAATTTGCAATAAATTATAATCAATACCTATAATTTTTTTTTAACGAATTAAAAAAATATTTTTTTATGATCATAACACAGTATGATTAAATAATTATCGTTAGACAAAAAACGTATGGTTCTAGGAGTTGTTTAAGTACATAATTTGATTACTTATGTTATAATAATCTAAATTAATTGCAAATTTCAATATTTATTGTATTAAAATTGTAATTGTAAAATGTCAAAAATTTAAAAAAATAAATAATTATGTAATCTTATTAATTACTCATTTCAGGTAATTGTTTTAAATGACAGTAGAGTAGTTCTTTCAACTACGCAGAGCCCACAAATTGGGAGTCCAAGAACAATCTTCTACATATGAAGACTTTATTAACTTTAAGTTAAGTGTTAAGAATAAAAAGTTGTTGTAATTAGGGGTTACAATTTTAACAGATGAAGGGTGCATAGATTTCAAATAAAATAATAAAAACCGGAAGTAGCTGCGATTCCTGTGTTAAATTTGTCGAATTAATCAAAACAGACGAACAAAATTGACTATTTTTATTACAGAAAGTTTATTTACCAAAAAAAAAATAGTCAATTAGTCCATGAAAATAAAATTACAAAATTTGTTTTTTTTTTGCCGTAATGTTAAATAACTTTACTCCCACGCTACTAGATCAAAATTAATGCATTGGATCATTTTTTTGAGATTGGTGTATAAATTTTTTATGTTTTTTGATAGAAATCGTGTGTCCGCTTAAAACCAACACGGTGATAAAAAAGTTATAGTAAAATAAATTTGTGGCAACACACAATTTCCGAAAATGGTTATATTTTCGAAACAAAAGAGACAACTTAATATTCTGGAACTGTGAATCTTCTGCGATTGGATTTGTTTATATGCTGTAAGAATTTCAAGATGATCTTATATGTACTTTACAAGATAATGAAGTTTTTTTTTTACATTTTATTGATTTACTCCGTTATTAAAGGGAAGAATGGTGTGGGTATGGAACCAAAATTTACATCTTAACAAGGGCTTTGAAAAATCATTGGGCTAGACGTATGACTTTTTTGTATTAACCAAAGGTAGTAATGAAAAAAAAAGTTTATCTGTACGAGTATTTTTCGGAAATGGCGCCGAGTCGAAGATTGAGTTTTGTCTATGAAACGAGAAGAGAACTAAATCAACTATGTAAAAGAATTGAAGAAACTTTACCTGTTCAGTCTGTGATAAATGTATTATTTATTTATGTTAAGTATTTATATGCAAAGAAATACTTTTATTTATAAACAATTTGTATATTTTATTTTATATTTTTTATCAATTTTTTATTTATTGTAAGAAATTTATATGTATATTCAGTTCTAAATAAACCTCTCTAGACAACACATGGCGCTGCGAGACAAAAAAAAACGTAAAATAGAGTAAATTAAATCAAATTGTTAGAGAACATTAAAATAAACTTATTAAATAATAAGATGGGTGATTATCGTATAATGGCTTCAATGGATATGAGTGATAAATGGAATTTCTGAAAACAAAGTTTAAAAATTATCTCAAAGCCACCAAAATAGATAAAAAGTCTGAAGACATGCAATGCGCACAGCTCCTTCAATACATTGGAGATGATGGGTTTAAAATATTTTATTTCAAAAATTTTATTTGCACTTTCAACCAAAAACAAATGTCGTGTATAAAAGGCATAAGATTCTCACAAGAAAGCAAATGAATATGGAAATAAATCAAGACTACATTACCGAACTGAGAAACAGAGCAAGAACATGCAAATTAGATGATTTAGAAGAAAGCCAAATATGCAAGTGTTCTGATATGTGGTATAAAATCAGTACACATAAGAGAACAATTGTTGGAAATGGAAAATTTATCGTAGGAAAAAGCAGTTCAAATGTGCCTATCAATTGAAGAATACAAGATGAAAGGACAAGAAATTGCGGATAAAACAGAAATATGTTATCTACAAAGATCGTCGTCATGTAAAGGACAAAATGGTTCCACATATTTAAATGGAATGAAGAGGATTTTTTTTGCAGAACCCTGAGAGAAAATGTGACAAGAGTCATCAAGAAATGAAACAAGACAAATTTACAAAAAAGCATCCGATGTGGAACTCAGCATGAATATTGTAAATGTCCAGCCTATTGAAAGCAATGTGGATTATGCCGTAAGTTGGAACACTTAAAAAAAATGTGTTCTAAAAATCTAAATGTAATAGAAACTGATAAAATTGACATATGTGAGAATTCAAACTTGTTTATGATAGACATGATAAGATAAAAATTTAAATAAGTGGAATGTAGAATTAACAATTAATAATAAAAAAATGTTTGTTTTAAATTAGATACAGGTGCAATGGCAAATGTTATTTCATATGAATTATTTAAAAATTTAAATGTAGACAAATTAAATAAAACTGATATCAAACTAACAAATTATTCGATTGATTCTGTTCATCCAATGATTGCATGTTGAAGTGTTTTTACAAGAATAAAACATATTTCATAAAATTTATAGTTGTAAAAATAAATTCAGTATCGATTTTGGGATTAAAAACATGAACAATGTTAAATTTGATTAAAGATCGAATCCTTGATCGATTTTATTGAAAATAATATTGAATTATTTTCAGGAACAGGATGTATTAAAAAACCCTATCATATAAATCTAAAACAAAATTCCATATCAGTTGTTCATGCACCTAGAAAATTTCCGTTCCCTTTATTAAATAAGTTAAAACAATGTTTAGAAAATATGGAAATTATTAAAATTATAAAGAAAGTAGACTATCCAACTGATTGGATAAATTCCATAGTAATTGTTACAAAACCAAATGGTTCATTGAGAATATGTCTAGATCCACGTGACTTGAATAAAAATATTTACAGAGAACATTATCCACTACCAATATTTGTAAATTTTTTTCTAAGATATGTCCAAATGCTAAATGTATTTATGGTGTACGAAACCGCTAATATTATAGAAGGGCATTTTTACAAGGTAGAAGCCAACATAGAAATACTTATATTTCCAATTATTGTAGGCATGATGCATTCATTGGTGTTTAGCATATGCTAATCTCTGTACTGGCACCTTCAGTTATTTTGATCCACTGAAGAACTATTCAACTGATGCAGAAACTTATAAGAATAGGCTTGATCCATATATTAAATTATATACCAAACTACATCCGTTTACACACTTAAAAACATCACATATCTAGGTCTAAAAGGGCTCCAATTGTTTTATATAATTTTTTTTTTAGTATGACTACCGATTCCTACTGGTCGCAGTTGTTGGTCACTACTTCTCTTGATGCCAAAACAATAAATGCTGCAAGAGAGACGTTAAGAGGCAGAAAATAAATTTTAGGAAACTTAATGTATATTAAAGAAAAAAAAAATAAGTCTTGATAAAGAGAATGTACCATTCGGTAATCTCAAAATTGATTAATGTTGTCTGGATGGCCAATCCAGAACAACCCCAAACATATCGATAAAAATTAACATTTTAAAACTAAACTTATCTACTAATGGCTGTTCTCCTGGCGTCGCTAGTCCTTTCTTGGTTGTATCCGTCCTTTTTCTTATACTGCCTTCTATTTTCTCGGATTCATCATAACTATCTGAATTAGACCTTTATTTCTTCTTTAAAAGTATATTTAATAAAAATAGGGGTGGCATTTCTGGCCCTGTTCCGAATGAACAGATGTATGGCATTAATTGCCCCCTCGGAGTCAATGATTAATTAATGATTAACCAAACAGCCTACAATACATATATCAAGAAATAAGGTTACAAAAAATATTACAATAAAATTACCTTTGATGTTGGTCGGCTGTGTCCTATTATATTTTTTTTATAATTCATTTTTTTTATCATATATATATATAAATACAAGGTGATTATAAATGTTTGGGATTATGTAACTATCTAATGTAGGTTTGTGCCGCTCTACAGCTAGACACGAATTGTGAGGCCGGTATAATAGGCAACTTAATATACACAAAAACTATGTTGACTGTTGTTAAACTCATGCCTTTGCCCATTTTAGCATTTTTCAATCTCCGAACAACGTCGCCAATAGAATGTGTAAAATGTAAGCGCAAATGAAAAATGCTAAAACGGTTAAAGGCATGAATGCAACCACAGCAAACATATTTTTTGTGAATATTAACGTGCCTATTATACGGGCTACACTATTTGTGTCTAGCTGTAGTAAAAATGCGTAAATAAAGTTGCGTAACTTGGAATTCAATAATAAAAATATTTTCATATTTTACATTGTTTACATGTTTATAATTATCAGTAGTAAACTCTCAAACGCAATCCCAAATAGAATAGAGCCATTTCCCATTATCAAACTGCCCATTCCTAAAGTAGGATTCAATAATAAAAATATTCTCTTCATTTGTATACATTCTTATAACCTTGCTTGCTTGACAGCTGTCAAAGTTGAACTGTCAAAACAAATAGTGGACAATTTTAAAAAGGCGGCATATTTAAAGTGATTACATAATTTCATTCATTTATAAACTCCCTGTATGTATTTATTATACATTATATATATTTTAATTGTTTGACTTATTCAAACGGATCGGATGCTTGCAATTTTCCAAACCATCTCGACATCGTGCACGTGGTAATAACCTCACACTAACCTGGCCGAATTCTGCCCGACATGTTTTGCACAAAAAAAAAAGAGCAAACTTTTAGCATCATGCGCATTTATATGAAATTTTAACAACAAAAAAATCTCAACTTGAACGGTACGCATGCTTCATGCGAACACATAGCCGCGTAAAATAGAAATTTATTCTTGTCAACAAGACACAACTAACAAGAACAAGGCACAACCAACATCAATGGTATTACAATTATTACGTATACTAATAAATGCGACTAACCGCACAAGCGATTGCCTAATAGTTAAGATAATATAGAAAAGTAAATAAAATTACCATTGTTACGCCACTGCATAACGCGACCTTCACTTGACCGTCAGGTTTCAAACCCGAACTTACTTATAACAGTTATAATCTTACTTAGTGACAGAACAAAATAAATATAAACATGATCAAGTTAATGGATCAATAGTGAAGTGTTTGTAATAGATGTCTTGGTGCAGTGAAAACTATGGGTAGCGTTACATAAATTGGTAAGTATTAAAATACAGCGCAATAAACAAATATCTAATTAATTTAATTTTAGTGTTATAATATACAAAAATAAAGTAATGAACCAAGTCGGTGGTTTATGATCAACAACCAGGACCAGCAGCGTCAGACGGATAACCCAGGTAAATAATATTCTCAATATAAAACCGATATTGCCTCTTTATTTTTGTCATATAAACATTCATCACCCTTGCCATAAAACTTTATATAATATTACAAAATATAATTGAACTTAACTTATTATTTTAGAATGAACTAAGAACGACAGCCTCGGTGAGGTTTGTCATCGGGACCGATTCCAATATTATTAGGTGTGTATTAAAGTAAATATTATCTATTAATATTAACTCATATCATTGAACGTATAACTACTAAATTATTTACATATGAACCGGGAGGTTTGTTTTTATAATACTATTATTTACTGTTTAAATTCAGTATTCATATTAAATTGATGTTTTAGGTCGCAGATCTGGGCAACCATCTACGAAGGATGTAATTTGGGTAGCGAACCAATCGAGCCCACGACTAGAATCTACAATTGGCTGGCTATCCGAGCTGATCAGGATCGGAATTCGAAAGGGAAATATAATTTAAATACGTTTACTATTTACTAAATTTATATATGTTTGTTTTAGATAGATTGCTGACAAGAAACGGAACGTTGCAATATATACTATTCTATTCTATCCAATTCATCATAAACCTAAACGGAATAAACTATTAGCTGAATAACCTAACTTTTAATTTAATTTATTTCATTAACATCGCTGTTCATTGGCTGTAGGTTCATAGCAAGCCGGTTAATTTAATTAACATGTTTTCTGTAATAAGCAACTTAATATACATCGGCATATTGTTTGACCCTTTTGACACTTGCACAAGCGTCACGCGTTAAAGATCTCCATCCGCCGCCCCCCGCACCAAATTCGAGCGGACAAGCTAAAGTGGTTGCACTATAATAAACATTGTTATGGTTAGTAATATAAAAACAAAAAGCCAATTAATTCTTGTAAAAATACGGTAAGAGGCGAAGCCTATGGTTAGACGCCAGTGCAGTTAAAACCAGCGGACACCTGATGCCGCCAAGGGGCGAAGCATCAGCAACCAATGGCAACGCAGCGCAGCGGAGCGGAGAAGTATAAAGGAAAAACTCGCGCGCTGCAGAGCCAGTCTGAACAGTACAGTTCGTTCAGTCAGCGAACAGAGACCCGACTGCCAGCAGCCGACCAGTCCACATCGTAGAGAGAGCCCGCCAGCAATTAGCCAGCAAGCGACGTCTACGGATAAATGCAATTTTTATTGCAATTCGCACCGCTAACTATTGTTAATTATTTGTGATTTATCACATTTAATTAACAATATTTTATTTTCAGATTCACAACATCCCGAAATGGATGTAAAAGTGAAGCAGTTCGAGGCCGCTTTTGTAAAGTTTGACAAGAGAATATCGAACTTAGAAGATAAGCTCGCCGGGGCTATTGAAGGCATCCAAAAAGTTATTGATGGATTTTCCTCGAGAAGCGAGCTGGAAGCCCTCACGGCCTCGACTATGGAACTCGTCACGCCGAGACTGCAGGGAGTTGAAGAAACCTTCCGCTCTATGCAGTCTTCGCATGCCGAGAAAATCCGCGGACTGGAAGAGACCATCACGCAGATGCGAGGCACGATGGAGCAGCTTATGAAGATGCTCATCAAGGATACGTCAATTAGTATCAATTGCGAACCTATTAAGGCGGCAATTGATACTAATAATTCAAATCTTGTCGAAATGTTGCAGATATTATACGTTTCAAACGCGAGACGAGAAATCCGTCAAAGCGATTGTAAAAAACATCCCCAAAGAGACTCACTCTGAGGAAGATGTTAAGAAAGAACTTGAATCGCTGGGATTCAACGTCCTTTCTGTAACTCGGCTGGGGAATAAACTCCTCGATGTCGAATATCCGATGCTGTACGTGCAGCTCGAAAATTCCGGTAAAAGCCAAGAGATTTTCAACCTCAAAGAGCTTTTTACGCTGACCATTAAGGTTGTGTCTAAGCGTCGCACGGGCGAAATCAGCCAGTGCCATACATGCCAGTGCTACGGGCACACGGCATCTAGGTGCTACGGTAACCCCGTTTGTGTAAAATGCGCCGGTCCGCACTATTCTGCGGAATGCACGAAAGACGTGAACGCGACGCCCAAATGCGCTTTATGCGCTGGGGAACACACGGCATCATTCGCTGGCTGTGATGTTCGTAAGAAATTACGGGCACAGCAAGCTAAGCAGCGGAATAAAACCCGTTTGCAATCCGTTCCGAAATATATTAATTCCGACATGGCACTGGCAGAGTTCTTCAAACAGATGACTGCCTCTCAAGCGACTTTATTGTCGGCTGTAAGAACCCTCGCACGATAAAAAGTGAGAGAAAGATGGCAAACGTGAGCCATATCTAAAGTAACGCCTATATGGTTGGCGTCGTAAGACGCAATACGATACATATTTTACGGTGCGTTCATTCATATTTCGATGGGAAGGTTATGCACAAATGTTTTTTACATTACTGTTATGTGCCGCACTCCCGGGTATGTTCAACGGGGCGGATTTTAGTCGGTAGGCGCTTCATATGAGGTGAATCCGACACTTTGTGTTAGTCTTTTGAAGATTTTGCCGCCCCAACCCAAAAAAAAAAAAAAAAAAAAAAAGCAGAGCCAGTCTTCTTCGACCATCGAGAGCAAAAACAGGCAACTCCGTTCCCAACTCAGAAGATGAAAGCCCAAACCGACCACAACGAGATGACGACCACTGACAACCCCTTGGATATCACGAGTTCCACACCGACGACCGCACCGGGGAGGTTTACCATCCTCTCCGGCCTCGATACTCCGGATGGCATAGCACACCACGCCGCCGGGTATCAACCAACACCCTTCGGCATTGCACCCACCGCCGCAAGGGCCCCAATGCACACCACGACCACCCACGCAATGATAATGGACACGACCTGGAACAACAACTTGAATATGACGTACCACCAGCAGGAAGCTTACCCCAAGCTCGCTCACCACCGAGTCGGTAGCATTGCACCACCTGCAACCGACTCATGCCCGACACCTGGGGCGCACCGCCACGAGGTGACCACGCTCGAAGAAGTGCACTGAAGATGGAAGTACACACACCTGGACCTCATCCCCGAGGTGCAACGACGTACCAGGTAGTGCCAACCATCTCTGGGCAAGTCACCACCGACCTGCCTGGTGTAGCTCCGCTTCACGGAGGTCCACCAATGGGTTACACAACCCAGATGCACCTGGAGGACGGGGCCTCTGTGGCGTGGGAACCAGTTGGTTCGGAGTCTTCGGGCTCGAGCGTCCGTGGGACGTGTGTGTCGGGGCCTGCGGGTCCGTATATGCGTCTGGGAGACGTGTCTGTCGGGACCGCCAGGTCCATGCGTCCGTGGGACGTGTTTGTCGGAACCTCCGGGTTCACGCGCCTGTGTGGCGTGTCAGTCGGAACCTCCGGGTTCACCACATACAAATAACAGGTACGAGTGTACCAAAACCTGTCCGGGATTCACCTCCGGACTTGGACCGGTAACAAATGGAGCCCAACGTGGGGCAACTGGAAGCGTAATACTTCCAAGCTCCTATCAGCAACACCCAAAGAGAGAGCATCGCTCAGAAGAGCCGCTCAAGCAAAGCCAGGTGTGGAGTCAAGCCGTACAAGAAGCCATGATGGCGCAGATACAGGCGACCACCGAATTAACTAATGCTCACACCTACGCCCTACAACATTAAGGGTTGTTTCAGCTATACCAACCAGAAGCACCAAAGTTTGGTGAGTGCATGAAGATCCTTTCATGTACTTCGCTCGCCTGGAGCAACACTTCGTGCAGCACCAGGTGCCACAGCATGCGTACCATCGCATACTTACGAAGAGTCTAAAAGATGACGCTAAGGTGTATGAGGAGCGTCACCAGAGAGAACCGTATCCATCTTACGACATATCCAAAGCTAGACTGATCCAGCGCTACACCGACCCCAGTGCAACCACACAGCTTATGTATGAGCTGCTGAACAAACACCACGACCCACAAGAAGCGGTCGAGAGCTTCCTCAGGCGACAAGCGGCCATCTACTTCTGATTATGGCCATACAAGTCCCAGAGGGAACTAACAAACACATTGGCGACGCGGATCGAACCTCGCATCCAACAAGCTCTGGATGTGCACACATTCGACACATTCGAACAACTGCTGGCCACGGCAATCAGAGTCGAAGCCAACATAGCCCGACGAAGAGCCGTATCAGCCAAAAACAAGGCAAAGCCCAACACCTCCTCGTTATCCAAGTTGGGAAACGAGTAGAGGGCCGGCAGGGGACGAAGCGACAGGAACCACCGGCCCAAATCTTAACGCTCACTGAGCCTCAAGCAAAGAAGAAGAGGAAAAGGAAGAGGAAGAATAAAAGAAAGGAGACGAACCAGGACTTACAGAACGCCGAACCCTACGCCACCGTCGGCGCAATCGGAGCAAGCCACCGACCCCGTATCACGGTCACCCTGAATGGCAAGGCAGTGCACGCACTCGTAGACAGCGGCGCCAGCCACAATTTCACTTCGGTGAAATCGAAAACCGCACGACCGACCAAAATTAACGTCACACAGGCGGAACCCAGTGCCTACCTAACCACAACAGGAGAAACCCAAACTGAAATAACGGTGGGAAAACAAAAACACCGAATCACACTCCTGATCGCACCGACCTTAAGCGAAGAACTTATTCTCGGACACCCCTGGATGGAGGAAAACGGGGTAAACCTGGACTACATACAAAAATGCCTGCATTACGGGAAGGATAAACGTTCCAC
This sequence comes from Tachinus rufipes, assembly GCA_963932245.1. NCBI lineage: Eukaryota > Metazoa > Arthropoda > Insecta > Coleoptera > Staphylinidae > Tachinus > Tachinus rufipes. Next base: position 34,799,755 of record OZ010746.1, on the reverse strand, counting down.
TATCTATTGGACGTTACCTCACCCTAAAACTATCAAGTACATAATAAAGAAAAGTGTTTTTTTTTTTTAACTAATGCTTCCCATTTGTAGAAATTACATTAGGTTGGTACTACAACTTAATAATTTGTTATAATTTTTGCATTGTAAACAACCTCTTTATATTAACATTAACCACAATTTACAATTATATACAAGTTATCTACCGTACACTAACCAGACCCAGACAGGGCTCCATGAAAGAGCCCATTGTTCACGCATGCATGTGCATGCGACGTCAGCGTCTGGATATGCACCTGCATGCGGATGCTGAATCAACATTTAATTACTATATATAATCTATGTAATCATTATTTTAGTTTAGTCTAAGTCTGTACCCGATACTATACGTATAATCAAATAAATTGTTCTTTTTTAAAAAGATTAACATTTCATTACGAAAAGTAATTGGCGCAGTCGGTAGGATTCACTTAAACGGATATTTAGTGAATATAAATATCCGGTTTGTTTCAACAATTAATAAGTGAAACGAATCAAATAACTTTATGTGTTGTGACTACCTATTCAGTGCCGGTGCAAATCAACCCAGTGGATATAAGAACGGACTACAAGAGCATCTCCGAGGAACTCTGAACTTCGAGCAATCCCAAAGAGCTGACTCAACCAGTCAATCACCAATGGATATAATATACGTACTGTAAGTACACAAAGTTTATATAGAGGTATTCACCGCGCCTAATGAGTGTCAACTCACGTAATATTGACTCAGATTCAGAATCAGACTTAGACCCAACCATCCCTAATCATAACCGCTCGCGATCGAGATCCCCTATTCGTAATAATACCGCAATGGCTATTCCTCAATTAAAGGCAGAATATCTGCAAATGATTCCCGAATTTCACGGTGAATCTGAATTGCTTTCGCGTTTCCTTGAAATTAGCGAAAAATTAGTCAATAAATTTTATAATATAGCCGAAGAGGGAGATTTTCAAAATGAGTACCTTATGTCAAGTATAATCGCTAAGATAAAAGGTGAAGCGGCTAAAAATATATCATCAAGTATAATTACTAACTGGCGTGAATTAAAATCAGCTTTATTAAATTCATATAGCGACAAGCGAGATCATTATAGCTTGAATCACGAAATTGCGCTGATTAAACAAAATGCCAATGAATCCCCTTTTGACTTTTATAATAGGTTACAGCATTTGCTAAATTTGCAATTGTCTTATTTATCAAATCATTCCCAAGAAGTGCATGAAAAATATTATTTGTCATTTTATTTTAGAGGTAATGCTTTAAGAGCATTGTTACGCGGTTTACGTGACCCAATCGGCGCGCAAATGAGAGTTAAGAATCCAGGCGATTTAAACGCCGCTCTCAATATGCTTACGAATGATTTCCAATTGGAAACACAAAATAAAACGGAAACTTCTAGATCAAATCAACGTGCAAATTATTCGCAAAATTATAATAAAAATTATAATCAAAGTGCACGTTACCAAAACTTTAATTATAACAAACCTTTCTTTAATAAAAATAATAGTTTCCCAAATCAACAAAATATGCCGAACCAAAATTATAATAACCCACCAAGGTATAATAATAATAACACTAATCGCACTGCACAAATGCCTAAACCTACCCCAATGTCAACATCTACGCATAATACGTTTAACCCCCAAAGGAACCGATATGTTCCAAATCAAAATAATCAAATGTTGTTAAACATAGATGACGAAATACCTATGGAACAAGAAAATGATTTTTTAGGCATAAACGCCTCGGAAACATAGAATTGATGGGCCTTATAAATAATAACAGTCAACTACCCTATATTATAAACACTGAAAATAAATTAAAAATTCTAGTTGACACAGGCAGCTCACGTTCATTTGTAAACCCGCAAATAGCAAACCAATTTTATAAAAATTATATTAAATACGACCCATTCAAAGTAGCCACTGCACATGGCACTACATCTGGGAAACATAAAGCTATTATTAATTTGAATAAATTATTCAATAACAAAAAAAATCTAAACATGGATTTTTATTTGTTTAATTTTCATTCTAACTTTGATGTCCTGTTAGGACTCGATAACTTGAAATTATTAAAGGCCATTATTGACCTAGAGCAAAACCAATTGGTAGCTCCTAGTTGTAAAATACAACTTCACTATCGTGACATTCAAAAAACTGAAAGTACGAATTGCATAGTAGTACCCGCCAGAACTGAACAAGTCATAGAAGTTGATGTAAAAAATGTTAGAAATGGTGATGTTATCATCCCTTATATGAAGGTAAAGAAACTAGAAATACCTGAATGCGCAACTCGCGTAAATAATTACAAAGCATTGTGTACAATTACCAATCCACTTGAAATCGATATGTGTGTGACTGTAAAAAAACCTTTCATAGTTGAAATGATTGATGAATACAATCAAACTACTGAAGAACCTAAAATAAGTTTAAACATACTCGATGACAAGAATATTAAATTTGACGTATCAAAAATCCGTTCAGAGCATATGAACAGAGAAGAACGATCCGCCATAATTGAATTAATTAAAGAATATAAAGATATCTTTCATATAGATAAAAAAAATCTTACCTTTACAAATAAGATTAAACACAATATTAAAACCACAGATGAAATTCCTGTGTATACTAAATCTTACCGTTATCCGGAAATACACAGACAAGAAGTTCAACATCAAATACAACAAATGTTAGAACAAAATATAATCCGTCCATCGTATAGTCCTTGGTCATCACCAATTTGGGTGGTGCCTAAGAAACTAGATGCGTCAGGAAAAACTAAATGGCGTGTTGTGATCGATTATCGCAAATTGAACGATAAGACAATAGGCGATAGATACCCTCTTCCCAACATAACCGACTTACTTGATAAACTGGGTCGCTGCCAATATTTTACGACGCTGGACTTGGCGTCTGGGTTCCACCAAATTGAGATGGAAGAAAGTGACGTACCAAAAACAGCATTTAGTACCGAAAATGGGCATTTTGAATTTGTTAGAATGCCATTTGGGTTAAGAAATGCTCCCGCCACTTTCCAACGCGTGATGGATAACATCTTACGTGGAATCCAGAACGAAAAGTGCTTGGTCTACCTTGATGATATCATAATATTCAGCACCAGTTTACAAGAACATATTGAACGATTGAAAGAAGTTTTCAAACGTTTAAGAGATTCTAACTTAAAAATTCAGATTGATAAATCGGAATTTTTGAGGAAAGAAGTTGCGTATCTAGGCCATATTGTAACTCCTGACGGGGTAAAACCAAACAGATAAGATTCTGGCCATCCAAAACTACCCTATTCCAAAAACAACCAAACAACTTAAAGGTTTTCTAGGTCTGCTCGGATATTACCGAAAATTTATAAAAGATTTCGCAAGACTTACAAAACCACTAACTAAGTGTCTAAAAAAAGATGCAAATATTGATATTCATAATTCAGAGTATATAAACTGTTTTAACTTATGCAAGGAACTGTTGATAAACGAACCACTGTTACAATACCCTGACTTTACTAAGTCATTTAATCTGACTTCTGACGCGAGTAACTTCGCAATCGGAGCAATACTATCACAGGGAAACATCGGCTCCGATTTACCAATAGCATACGCCAGTAGAACCCTTAACGATTCAGAGACAAATTACTCCACCATCGAAAAGGAACTACTCGCGATAGTTTGGGCTACAAAATACTTTAGACCCTACCTGTTTGGAAGGAAATTTCAAATCATTAGTGATCACAAACCATTACAATGGCTGATGTCGGTTAAAGAACCAAATTCGAAATTAACTAGATGGCGTTTAAAACTTCTAGAATATGAATACACAATACTTTATAAAAAGGGTATTTTGAATAAAAATGCAGATGCGCTTTCAAGAATCGAACTTAATGTACACGATGAACATAAAGAATTAATAGACTTGTCTACAGTAAACCTTGATGATATTCTCACTACTATAGAAGATAATAACGGATCTCTAGTTGTTGAGCATGGATATATAGATAAACGTTTAAATGTTTTGAACGATGAATTTGCAGAAAATATTAATGATAGTGATGATGGCAAAACAATGCACTCAAACATTGAAGATCCAATATTCAATATTCCAATTACAGAAAACCCAATCAATTTTGGAAAAAATCAAATTTTAATTTCCAAAGTAAATTATGCCCCTTCAAAAACTAAATGTTTAAAATTATTTGATAACACAAAAATGCGCTTAATTGTGCAACTATCAGAATCAAACTTTGAACAAGATATCATCAACTTTATAAAAGAATATATAGCCCCCAATATAAAATATTATATTTACTTTGAAGACCCTATTTATGAAAAATTCTGTAATGTTTTGCAAAAATATTTCAAAAACTCTGCACTAAGATTTATAAAATGTACAAGCTAATTGATGTAGAAAGTGAAGAAGAAATTATTGATAACATAAAAATATACCACGAAGGAAAGACAAACCACCGAGGAGTTGATGAAACCGAAATACAAATTAAAAGAAGATTTTATTGGCCTAATCAACGGCGTTCAATCCAAACTTACATAAATCAATGTGCAATATGTCAAATTAGTAAATATGACAGAAACCCATTGCAGTTGAAATTTAATATCACTCCAACTCCTTCGCAACCATTTGAAATAGTACATATAGACACTATATCTCTTGAAAAGGTAAAATTTCTCACTATAGTGGATGCATTTTCTAAATACACCCAGCTTTATAAACTGAATTCTCAACAAGCAATAGAAATTGCTAATAATTTAATTCGTTTTTTCACCCACCATGGTATACCTAAAGAAATAGTTGCAGATAACCATTTAGAATTTAAAAACTCTGTTCTGAAAGAATTGTTCGAATTACATAAAATCAAATTACATTTTATAAGCTCTCAAAATCCTAATTCCAATGGAATAATAGAACGTGCACATTCCACACTTATCGAACACATATGTTTACTAAATAATCAAGAATTGTATAAAAAAGAATCAATTGAAACTAAGGTTAATTACGCATTGCTTGCCTATAATAATTCGATTCATTCGACAACAAAATTTAAACCGTCCGAAATTATATCGGGACATATTGACGTAGATTCTCCCTTTAATATAGAAATGGAAAACCATATAATAAATAATTATGTGGTAAACCATAAGAACAAAATTAAATTATTGTATCAAAAGATCAATCAAAAAATCCAAGAAAACAAAGAAAAAACTATGAATAAACGCAACGAAAATCGAGAAGATCTTCCCGAAATACCTACTGAGGTGTTTGTAAAAAACAAACAAAAACAGTCTAAAACAAAACCTAAGTTTAAACCAGAAAAAATAGAGACAATAAACCCCGTATTGAAAACTGCAGTAATTGACGTTTAACATCATAACACTGTAAGTAAAATTCACTTAGGTAACATAAAAAGACCTCGGCAAGAAACGTATACTTTTAATCGAACAGATATTGGAAGTCCTCTAACTTATCAAAACTTCCAAAATTATATTAAAGACCATAACATAACTACAAGTAAAAATGTTATAGATAAGGAAGAAAACCTTTTCTTAGCACCTAAAAACGTGTCGTTAGCACACTGTGTAAGTAAAGATTTGAAAATGGGAGCAGGTATTGCTCTTGAATTTAAAAATAAATTCGGTCAAGTCGAATTGCTTAAAGAACAAAATTCCAACTTATTTTCACTATGTTACCTAAAAGAACCTGCCCGTTATTTAATCTATTTAATAACAAAAGCTAATTATTATGACAAACCGACTTATGAAGATTTATTTAAAACATTAATAAATCTTAAACAATTCTGTGCTTTAAAAAATATAACAAACTTAGCAGTACCACGAATAGGTTGTGGTATAGACCGTTTAAACTTTGAACTAATTAGAAAAATGCTTCAATACATTTTTGATAGATCAAACATTATAATTTTTGTATATCACAACAAAATTAAAGATAATGTTTCTCTTCCAGGTCCCTCCTCGTCACAATAATTCGAGGTGATTCTATAAAAGATATTACACAAAATCTGGGAATTCTTCCTATTAATCTAGGAACAGCAAAATTACAAAGAACCGTACATACGTTTGTTCACCATTATGACTTGACTCCATTATACAAAGAGTTAACAATCCTCAACACCCAATACGACCAATTATTAAAATCATTACAAAATGACACTAAATTCATACCTGAATTCAATAACTACAACAAAATGATAAATAATATTCAAAGTAATATTAACGATAAAATCCAAAATATTAACTTGCATGCTGTAGATAAAAGCAGAAATAAAAGAGGATTGATTGACGGACTGGGCACCATTATTAAAACAATTAGTGGAAACTTAGATGCAAGAGATGGAGAAAGAATCAATAACATTCTTAACCATTTGCAAAAAAATAAATATCAAATTGAAAATCAGTTAAAAATGCAGTATAGCCTAAATACTCAAGTAATAAAAAATTTTAATGATACTATACAGAGTATTAAACATAATGAATTATTATTAAAGTCGAGAATTATGCAAGTAAGTGTAGTACTACATGATGATATAGAACACCAAAATATACTGTTTGCTAAAGATCTGTTCAACCAGTAGCTTATAATATATAATACAATCCTAAGCGTACTACAAGACATAGAGAACTCAATTTCATTTTGTAAACTGAGAATCTTGCACCCAAGTATTATAAAATTAAATAATTTATTTGTAGAGATAAAGCGAATTTCTATTCATTATAATGAACAACTTCCTTTCGAACTCAAAATAGAAAACATATTAGATTTTGAATCAATTATTAAAGTTAATTGTAAAATCGAGTCCAACAGAATTAACTATTTTCTTTCTATTCCCATTAATTACGAACACGATTTCGAAATTTACTACCTAAATCCCATACCTACTAAGCATGATTCTGAATATGTTACCATTATACCAAATGTTAAATATCTATTAAAATCAAAAAACGAAAACAAAATATGGCCTCTACATAACTTGTGTACCCAAGGTATAAAATATTATCAATGTTCATCCCATCTGCTAATTAATCACAATGCAGATTGTGAGAAGGAGATCCTCCTAAAAGAATCTAGCACCGGATGTCAATACACCAAACTCAACATTACGACAAACCATTTGGAAATAATACCCGAAATTAATCAACAACTTGCTGTCTTCCCGATCCAAGAAGAAATTCAAATCAAATGTGAACACGAATCGGAAATAAAACACCTAGTTGGAATCTTCCTCATTAAACAAGGAAAATGTAAATTAATTTACCAAAACCGAGAAGTCTCACATCAAGAAGCTACACCGGGTAGTCCACTCATTATTAATAACCCAAAGTTGGAATTATTTAAATCCAATTTTAACAAATTCAACATCGAACTTAAGAAGCTGGATCTACAAGCTGTTCCGGCCATTCAACAAGTGCCCATTATTGATGAACCAACAACACACATGCTCACTCCTAATATGTGGACCATCACCCTATATATCATGTTACTCCTTCTTGCTGGTTACACCGTAAGGAAATGGATAAAGAAAAGGAAAGCCCTACAACAAGATCAAGATGCAGAACAATGCCAAAGCAATATTCTACACCTTCCTGGCAATGCCAAATTCTAGGGGATGAGGAGTTATCTACCGTACACTAACCAGACCCAGACAGGGCTCCATGAAAGAGCCCATTGTTCACGCATGCATGTGCATGCGACGTCAGCGTCTGGATATGCACCTGCATGCGGATGCTGAATCAACATTTAATTACTATATATAATCTATGTAATCATTATTTTAGTTTAGTCTAAGTCTGTACCCGATACAATACGTATCATCAAATAAATTGTTCTTTTTTAAAAAGATTAACATTTCATTACGAAAAGTAATTTACATATTATGTGTTATTAATATTTGTCGTGGTTCAAATTTAATTAAAAAAATACCAGTTATCGAAGCAAAGAACAAATAAAAATTAAATTTGACGATTAAAACTGCAAAACTTTTCATTAAAAATAAGTGATGGTGGTTCTTGGAAAGTTATCAAATTTGATAGAGTTATTGAACTCCTGTTCCTGTTCATAGAATTATAAATAAAACATTGGCTTTAAAATCCCCATTAACTGCAACAATCTCACCATTGTAAATTGCACCTGTTAAGAGTTTAAAGTTTTGCAGCAAAAGACACTCGGGAAAATGATAAAATATCCTGACCTTGAAAGACTGTGAGTATTGACTTGATTGGCCCCTTACCACGATCCACAAAAAATAATATGTACCTATTTTTTAGTAAAGCAAGATTGCTTTACAAAATGGGTGGAGTATTATTTGATAGGTTTCACTACCAGCATGCTCATCCGACAAATCCTGCAGGATTTTTTTTTTACGTTTTGTATGTCCCCATCGACTAATTGTGGACAAAGCTCGCCAGTTTGAAAAAAAAGACTTTGGTATCAACTGGTCAGAGATTTCCTCATACATGCCGCAGGCAAACCCCGTGGAACAGACATATTAATCCATCAATACTATGATTTTCTAATATTGTGAGGACAATCATTACTACTAGGACAAATATTTGTCTGTTTTATCACAATACTCCTAAATAAATCAATCAAATATTATTTGTGCTGTTGCTGATGTAATTGCTGAACTGGAGGAATCAATGTTATTTGAAGAATATATAGCCAAAACACTATCCCAGAATAAACGTTGATGCTCGAATGAACATGAGACGTGGACCCAATACACACTCCGGATGTTACAAAAACCAGTCAACAAATTAAGAAGGACAGTATTTAATCGTATCAAAGTAGAACATTATTAAAAAAAATTGAATATATGGACAAAGAAAAAAAAAGAATAAACACATTTTAATCTATTGAAATGTTCATTCAATATCAATCGCCTAACATTTAGTGCATTTTGATTAATTTCAGGTGCACCATCATTTTCTAAATTGTTTTCATCATCATCATGATTACATTCCATTCTTCTGGTATTTCTTCACCTTTTTTAATTGCTATATTATACAGTACAGCAGTTGCTACAATTATGGTTACCACAGTGTCAATTTTAAGGCGCATTCCAAGTTGTAATATTGGAAAACGTCTTTTCCATACGCCGTATTGTCTTTCGACAGTATTTCTAGTTCTTATTAATGATTCATTGTATAAATTTTCAGCTCTTGTATTAGTGTTTTGTAATTTAGTCATTAGATATGGTTTTAGTTGGTATCCACTATCTCCCACTAACATATATTTACCATATTGCCCGCCCTTATTCAAATTTATGTTGTAATAAATTGTTATTAAAAATAGTCTGATCGTGCGTAGAACCAGGCCATCTTGCCACAATGTCTCTGATATACAAATCTGTATCAGAAACTGTTTGCACATTTATGCCAAAAAATTGCTTCCGGGTTCTGTAAATTTCAGATTCTTCTCTACCAAGTGAATTTTTATTATCGTGCAATCAATTGAACCAATTACACGTGGAAATCTTGCTATTTGGTACATTTTTTTCTGCGCTTCTTTCCATTTCTTCTGCTCTGTCATACATATTAGTGTACTCTGAGCTTAGTGAAGCAATTTAAACTTAACTTTAGCATTTAACTGACGAGTCAATTGACATATCAACCGAAAAAAGTATAATATACTTACATATTATGTATTGTACGTTTTTATGATGGGAAAATTCCCATTCATTTATTTGAATTGATCAATACATTTAGAAACAATATTACTAAATACAATGCAGAACATCTATTTAAAATTATGATAGGCCAACAAAATTCTGTATCTAGCAGATTTGGAGAAAATTGTCCGGGAATTATGGCTTTAAAATACATTTGTCACTCAGTACATATTTTACATTTTTTAAGTAATTCTAAAAGAATAAATGAATTCTGACAACTCCAAACTTTTGCTAATATACTTCTGTATATAGAATGCATCATATAATCCAAACAAGATGGTTATCGCTTTCTAAAGTGATATCAAAAATTGTGGAACAGTGGCCAGTATGAAAAATATTTGGATCAGTTTTTAGCAGTTGTGCAAATTTACAATCCTTTGATAAAATTATATTTTTATTTTTTGGAATACATAATTTGCACAAATGTACAAATATTTTCAAAACGAAGAAGTTATTATTATTTCATTACATCAAAAAATGGAAGGCCAATATAAAGAATTAGATTCGGACAAATTATTTGTAGTGTTATTTCGATTCTAAATCGCATTTTAAATAAGTTGTATTTGAAACTTTTTTTTCATAAAGTGAAAACCAAAAATTTACTCACCTAAAACTTGTTAAATTAAACCCAGAAAAATTATTATTTGTAGTATTATTTCGATTCTAAGTAGCATATTAAATAATTTTTATTTCATAAAGTCAAAACCAAACGTTTGCATAATTAATAATTTTATAAAAAATTTACTCATATGACCCATAACTACATAACAAACATTGGCCTGTCAGATGTAGTTCTCACAAATAAGGCATATTTTTTAAATAGAAAAGTATTACACTTGGGAATTGATGTGTTAAAATATAGTAAGCAACAAACCATTAAGGAAATGCCGGGACTGCTTAACCATTTCTATGATAGCTGCTTTGGGATTTCAAGTACAGCCTGTAGTGAGATCAAAAAACGCTTTGATTTTAAAAATAATATATTAAACAGGTTGCATTATTTTTTAATATTTTATTTTTCAATTTTTCTCTATTATTATATTTTATTCTAACCACTAAATTCAAGTTGTGAAATAAACAATTGTTTCAATTTACATCGTACGTTTGTTTTTTAAATTAACTGAAATTAATCATATTACCATACCACCATATAATCCACAATTAAATAAACAGCTGAAAATGATGCAAAATTTATTAAAAATGGATTTTATGTACAGTGGAAAGTTAACGTACTTCAAACATCAAATACTCTATGCTCTAAAGCAACTGCAAATTAAAGTACTATTGGAATACTTCAAAGACAGAATGGAGCATTGAAGTCTCGATTTGATAATCAGGGTGCTGGACTATCAACACAGAAAATGGATCCGCTGAAGACATTAGATATCATATGGGTCACGATATAGTTAAAAAATTACAACCACAACCAATAAATTGGAAATTGGTTTGTAGAAACATTGGTGTCTAATAATGGACCACAATTAGAGAACTTGCTAGTTATGCTAATAATAATCCCGATGCCCGTATTGCAGAAGTTGTATGCTGTATAAGATATCAACATAATGGTAGCAAAATAGACTAAAAAGAATTTCATCAAATTTTCTATATTTAATTGCTGATAGTTTATTTTTCATTTTTTCTTTATATTATATTTTATTCTAAACATAATCCACAATCAAATAAAGCAGCTAAAAATGCTATAAAATTTAATAAAAATGGATTAAAACGTGTTTTTAAACAAGACAAGTTCAAAAGATTTTAATTTCATTTTAAATAATTTATAGTTTAGTTACCAAATTTCTCTATATATCACTACTGGAGAGACTAGCAACCGTAATGTTTTAAAACAAAATTCGCACTCGGTTTTAAATGCATAAATATGAAAATTTTTGCAGTCAACGTGTTAATTTATTATTAATATAAAAATATCCAGAACACATAATAAAATCGTTTCCATTAAATGTGAAAGTAATGAGCAAATATTGCTAATTAAAAACTACAATCTTCCTGTGTTATATCAGAAAAAACTTCAAACAAAATCGTGTCAGTATTTAATATGTATCATGGACGCATGATACAAAAACGTTAAGAAACTTTGGACAATTTTTAGATTTATATAAACAACGTTATTCCGAACCACCATTTAGTGCAATAAAGAGACTTTAGTTTTGCAAATTTACATGAAATAAGCAGAGCATTTAATAATAAATTTATTTTAAAAGAATATAATGCAGAATGTTTTGAAATTATTTATTCCGGAATTAAGGAAACAGCCCGCATCTAGGGGTTGCCCAAATTGAGGGAAAGGCCGTTTTGGGATCTCTTTCGAATTAGGAGGAGGTGAAATTAAGATAGAGATAATGTGGAATCTATACTCCAAGGAGGTTTCATTTAGAGTTTAATATTTTGGTTAGTGCCCACTATATGGGAGAGGTAATTACGTATCGCTGACCTCATAGCACTTATAGATGATTATTAAATTTATTGAACCTAGTGCTAAGAAATGCATGTTTTGTTTTTGCGGACGCGTATAGCCTAATGGGCAAAATATTTTCGTTATGGGGAACTCGGTGGAGCTGACAACTCTGCCGTATTATTTTAGTTTTTTTGCAAACAGATGCCCGAGTGGCTTAAGTACATGTACTTGAATTCCTTATTTTCTTTTATTGCTTGTAGGAGTTTCTACCTCACTAATCTAACCTATCTTGCTAAATAACTAAAAGGTTACTGGTCTGTAACCATCTGCTTACTTTGTTGATCTTCTTATCCTGAAACTAGGTCTTAAGTGTTCCGGATTTCGAGTTTTTTTCTGGCAAATGTCGGTTTTTTTTATTTAAGGTGTTCTTCCCTTCTCCTCCGAGTTAGGCCGGCAAAAAGCTTACTTGACTCTTTCCCACCGAGATGCAAGTTGGAAACAGAAGATAAGTGAGTTTTGTTTTGTTTTTTTTTTTTACTAGAAAATTTGAACTCCACATTTTGGAGCCCAACAACAAAAAGGTCTGGTCTGCTCCATTTATTGGGTAGGTTGGAGAACGTTAGTCCTTAGTACAATAAAGAAATAAAAGAACGCTCAGCATTCTTTTGGGGCTAATGAATTTATTGGAAAGTAATAGAGAAAGATGAGTTTAAACCCAGACCATCCATTGCAATAAAAGATAAATACTCATCCAGGGCCTAGTACAAGTACACCAGCACAACCGATAACAACTCCTACGTTTATGGGGAGTTCAAGCAATGGACCCTAAAGTTTAGAGAACAAAAATCTCGCATATTGATAAATGCATGTCTGCAGCAGGTCTAAGACCTCAGAGAAGCGAGAAATGTCGGCTTGAATCAGTTATTCGCCTCAACGATTATTTTTTTTAAGGACAAGCTCAATTATAGTTTCGCACACGTAACAGATGGCCATATATTGGGAGAACATGGTAGTCTTATTGAGAGGAAAGTACATGCCTCCGGATTATGACAAGAGAGAGATCAAACGACGTACGCAAGGACTTTCCAAAAACATGGAACCTATTTAGTAGTGATGGAAATCATGTTTTCAAGGTTAAGTATTTTCTTGTCCAACCCCCTTAAATTAAAAATTCTTTTACACATCTTTGATTTAAATACATCCAAAACTTAATCATTAAAATAAACTGAACTACAGAATTTTAAATTAATTGCCTAAATATTTGTTTATTGAAATTATCAAATCATGTATAATAACTAGGATGCTCCATGTGATAACAGTTATTGATCACTGAGTGTACAAAAAGTATATATCAACAAGTTGTTCAAACTAAGCATTTATTGTGATTGCAGACAATAAAAAATTATTAAAAAATCAAAAATATGTGGATTATAAATTGGTTGCTGAAAAAAGATCCATTAGTGCTCATAAATTGGAATTTTCGACATGTATTATCAAATAATGATAAAAAGCTACAGTGCTTGTATTACCAGACATAAAGTTTGAAGAATTAAAACTTATAATGAATTTTATGTACAGTGGAAAGTTAACATACTTCCAACATCAAGTACCCACTATATTAATAATCAGGATGCTGGACCGAGTCACATCAACACAGGAAATGGATCAGCTGAAGAAATTTGATGTCTTATGGGTCAAAGTTAAAATTAAAAAATACAACTGTAACCTATAAATTGAAAATTGGTTGCTGAAGAAAGATCCATAAGTGCTCATAAATTGGAATTTTCAGCACGTATTATCAAATAATGATAAAAAGCTACAAAGCTTGTATTACCAGACATAAAGTTTGAAGAATTAAAACTTATAATGAATTTTATGTACAGTGGAAAGTTAACATACTTCCAACATCAAGTACCCACTATATTGATAATCAAGGTGCTGGACCGAGTCACATCAACACAAGAAATGTATGAGCTGAAGAAATTAGATGTCATATGGGTCAATGTCAGGATAAAGTAAAAAAATTACAACCACGACCTATAAATTGAAAATTGGTTTGTGGAAACTATCTCTACCACTCTTTATCCTACCACCTCAATTAAAGCCAGGAGAAACTTTTTGCGTTATTTCAAAGCTTGGTATTTAAACAAATTACTTCCTGAAAAGGCACTCGCAAAGTGCGTGTTTAGTATAGCAAAGAAAGGAAAATTGTAAACCTGCATGTGAGCGTGCTGAAACGCAAACTGACCGTGTAAATTTTGTAGAGATTCTTATCCAGTGCACCATCTAAAGATAACATTTTTGTAATACACCACCCACGTAGTGACCCCAACTTGAGGTTTGTTCAGGCCCCACCTTATGTCAAAGTTAACGAGCCGTACTAGATTTTAGTTAAGAAAGCTTTTTGTACAAAATTTGAGACATCACTTAGGAGGTATTTCAACCGGATTAGGCCAGCCAGCCACCGCCTAAAAAAAACCGGGCAGCCACAAAAATATTAATTTGCAACCACTGTACGAGTGACTACAAGAAAAATAATATGGAAGAACATTTTCAGTATATTCCTTCAGTTCACCAACAATATTTTACAAACATTATTGAAGATATAAATGTTGTAAATATTCCTGATGCCTATTGCAGAAGTTGTATGATGAATAAGATATAAACACAACGGTGGCAAAATAGACTAAAAAGAACAAATTTTCTATATTTAATTGCTGATATTTTATATTTCAATTTTTCTCTATTATTATATTTTATTCTAACAACTAAAATGAAGTTGTGAAAAAAACAATTGTTTTAATTTACATCGTACGATTTTTTTTTAAACTAACTGAAATGAATCGTATTACTATACCACCATATAATCCACAATCAAATGGAGCTGCTGAAAATGCTGTAAAATTTATTCCCGAGTTGACAAATAATAGTAGGTATGATATGGATCATATCGTAGACTATTTGCACACAATACTCAAAGAAAATCAACTATTGAAACTATTTAACGACTCATCTATCGAAGGAAATACATCGCTAATAGCCGCACCACAAGTTACTGCTAGAGATTATATGAATTAAATTCTCAAATTTGATAACATTCAAAGCTGAATATAAACAAGTTTTATTATTCATTGCATCTAATAATCAACAAAATAGAATTGCATTCACGCCTATGAATATTAAGACAAAATTAATTGGTAAAACAGCGTTAATGTTTGCTTGCAATAACTTCGTTGAGTTACAAAAAATATTAATTGAATTATTTGCAGATCAACGCAATGCAGAATATTTAATGCGCCATTAGTCGATAAGTCGGCAAAAAAAAACAAGTGAATCAACATTACAATTTGCCGACCAATGTATCGAGTTACAAGGTCGCAAAACGAGCATTATACAATGCGCTTATCTTGCCGGATTGAATGCAAGCATGAGTCACCTACTGCGATGTAAATCACCGAATACAATGACGATAGCAATGCAAATGATGATAGAAAAATAAAACATGATGTATCGCCGATCGCAATTGAAAAATAACAGTTTACATCAAACATGAATAGAAATTTAAATCATCAACTAAGAATTGCACAAAATACTAAGAGAGTACTCTTTGCAACCACCACGAAGAGAACAAAATAGTGGTTTTGGAAATCTACAATCACGTTATTCAAACAATAATTAAATAAAAAATTTGATAACGTTCCACATCAAAAACCCAAATATAATTTTCCGTCTTCAAAAACAGTAATGTAATATATACTTTAACGAAGAGACAGTTGTTACTTTTAATTTCAAAAACATGTTACTAGCTAATTATACATTAGCTCGTACCCATAAAGTTATTTTAAGTCATGATAATGGTTCGAGAACAAAATAATTAATTCAAAATGAATTTAAAAGATTTGAATTGAAATTGTCATGTCATTCAGCACCAACCAATCAGAGCTTCTTCTTAATTTAGCTCATGGTTGCAGTACTGATTTAATTGAGCTTCTTCTTAATTTAGCTCATTACCATTTTAAATGTTAAGAACTTCTTCTTTATTTAGTTCCGTTTGTATCGATTTGTAGCAATTTCATTTTAACATCAAACAATCAGAGCTTCTTCTTAATTTAGCTGACGGTTACAGCAGTAATTTATTTGTCGATTGACAAAAAAACTTAATTTAGCTTATTACAATTTTAAATATTAAGAGCTTCTTCATAATTTAGCTGCATTTGTATTGATTTATAATATATTAATTTTGTTAATCAATCTCAATTTGATAGTCGTAATAAAATAAATCATTTGGTTTTTTTAATTTTTATTTCAACTTGTTTTTCAACGGCTGTAATTTTCATCCTTCACTTTAAGTATTTTCTTAAATATCCTTCACAATTGAATTTAATGCTGATTGACTGATGTAGAATTTCATGTGCCATTTCTAACTTCAAAATTTATTGATTAATAGTCTTCTCAAATCATTTGAATTCTCTTCGATTGGTAGGGGGCCCATTTTCATTCTTCATTGATCCATTGAATGTATTTTATTAGTAATTTTCATCCTTCACTTTACATATTTTCTTCAGTGTGCTTCACAATCAAATATTCCAAATTAACGCTGATTGATATTATATTGTTGTTGGAATCATTTTTCTTCCAGCTGTTCTCTATTATGGAATGTGGAATTCCATGCGCCGTTTTAAACTTCATATTAAAATACTTCAACTGTTTTTATAATTGTCGGTAATTTTCATCTTTTAAATTAATTATTTGTTCGTAGAATATTCTTTAACAACTAAACGTTCAAGCCGCCACACAACCTCGTTTCAACACATGATGTCGGCGTCTGGGGGACGCCTAGCCTGGCGGATCGATCGGCGATGTTGCGTGGTACTTCTGCGCTGCATCGTTTGACGTAGTTGACCGTGGTATTGACGCTAAATCACAAGTATAGCAGTTGACCTGCCCACTATTTGTATAGAAACCCCGTGTAAATTTATTGATTATATTTTGACAATCTGCCTAATTCTCTGCATATTGCTAGCTAGCAATATTGTTATTAAGCAAAGTTGCTGAACAATTTCGTATTTTTAATACGTTTATATACTAAATCGCCTAGCAACTTTGCTGGGCAGAATAAAAATTAATAATTTTAAATTATAGAACGTAGATATTGTAAAGGTTTCTATACATGGGTAGTTCGCTACAACCCAACCCAAGCTTTATTAGGTTACCGTCAGATACCGCGGATGTAACCCGCAACCTCTTTGCGAATTGGGACTGGGAATAAGGTCTTTTCGTGCCGAACTTACAGACTGCGTGGTAACATTATCATAGACTAACCTGGGGGCTAACCCAAGCCTGGTAGGCGAGTTATTATTATTTTGGGAATATCTAGTTATAGTATCTGTTATATATTTATTAATTTAACAATAATGCTTTATTTTGTATGTATTAATTGGATTTATGTATTTGGGTGTTTTTTATATCTTGTGTTTATTTTTAGTACTATTTTAATGGTATCCATCCTATGTTCTGTTAAATAAACAACCTATTCGGAAAGAAGCATTTATTTATTAACCTACTGGTTGAACCGCCACAACTTTGACGCCCAGCGTGGCCCAGTAGCAACCAGGAAAAGTGTTTATTACTAATTAAAGGAATAATGGCCACACTCCATTCGCCATTAGGACAAGACCAAGGCGCAGTTTCAAACATGAACCTAAGAAGCGGAAGAAACGCCGGAGAAACACGCCTACCCCACTTGGATTGGATGCCGTAGAACACGAAATCTTCTCCAGGGTATATCGCCGCCCGGAACGTTTGGATCCGCGGATGCCTCAAACGAAGCGGGAGCTGAAGGAGTTGATAGATCGGCACGTGGTTGAAGCAGTAAAAAAGGAGCGTGAGTCTAATTTAAAAACATTAAGTGATAAATCGGGAAATAAAAATAAAAATGATTTTTTTAATTTGTTCTCAAATTACAATATTAATGATAATATAAGTAATAATGAATGTAAAGATATTCCCAAGATAATCCCGTACAATATTAAAAAAGTCGTACCTAATTTTGATAATACAAAAATACACCCGGTAGATTACATTAACAATATTGAAAATGTAATAAAACATTATAACCAAGATTTCCATTCTATTAAGATAGTAATCATGGATAATTTCCAAGGTAACGCACGTGCTTGGGCCGATGCGTTTATGATGTCATTTATCTCATTTCATGACTTTTAAAAAGCATTTCTAAATCATTTTTGGGGGGCAACAAAACAAATACATATGAGATGGCAGCTAGAAACGGGTAGATACGTGGCATCTGAAGGTACATTTACCGATTATTTTTTTAAAAATATTGTTAAAGGGAAACATTTGGAACCTAGTCTAACCCCAATGAATTTAATAGCAATAATTGCTCGTCACTACCCCCCTACTATTTCGTCTATACTTGTGGGCCTAGACAATCTGGAAGACGCACAGTTAAGATTAAGACGGGCAGATTATTATCAGCGTGGAGATAATCGGTTTAACAGGGAACCGGCTAACCAACAAGTTAGCCACTCAAAATTTAATACTAACAATGATCGGTTTTACAAACGTGATAACAGAGAATCAAAACCACAGACAAATAATTATGAAAGAAAAATTCATGCTATTAACGATCCCAAAATTGATATTTCTTCCGAGTTAAATGAGGAGGTGGATAACTCGGAAAACTAAAATCAACCTATTTGATAGCTCCGCAAATAGGTCCTCTTTTTAATGGAGCAGCTTTATATAAAAACAATCCTCGTGAGGATTTAATTAAGGAATGTGATTTTGATCATCCGACTATTCAACCTTGTAGGCTTCCAGTAATATTAATAAGTATTTCTAATTTAACCTTTATGGCCTTAATTGACTCAGGTTCTGAAATAACATGTATTTCGGATCCGGTGTGGCTGCAAATTAGAGATAAAAACTCGAAAATCCCAGTTTTTGCAACATCAGGAATACGAGTGTCAGGCGCTTTTAAAAATAAGCAACGGCGCATAACGCACCAGATCATGTTACCTTTTAGAATTAATAATATATCTTTAGAACACGAATTTTTATTAATTCCAGATTTAAATTTTGATATAATTTTGGGTAATGATTTTTTAAGGAAAGTTCACACAACAATTAATTTAAGCTTAAAGTTTATTTCAATTAAAGTAAACGATCAAATTTATGATATCCCGGAATTAAATAATGAAAGTACTGATCACCTTTCAGAAGTCTCGTATAAACTCAACAATTTGAGGACTTCAGTATGTGCTCCGGTTAGTAAGAATGCCGACTTAGATCCCCCTTTAAATTTTAAACATTTAGCCAACAACCTCTATCTCCTAATGAGGAAATATGTTTCTTAAACATACTTAAAAAACATCAACATATTTTTTCCGAAATACCGGGACGGTCAGACATCTACACGCACTCAATTAGGCTTAACAGCTGCAAACCGTTTTTTCAAAAACCCTACCCTATACCCATTGCACATCACTAGGCCGTTAATGACGAAATTGATAAGATGATACAATGGGGCATTATATCTCGCGCAGCAACGCCATATATTAGTCCTTTGGTCACCAGCGTGAAAAAAGACGGATCTGTGAGAATTTGTTTAGATGCCCGGCGCTTAAACTCGGTTTTAGAGCGAGATCACGAATCCCCAAAACCGATTGAGGAACTATTAAAAACCCTACATAACGTGCGGTTTATGTCTTCGGTTGATTTAACGGCGGGATATTAATCATATTTATTAAGGAAGAAGACAAAAAATATACGGGGTTTATTCATGATCACAAATCGTACGTATTTAACGTATTACCGTTAGGGTTATCCACGGCGGTAGCTTCGTTTACGAGGGCCATAGATACTATATTAGGGCCGGAATTTGCTACATTTGTTTCCACTTATGTGGACGACTTAATAATAGTATCGGAAACGTTTGATCAACACTTAGAGCATTTGGACCGCGTTTTTAGCCGATTATACGAAGCTGGGCTTACGCTTAGACTAGGGAAATGTAGTTTTTTTAAAAAAGAAATTACTTATTTAGGCTATATCGTAAGTTCAAAAAGAATCCTTCCTGATCCAACTAGAGTAGCTGTAATACAAGATTTTCCAGTACCGCGAAATGTAAAGGAACTACAAGCTTTCTTGGGCCTTACAAATTATGATCGGAATTTTTGTTCGGAATTCTCGGAAACGGCCACGCCGTTAACGGAGCTCTTGCGAAAGAAAACTCCCTGGGAGTGTGGGCATAAACAACATACAGCCTTCGAAAAATTAAAGGAAAAGATAGTCAATACTACTCTATCATCCTTCATTTAAGGAACGGTTTTATGTGGCTGCAGATGCATCCGACTTTGCCGTTGGTGCTCACCTATTTCAATATTCTAAGGGGGTAAAGAAAATTGTAGCTTATGCCAGCAGGAGGTTACTGGATCGAGAGCAGAGTTACTGTGTAGCCGAAAAAGAAGCTTTGGCTATTCTTTTTGTTTTAAATAAATGGCGAGTATTTTTAGTCGCAAAAAGAATTTACTATATTAAAATTTTCATTTAAAATCGAGTATATTCCAGGAAAGTCCAACACCATATCAGACATTCTTTCTCGTTTGCCTAACGCCCGATTACCTGTACCGAAGGACAAATGTTTTAAAATATTTTCCTTTATTAAGCTATCTTCTAGTTTTTTTAAACTAATTGAAAACCTTGCCGAATTGCAGCGCCTAGACTCCCAAGTTAGTTAAAATTAGAAATGCTATTACGGAAACCAGTCGGTTTATAGTGCAAGACGACCTTCTCTATATCCAACGAGGAGACGGGGATAATTGCTTGTTATGTATTCCGGCGTCTTTAGTCCCCGATATAATCCTAGATTATCACGATGCCTTGGGACATTTTGGCAGCTATAAAACTTGGTCGGCCCTTAAGGGTGAGGTGTGGTGGCAAGGAATGTACAAGGATGTCAAACGAATCCTTCGAACGTGCGTTAGTTGCAAATTTACTAAACACAGCGTATTACCCGATCCACCACTAGTACCCATTGTGCCGGAGGCTCCGCGCAAGCTAGTAGCTTTAGATGTATATGGACCCCTGCCTATCTCGCGTGGCGGTGTGTCATATAATTGCGTTATATTGGATGTTTTCTCAAAATACATAGCGTTGTATACCCTAAAGCGGGCCACCACTAATGCTATTTTGGGTCATTTAGAACGCGATTATTTTGTTAGAGTAGGAAAACCTGAACAGGTATTGACGGACCAAATTTACCGCTAATTCTTGGGGCGCCACGTTACGAAAGCATGGTGTAAAACTAGTATTAGTATCAGTTAGACATCCTCAAACCAACCCCAGCGAGCGGTGCATGCGGGAGTTAAGCCGTTTATTTAGAACGTTCTGCAGTGAAAACACACTCGTTGGGGCCTTAAAGTCCCTAAACTAGTGGAATTACTTAACGCGGTAGTTCACGAATCGACCGGTTTTGCCCCTTGCGAGTTGCAATTTGGAAAACCTCGACCGTTACTTTTGAGGAGCATTTTCCAATATTCCGGTGCTAGTGGCTTTGGCTAAAGAATCGCTCAAAGGGCGGGCTGCTAGAAGGAAAGCTCTGTATCCCGGCCGGAGGAATATTGAGTTTAAGATCGGCGATTTAGTTTTGTTAAGGGCGAATAATGTGTTTTCCGCATTAAATAAAGAAAGGAAAAAATTCTTACTCCTTTTTGAGGGACCTTACTCTATTAAAAAACGATTACGTGTGTCTACCTATCTTTTATCTTATCCAAATTCGGAAAATGAACGAGGTACGTTCCACGTTTCTCATTTAAAACTTTATTCTAAGGACACTTTGAGTTAGCTACGTAGTTTCGTAAAATACGATTTCTACTAGTTTGCCGAGTAAGACTTGGTCTAACTAGTTGGGGGGCAGATGTAAAGGTTTCTATACAGGGGTAGTTCCCTACAGTCCAACCCAAGCTTTATTAGGTTACCGTTAGATGCCGCGGATGTAACCCGCAACCTCTTTGCGAATTGGGACTGGGAATAAGGTCTTTTCGTGCCGAACTTACAGACTGCGTGGTAACATTATCATAGACTAACCTGGGGGCTAACCCAAGCCTGGTAGGTGAGTTATTATTATTTTGGGAATATCTAGTTATAGCATCTGTTATATATTTATTAATTTAACAATAATGCTTTATTTTGTATGTATAAAGCCTGTGTGACACCATACATTTTCTTGTATAACTTTCTATATAGTCGACTGTACAGTCGCAAAATGTATGGTGTCACACACAAATACAATTTTCTATATAGTTTGTATGAGGAAATCTAGTTTATTGTATGTATTCTGCGCGAGTTTATGCGCACACGTAATTTACGAATGTGAACCGTATTGGCGACACATGTTGCACTCGGCGAACAAACGAAACGGCACGTGTTAGTTAGTTTAGTTAGTGAACAAAAATGTCTTGGACCAAGGAACAAGTAATAGCATTAGTGGGATGCTATGAAAAACATCCATGTTTATACAGGGTTAAATCGCCCCTATATAAAAATTAACATGCGAGAAATAATGCATTGGAGCAGATTCTAGATGAAATGATAGTAATTCGCCCAGAGACAGTAGCAATGGACATAAAATTAAAATATAATTCCCTTAGGAGTACTTTTTTAAATGAAAGAAAAAAAATGTTGGCTACGAACAAAAGTGGTGCTGGTTCTGATGATGTAAGTAATAAAGTATCCGAAGTATCAATATGCAACATTCTCAAGAATAGCATATAAGTACCTCAGGTTAAGTATTTCTTTTAAATATAATCTTTTTCATTTTAGATATATATACCTAGCTTATATTATTATAAGCACATGACATTTTTATTGGACAGTGGCGTTGACCCCCGACAATCCATTGATTCCATTAGTTTTAGTGAGGATCCAGATATAATAGAAAACACAATGAATGTTGTAAGTATTTTATAAATATATTCTTGTTTACAAAAATAAAAATGTATTCTTAAATATCAAACATCAATTTTTATAATTTTTTGTTTGTAGGATCTAGATTCATCATTGATGAATTTTGATTTAGATGAGATTCGGAGCCCTTCACCATCGGACCATTCTGAACTACCATCAACTAGCAGGGAATGTACTCCATCTAGAACACTAACTACAAAAAAAAGGAAGAAAAAGACTGATGATCTTTCTATGGACAATGCCGCAGCAGCCATTAGTAAAATGGCAGATGTTATTGAAGGAAAGTCCAAAGAAAATAAAAAGGATTATATCGACACCTTCCTTAATTACATCGGGGAAAAAAATTACGGATATAAAAATGATAGATAAATTGGAATTAGAAATTCAAAACTCTGTAAATAAAACATACAGTGAATTTATTAATAAAGAAATATAATATTTGCATATATAATGGGCTTACATATATTTGATCACCTTCCCTTACATTTAAATAAGTGCTAGTACGTGCATCTAGTACAGGATGTGATTATAAACTATCAAGGTTTTTGTTAAAAATGGTTTAAAAGGTATTTACTAGACTAGTAAATTTGTGAATAATAGTACAAACCATTTAAGCTGTAGTTTTATTAAACTTATAAATGTTTATGACCTTTCTTCTACAATTTGCTTGACAGGTCTAAAACCACAATTTCACCACATTTTATTGTACTAAAAATAAATGGCTTTATATTGTTATATGAAATGTACATGAAACTAGTGTTATGCAATAAGTTTAAAAAGTAGATTAGATAAATTATTATAAATTATGTCTACGAACAGCTTCCTCTTGCCATTCCACTTTTCCAAAATCAGAAACAAAATAGTCTCTAAATTTATCTCGAACTTTATGTGCAGTTGCTGTTGATGTTTGCTGGTAGTTTTGAGCTGATATAGATGTTAATGGGCATTTATTTTGTTTTTCTTTGGAATTTATATAATCTTTTCCATGCTTAATTAAAAAATTGTGCAATAGCACACAAGTCAGTGTAATTGTCTCCACTTTTTCTGGTGATAAATTGATCGGGTTTAATAATATACGGAATCTATTGGACAAAATACCAAATGCATTTTCAATTATCCTTCGAGCTCTCGATAATCGATAATTAAAAATTTTGTTATCGTGAGTTAATTTTGTGGAAGGGTATGGCTTCATTATTTTTGTCGATAATGAAAATGCAGCATCAGTAACAATGACATAGGGTACTTTCAATCCTCTTCCCAATAATTTACTTGCTGGTGGTAAATTCAAAGAATTATCAAAAAGTGCAGTGGACAGTGTGCATTCTTGGAAAACACCACCATCACTTATGCGACCATTGACACCAATATTCACATAAGTAAATTGGTAATTGGCATTGGCAAGTCCCAATAAGACTATGGAATGTTCTCCCTTATAATTATAATAATAAGACCCTTCCGATATAGGTGCTCTAAATTTGATGTGTTTTCCATCTAGAGCTCCCAAACATTGTGGAAACTGCCACCGGTTTTGAAAACCTTCCGCTATTGATTTCCACTCCTCAGTTGTGCTTGGTGTCTAAAATATATAATAATTAGATCTGAATCCAAATATCAATACAATTTTACTTACCCGAAGATAGTCATTTTTTAAATTATCGATTATAGCCTTACATACTTCAGGAACAAACTTGCTTATCGTTGACTCATGTATTCTGGTAGCGTACATCAAGGATCGATAGGTTTCTCCAGCTGCTAAAAATCTAAATGTCACTTCGAATCTATAAAAATAAATTTATTTGACCACAGTGTATTTCAAGAAATTATTTGACTTAGTTGCAAATTATTAAATATTCATCAATAAAATTGATTGGAATTTGACCGATTACCCAATACTTCTAACATCTATATTATTATATATAATAATAATATAACTATATTTTACAAATCTAATAACATAAAATATCGAGGTATATTATAAAACATTTATGTGATACAAAAAATTAAACAATTATTAAGTTTTTAGATTACAATTATAATAGTCACACCATGACTAATCAGTCATATAATGTCTGATAATGTGACTAATAAAATTGATATAAAAACTTAATAATTGTTTTATTTTTTGTTTAATGGATTATCACAAGGTAACGGTCAGTTTAATCAATTTTCTATTTATGTGATAAAAACAAAACTGACACATTCATCAAGCAAACAAATTGTAGACTGAAACGATATACAGGCCCATCTGTATCTTTGTCCTAATTCCTATTTTAATTGAGTGTATGATACAATTTGCTCGAATATTGTGAATGTACGGTTTTAAGAAGTGCGTTAACTCACCTGCTGCGAGCAGAAATTGATTCACGAAGAACTGTGTCTTCTTTCTTTATTGAATTTGCCACTAAATTTAAAATATGTTCAAACTCCATATTATCCATTCTTAGAAAATTTCTATAAGCAAGTGGATCTTCAATTTTTAACTCCGTATTCAACATTGATAATACGTTTGAACCATCATCTCCATTTCTTCGGTTAATCCATGATCTACACCATAATTTTCGTCTGGATCTTCGATTTTTGTGGTGTTTGTACATTTTTGTTATTAAATATAATGCACTTGCACCTGCAGCTAATTGATCATCCATTTTAACACTTAATGCACAACACTACAACACTTTAATAGCAATTTTGTGAGGTTATGTCTACCATTACGAATGTAAACAAACTCGAACATCTGTCACGTGCATCAGCCAATAGAATGCCGTCTTCCATGCATTTTCTTCTACAATAAACTCTATGGTGTCATACAGGGATATATTAAAATGTATAGAAATTGCTCAAGGGCAAACTATACAAACGACTATATAGAAAGTTGTACAAGAAAATGTATGGTGTCACACAGGCATTAATTGGATGTAGTTATGCATAAAGGAACCAATCCACATTTTGTCGAAAATGAGTTATATGCACCACAAGACTTAAAATGCATGGTTCTATAATTTGCATAAAAGAACTAAAGAAAAATTAGAACTTAAAGTGCCATCTAGCGAATGTTACCGTAATGCCTATTATAAAATGATAATATTGTAATCTGCATAATAGATCCAAACTGCTGGTTCTTTTATGCGAGTTATTAATTTTAAATGTATACACGCATAAAAGAACCAAGTGAGCGGATTGGTTCTCTTATGCAAATTGAAGTTAAATCAACAGCTGTCAACTGCTCACGCATGCCTTAAAAGTAAAGTGTATATTATTTTGTTAAAATGGCTTTACCAAGGGGAAAAGTATTAGTGAATTTAGCAAAGAAGGTAGGTCTACTTATTTATATATTAAGTGTTACTGCATGTGCTATTTTACGCCAGAAATTAGTCAAGAAGTTAACATAACCTAAAAACAATAGATAAAAACTGCTAAAAATCTTATAAAAACTAATATTACTTGTTGTTCGTGAATCATAAATTAAGTTAATACAAACTTTTGCATTATTACACAAATATAATTTTGATTCTCACTCACTAAACTTGTTACTTATTACTAGGGCAACCAAAAATATGCATATGCATATTTTTTTTCATGCATCTGATAGAGAAGTGGAATAAACAGAAATTTGTTTCAGATTAAACTGTAAAATTTAAGCCCTATTTGTTTGGGCATATTTTTGCATATTTCATCTATAAGGGCATATTTTTGCATATTTTATCTATAAGAGCATATATTGCATATTGGGGAGTTATATGGCATTTTTAGAAAAAAACTGCATATTTTTAATGCATATTTTCGATATTTTTGTTTTTTATAAATTTAATGATTTGGTAAAAGTTTGAATTACATAAATAATTGTTTTGGAAATAGTTACATTTGGTTATTTAAAAAATAAAAAATATGTAGTGCAAATGAAGAAAAACAAAATAGTGAATATGACGATTGCGGCAGTAAGAGAGGAAAAAAGTAGAGTGTGCGACGTGCGTACCGTTTTGTCGCCAGACTTGCCAGGTAGTTCCCCGATTTCTATTTGCCGGCCAATGTTCCGTTCCGACCGTTCCGTTAGTCACGCGTAAACTCTGAAAGATTGTGTGCTCTTCTCTTTGCTCGCGTGAATAAAACATATTTAAACTACAGCGTAATTGAAAAAGTGGTAAGTATAAAAATTTAATTAAAATGATAATACTTACTATAACTTAAAAATTATTTAAAGATTATGCCCAAAAGTAAAGACGTCGATGTCAGAAAAGTTATCTCAATATGTGCGTGAATATCCGGAATTTTAAACTGATGGCAAGGTGCTATTTTGCAAAGTGTGCAATAAATCAGTGTAAGCCGAGAAAATTTTTATGGTAAAACAGCATTTAACAACAACAAAACATATCGAACTTGACAACAGGAATAATGCAAAAAAAACTACGCAAGCTTTCTTTGGCAAATGTATATCAAACGATGCTGAATTTGCAGAAGATTTATGTAACGCTCTCGTTTCCGCTGATATACCATTATATAAAATGCGTAACAAAAAATTAGTGTTGTTCCTAGAAAAGTATACGGAATACAAAGTACCATCAGAAACCACTCTTCGAACCAATTACGTTAAAAAGCTTTACAAAAATACTGTAGATCATATACGCAGTTGCATCAAAGATCGCTTCGTATGGGTTTCAATCGATGAAACAACCGATGCAACTGGAAGATATGTAGCAAATGTTATTATTGGGATTTTAGATGACGATGAGCTAATTGCTAAACAAATTTTTTTGTTAAATACTGCAGTACTAGACAAGGCAAATCATAGCACAATTGCAAGACTATTTGATGCTTCAATTAAGATTTTGGGTGAAAATTTTAATCGAGATTTGATTCTACTTTTTATATCAGATGCTGCTCCATACATGGTAAAAGCAGCACAGGCCATACAAATATTTTACCCAAAAATAACACATCTAACTTGTCTTGCACATGGACTTCATAGAGTATGTGAGCAAATTCGAGGCATCTATACTAACGTAGATCGCCTTATAGCAAATGTAAAAAAAGTGTTTTTAAAAGCGCCATAAAGGGTACAAATTTTCAACGACAATGCACCTGGTCTAGCACTTCCTCCGCAACCAGTAACTACTCGATGGGGAACATGGATGGACGCCGCAAACTACTATGCCACCAACTTTGAAAAAATTGTGAGAGTATTTGATTTATTGGACGAAGAAGATGCCGCCTCAGTTAAGATTTCAAAGGACCTCTTAAGTGACGATACAATAAAATTAGATTTACTTTTTATCGCATCAAGTTATGGATTCCTAAGCGCATCAATAAAAACATTAGAATCGTCTGGGTTACCACTTTCTGTACAGATTGGGGTGGTAACACATGTTCAGGAAGTAATTAACAGCAATAACGTAAATAGTGAATCAGCTAACTTGGTAAAAAAAAACTTGCCACAATCATTTCAAAAAATCATGGTTTTTTAACTTTGAAAGAAATTTCGGCGTGTTTGGCTGGAAGATCTACAACAACAAATCAAAAATACAGTGTTAGTGAAACAATGTCATTTAAATTTGCACCCATAACATCGGTTGATGTGGAGAGAAGTTTTTCGATGTATAAAAATCTCTTGCGCACAAACAGACAAAGTTTCCTATTTGACAATTTAAGTGAGATATTTGTCATTTATTGCAATCAAAATTTAAATTAAAGCTATTTATGTTTTATAGTTTTTATTCTAAATAAAAATAATAAACAATTTTGATTTATTTTATTTTGTTATTATCCTTACCTATAGATTTAACAGGATATACATTTTAAATTTTTTAAAGAGCATATTTTTATTTTTATAAAGCATATTTTTATTTTTATAAAGCATATTTTCATTTTTATAGAGCATTTTTTAAGCGCTTAAAGTAGATTTTTTAGAGCATATTTTTGGTTGCCCTACTTATTACATTGCAGAAAGAAAAAGATATAGCTATCGAACCCAATGATGAAAATGAATTTAATAATGAGAATATAGAAACTGCAACTACTTCCCAGACAAAAAATGAAGAGGTACAGAAACAACATAGTGTTCCAAATCGAGATGAAGATGATTTTTGTGATGATTCTAACATAGGAGGCCCCGATTTCATGCCAGCGAGGTTAGAAAAAAATATTAATGTTTCCAAAACTCCAAATTTAAACAATGAAGACGTATCTGATGAAGGAAGTGAGAACTATGAAGAAGAAGATAAGATTCCGTTAAAAGGTTGGAAAAGGAAATATGTTGATGAAAATGAATTTAATAATGACATTATAGAAAATGTACAGGTACAACATAGTACTCCAGATCCAGATGATTTTTCTGATGATTCTATAGCAGACCCTGATTTCATGCCAACCAGGTTAGAAAAAGTAATTCAAGGTTCAACTCCAAATTTAAACAATGAAGAATCGGATGAAGAAAGGGAGACCAATGAAGAAGAAGAAGAAGAAGCTGCGACTCCTAATAGAAGGCCCTTAAAAGGCAGGAAAAGAAAATATGCTGGCCAAACTCGTGAGATACGGAAGAAGTTAAAAAATAGCAACGAAGGCTACATTGATCAGAAAGGAATTGGAAGAAAGGCTAAACAGTTTAAAGACTATGTATGTAGATGTAAGAAGAGATGCAACAAAGTGGTTTCTTTAGAAAAAAGAAAAGCGATATTTAATAAATATTGGGAACTTGCCAATGACAACACACAGACAGCGTTAATAGGGCATTTAGTTAGGGAAGTAGATATAAGCTGCAGATACAGTGAACAGGAAAATTTTAAAAGAAAATATACTCGCGTTTATTCAATCGCCGACAAACGTGTTTGCCGTGAGCAGTTCATAAAATGTTTAGGCGTATCTACTAAACGAATTAATACAGCATTAAATAAAATAAAGTCTGATAGTATTGTAGACAAAATAGGCGTTCATGGTGGTTATAATAAAATCGACACAGGAAGAAAAATAGAAGTAATCGATCATATTAACAAATTTCCGAAATATAAATCTCACTATCGGCGAGAACAAAATAACGCTGAGTTCTTGGAGAGTTTTATGACAATACAAAAAATGTATTCCTTATACAAAGAAGGAGTTCAAAATCCGGTTAGTTATGAGAAATATAAACATATATTCTATACTAACTTTAATTTGCGTAGAAAGCCTCTTAAAAAAGACACATGCAATTTGTGTGATAAGCTGGATGCTACTATGAAATCAACCGAAAACGATGAAAAGAGAGAAAAAATTAAAAAAGAGCATGTATTACATTTAGAAGCTCAAGAATCTGCAAGAAAGAGAATGAATGCAGATATGTTACGAGCAACACAAGACGACACATTAGAAATATTGACATTTGATATGCAAAAAACGCTGCCTCTTCCAAGAATACCGACCAACATAGTATTCTACAAACGTCAAATATGGTTATATAATACAGGCATACATGCATGTAAGTTAAATCAGGCTTATTGTAATACTTGGGTTGAAGGCACATCAGGTCGCGGTGCTCAGGAAGTGAGTTCTTGCCTTTTAAGACACATCAGATTAAATTTGACACCAAATATCACTGAGTTGATCCTTTGGTCCGATTCATGCTCTGGACAAAACAGAAACATTAAAATAATCCTTATGCTTAAAGCAGCTATGGAACTTAAAGATACGTTAAAATCTATTTCCTTGCGATTCCTTGTAAGTGGACACAGTTTTCTGAAGAATGACAGTGACTTTGGCGACATTGAAAAGGCATTGAAGCTTCAACAAAGACTCTATACTGAGGATGATTATATGCAGGTAATGCGACAATGCAGAAAAAAAAAATCCTATGATAGTTCAAAAAATGTCTAAAGAAGAATTTTACGGGTCACTAGATTTGGAAAAAAATATTACTAACAGAAAAGTAGATGTAGATGGTAACAATATAAATTGGCTGAAATTCAGAGAAATAAAAATTTATAAAGATAAACCATACTCTATTTTTGTTAGTGAGGATAATAGTGGCATTTGTCATGAAGTTGATTTAACAAAAAAACAGCCAAAACGAAAGGCCAGACCTGCTCAAGAATTGTTATCAGAAACTTCATTTTTCGACCTTTTAAAACCGTTATGGCCAAATGGAAAGCCAATTTCTGCTGAAAAGTTTGCAGATATTCAATCTATGATGCACTTAATTCCTGAAGATTGCAGGGAATTTTATGAAAACTTAAAGAAAAACGACTTGACGAAAGACTATCTTGATGGATATGATCAGAATGTTGATTTTGAATTTGAATAAATTGCATTTTTGTTTATACCTATCTGTATTTTGTAATACATAATAATAAATATTAAATAAAGTTCTTCTTTTCTTATTATTTTTATAATCGTTTTAAAACATGTGATTGGGCTCTAATGACATATTTATTATACTGCATTTATTACTTTTGATTGAAGTGAACATTTCAAAAAATAAGAATGTTTTTTAATTTGTCTTGTTTTGTTCTTTTTGTGGATCGGTTCCTTAATGCATAACTACATTATACGTTTATAATTGTATAATGTACTTTTGCATAAAAGAACCAAGCCACAAAAACATGGGGATAGGGTTGTATTTTGATATTTTGATTATACTGCATTTGTTACTATTGGTTGAAGTTAATATTAAAAAAAAAACCATTTTAAAAGTTGTCTTATAAAGGCTCAGCATTTTTGTAAAAATGAAAACGTTCAAATGGCTATATCTCATCTTGGTCTTTTGTGGGTTGGTTCCTTTATGCATAACTACATCCAATTGGAGTTTGTAAATTAACTTTTAAGTATGTTTTTTTTAGAGTAATTATCCCCTTTCGTTATTTCCCTTTTGTCTTGTTTGATTATCATCTGTCCTTATTTATTTGAGCCAAACCTGCGCAGGGGACTTTTGAGTTCTGGTCCCAGTGTCCCAGGGAGAATTAGGATCCCGAGCCTTTTCCACCTCTGACTCTTGCCAAGGTATCATCGCATAAGCGGATAAGGCAATACAAATTATATTTATGTGCAATTATAAATTGTTTCGCTCAATAGCGGATTTAAATATTTGTATTAAGTCAGGTGTAACCGTGTTCTGGGAGCAAGTAAAAGCTGTGGCTCAATGTTCAAGTTTTTGTAATTGTAAAGCTCATTAAACTGCAATTATTGTCATTGTCATGAACCACCATACTCATTGTTAAGAAGAATCTTTTTCACCCACGTGGAAACCGTGCCGGGAGTTCTGAAGCAGGAGAAGCCCTCCTACTTGTTTTACATATTTGTGCCATGTACTATTGGTACTAATTCTAATTTTGTTGTGTATGTGCGGTGGCAACGCGGCGCTCACGGCGAACCGGCAACCGCGCGCCGCCTGCCGGGAGTCTCGGTAGACACGTCGGGCGGACCATATAGTAATGGCAGTCATCCATGTCGTTTAGCCAGTGCTAGTTTTAGTCCGCGGAAATTATACTTAGTTACCATTATTGTAAGTTACATGTCAATAAAGATCTTGTTATTAAGTAAACATAACAAATTTTGTTATTTTTATATTACAATTATTATTGTTATTTTTTTACGATTGTTCAAAAATATGTGTACAAAAAGTGTGATTGTAAAGTGAATGAGAGTTATTTTTTTTTTGAATTTCTTTACTTGTGGTCGCAAGTGACAAAAGTATTATTATTATTTTTATCATTATATTTCATGTTAACCAGCCCTTTCTTTTATTGTGTATCCTTCCCATTCCCATTTTGTTATTTTATTATTTCAGTATAGGTTTATTGATCTCCCTAAACGTGCCAGCTGCTGACAGGAATTAAAAACCAAAGGAAAGAGGATTTTAGTTAAGATCAATTGGAGCCAGTTATTTTTCAAACACGTGGGAGTCTTTTAATAACTTTTATTTTAATTTATTGGTTTTGTTGTGCAGCCCGGCCCGTCTCCCTGATCTGAGCCAGGCTAGTCCCAAAATTCGAACTTGAGCTAAAAGCCAACTAAAGAAAACGTTTCTTGATTTTTGTATACCTAAAATTACAATTTGCTTTCCGGTTAAGTTAAACCATTTTCTTAATTCAAATAAGTAACGTTTAGTCTATTATAATTTGTTATTTTATATACTTTTAATGGTTTTACTGATGACAATATGAAAGCATGACGTTGGTATATAAAATATCACAGATGGATGCAATGAATTGATTGTGCCGAGTTACATTAAATTTAATTTTTTATTGATTCTTTAATTGCATATTAATGTAAAATGTTCTTATATTTCAAATATCATCTCTTCTAGACTGTCCACATGTACTGAAAAGTTTCAAAATAAAGGCAAACCAATTACAAGCAAGTGTCTACAATACTCTAACTTATTCTTAACCTTTTTAATAGCGTATAATAAAACTATAAATGATGATAAAAATTATTATGATACGCGGTATCATCTATGATTACCTATTTGTTCAGTTGAGAATGATTAAAATTATTTTATTTAGAAGTAAAATTATTAAGCAAAATTAATTTAAAAATTTTGTTTGGCATTAAGTAAGTTTAATTTTAATCCTTGCTAATAATAGTACAGACATTTATATTTTTACGAATGATTTTGTTATAATAACTTGCATTTTACAATAAAACTAACAACATATATGGCCATTATGTATGTATTTTAATGACTAGAGCCTATAGTATACCTCAAAGATTATGACATGCCAGTATTATACATAAAGTTATTGCATAGTGTTTCTGATCATATTCACATTATCATAAGTTTTTATTTTTATCTTCTATTAAAAAGTTTTTTTTTAATAATCACCACTTTGTGTAAGCAATTTGTATCATTAGTTTTAAATCGTTTTTTTAAATCATTGCATGATTTTAATCGTAACTATTCAAGCAAAATGGATTTAATATTTAGTCTACTTTTTTATCAAAACAATTAAAACATTCTTTTCTTTTACATACATTCTTGAATAATCTTCTATCATCCGCAAACAATTTAAATGACAAGAATCATACTACATACAGGAGGGGAGAAAGTCAAGTATTGCAGTAGAAGGAAACAAATAGAGGCAAGTATCATCAATACTTTTACTTAATTTAAGTTATCATTTTAAACGATTCTTTTATATTACGTACATATGATGATTAAACTCAATTTAAGATACAATGTGTATCATTTATGATTATTTAGAGCAGATACTCTGAAAAATATAAACAAACTGAAATATGTACTCTTTTGCTATATAAAGTTTTAAACATTTCTTTTCTTTTGCAGGCAATGGTCTTGAACCTGAGCTAGAGTAAGGAGGCAAAGTGAAATTTGCAGGCAAGTTTTTACATGTATACATTGTATACGCAAGTAAATATTTTTACATTTTTAACCGTTTTTTATTATAACAGTTATGATTAATCTCAAATTATGAACCTACTATTAAATATTAGATGTGAATGTTCTAATTTGTTCTTTTGAGTAACAACCTAATGTTGCAAAAAATATTAGCCTTTAAGCCAACTAAAGAAAACGTTTCTTGATTTTTATAAACCTAAGATTACAATATTTGCTTTCCTTTCCGG
The DNA here is from genome assembly GCA_963932245.1 of Tachinus rufipes. Classification (NCBI taxonomy): domain Eukaryota; kingdom Metazoa; phylum Arthropoda; class Insecta; order Coleoptera; family Staphylinidae; genus Tachinus; species Tachinus rufipes. The sequence continues at coordinate 34,765,061 of OZ010746.1, read as the reverse complement.
TTAAGTTAAGCCATTTTCTTAATTCAAATAATTAAAGTTTAGTCTATCATAATTTGTTATTTTATATACCTTTAATGGTTTTACTATGATGACAATATGAAAGCATTACGTTGATATATAAAATATCACAGATGGATGCAATGAATTGATTGTACCGAGTTACATTAAATTTAATTTTTTATTGATTAGTCTTTAACTGCATATTAATGTAAAATGTTCTTATGTTTCAAATATCATCTCTTCTAGACTGTCCACATGTAGTGGAAAGTTTCAAAATAAAGGCAAACCAATTACAAGCAAGTCTTCAATATTCTTACTTATTCTTAACTTTTTTATTAGCGTTGTATATAATAAAACTATAAATGATGATAAAAATTATTATGATACGCTGTATTATCTATGATTACCTATTTGTTCAGCTGAGAAAGAATAAAATAATATTATTTAGAAGTAAAACTATTAAGCAAAATTAATTTAAAATTTTTGTTTTGCATTAAGTAAGTTTAATTTTAATCCTTGCTAATAATAGTACAGACATTTATATTTTTACGAATGATTTTGTTATAATAACTTGCATTTTACAATAAAACTAACATCATATATGGCCACTTAAATAACTACATACGTAGTCCATTGTATGTATTTTAATGACTAGAGCCTATAGTATACTTCAAAGATTATGACATGCCAGTACTATACATAAAGTTTTTGCATAGTGCTTCTGATCATATTCACATTATCATAATTTTTTTTATTTTCATCTTCTATTAACCCCACGGAGGTGACGTCAAGTCTAACAGATGATGATGATGATCGTACAAATTTGGACGCTTCAGTACCTTTCTATTTTGTTAACTAGTAACCGCACAGCAAGCGTGAAGTTTGTAACTCGTAGTGTTAGAAAGTTACTAGAAAACAAGCCTGACATGACAGACTTGGCGCCACCTCTGACAATATTTATTTATTTATAATATTTAATTCTAATTTTGTCTTTTTTTGGTAAATTATCTAATAATAATAATTTAAATAAAAAATTTTAACATGTTTTCACCTATTTAGTTATGTCTTATGAATAAGAGCAAAAAAACACCTCCTTTAGAGTTGAATGTGCTACGAGACATACTGGATCGAAGGCTAGATTATGCTTCTGCCGTTGCTATTCTACAACCACAACCAGAAATAGTTCCAGAAACACGAAAAAAGTCATTTTTTTTGTAAAAAGACTAGATTTTATTGCAAAAAATTTATCTGTCTCTCACATCTAAAAATTTGGTGCCCTAATTGCTTCAATTTGAAACCCTATAAAATAATAATAATAATAATAATAATAATAATAATAATAATAATAACTAGTCTTTATTCACTACATTTTACATGTATATATGCTTTTGAAACCCTATAAAATAATAATAATAATAATAATAATAATAATAACTAGTCTTTATTCACTACATTTTACATGTATATGAAAGGGCAAAGTTAATCCTGATGATAATTCTAATTCTCTTATTGCAGAAGGACTGGCAGCCCATTAAAAAGGGAAAAGAAAAAAAAATAAAGAAAAAAATATTTTGCAAAACCATCACATTTTGATTTTTGTTAGAAAAATACGAGAAGAGGATCGCTAACCTTGAAATAAAAAACCGGAAACTCACCGCCCTGATGCGTAGTTAGAAAACTATCTCCGTAGCAGAAAAAGTCGCCAACGCCATCATTACCATTACCGACGCAGAACGCCCTACCTCAGGAAACGTCTCTGATGGCAACTCGCGGCATCAAAGCAGACTCAAAAAGGAAGAGGCCTGTGCCGCCGCCAAGGATCGTGACACCATCTTACCCAAAAAATTCGCTAAAAAAGAACAAATAAATTACATAAGTTTTCTACACTACTTAAAAAAAAAGCTTTTAAAAAGGTCAGGTTCTGCCTTGTAGTAAAAGAATGAGTTAGGTCATGACCTTGCCATGCTTGAAAAGGTAAATGATGAAGAAGTCACCAGCAAAAATTGACCCTCATAAACAATTAGTGTGGGCCAAACATCGATGGAGTTATTCAGCTCGGAACTGCCAATACAAGATAAAAAGTTTAAGTATTAATATCTCTCATCACATAAATTTGAAAAGTTTTAAAATTAGCATTAAAAATAAAATATCTTAATTAAAATTAGATGTGGTTGAAAAATATATTACACTTAAAGTAAATTTTGATTTATTTGGAGTACATGTCACAAAAGTTAAAAACAAGACATTAAATCATTTAACTACATACCTACGTAGTTGTAACAGCTTATACTGAATTGACAATTTATGTGATAAATTCATTGAGAAAATTCACTTGTTTTTTTTTTTACATTCAACAATATTTTTGTCCAACAAATTATTGGTTGTCCAATGGATGGTCCAATTAGTCCATCTATTGCAGAAATAGTGATGAAGTAGAAATTTTGAGGTACAAAATTTATTCAACTCTTGTCATCCAAAATTAAAATTCATAGTGAAGCAAGAGTATGAATGCCGTTTTTAGATACGTGGAGGGTAAGGGATGTAGATAATATAGTAAAATTAGATTGGTATGTTAAACCTACCAGTTTAGAAAGATATATACCGTTTGATTCAGATCATCCAATAAAATACAAAATCAATACAGTATTAGCCATCAAAAACAGGATACTTAAGATCTCTCACTCAAATTTTCACCATGACAAAATTATACAACATTTTAAAAAACAATCGATTTCCTAATGAGCTCATAAAAAAACTTTTGCTCAAGAAGTATACTTCCTTTTGCTACTCATCCAGTAAATACACAGAATACAATGTCATCACCACCAAAAAAATCATTTCATAAACTTCCGTTTATTGATGCGACACAAAAGTTAATTTATTCACGTGCTATTCACTAAAAGACCCTATTCCGTTTGTGTGTCGACAAGATTTGGTGTACGCCATACAATGCCAGCAGTGTGATTCTGTCTATATAGGACAAACTTCAAAAAGATTAGCACAACACAAAAGTGATATTAGTTACAAACCCAAATCAACAGGATTAAGCATGCATTAAAATGCTACTAGAAATTTGCCCAATTATAACTAATTGTATTCTCGCATTAAACGTAACTTTTTGGAAATGTGCTATAATTAAGCAAAAAAAATACAAAAAATAAAAAAAAAAAAAAGATTTTGCAGGGCTTAGTAATATTTATATAAATTTGTTAAGCCGCCACATATTTTAGGCCCTGATGAAGCTACCATTAAGTAGCAAAACGTTTGCTGAAATAATTAATTTTAATCAATTTTATTTAAAAAATTATTGGAACCAACAAAATACAATAAAAGATTTGAAATACAAAGGTTTTTTAAATTATTTCTATAACACCTAATGGTATATAAGTCAATAAAATATTTGACGTTGTTTCCCGTTACCCAACACAATATTATAAGAATACGTCAATTATCTTACTCAAGTATGTATAAAATATTGTCTGTTAGTAATGTTAAAAATTACATGAACACAAACAAAAAATTAGCCCATTCCAAAAACAACTTAAATTTTTCTACTTGACATGCAAACGAAAAGGATTAATTCCTAGCTTTATTAAAAATATGTGCAAATCTCAACGTTCAACTGATTCACCTACAAGAAAACAACTTTAAGAAAATTGATAGCTTCATCCATATACAGGGTGATTCTTAACCTATGCGCATAAACTCGAAGAATTATAGTTTACAATCAATATTATTATCCGGCGGATCCAGCCAATATTTTAAAGATTCGGTTCCGGCCAGATCTTGACAACTATTCGGTCAGATTCTGGCAGGCTCGGCCGGATCCGATTTTTTTTATAAATGAAACTAATGAAACTAGAATAAAAATGTAAAAAAAAACAAGTGAAGTTTATTAATAGAATTTAAACAAAAATATTATAGAGCATGAAAATAATAATAATAAAAATAATCATAATATAATAATATTCATAAATAATAATTAAAATATTATATTAATCGGTATTATCAATAATATTTATATTATAATGTAGGAAAATTAATTTTCTTCCATGATTTGTGGTCAATCAGCCTGAGAAAATATTTTTTTGCTGAAAACGCTAGATGGCGGCGCTGATAGATATTGATTTTTTAAATTTTTATGGATCAGGCCGGATCCGGTTGGATTCGGTTTCGGTCCGATTCCGGTTTTTTTTTTAAGATGAAGGTTCCGGTTCCGGCCAAAAAGTGGATCCGGCTGCATCACTATTTATGACTATAATCTTAAAACGTTTAACATTTCTTTGCAGATCCCAAATCTAGTATTAGAAAATAATAATGGAACAACATGGTAATGGAAAAATTGCCACTAACAAAAGATATTATTATATTTAAAAATTACAAAGTAAAAATTGCTGATGAAAGCATGGAAATTCTTAAAAAAAAATTATATATATATATAATAAATTTAAATATTTAGTAGAAGAGATGTCCTATATGTTAGCGTAGAATTATATTTTACTCTTTTATATTAACCAGAATTTCCATTTCATTTATTACTAGTATATTAATAATTATTTAAAATAAATTCAATGCACTTTTAATAATTTTACGTCATTTTTGTAGATATAATCGATCGGCTATTAAGCCTGTGTGACACCATACATTTTCTTGTATAACTTTCTATATAGTCGACTGTACAGTCGCAAAATGTATGGTGTCACACACAAATACAATTTTCTATATAGTTTGTATGAGGAAATCTAGTTTATTGTATGTATTCTGCGCGAGTTTATGCGCACACGTAGTTTACGAATGTGAACCGTATTGGCGACACATGTTGCACTCGGCGAACAAACGAAACGGCACGTGTTAGTTAGTTTAGTTAGTGAACAAAAATGTCTTGGACCAAGAAACAAGTAATAGCATTAGTGGGATGCTATGAAAAACATCCATGTTTATACAGGGTTAAATTGCCCCTATATAAAAATAAACATGCGAGGAATAATGCATTGGAGCAGATTCTAGATGAAATGATAGTAATTCGCCCAGAGACAGTAGCAATGGACATAAAATTAAAATATAATTCCCTTAGGAGTACTTTTTTAAATGAAAGAAAAAAAAATGTTGGCTTCGAACAAAAGTGGTGCTGGTTCTGATGATGTAAGTAATAAAGTATCCGAAGTATCAATATGCAACATTCTCAAGAATAGCATATAAGTACCTCAGGTTAAGTATTTCTTTTAAATATAATCTTTTTCATTTTAGATATATATACCTAGCTTATATTATTATAAGCACATGACATTTTTATTGGACAGTGGCGTTGACCCCCGACAATCCATTGATTCCATTAGTTTTAGTGAGGATCCAGATATAACAGAAAACACAATGAATGTTGTAAGTATTTTATAAATATATTCTTGTTTACAAAAATAAAAATGTATTCTTAAATATCAAACATCAATTTTTATAATTTTTTGTTTGTAGGATCTAGATTCATCATTGATGAGTTTTGATTTAGATGAGATTCGGAGCCCTTCACCATCGGACCATTCTGAACTACCATCAACTAGCAGGGAATGTACTCCATCTAGAACACTAACTACAAAAAAAAAGAAGAAAAAGACGATGATGATCTTTCTATGGACAATGCCGCAGCAGCCATTAGTAAAATGGCAGATGTTATTGAAGGACCTTCCTTAATTACATCGGGGAAAAAATGAAAAAAATTACGGATATAAAAATGATAGATAAATTGGAAATAGAAATTCAAAACTCTGTAAATAAAACATACAGTGAATTTATTAATAAAGAAATATAATATTTGCATATATAATGGGCTTACATATATGTGATCACCTTCCCTTACATTTAAATAAGTGCTAGTACGTGCATCTAGTACAGGATGTGATTATAAACTATCAAGGTTTTTGTTAAAAATGGTTTAAAAGGTATTTACTAGACTAGTAAATTTGTGAATAATAGTACAAACCATTTAAGCTGCAGTTTTATTAAACTTATAAATGTTTATGACCTTTCTTCTACAATTTGCTTGACAGGTCTAAAACCACAATTTCACCACATTTTATTGTACTAAAAATAAATGGCTTTATATTGTTATATGAAATGTACATGAAACTAGTGTTATGCAATAAGTTTAAAAAGTAGATTAGATAAATTATTATAAATTATGTCTACGAACAGCTTCCTCTTGCCATTCCACTTTTCCAAAATCAGAAACAAAATAGTCTCTAAATTCATCTCGAACTTTATGTGCAGTTGCTGTTGATGTTTGCTGGTAGTTTTGAGCTGATATAGATGTTAATGGGCATTTATTTTGTTTTTCTTTGGAATTTATATAATTTTTTCCATGCTTAATTAAAAAATTGTGCAATAGCACACAAGTCAGTGTAATTGTCTCCACTTTTTCTGGTGATAAATTGATCGGGTTTAATAATATACGGAATCTATTAGACAAAATACCAAATGCATTTTCAATTATCCTTCGAGCTCTCGATAATCGATTATTAAAAATTTTGTTATCGTGAGTTAATTTTGTGGAAGGGTATGGCTTCATTATTTTTGTCGATAATGAAAATGCAGCATCAGTAACAATGACATAGGGTACTTTCAATCCTCTTCCCAATAATTTACTTGCTGGTGGTAAATTCAAAGAATTATCAAAAAGTGCAGTGGACAGTGTGCATTCTTGGAAAACACCACCATCACTTATGCGACCATTGACACCAATATTCACATAAGTAAATTGGTAATTGGCATTGGCAAGTCCCAATAAGACTATGGAATGTTCTCCCTTATAATTATAATAATAAGACCCTTCCGATATAGGTGCTCTAAATTTGATGTGTTTTCCATCTAGAGCTCCCAAACATTGTGGAAACTGCCACCGGTTTTGAAAACCTTCCGCTATTAATTTCCACTCCTCAGTAGTGCTTGGTGTCTAAAATATATAATAATTAGATCTGAATCCAAATATCAATACAATTTTACTTACCCGAAGATAGTCATTAGATAGCCTTACATACTTCAGGAACAAACTTGCTTATCGTTGACTCATGTATTCTGGTAGCGTACATCAAGGATCGATAGGTTTCTCCAGCTGCTAAAAACCTAAGTGTCACTTCCAATCTATAAAAATAAATTTATATTACCACAGTGTATTTCAAGAAATTATTTGACTTAGTTGCAAATTATTAAATATTCATCAATAAAATTGATTGGAATTTGACCGATTACCCAATACTTCTAACATCTATATTATTATATATAATAATAATATAACTATGTATATTTTACAAATCTAATAACATAAAATATCGAGGTATATTATAAAACATTTATGTGATACAAAAAATTAAACAATTATTAAGTTTTTAGATTACAATTATAATAAGTCACACAATGACTAATCAGTCATATAATGTCTGATAATGTGACTAATAAAATTGATATAAAAACTTAATAATTGTTTTATTTTTTGTTTAATGGATTATCACAGAGTAACGGCCAGTTTAATCAATTTTCTATTTATGTGATAAAAACAAAACTGACACATTCATCAAGCAAACAAATTGTAGACTGAAACGATATACAGGCCCATCTGTATCTTTGTCCTAATTCCTATTTTAATTGAGTGTATGATACAATTTGCTCGAATATTGTGAATGTACGGTTTTAAGAAGTGCGTTAACTCACCTGCTGCGAGCAGAAATTGATTCACGAAGAACTGTGTCTTCTTTCTTTATTGAATTTGCCACTAAATTTAAAATATGTTCAAACTCCATATTATCCATTCTTAGAAAATTTCTATAAGCAAGTGGATCTTCAATTTTTAACTCCGTATTCAACATTGATAATACGTTTGAACCATCATCTCCATTTCTTCGGTTAATCCATGATCTACACCATAATTTTCGTCTGGATCTTCGATTTTTGTGGTGTTTGTACATTTTTGTTATTAAATATAATGCACTTGCACCTGCAGCTAATTGATCATCCATTTTAACACTTAATGCACAACACTACAACACTTTAATAGCAATTTTGTGAGGTTATGTCTACCATTACAAATGTAAACAAACTCGAACATCTGTCACGTGCATCAGCCAATAGAATGCCGTCTTCCATGCATTTTCTTCTACAATAAACTCTATGGTGTCATACAGGGATATATTAAAATGTATAGAAATTGCTCAAGGGCAAACTATACAAACGACTATATAGAAAGTTGTACAAGAAAATGTATGGTGTCACACAGGCATTATTCTATGGGTTCTTTATAGATATTTAATTCTCTTTTATTCTTTTGGCAAAAGGTGTTGCCGAAGCCGAAGTCAAAATTAATCAAAAAATTCAATAGGCAAACGTATTCAACCTTTTATTTTATGTATAGGTACAGATGTTTCTAACATAACAAAAACATTTATATATTTTGACAATGTTAAACTCATCATATTTAATTGATTTAGAATATCCAAAACAATCAAAAACTTTCTGAAATTTTGTACGAAATTATTTCTTTGGAATTAAGTCAGCTGACAATTAATCAAAGGTGAATATTCTAATAAATAAAATAGATATAATAACAAACTGATCCTAGAGTATAATGTTTAATGTCTTTCTTTTTGTGAAATAAATAATAATTAAAAGTGAAATATAGTTTTAATTTAACTTCCTTGTAGCAGTACAAATGATAGATTTTTTATGTTGAATGGCAATAAGTTATTTTTTATACAAAATAATAAATTCTATTTGATTCACAAATGTAATTTCTTCGGGCTTCCTGCAATTTAAACATATTAGAAATAATTAGTGAACATTCGGACAGTTTGTAGCGTGCCAAATGAAAAAAAAAATACAAAAATTAGTAAACAAATATTTATTAATTGGAAATATATACCTTTTTTGTCGAGACTGATCACCTCAGACAACTAACGTAACATCCGGTATATGGATAATATAAACTTACCATTGGCAATCGATGTTGATACACCTCTATTTAAGGATTTGTTTACTATAACAAGTAAATATATATGGTAAAATGTATTTAATTTTGACTGCTAGTTATTATATGTAATAAACTGCTATAATTTGTTATTAATCTTGGGAATGATATCATAAGATTATATTTATAGATTTTTAGAGGTAAAGTAGTTTTAATACCTTATATTATCTACAAACTTTCATTATTATTATCTACTCTTGATGATATTACCTTGTATTATGGCTGGAAGAGTTTTTTTATACAAACTGTTAAATATTTTAAAATTTGTTCAGATAACCATGGAAGAATTGAGTCTGGAAAACTCACCTATGTCATTGCCTGCGACTCCAGGGCGATCAGTGGAGCGAGAGGCGGTTTATGCCCTTAAAATAGCATCTTTGTTGGGCATGAGGACGCCTCCCAGAAATTGTTCTTCGCCATTGTTGGAGACAACAAATGAGATAAGTGAAATTCCAAAGACACCTATGAGGGAAGATCCGGATCCATCCATGAAGATTGTCCCACTGCAGGATGGATATGCATTTCCGTCGAGAATAGAAGATCCATGGTTTGCGGAAAGAGGTGCCATTCTCGTGACAAAGGCCCAGGTCGTGCCAACACCATCACCAGCGGGAGGAAGGAAAAGAAAATGCCGGAGAAGTAAGAAACCGAGACAAAGACGATACCGGATGAAGATTTCTGAGACACAGACTATTAAATTTTTTATAAATAAAAAAATGAGAATTAGTAATAGAAAATGTTAAATGTATTTATCGTTATTATGTTATATAATTAAAAATGTTATTACCTTAAATTTCCTTCTCCAAACACTACAGATACTATACACACAATTACATCACACTATTAACCTATAACACCAATTTATGACAGTCAGAATATACACTTCAAAATTTCATTCCGTAAGGTTAATCACATCTATAATACTAGTGATTTTTGTTATATATATTACAGCTGAGAAAACTGTATAAATTATTTTTTTGATCAAAGATACCACATGTAGTCAACGTAAACAAACCCCACTCCTATGCCAGCACTATATAAGGGCGTGCAAACGTTCATACGAGAGGAGATCGAGAGAGAGACCGATCCGCTAAATTAAGTAGGCTGTAACCAAATAGGTTATGATCTAAATTTTTAGAGTGAGCAGTGTGATCGTAAAGATATACCGATCCATTGACTTGATAATTAAGGTAGACGTGATCGAGGGAAAGACCGATCCGTATAAATAATAAAATATCTAGGGAAGATAGATCGTGATAAAGACCGATCCATCTTATAGGGAGTGAGATCAAGATAATAACTGATCCACTTATGTAGTAAATGAGTAGGAGAATAAGGAAAAAATTATGTAGAATATGTTTTGTTAATTAATAAAACTTTAAGTTTATCTTAAATTTCTTTAGTTTTTTTATTGTTTTAAAACTAGGAAAATCAGATTTTTTTAATAAAATTATAATAAAACAATTGGAGCCCGATAGGATACTCTGGTAAGAAAAATAATTTCTAAATCCAGATATAAGTTTTTTTGTAAAAAGATTTGAACCACGACCTACGCCGCAGGTAGTTAGCCGGACCTGTCAAAAGAACCTGACAGTATAGCCTCCACTCTAGGTTGAAGAGAAAAGGTTATAAGTGGAGCCCAACGCGTGGGGCCCGATTTAAGAAAGTAGTAATAATTAATTATTAGATAAAAATTATTGTTGAACAGATTCAGATATATAAATAGTTCAAGTATAGAAAGTTAGGAAATTTACTTAAAAATTTGTCTTGGTAGGGATATGTATAAAACTGTAGTGATTTAAGGAGTTAAGCTCAAATTTCGATTACACATGTCGAGTCACTAATTTATTATATCCTGATTTTGTATGAACAATTGTAAACAATTGTTTATTTGTTGTATGGTTTGTGTGTCTTAAGTGACTGAATTTAGATAGTTGAGTAAACTATTATTAACCGTGTGGTTTGTGCGTCTTAAGTGACTGAATTTTGATAGTTGTGGAAACTATTATTAGCCGTGTGGTTTGTGTGACTTAAGTGAAGTCAAAGTTTTTGAACGTTAAGAATTATACAAAGAAAAGAATTACAACAAAATGTTGCCAAGGTTACTTCTGAAGCACGAGGTAATTTATGAACTCCATATTCGAGGATATGAAGACCTTAATTTAAACGTTTCGGAATTAAAGTTTGTTCTCAAGCGGTTTAACGCAAAGAATATAGTCCCCATATCAGAATATGATAATGAGTTTGAAAAGAATGACGAAGAAGAAATAGAGAACTCTCTAAAGAGTGTAGAAACACTAATAGGGAAACTCTCTAGTAAAAGCACAAAAGAAATTGAAGATAAAATTAGGACCAGAATCGCCCATGTACAGCATAGGATTGGCCGAATTAAAATTCCAGAAGAAGATGAAACTGGATTAAAGAAAAAACAAGATAAACTTGCTAATCGCTGTGTCACACTGGAAGCGAAATTAGCTAATGCAATAGCAACAGCGCTAAAAGTACTACAAGGTTCAACAGAAGCTGAAGAAGAAATTGTAGGTGAAGAAGCTGATTTCGAAGAATCATCTTCAGAGTCAGAATCAGACCTATCGGAAGATTTAAGCCTTCCAGCTGCTGCGGTAAGTCCTAACCCAATATTGCACTCATCACCTAGAACGATCATGACGACCAGACTAGCTGATCCTCAACAACCTGAGCTATCGTATACTCCACCTCCAGCAGCGTCAAATTTCCAACCACCTGAGATACCCAGAAGTCATCAAGGAAGTGCATTACCTGTTTTCAAATGGGATTTAAAGTTTAAAGGAAATAGTGATTCCGAAGGAGTGCTGACTTTTTTGGAAAGAGTTGAAGAACTACGAGTGGCAAGAAGATGTTCCAAGAGAGAATTGTTTGATTCAGCGTTAGACCTGTTTGCCGGTGAAGCGTTGCCGTGGTTTAGAAGTGTCAGACTACGCGTCAGGTCTTGGGATGAACTTGTCCAGGAAATTAAGTCTGATTTTCTGCCATCGGGTCATGATGAAGAAGTATGGGAAGTTATTAGAGCCAGGAAACAGACAAAAGGAGAAAAGGTCACTTTGTTTATTGCCGGGATGGAAAATTTATTCAGACGATTGAGCATTGTACCTGATGAAGACCATCAAATTAAACAGGTGAGAAAAAATCTATTACCAGTTTTCATCGCTAGGTTAAGTCTAATACAACCAACATCGATAAGAGAATTGAATCAACTTTGTAAAATGATTGAGGAGACTTTACCAACGATGCCTATGGCGAGACCTGTAGCTAAAATCAATGATAGTAGTCTCAAACCGGAGAAAAAATGTTGGAACTGTGATAGATTAGGACACAACTTTCGGGAATGCAAGGAAAAACGTCGCAAATTCTGCTTCCGATGTGGAGCACTTGGCGAAGTTTCAACAAACTGTAAAGTTTGTACAAAAAACTTGTAGAGAGAGTGGGGACCCTCGGCCGTAGTCACTCTAGAATACATCCGGCCGATAGAAATTCGACGATGTGGAAAGAATGGTTAAAGGTAGTGAAACAATTTTGCACGAAAGAGCAGATCTGTCCTTGTTTTGTTAACTTACCATCTGATAATCGTCCATATGTAAGAATTGAAATTTTAAATAGAACAGTTTTAGCGTTATTAGATACTGGAGCTGGTGTGTCCATAATGGGTCATGAAATGATGTGGTGTCTGGAGGCACTAAATATAGTAATACAAGGAAGTCAAATTAAAGAAGTTTCAACCGCTGATGGATCAAAACAATTGGTCACGGGTAAGGTGGAAATTCCAATCAAAATTTCTGGTAAAAGAATACAAGCTGAAGTTCTCATTGTACCGTCGTTTCCAATAGGAATAATATTAGGAATAGACTTTATAAGGAAACAGAATTTTGAATTAAACTTTGAAGGAAATACTTGGAAATTATCTAATACTAACCAAAGAACGTTGTCTGACTGTCCAGAGATTTTTACGTTACATAACGAACATTCTTTGACGGAGACAGAAAAAAACAAATTAGAAGACATCAAACAATTGTATGCGGAGATAGGGACTGGCAAGATAGGTAAAACCCATCTAGCACAATACCGAATTGATACTGGCAATACTATACCAATAAAGCAACGTCACCACTGTTTATCTCCCTATATGTTAAAACTTGTTAATGATGAGTTAGACAGCATGTTAAAACTGGGAGTGGTAAGACCTTCAAAAAGTGCATGGGCTTCTCCTGTTTTACTAGTTAAAAAGCCAACAGGTGAATATAGATTTTGTTTTGATGGACGCAAGTTAAATGCTGTAACCAAGAAAGATGCATACCCCTTACCTTTGCTAAACGACATACTAAGTAAGTTGCGAGACTCCAATTATATCACTAGTTTAGACTTAAAAAGTGCATTTTAGCAAATACCATTGGAACCTGAATCAGCAGAAAAAACTGCGTTTGTTGTACCTGGAAGGGGACTGTTTGAGTTTACAGTTATGCCGTTTGGTCTTGCCAATGCCGCTCAAGCACAGCAAAGACTGATGGATTCAATAATGGGTTATGAATTGGAGCCTCATGTGTACATTTACCTAGACGACATAGTCATTGTGACTAGTACATTTCAGAAACACATAGAAGTCCTAAGAGAGGTACATGAACGGTTGAAAAAGGCTGGTTTGACCATCAACCCTAAGAAAAGTGAATTTTGCCGTACTTCGATTAAGTATGTAGGTTTCGTTATTGATCAGAATGGGATACGCACTGATCCAGAAAAAGTAAAGGCCATGGTATCTTATCCAGAACCTACCACTACGACTGAAGTAAAACGATTCATGGGATTGTGTTCTTGGTATAGGAGGTTCATTCTCCACTATGCTAATATTATGGCTCCGATTAGTCGTGTGGTGGCAGGTCGAAAGAGAGGGCAATCCATCAAGTGGACGGAAGAGGCACAGAAATCTTTTGTGACAATTAAGCAGGCGTTAATATCTGCACCAATTCTAGTAAGTCCCGATTTCTCTAAACCTTTTACAGTACATACAGATGCGTCAGACGTGGGAGTGGGAGCTGTCCTTACTCAACTTTTGGATGATGGAGAAGACCATGTAATTGCATATGCAAGTAGAGCACTCACAAAACCATAGCGCAATTACAATACATCAGAAAAAGAATGTCTAGGATTGCTGTTTGGGGTTGAAAAAGTTCGAATGTATATAGAAGGAGTAAAATTCACTGCAATCGTGGACCATCACTCTTTATTATGGTTGCAAAACCTAAAAGATCCAGCCGGAAGACTAGCAAGATGGGCAATGAAACTAAGCCAGTTTGAAATGCAAATTATTCACAGGAAAGATAAACAACACGTTGTACCAGATGCACTCTCCAGGGCAATAGCAGTCCTCCAAGTTGATGAACCACCTGAAGATAAATGGTATTTTAAAATGTGCAAGTTAGTATCAAATGATCCAGAAAATTACAGTAATTGGAAAGTAGAAGACAACTTACTGTATAAATGGATAGGCAGTGATAAACCAATACCAGTAAATATGAGAGAATGGAAGATTGTTGTGCAGAGGAACGATCGTAAGAAGGTACTAAAAACATGCCATGATGATCCTACGTCAGCACATTTGGGTTTTTATAAAACAGTAAAAAGGATTCAAGAACAGTACTATTGGCCACAAATGAGACGAGACATTCACAAATATATTCGAAATTGTCGAGTATGTGGAGCACAGAAAGCTTCAAATGAAGCTAGAGCTGGTCCGATGGGCAAGCAGAAAAAGGTCGAACATCCTTTCCAGTTGTTATCAACAGATTTAATTGGGCCATTACCAAGGTCCAGGAATGGAAATTGTTACCTATTAGTAGTAACTGATTGGTTTACTAAAGGGATCTTCATGAAGGCTTTGAGGAAAGCTACAGCAGACGAGGTCTGTAAATATATTGAAAACTCAATTTTTCTAGTTTTTGGAGTACCGTCAGTAATTATGGTAGACAACGGAGTTCAATTTGCAGGAACAAAGTTCAAAGAGTTATGCCAGAAGTATCAAGTGAACCCCTGGTATAATGCCAACTACCACCCTCAAGTAAACTTTACTGAAAGATCCAATAGAACCATAGGAGTAGCCATACGATCTTACCTAGAGGGAAAACATAAAGAATGGGACAAGAATATTGACAAAATAGGGTATGCCCTAAGATCTTCTATTCATGAAGTTACCAAACATTCCCCGAACTCATTAATATTTGGGAGGACAATTCCCCTGAATGGAAGTTATTATGGAAAACTAGACGAGACAAACATAGGAGCAGCCAATCGTGATACCTATGTAGATAAATTAGATGAATTTTTGGAGATTAAAAAGGAGATTAAAAGACACTTAGATAAGGCATATAAAAGAAATAGCAACACCTATAATTTGAGAAAGCGGAACATTACTTTTAAAGTAGGTGATCTGGTGTGGAAGAAAAATTATGTTCTATCCAAAGCCAGTGAGGACTTTGCAGCAAAGTTAGCACCAAAGTACGTGCTATGTGAAGTGACAAAGGTTCATTCAACCTTAGTTTATTCCTTAAAGAGGGAAGACGGAAAATTAATAGGGAAATGGCATCTAAAAGATTTAAAGCCATATTACGGTGATGTAGAATAGAATGCATCATTGAACAATTTATAAATAGCATTTATGTACTTACCGATATAGGAGTGTGCTAAATAAAAGAAATAACAAATAAAGCATTGAGTTAAACAGATATATATTTCTAGAAATAATGACAGGATTTACACTGTGACATTAGATGTCTTCCAATATGTCATAAATTTTTTTAATATAAAAAATCAATTAAAGTTATTCAAAACGTAAAAACTCAGGTCCATCGAATAATGTTAGCGCTGACATGATTTCAACTGTATAGGATTAAAATTGAGTAATTGCTTTATAGAAAAAGAAATATTGCAGGTAAAATAATTTCAGAGAGGTTCATTGCGAATTAAAAACAACATTTCAGTGGTATGAAAAGTTTTTTTACCAGGTAAGAGGGGTGTGTAGCGTGCCAAATGACACGCACATCTTTACTAAAAAAAAAAAAATACAAAAATTAGTAAACAAATATTTATTAGTTGGAAATATATACCTTTTTTGTCGAGACTGATCACCTCAGACAACTAACGTAACATCCGGTATATGGATAATATAAACTTACCATTGGCAATCGATGTTGATACACCTCTATTTAAGGATTTGTTTACTATAACAAGTAAATATATATGGTAAAATGTATTTAATTTTGACTGCTAGTTATTATATGTAATAAACTGCTATAATTTGTTATTAATCTTGGGAATGATATCATAAGATTATATTTATAGATTTTTAGAGGTAAAGTAGTTTTAATACCTTATATTATCTACAAACTTTCATTATTATTATCTACTCTTGATGATATTACCTTGTATTATGGCTGGAAGAGTTTTTTTATACAAACTGTTAAATATTTTAAAATTTGTTCAGATAACCATGGAAGAATTGAGTCTGGAAAACTCACCTATGTCATTGCCTGCGACTCCAGGGCGATCAGTGGAGCGAGAGGCGGTTTATGCCCTTAAAATAGCATCTTTGTTGGGCATGAGGACGCCTCCCAGAAATTGTTCTTCGCCATTGTTGGAGACAACAAATGAGATAAGTGAAATTCCAAAGACACCATGAGGGAAGATCCGGATCCATCCATGAAGATTGTCCCACTGCAGGATGGATATGCATTTCCGTCGAGAATAGAAGATCCATGGTTTGCGGAAAGAGGTGCCATTCTCGTGACAAGGGCCCAGGTCGTGCCAACACCATCACCAGCGGGAGGAAGGAAAAGAAAATGCCGGAGAAGTAAGAAACCGAGACAAAGACGATACCGGATGAAGATTTCTGAGACACAGACTATTAAATTTTTTATAAATAAAAAAAATGAGAATTAGTAATAGAAAATGTTAAATGTATTTATCGTTATTATGTTATATAATTAAAAATGTTATTACCTTAAATTTCCTTCTCCAAACACTACAGATACTATACACACAATTACATCACACTATTAACCTATAACACCAATTTATGACAGTCAGAATATACACTTCAAAATTTCATTCCGTAAGGTTGATCACATCTATAATACTAGTGATTTTTGTTATATATATTACAGCTGAGAAAACTGTATAAATTATTTTTTTGATCAAAGATACCACATGTAGTCAACGTAAACAAACCCCACTCCTATGCCAGCACTATATAAGGGCGTGCAAACGTTCATACGAGAGGAGATCGAGAGAGAGACCGATCCGCTAAATTAAGTAGGCTGTAACCAAATAGGTTATGATCTAAATTTTTAGAGTGAGCAGTGTGATCGTGAAGATATACCGATCCATTGACTTGATAATTAAGGTAGACGTGATCGAGGGAAAGACCGATCCGTATAAATAATAAAATATCTAGGGAAGATAGATCGTGATAAAGACCGATCCATCTTATAGGGAGTGAGATCAAGATAATAACTGATCCACTTATGTAGTAAATGAGTAGGAGAATAAGGAAAAAATTATGTAGAATATGTTTTGTTAATTAATAAAACTTAAAGTTTATCTTAAATTTCTTTAGTTTTTTTATTGTTTTAAAACTAGGAAAATCAGATTTTTTTAATAAAATTATAATAAAACAATTGGAGCCCGATAGGATACTCTGGTAAGAAAAATAATTTCTAAATCCAGATATAAGTTTTTTTGTAAAAAGATTTGAACCACGACCTACGCCGCAGGTAGTTAGCCGGACCTGTCAAAAGAACCTGACAGTATAGCCTCCACTCTAGGTTGAAGAGAAAAGGTTATAAGTTTTGTTGTTTCACCGATTCCGTTAAGTTTTGATGTATAAATCTGTGGTTTTGGGGTAAAAGTTCTTAAGTCACTTTTTAGCAAAATTCTGTGATTATAAAAATCTTAACTCATTTGTAATGATCTTTAACTGCGTCGAACAACCTAAGTCGAATTAAGC
This sequence comes from Tachinus rufipes, assembly GCA_963932245.1. Lineage (NCBI taxonomy): Eukaryota > Metazoa > Arthropoda > Insecta > Coleoptera > Staphylinidae > Tachinus > Tachinus rufipes. Next base: position 34,747,026 of record OZ010746.1, on the reverse strand, counting down.
AAAATAGCAAAGTTCTGATCTTGGAAATAAGTGCTTAACTAATATTTATCACGAGTAAAATATCCTAGTTAAACTTAAGATGTTTTTCCCCCTGGAGTAAAACTGCTGAACTAGACTTAAGAAGTTTTACATCATCTACATCAAGTTACATTGACGCGACATTGACATAAGCAGTTTGACTCATTGAAGTGGTAAAACTTCGCTGTCGTTCCTTATGTTATTATTGTATTAGAATAAGCTGAAATATAAAATAAAAGTGTTAATAGTGCCCAAGTATGTCGTCTAGAGGAAAAAGAATGATAGAGATGGCCCTAGCAGGACAAAAAGGTAATTATTATAGAAATATGTTAAAATTAATTGTAGGTTATGTTTAGAGTACAAACTGAAAAATTATACAATTTAAGTGCAAACAATTTAATAATATAGAATAAATCGAGCTTCTTAATATTAAGTGCAGATTTTCTGTTACAGGTGGTAACAACATTCCAGGTACTGTCGAATCTGAACAAATAATGCCTTTATTAAAAGAATTTGAAGCGGATTTTGTTGATCCATTTTCCTGCGATGATGACGATTTGGATCCAGATTATGTACCAAATAATTCAGACATGGAGATAGATGAAGAATCAGCACCCCCACAAAAGAAAAATAAAATATTGGTTGACGCTGGAGTGGAAGCCGATGTGGAAGAAGTAGCTCGAGTAGAACCATCATGCAGTTTGCAGCCTATTATAGTACCATCTAGGAGGTGCAGACAGATAAGGAATGATAGAAAAGAAAAACGAAACACAGGTCAGTCTTACACCACAGAGACAGGCAAATTTATTCGAGAAAGATATTGCATACAAGAACTTCCAAATTGCCGCATGAAATGTAATGACCATTTCAAATTTTCTGTGCGTAAAAAATTATTTGATAAATTCTGGGAAATGAACTCCAGAGATCGTAGAGCTGACTATTTAAATGGTTTAATAACTTCACAACCTAAAGCAACTGAAAGACTTCGACGAGCGGAAAACTCAAGAATACGAACTACAAGCAATAAATACCATTTAAAAGTAGACGGTGATCTGAAACCTATATGCAAATCATGTTTCCAAAAATGTTTTGATTTAACTGATGGATTTATCAAAGTTTTACTGCTCTCCCGTGGAAAAAATTCTGGCAGTATTCTTAAAACAGATCAAAGGGGACAACATGCACCAATCACGAAAACTACGGATTTGCATAGAAGTGAAGTTGAACGGCACATAAATTCTTTTCCTAGATATGAAAGCCACTATAGTAGACGCCATACTGCAAAAGAATACCTATCCGCTGATCTAAATATTGCTAAACTGTACGAACTATATAAAGAGCAAAACGAACCAGCTGGCAATGTGGTCTCATATGGCATCTACAGGCAAATTTTTAAAGGAATGAAGTTATCTTTTAAATTACCCCATAATGATACGTGCAATACTTGCGATACATTTATTTTACAGATTAAACTTGCTAATAATATAGATGAAAAGTCTCAAATGCAAATAGATTGGGACCAGCATAAAGAAATGAGTGACAAGCATTATCTGGCAAAAAAAGCAGATAAGGAAAATGCCAAAACAAACAAAGACACAAAAATGATATCATTTGATCTGCAGCAAGTTTTACAAACACCACATATACAAACGACCATAATGTTTTATAAAAGGCAACTTGCTGTATATAACTTGACCATCTATGATGGGGCAACAGGGATCGCAAATAATTTCTTATGGGATGAAACATTAGCTGGTAGAGGAGCAAACCAGATAGGGTCCTGCTTATTTAAATATCTAATTCAACTTCCAGAAGAGATAAAAAACGTTGTAATGTACTCAGATACGTGTACGGGCCAAAATCGCAATTCCCACATAGTTGCAATGTTCTTCTGTGCATTGCAAGCAAATCCTACGTTACAAACAATAGACCACAAGTTTATGATCAGTGGACATTCACACATGGAGTGTGACACTGCACACGCCATGATTGAAAAACATAAGAAACGCACAAAAATGAATATTCATCATCCTCGAGATTGGTCGCAGTTAATCAGGTGTACTGGAAAGGATGGCAAGTTCTTAGCAACCAAAATGGCTCAAGTGGATTTTCTTGATTTTAAAACCCTGTATAAAAAAAAACTTCAAATAAAAAAGAAAGACGCTGAAAATAATAAATTTATTTGGCACGATGCACAGTGGTTAAGATGCAGTAAGGATAGTATTGGAGTGATGCAATTTAAAACTTCGTTAGATATTGATAAACCTTTTAAAACTATTAGTTTTTTAAGACGGGGACAGGATGCTTCTCTGTTAGCACCAAAGCCTCAGTACAAAGGCACTGTACCTATAAGCAAGGAGAAAAAAAGTGACCTGATGAGCATCTTGCATTTAGTAGATCCAATATTCCACGATTTTTATAAAAATATTCCTGTGCGCGGTGAAAACGCAACCTCCGAGGATGATGAAGACAACAACCTTTTTGATAATTAAATATTAACTTTTGTAGCAAATTTTGTGAACAATTTTAATAAAACTTTAATTATTTGACAATTTAACAATTTTTAATCTTCTTGCAAAAAGTACTTAAGTCACAGAACTGCACTGGGTAATTTTTCTTAAGTCATCTAAATTTGTTTATAAAATATTTTTCTTATAATAATGTTTAATAATCTAAATAATACATTGTCTTTTAAACTGTTAGATACATAAATCATTGTTTTATTGCGAAAAACTAGCCAATATGGTGTTCGAAAATTTGTCGCTTTTTTCTTTTACTGATATCTCAGTTACGAGAAATCTGACTTAAGTACTTTTACCCTAAAACCACAGAAATATCGACAATAAATAAAGAACTAAACGTACATAATAGATATTAATGGTTCGTTCAGTATAGATTGTAGTGAAATGTTAAACACACTTTAATGTGATAACACTCACTACAACCAATTTGAGTAATCAGTCAGTTACTACAATTGACAATTTTAAATTATGTTAAGATTCGCAATGCGATGATGGTGAAGAACAAAGCAGAATCATTATAGTGCCTAATTTTAATGTACCCCGCACTAATGGATGTATTCGAAGGGGTGATGTACCCACCACCATGGATACATACATCAACCTATACATTTATGGTGGTATTCTGAACAAATGTTGTTAACAGATGTAACTTTAACATCGATGTAATGAAGGCAAATTGAAGAACGCGGTTATAAACGGTATTCTGAACAACCCGATGTTAACTAGTTTGTTACAGCGCCACATTTTCATCTGTAAGTCTGTCAAATAAAATATTGTTTTTAGGTTATCGTTTTAAAATAAGTATGGTATTTAATCATTTTATTTTGATTTTTTTTCTTTTTTAAGAACTGTATATTTTCACATTTTTAATTGAATTTTTTATAGGAATCATTTTATTTATTAAATTAAAATAAATGTTTAACTGCCATCACTAAGCGACTTGACAATGAGCAACCTCTCAACAATTTTATGAAACAATTGACAAATTGTCATTGAAATGTTGTTTTGTTTTTGATGTTGTTTTTTTTATCCGTTTTGTTACGCCCAGTTAAACAAATTTATTTTTTTATATAACTGACGCTACGTACGTTGAACCTCCCAACCACCACATCGTGCTTAAACGTCGTATCTTAATTAATGATCACTAATTTATCAAACAATTTATTGCCGTCGTACCATGCGACCGCATCACTTCACTGCGCCGACGTTACTGATCCTCCTTCCTTCCGTCCCGCAATCGAATCCCACTCCGCCGCATTGCAATCCATTCGTGCTAAACCGGTCCATCTCATCTCGTCTTCTTGCAATATTTCGGTAATGTTCTCGTGCACTTTTCTATAAATTGAACCTGCACACAATTGTTAGTACATTCTGTTCAATTAATAAATATATATCTCTCGCACAAGACGAATTGTTATGACAGAATCTCTATAATTACATCAATACATAGTATACTACTAAATACCTAATTAACACATCCCCAAAGTATACTCTAATACCAGTGTGTTTATAACTGCTCCTTACCGCTGTAATGTGCCCTGCATACTATCATCTCTAGGCCTAACTGTCCTATGTAAGCTTGACAATCTTTTGCAGATATTGTGCAACCCCAAGGCCTCAACTGCCAGTGCACAACATACTTTTGGCTGTCACGTATAAGGCCTTACTGCCGTATACAGTGTTATTCACACAACCCTAAGGCCTCGGCTGCCAGTGTGTGAAATAACAATCTTTTCAGCCCTCCAAGCATGCTATAGCTATCAGTACCTCAATGACCTTCCTGCCAATGCACTTTGAATTACACACCTCTAAGACCGGTATATGTGTGAATAACCTCTGATAGCTAAATTACACCCCATAAAGCTTCCCTAGTCATTGTGTAATTAAATCTCTATTACAGCCCTAAAAGCTCTTCTAGTAATTAAGTCTCTTTTCTTTAAAGTAAAGATTTACCAAACATTTTCATTAACAAATATAGCAATCTATAACTAATCCAATGCTTATCTACCATTAACAGAACCTCAGACGTTCTATCTGTACGCAAATAACAATATTTATAAAACATTAACTATTATAAATAATGCTAACAAAAACTACTGTTAACAGTAAAATGAATGTGTATATGAAGGGTTTAGTGGCAATAAGGACAATTATGATTGTAGTTAAAATGACATTTAATAAATCATTTAAAACGTTTCGGTGCCTTCTGGCTCCTTCCTCAATGCTAAAAAACGTATAAAACTACAAAATAATACTAACTTTACAATAATTTTTATATTTTGATTTATGTTGAAATATGTTGTTGTCGAGGCCAACAGTAGGTGTTATATATGTATTAAGTTAAGAGTTAAATATATTTTGTGTTATGCGCAGAAGCGACTTAGATTGGGGGGAGTTTAGTTTCATCCATCTGTAGGGAATATGTGTAGATGCAGTGAAGAAATAAACTTGAATAAGCTAACAACTAGTGTATTTGTTACTCCCTTCATAGTGATATTAACCGCATTAATACCATACACAGTGTGTACTTAGTCAGTACACAACAGTAGGCTTGATGTTACTTATGATATTTTAAATATACCAAATGTGTTAAGGACATGCTATAGTCATCAGAATGATTATCAGTCGGCAGAACCTTTTAAATCAAAAAATGTGTTTTCCAAGAAAATTTGAAAAGATAAAATTTCTTACAAATGTGCAATATTTTAAGGCAACATTAAAATTTTGGTTCAATTTAATCAGTTTTTTAATGCATCAAGTCAAACATTAGTACGAGGCATGCACAATTATTACTTACGAAAATAATTAAAATAATTAAACAGTACTTGCTTTAATAACTTTAAAAGTTGCAACATATCAAGTAACTTGAAAAAGTTAGTGTTGTATTGTTGCACACTTGAGTATTGCAAATCATTTAGAGTTGACTTGATTAATGAGAAAAGTTTTATTTCGATAGATTTGCGTAGTTCATCTTTAAATTTTTGTCATGTACACAAAATGACAAGACATGTTAAAGGTATAGAACGTGTTTTGATGAGAACGATTCATAAAATGGGATCCATTGCAAGCTCGATTGGAAGATGTAAAAGCGTCATCGGTTGCATTAGTATCAAACTTTAATCTAGGTAACGTTAAATTTAAGCAGGTATACCGAACAATTAAAATGAAAGCTAAAAAAAATCTAGATAGAAATTTTAATGATATCTATGACATGATGATGATGCAACGTAAAAACGCTAATTATTTACAGCGAATTGCAAGTCCGCTATATGTCAGCATATTTAGTAAAGATCAACTGGAAATTGTCAATAATAGTCCTAGCATTCCAGATTTATACTTAAATGCGACTGGTTCAGTAGTTCGAAAGCCATTAAAAACCAGCAAAAAGATGTTGTACTATACAGAAGTAAATCAACTTGCAATTTGCCTGTACGGAATTAATATCATGCAAACATGACAGCGCAACCATATCTGCATGGTTGATGGAGTACAGACACTACTGCCTCTTGCATAACTAATGGCCTGCATTTAAAACAGTCAAGACTGACTTTAGCATGGCTCTAAATAATTCCTTGTGCATTTTTTGGAATTTATTATTGCTAGAGAGTTATTGTCATAAAATATTTGATACTCTCGAATCAAATAAACTGCTTCCAAATGACATTATTTATTTTAAGTTTAATAAAAACAATGGGACATGATGTTAAGAAATGTTTTAATGATAAAATTGTTTAATCTATAATAATGGAAGTATTGGTTAGTCTATTTAAAAATTCAAGCTACAATTATATAAAGTCAGTATTTTGAAAAATAGTAATTCTTACAAATACTGGATTTGAAACACCTGCATTATTGATGTGTAAAATTGACTTGTTATATCAATGTGTTAATGTGAAAATTTAAATTGGCTTGACACTGACGACACAATACTCAAACACAAAATTGATGACTGATGCAATTGATGAGGAAGATCATGAATATGACAGAAAAAAAAGAGAAATTAAATTTTTTATAATCCTAAGTTTGCAGACATAATCTTAAAAAAATACGTTCCAGTTCTTCCATTATGGACTGCAATTATGTGTGATCGTAAGACCAATGCAACTGTAAAGAATTGGTTTGGATTAGTTAAAAATAATATTTTTCTCTAATCGAGATTTGTAAGAACAATTCGTGATTTTGTATTGAAAGTCTATAAAGAATGGAAATAAGATATACCAAGAACTAGCTGTGCTGCTCGAAAAAAAAAACCTAAACATGGTTTAGAAGTAAAAAATTAGTCCAAACGAAAGAAAAATAAGCAATCTTATTTGAAGGCGTCCACAATTACTAAATTAAGTAAACAACAGACTAATGCTTTGCAACAAACAACATTTAGAAAAATTTCAAAAAACTACGATTAGCAATCTTTAAAAAAAAAAAAACTATTTTTTGAAAGTTTTAGTACTCTGTTAACACATGCCGATAAAACTGACATGTGGCTGAATAGTTTTATAATTAATTTTTGTGGTAAATTATTATGTGATAAATTTACAAAATCACATATATTTTTATGTCATGAATCATTCAAATTTTAAGTGGTCATCGTTTAAAAATCGGAGAAAATATTGAAAGCATTATATTTCCGATACATCAAACAAACCACTAGAGTTATGATAGCTTATTTAAAACCACACAGATTTGTGAAATTGAGATTTTTGTAAAATGACTTAAACCTCTGGTTTTTTATTGCGACACATGACCAAGAGGATAAAATTACTTTGGTAAACACTGTGTGTATCTTAAAGACAGAGTGAGTAGTTACTTTTAAAAAGAAGTTTTGACTCTATTCTACTACAGCTGCAATTAACCACAGCGTATATAATATGCAGACTATTATTTGGTATAATATGATTAATAATATATGATAAAAATTCAAAGTACCACCTCATCGTTGGCCAAATTATAAATCTGCATTATGGTAAGATATTGCTTCCAAAATTTATTTTTTCAAATAAGCGGTTAGCCTCCATATAAAAAGCAATGAATTGGTAAGTAGCATGCCCGGTTGATATAGATAAAAACTATTCTCATTCAAAGAAGTGTATTGGTTTGGTTTTTTATTGTTTAAACTCTTTGTGGTATAATTATTTTGTTTTCACACTCTGGACATTTTACTTGTGGGTGATTTGGAATCCTGTTAAAAAAATTGTTCATTAAGCGTGGCTATTTTAATAAACAATTTTTGTTTTGCTTCAATTTTAGTTAATCGGGAATGAGAATACCGCAGCGCATCTGCATAAACAGATTTGGATATCGACACAACACTGGAGAAAAATGATGGACAATTATAGCTTTTATATTTTTAATTTTTTTTAATATTCATAAATTTGCTATTTTTCTTTTAATGTACTTATGTTTTTAGACCAGTGCAAGATTTAATATACAACGTAGGATTGTCATAATCAAACCTTATCATCTGACTTAGAAGGTGTTTTGAACAATGAATGTATATCCTACACAATATAATTAAAAGTATGCACAAAAATTTGATACATAATTTATATATAATTTAAAAATTACAATTGACAAAATTAAAATTAAATTTTAATAACAAAAAAATGTGATTATTTTGTACGTTCATTTTATAATAAGAAACATTTCAATCTATAAAAACATACATACATAAAGTTGATTATAACAAACTACAGTCAAGTAAATAAAACAAAGTTTTTTTTATATATATTTATACTGCTTATTAAAAAAATATGCGATTTACATGCTAACCACCGGTTGCAAATCACCATGTATAAATCAAATTATTTTTATATTGCATTATTTATCAAATGTAGGAACATTTTTATCTGAAGTGTCATAGGACAACCAAAACTTACGCCCGTATTATTGAATTGAGCATCTAAATAATTTTCCAACCATTAAAAATTAAAAATAAATAAATTTAAACAAAAGTTTTTTGGTTTTAAATAAGATATCGTTTAAATATATATTTAATATACAGAGTGTTTATTTTATTATGAAAATTTGGTAAACTTATTTCTTTCAATTGAAACACCCTGTATATTTTAAATTTTTTAATTCTTAGATTCATTCTGTTTTTTTTTTTTGTAAAAATATCATTTTTATAAAATGCATTATTTTTGAGTTATAAACAATTAATTCAAACTCCTGAACTTTAAATTAAGAACATTTTCCCACAAACATACACATTTATAATATATTGTGGTAACATAATTAGTGTCCTATTCTTTTCTTAATGTATATGAAGGGTTTAGTGGCAATAAGGACTATTATGATTGTACAGGGTCCGCCAACAGGTATTGACGAATTTCGGAGCGTTGTGGTAGAGAAATTAAAAAAGATAGAGAAAAAATCAAGTGGGTAACTTGTTTAAAATATAATGCAGTTTAGTAACCATAGATTTTTGGCCGGTACAGCAGCATATTTTTTGTGTAACAGCATTTGTCAGAACCGAATTTATAATTAAAGTTCAGAGGCAATTTGTGCAACAATATAACAAACAAAACATGCGGTACTAGTCGTCTGAACATCCCCCCCAGTGCAGTTCAAGCTCAACCCTTACACTCCGCAAAAGTCACAGTGTCATGTAGCGTCTCTGTCTTCAGAATACTTGGGTCTTAATTTTTTAAAGAAGATCATCGGCGGATACTGTAAATTCTTAACGGTATTTAACAATGCTAAAAGTTTTTTTAAACTTCAGAGGTTGGGAAAGGACAAACATGAATTTGGTTTCAGCAAGATGGAGCAAGAAGTCACACTGCACAAGTGTGTATCAGGGCGTTGAGGCAGATGTTTTCAGGAAAATTGATTTCACAAAACGGCGATGTTAATTGGCTTGCAAGATCTCCGGATTAAAATCCCTGTGATTTCTTCTTATAGTGATATTTGAAGTCGAAAGTGTACGTCAACAAGCCTAATATATTAAAAGAGTTAAGATAAACATTAGACTGGAAATAAAAGCCATTAGTCCAAATATGTTGCAATCATTTCGCAATCGCTGGAATGGAACGCATTCGCTAAACGTAGTGTTGAAAACATTAATACCAATAAAAACTGTGTTTTGTGTTTTGATTAATAAGCTTGCAATACTAACTTAAAAACCGTCAATACCTGTTGGCTAGTTGGCTAACCTTGTAGTTAAAATGACATTTATTAAAACATTTAAATGCAAACGTTTCTGGCTCCTTCCTCAGTGCTAAAAAAACGTATAAAATTACAAAATAAAACGTAATTGTGTTTTGAGTTTGTCAAGGTGTTGCATAACAAACATTGGCCTGTCAGATGTAGATCCCACCAATAAGACATTATTTAAATAAAAAGATCTTGTACTTGAAAATTAATGTGATAGAATATAATAACCAACCAACCATTAAAGAAATGCCAGGACTGCTCGACTAGCTTATTATAGCTGCTTTGGGTTTTTAAGTACAGCCTGTAGTGAGAAAAAACGTTTTGATTTAAAAAAATAATATATTAAAGAGGTTGCATTTTTTTGCCAATTTTTAAGATTGTATATTGTAACTTTTCTATTATAAAATATCAAATAACATATGCCCGATTATAAAATAATCTGCCCATCTTCTGAGAGCAAGAGAAATTGATTTCTTTTTCACCCGTGGCTTGATTGAGCACACTCCTGTTTGTAGGCGTGAAACAGACAACAGTACAGAGAGTAGACATCCGACTTCAAAAGAATGCAAAACTTTCAAGACAAGTTTCAACTATAACAAAGAAAGTATATGTTAAATAAATGCTACAATGCTGAACCGGACAACAAATGCATGACCCTGAACTTGAGCAATAACCTTTCTCTGTTTGAACAAAACCTCTGACAAAGAAAGTATACGACTTATAAGTAATACAGTGCTGAAACAACACTAACCACCCCTCCAACTGCGGGCGGCACGAAGCACCCGCAGACCTGGAAAACATCGCCATGTCGGACCTAGCAGATAATACACATAATGAAAATGACGACCCACTATTTAAACTGGACATCTTAGACAACAGATAGATAGTAACACTATCAACTTTTACACTAAAATCAAGGAAAACAGAGAAAATCTGGAAATTTTAAACACCAACCTTAATATTGCTACCAACAACATAGAAAACGCTAATACTGACATCAACACGTTAAAATCAACTTTTTTTTGTAAAAATAGATATTAAAACTATCCAAACAGACGTGACCATCAGATTCAACCAAGTATCCATCCAGAGTCGATAAAAACAAATAATGTTCAAACCATATCCTAGAACAAAGATTCCGGCGAAATATCAGATAGCTCGACAAATACAGTTACCTTCAACAACAACACAGAAAAAAAAAGCTACAAGCAAAAAGACGACTATTAAAAACACAAACAACAGCATGTCAACTGGAAAACATTTTAAAAACCCGCGGTACAAACTCCAAGAATTCAAGTAGACGAGGCGCGATCTGCATCCTCAACTGCCATCAACTCACAACAACAACCAAGATGCTGAAAAAATTAAAAGCATACAAACACAGGTCTCAAAGTTGAAGTAAAATTAAAATCCGGTGATGCTGTCCCCTGTCATCGCTATCTAGCTTACGGGAACTCGGTTTCTATGTGTAATAACGATTGGGTATGTGTCAATGTGCCAAAGCCCCCGTTAAATGTCTTCTAACCTCAGCTGATAGAGACAAAACACTATGTGATAATTGCAAAGGCAATTGCCTCATACAAAAGTTTACCAAAAGAACAAAAGTGCAATAAACCAAACAGGCCACATACAAAACACCTTAACCTCAACCACAATTAACTAGGTATGCCAAAGCTGTTCAACAACACACAGTACCCCCAAAAAGAAATAAAATCTCAAAACTTATTTAAACAACACCATCAATTCCAGTAATAAATTTTCTTAAGCAATCTATATAATAGAACTACAAAATGATATATTATCAACAGACCTCTAAAACACTAACACAACATACCCATTAGCCTAATCAGACGCAGACTAACATGAACGCCACAAAAAAGAAGTGGATAAACATAAAATATCCACACAAAACCACAAATTAATTCATTTAGTAATGCAAAAAATTAAAGAATGCGTGGCCAACTAAATGTTCAAATGATGTATTAAGTAAATAATTTCCATTTAATCAAGAATTCAATAACTAATAATTTTATATTTTAGAAATAAAAATGTTATAAGATTTACATTAATCACTTCTTGCTGTAGTGAAAATGAAAAGTTTGAAACGGTAATATTTTGTGTGGTCAGAACATTAAAATTTTTATTAAATCATGTGTCGGATGTAACGTAGACAGGCCTAGCCCACCAAAAGTTCTTTTAAATAACTGGAAATGACCAGAAGAACCTTGACCCAAAATACATGCTGACTATAGGTATAGGACCATTTCATAATATATATTTTTTAATTGTGGCAAACTTATATACAAAATAGATTGAAATATTTCCAATATGACAACACTTCTTATATTATAAGCATTACGAAATTTATTTCAAGATTTAGGTTGCCTCGAACAATAGTGTCCGATAATGGACCACAATTAGGGAACTTGCTAATTATGCTGAAGATAATCCTGAAGCCCGTATTGCAGAAGTTGTAAATTGAGTAAGATATCAACACAGTTGTGGATAGACAACATAACTTCACCAAATTTTCTATATTTAATTGCTGATATTTTACTTTTAAATTTTTCTCTATTATTATATTTTTCTAACCACTAAAATGAAGTTGTGAAATAAACAATTGTTTTAATTTACATGGTACTAAATTATTTGAAATTAATAGTATTACAATACCATCCACAATAAAATGGAGCAGCTGAAAATGCTGCAAAATTTATGAAAAATGGATACAGTGAAAAGTTAACGTACTTCAAACTTCAAATACCCACTATATTCTGTGCTGTAAAGCAACTGCAAATTATTTATAGGAATACTTCGAACACATAATGAATTGAAGTCTCGATTTGATAATCAGGGTGCTGGGTCGAGTCACATCAACACAAGAAATTGATCAGCTAAAGAAATTGAATGTCATATGGGTCAGGATAAAGTTAAAAAATTACAACCACAACCTATAAATTGAAAACTGGTTTATATACACATTGGTGTCTAATAATGAACCACGATTAAGAAAATTGCTAGTTATGCTGATGATAATCCTGATGCCCGTATTGCAGAAGTTGTATGCTGAATAAGATTTTGTCACACGGTGAGAAGTCGGAAGCAATAGCTCCGATTACCGTCTGAGATCGCTGCCGTGCAATGCTATGCCGATATTGGATAGTGCGGATAGTCGATGACCGCTCGTGATTATTACAATGTTTACTTACTTTGTAATAAACATACGCGGCATTTCCGGCTATTGGCATTGTTGCAAGTCGGCATAATAAAATAAATAAATAGGCCAGCAGTACTTGTCTGCGGCCTCAATATGGTCAGTATTTGTGAGATAATTAATGTTATAGTTATAGTAAGAAAATCAAAATGTAAATAATTTTAATTTAATTTAACAATCTAGCCCCTAGCGTGACATTTAACAACATAATGGTAGCAAGATAGACTAAACAGAACTTCATCAAATTTTCTATATTTAATTGCTGATATTTTATTTTTCAATTTCTCTTTACTATTATTTTTTATTCTAACCACTAAATTGTTGAAATAAACAATTGTTTCAATTTACATCGTACTATTGTTTTCCAAAATTAACTGAAAAGTCCATACCACTACATAATCCACAATCAAATGGAGCAGCTGAAATGCTGTAAAATTTATTAAAAATGGATTAAAACGTGTTTTTAAACAAGACAAGTGCAAAAGATCTTAATTTCATTTTAAATAATTAGTTTGTTTACAGAATTTCTCTATATATCACTACTGGAGAGACCAGCAACCCTAATGAAAATTTCAGCAGTCAACGTGTTAATTTATTATTAATACAAAAATATCCAGAATAAATAAAAATCAAAAATATGTGGATTGTAAATTGGTTGCTAAAAAAAGATCCATAAGTGCTCATAAATTGATATTAGCAGCATGTAGTCCGTATTTGGAATTGGTATTATCAAATAATGATGACAAGCTTCCAGTGCTTGTATTACCAGACATAAAGTTTGAAGAATTAAAACTTATGATCGATTTTATGTACAGTGAAAAATTAACGTACTTCAAATAACCACTATATTCTATGCTGTAAAGCAACTGCAAATTAAATTATTATTGGAATACTTCGAAGACAGAATAAAGCATCGAAGTCTCGATTTGATAATCAGGATGTTGGACCGAGTCACAACAACACAGGAGGTGGATCTGCTGAAGAAAGTCAGAATAAAGTTAAAAAAATACAACCACAACCTATAAATTGGAAATTTGTAGAAACATTGGTGTATAATAATGGACCACAATTGGTTAGTTATGCTGATGATAATCCTGATGCCCGTATAGCAGAAGTTGTATGCTGAATTGGATATCAACATAATAATAGTGGCAAGACAGACTTTTAAACAAAACTTCATCAAATTTTGTATATTTAATTGTTGATATTTTATTTTAAATTTTTTTTATTATTATATTTTATTCTAACCACTACAATGAAGTTGTGAAATAAACAATTGTTTTAATTTACATCGTACTATTTTTTCTAAAATTAACTGAAATTACCACACCACTACATAATCAACAAGTTCAAAAGATCTTAATTACATTTTAAATAATTTATAGTTTGGTTAGCAAATTTCTCTATATATCACTACTGAAGAGACCAACAACCCAATGTTTTAAAACAAAATTCGCACTCTGTTTGAAATGCATAAATCTGAAAATTTTAACAGTCAACGTGTTAATTTATTATTAATACAAAAATATCCAGAATAAATAAGTCCATAAGTGCTCATAAATTGATATTAGCAGCATGTAGTCCGTATTTGGAATTAGTATTATCAAATAATGATGACAAGCTTCCAGTGCTTGATTACCAGACATAAAGTTTAAAGAATTAAAACTTATGATCGATTTTATGTACAGTGTATGTAGTATAGCAACTGCAAATTAAATTACTATTGGAATATTTCAAAGACAGAATGAAGCATTGAAGTCTCGATTTGATAACCAGGGTGTTGGACTGAGTCACATCAACACAAAAATGGTAATGAAATAGATCAGTTAAAATATTGGATATCATATGGGTCAAAGTCAGGATAAAGTTGAAAAATACAACCACAACCTATAAACTTAAAATTGGTGGAATCTACCTCTACCACACTTCACCTTACAACCTTAATTAAACCCAGGAGAAACTTTTTGCGTTACTTCAAAGCTTGGTATACAAACAAATTACTTCGTGGAAAGGCACTCTTTTTGGTGCGTAAGTACACCATATAAAGGTATCATTTTTGTAATACACCACCCACGTAGTAACCTCAACTTTGTTCTACGCTGCTTTTAGGCTTTATTCAAGCCCCGCCTTGTGGAAGTATTTCAAGCGGATTTCAACCTATTTTACTATTTCATCTTCATTTTTGTTTGAGTTTAACTTGAAGATTTTTCATTTACTATTGTTATGCAAACATCTCTAAAAGAGTATCGTGCAATTTTGAAAGAAATACGTTGCAATAGTGCTAAATGATGACTATATATATATATATATATATGACTATATATATATATATATATATATAAATTATATTTGTTTGTTATAACTAATAATAAAAGAATAAAAAATATTTATTTATGTGTATTAATACTTGATATCATAATCTGCGTCGACAACATTAATTAATTAAACTGTGTACAATATCACCGGTTTGGACATGTTACATTATTGTATATGAAACCACTAAGCATCAAAAGTAAAAATTATAAAACCTCAATGATTGAAGGAATATTTTGTTTCGGGATATAATCGCTAGCATTTGAATGATTCGCAATAATTAAATCAAGATGAATTATTTGATTTTATTAAAAGTGTTGAATTTAATCGGCAAACAAAAATGAAGAATCTGATTATGAGTCGGACTCGAATGAAATTGTGAACCACAATATCATTTCAAACATCGGTGCAGGTGGATGTTGAAGTTGCAATTCTGAAGAATGGGACTGTGAAGATGATCTGCAGTTGTCATAAAAAGGTATTTTTAGAAGCAAATTTTTGATTGGCCAAATAAAAAACTATTTACTGGTATTGGAAAACCAGTTTTACTTAATAATTTGGAAGCAGACTTCTTTCCTCTGTCTATTTACAGTAGATTTGCTTGAGCATATTGTGTTTCAAATCTACACGTTACGCAACAGATTTATACCGACAAACATTGAGAAAAATAAAGTTTTTTTGGGAATCAACATTTTAATGGGATCAAAATTTTTAAAAAGTCTTTTAGGCCTTAATGCCACAAAACAGGTCTGACTGGCTTTGACATAGTTGACATAACTTCAGCCATTTCAGGCAAATACAACCGATTTTTTTTTGACAAATCATTTTCTTCAATGGATTTGATTCAAACACTATTGAACAAAAAAATTGATGCATGCGGTACTGTAAAAAATAAAAGAAAATTAATAACGACAAATTGGAAAACAGATTTGAAAAGAGATGATTTTGACTGGCCAAGCTTTTCTTGCATAAAATAGATGAATAGTAAATTGATACTGCTTATTTTAAATTATTTAGATCCGACAAAGCAGAAATCGGTAAAACAAAGGAAAAAAGATGGAAGTCGTGAAGAAGTACTCTGTTGTCAATTTATTAGCCAGTATAATCAACATATGGAATATACCCAATCAAGTGCCTATTCAATAAATTCATTTCCTTTATGCCAAATCCTACTCCCCTGTTGACAAATAATAGTAACGACCATAGTGAACATATCAAAGACTATTTGCACACAATACCCAAAGAAAATCAGCTATTGATACTATTAAACGACTTATTTATCAAAGAAGATACAATGCTAATGACGGGTTAAATTTTCAAATTTGATAACATTCATAATTGCATGTAAACAGGTTTTATTGTTCATTGCATCTATCTAATAATGAACAAAATAGAATTGCATTCACGCTTATGAATATTACGACAAAATTAATTGGTAAAGCAGCGTTAATGCTTCCTGGACGTCCTTTTAATAACTTCATTGAGTTACAAAGAATATTAATTAAATTATTTGAAGATCAACGCAATGCAGAATATTTACTGCGTGATTTGTCGATAAGTCAGCAAAAAAACAAATGAATCATTATTACAATTTGCCGACCGATGTATCGAGTTACAAGGTCTGCTGATAAGCAAAATACACTAACGTAGACGCTAAACGAGCATTATATAATGCGCTTATCTTGCCGGATTGAATGCAAGCATGTGTCACCTACTACGATGTAAATCACCAAATACTTATTGAGATAGCAAAGCAAATGGTGATAGAAAAAGAAAACATGATATATCACCGATCGCAATTGAAAAATAACAGTTTACTTTCCAAACAAAATAGAAACATATAGAATACAATAGAATAGAATAGAAACTTAAATCATCAACTAAGAATTGCACAAAATAGAGAGAAAATACTCTTTGCAATCACTATGGATACAAAAAAATAATGTTTTTGAAAATCTACAACTACGTTATTCAAACAATCAATTAAATAAAAAAATTGATAACGTTCCACTGATAACATCAAAAACCCATATCTAATTTTCCATCTTCAAAAATAGAATGTAATAATTACTTTAACGAGGAGACAGTTGTTATTTTTAATTTCAAAAACAGCATGTTACTAGCTAATTATCCATTAGCTAACAACTATAAACCATAAAGTTATTATTTTAAGTCATGATAATAGTCAGAGAATAAAACAAAAAATTCGAAATGAATTAAAAAGATTTGAATTGAAGTTGTCTTGTCATTTAGCACCAACCAATCCGAGCTTCTTCTTAATTTAGCTCATGGTTGCAGTACTGATTGAATTGAGCTTCTTCTTAATTTAACTCATTTTAAATGTTTAGAACTTTTTCTTAATTTAGTTCCGTTTGTATCGATTTGTAACATTTTCATTTTAACATCAAACAATCAGAGCTTCTTCTTAATCTAGCTCATGGTTACACCAGTAATTTATTTGTCGATTGATAAGAGAGCTGTGTTTATATTGATTTATAACATATTAATTTTAATAATCAATTTCAATTTGATAGTCGTAATAATAAAATAAATGATTTGGTTTTCTTAATTTTCTTTTCAAATTTGTCTGCAATTTTCATCCTTCTCTTGAAATATTTTCTTAAATATGCTCCACAATTGAATTTAATGCTGATTGACTGATGTAGATTTTCATGTGCCAATTCAAACTTCATAATCATGTTTCAGTAGTAGTCAGTCATTAATTTAAATATATTGATTAATAATTCTTCTCAAATCATTTGAATTCTCTTCGATTTATAGGGGGCCCATTTTCATTCTTCATTGATCCATTGAATGTATTTTATTCGTATTTTTATCCTTCACTTTAAATATTTTCTTCACTGTGCTTCACAATCAAATATTCCAATTTAACGCTGATTGATATTATATTGTTGTTGGAATCGTTTTTCTTCCAGCTGTTCTCCATTGTGGAATGTAGAATTCCATGCGCCATTTTAAACTTCATATTAAAATGCTTCAAACTGTTTTTAACTCTCGGTAATTTTCATCTTTTAAATTAATTATTTGTTCGTAGAATATTCTTTAATAACTAAACATTCAAGCCGCCAGACAACCTCGTTTCAACAGATAATGTCGGCGTCTGGGGGTCTGTATGGGGGCGCCTGACGCCTAGTCTGGCGGATCGATCGACGATGTTGCCTAGAACTTCTGCGCTGCATCGATCGACGGAGTCGACCGCGGTAGTGACGCTAAATTACAAGTATGCCTACTATTGCATAGAAGCCCCGTGTAAATTTATTGATTATATTTTGACAATTATTAAGCAAAGTTGCTAAGCAATTTTGTATTTTTAATACGTTTATATACTAAACTGCCTGCAGAATAAAATTACTAATTTTAAATTGAAAAACGTAGAAATAAATCACTTTGCTTATTTTTTTATTCTTTACTTATATAGAATTTAAATAGAAACCAGCATATTTAGTTTACATTTAAAATCCAGAAATAAAATTATTAAATTAATTATTTATATAAAATTAATATATTGTTATTAATTTGATTAATAAAGCTGGATTTTTACGAATACTTCAATTAATTCTATTTTAATGTTTTAACATATGCAACCAAATATGCAGCTGTTATTTGAGTTTTAAACAATATTGGACAAGTAACAAGTGTATATGTTGCGATTGCAGTGGTTCCATATTCAATTCTATGTGTTAAAAATCAAACTATTGACTGGATTATTTTAACAGCAATTTAAAGTCATCAACTTCCTATTGAGTTAGATAAAACATTTTAATGAAATTATTCACACAAAAAATTAAAACAAATGAAGAACGGTGTAAAGTTCTAATCCGGTGTTTGTGTTCATGGTCCACATTTTTATAGTTTATAACAAATTATTTAATAAATGTTTAGGTATATTATTATGTCAGTATATAAAACTAAGATTTATAGCAACCTTTGTCATGTGACATTTATTTAAAAATTATTTAGTAAGTATAAAAAATATTGTGTTAAAAATCTTAATTTTTCATAAAAAAATTACCGAAATAAATATTACCGCAAACGATTGATTTGCGTATATTCTATTTATTTTTATTTTTAATTAATATATATGTCTGGCGCTTCTAACCGCAATAGTTTTATCTGCTACTTTTTGCTACTTTTGTATACAGGCTGATTTACATTTGATGTGCCAAAAGTTAATAATAATGTGAAATGTATGAACGCAGTATAAAAGTATTATACTTTAGCGCCGTAATATCCAAGTCCTAATAGAACATCTAATAAACTATTAGCGGAATAACCTAACTTTTTTTAAAGTTTAATTTGATTTATTTTATTAACACCTCTCACAGCGAATAACGTTTAATTAGCTGTTCATAGGTTTTAATAAAATAAATTAAATTAAAAGTTTATTAGGTAAAATACCTATTATTATTAGGAGTTAGATATTACGTCCTTTGGTACTATTAGTTTGGAGAGAAAATAGATAGCAATATATATTTCTGTAAAAAAGAAAGATATTTTTTAAACATACGGTAAAAAAGCATGACTTTCTGTTCTTTTCCTTATCTTTTATTAGCGAATCAAAGTGATCTGTGTAATGTTTTGTAATTTTTATTTAATTGTTGTTACAACTGTCAGATAAATAGACTCACGGCAAGTTTATTACTAATGCTACTGACCACTCGATTGAAAAGTGAATTTATATTTATATTTGTTTTCAACAATAGTAAAATATTTATTTATTTATTTTTTTATTTATTTATTTTCGTTTCGTTAAAGTTAAAGTTAAAGGAGAATTCTATGGAAAATGGCATGTCAAAGACATGAAACCTTACTTTGGTGATGATATTGTATAATTTAAAGTTAGTCGAATAGTAAATGGAAAAAGTAATTCTGTTTAGTTTAGTAGATGTCGTATTTAATCCGACATAGTATAAAATTTTAAGCAATGTGTTAAGAGTACTCACGTTTAGTTTAATAATAATAATAATTTTTATACTGTTGAATTTTATTCACATCGGCAGGTGAATTAAAATTAACATTATATTGAATGTGAGTTCAGATTTTGATCATTGTGTCTTTTTGGTGTATGTCCCTTCATTCTCATTCTCATTTCCATTAACATTTATTTCAACAGGTTGAGCTATTTAAATTCAAGGTTTACAATTTTTTGCAGGCAAAAGGACTGTGTAACGTACCATATGTTACTTAGCAACATACTGTCGTTACAATATCGAACACTTGTAAAGGAAAGAATATATTAATTAACCATCTTTAAAAGTAGATTGATTAAGGTCGATCAACATTTTTTTATTGTTAAATAAAAATTACTTTCCTGCTAAAACTGGGCGCACACAATTCAAGCGATTAATTAATTAGCTTCTTTTCTTAAAATTATGATTGAATTAATATTAATTAAAAAACTGATTATACTTCAGTATGTTAGTTACAAGATTATCACACAGAATGAACTATAAAAGAAATAAAGACTTTAACTTAGAATGGAGTGCTATTTCCTATCAATAATAATCCATGTGATTAATGACTCAAGAAAATTATGCAACCGCTGAATATTACAGAATCCTCATACACAACAACCAGAGATGCACATAAGACTAAGAGACTGCAGTGCAGGGACACTGAACAAACCATCTCAAGAAAGAAAAAATCTGCAATGAAACAATGTAATGAGCAGTTAATTTCAATTTTCAGGAAACTACACATAAATGGCTTATTAATGCAGTTGTTGCTGATTTTTGGACCGCAGCAATATTATTTTGCAGATTTAGTTTTACCATAAATTAAAAATTATTATTTATTAATTAATATTTAAAACTAATTTTGTTATTTTTATTTGCTTGTTATAGTCTAATTTTTCTTATGTTTATGTCATTTATTTGATAAACTAGTTCTTCGTGATTGCTTAGGGTTGTAGGGTTATCATTCATTGATGATATTAAAGCTTATTAAGTTTTTTTTTTTACAAAAACGTTAAGGAGATTTTGGAATGATAGTGATTTTTTTTCGAAATGTAATTAAAAGGGGTATCCACCGAGCAAGGCTCAATGCACTAAGTGAATTCAGATGAGCAATTATATTCAGAATAGAAGGAGCTAAAAAGACATGAAATATACACAATATAAACAATTATCAAAGCTAGTGATCTACATCAACTGTGGTAGATTCTTAACATATATCATAGTTTACAATAACTCTGGAGGATATTTAACACTAATCTTGGTCCACATTAACTGTAGACGAATATAAACACAAACCTTGGAGAAAAATATAAAACAAAATTTAGAAGAATCTATAGAAGAAAATTTTGAATCTATTGCAAATATTAGACCTGTGTTAATGAAGCAAATTACATCTCAACCAACTGCCGTTAGAGGTAATATTTAATTCAATTTAGACAAGGAAATTAAAACTAGAAGAACTTGGAATGCCGTTGAAAAAAGTGATTCAGTTTGAACCAGCACTGCAATCTAGATCATGGTCTCAAATAAAACAGTTTTATTTGCAATATAAATAAATAAAAAAGAAACAGCGATTGTTACAATAGTAATATAAGAATAGTAACAAACGTTAGAATTTGCTTGTGATAATTTAATTAATTAGTAGTATTGTATTTTTTTTTTGTACATGATTTATATTTCATGTTTTTTGATAATATGTTTATATTTTTTTGTTCAAAATAATATATTTTATATTTTCTATTTTTATTTTATAAAATCTTTTTATATTATTCATGTTATTGAATTAATGATTTTATTTTATTTATTTATTTTATTTTATTTTTACATACATGTTTCGATGAGTTATCATCATTTTCAATGTATTTATATTATATAATATTTCAAACTGATTTATTATTATTTAAAAAATTGTTTTTTCCCGCTACCCTGATATCCGTTTTATTTATTTAAATTTCTATATTCCCGCTGACTTGAATTTTGATTTTGTCATTTATTAGACGTTACAAATTTAAAGGTTAGATAATCTATCAAATAAATATAAATATTTACATTATAATTTAAAATTTCTATTTAACTAAAATTTATTTTTATTAACATATCTAGTAGTGGTGAATTATATATATCTAATTGTTCATTTATTACTGTATAATTTTGATTTTTTAAATGTTTTTTAATTTCTAAGCTTTCAAAAAATGTTAAATTTTTATCCGAAATGTGTAGAATATTTAATGATGTTTTTTGATTCGAAATATTATGTTTATTCAGAATTAAATGTTTAGCAAAATTTGACTTTTCTATACCTAAAAGATGGTATACATTTAAAATTTTAAATTGCGTTTATATATTAGTTATATTTTTTCCGATTAGTTAACTATCGTAAGCACCTAAAACCGTTTATTTAAAGGTCCTAGCTCTTTTCCTCTTATTTTCTGCTCCAGTTAAAACAAGCTACTTGCGGATACTACATACGCGTATGCCGAGACGTTTGAAGCGTGTTTTTCAGTGCACTTAATTAATAGTTATAGTGTGAATTTTGAATCGGTTGAGATAAATTCTTCATCTTCAGGCACGTATTAGTACTTTATAACCAAATAATACTAAATAAACATAAGTTCTTTTAAATATACATTGTAAATGATACCCCTCTTGTTTTTAATAATTTTCATTTATTTTTATAAAAATGCATCTAATTAGTTAAGTTGAAAGCTAGTCCAAAGTTTACTCTTTGTGAATACTGGCAGCAAATTTAGTGTACTTTTTGTTAACGTTTTTACTTTTTGCGCGTTTTTGCGCCTTTTTGCAATATTTTATTGTTTATGTAATTGATTTTTTTTTATGTAACGTAAAAGTTATTTTTTTTTTTTTTAGCAACACGTACAAATACTTTGTTTGTTACAAAATCTGAACTTAATATTTTGACAAATTTTAAAAATAAAACAACTGAAGGTGTGTTACTTAAAGAAATGAAAAAAGAACAAAATGTAAAAATTGAAAATGATATCAAAGATTTGATTAAAAACGTTTCTCCTAATAGAGGACATTAGTAAACATAAATTGTTTAATAGTTACTGTGATTTTATGTAAATTGTCTCTTGGACCAGTGAGATGCTAGGCACACTGATGATGGGTGCATACTCTGAAACACGTGTATGTGTCTCATTTATTAATTTAAAATTATTAAAAAATTGTTTTATTTTAAATTACAATTTAACTCTCGGTGGATTATAGCATATTATAAAAAGACAGATTTATTGAAAATAATAAGGCCTGGTTAGAGACATCAACTTCATTTCCTTTATATTCGGAGAAGAAAGCCCGACAATCCCGTTTAATATTTGTAGTGAGAAGATAAAACGCCAAAATTTAAGGAAATCCACTCCAACTGAAGAATTAAGTTACGCAACTCAAATGAGTTGGCTTCAGGAAAAAAGAATGCATTAAAAGTGTTGAAAAAAATCACAACTACTTCTCCAAGACGTGCAACTAATTACAGAATGTCGTATAAAAAGTCATTTTTACCAAGACGAAAATGTATGTCAGGTGAAGAAACTTTAGTGGTTTTAATAGACGCCAAATGCCGATTTTAAAATGATTTTTTTTGTAACTAAGAGCTTAATTTGGACTAGTTTCATAATTACAAAATTTTACTTTGGAACTTTGATTTCCATTCATTAAAAATCAACTCCAATTTATTAATCAGAATTTTTTCATTATTTTTTTCTATATTCACAAGCTTCATTTAGACCAGTTTCATAAGTTTCAGAATTTCGGCCAACAAAATGTGTTTTGCCCCACTGTGCGGCGGCAAAACAAGTAACAAAAAAAGGCAAAGGAAATCAAATCGTACGTGGTGAAGGCTCACATCACGTTTGACAATTAACTGAGGTGCTTGAACGAGGGTATAGAAATGGCTCATCAACAACATTGCATCAAGTCTTTATATACAATAAATCAAAAAATACCTTCCAAAAAGTCCCCATGATAATAAAAGATATTTGATTCCGGGATGCCACAAGACTCTACCATAAGGGCATTATGCGGTAATGGAAAGCTAAAAAAGTGGGAGTAAGACGAGAAGCTTAAAATCTAGCAGCAAGTAAAAGAAAAATAAATTTATAAAATGTCCAACCAATTTGTGGATCCCATCGACGAGATGTTTAGAAACTTGGACGCCAAAATCTAGAAGACTAACATGCTGGGAGGATCTAATTACCCCTTAAATTTGTCAGTGACAAAATATGTGTCTGTCAGCATCAGTCCTGCATTGGGCTCTCAGCCCGCCGTAAAAATTTAGGGTGCTCAATGTCAGCTGGTGATGTCCGTCGAAAAATGGAACGAGTTTCTAAATATTGATCCGACAACTATGGAAACTAGCCGCCTCATGATAGTTCTAGCGGATACTTGCATCTAGATAGTAGTATAAGGATATCGAGGTATTTAACGTGGAATGCAGAAATTTTAAAGTTATTTTATCTCCGGCCACATTATATAATTTAAATCAGTTGAGAGAAGTGATGTAAGCTGGATCTTGTACAAAAGTTAAAGTTTAAGGAGTGTTATGAAGGTATGCTTAATTCATGCCTGAAGATAAAGGGAGACTAGATTATATTGCTAATGTATGCGAATCAAAGTTCAGAAAATATGTTGTTAATGAACGAATGTTTATATTTCCATTTTAATCAGATAAATTATGATTTTGAAGTAATGAAAATATTGTAATATAAAAAAACTTAATTTTAATAAATATATTATTGTTATAATTTTGTGTTTGTTTCCCACACCACTTTAGTAGTACTTTTTACCGCAGCTTTAATTGGGCATATAAAAGATTTGCAGTGTTTTATTTGATCTAGACAACCAACATTATATGCGATATAAAAAAAAAACGCAAGTTGTGAAACGCAATTGTTATCCAATTACCGGGTGGTCTAGAGTGCTACTCGATGCCTGTAACACCAGGGGTCGGGAAATGGAAGCTGGAAAACAAAAGAAAATATTTTATAATTAACAATATTAAAAAAAAAGAAAGGTTGTTGCACCTAAAGTTTTGCTTTCACAGTGGCTAGAGCCATCAAGTTTTGACACTATCTTATCAAAGGTAAAAAATATTTTAAAGTACAATACAATGCAAAATCAAGACCTCAGTTTAATACACCACCGTTGGCGTTAAAAATGGGTCACCATCTAAGAAAATGTGTACCAATTCAGAAAACTCAATGTCTTCGTAAAAATGATCCAAACGCTCTTAAAGTTTTAAATAATTTCCTTAATCTAATGAATATTGAATGGTTGTCACGCATATCATCAAATGCACTGAGAACCTTATTTGATAGAAAATTAAATCTCCACAAATTGAACCAGGGTACCCCACAAAGAGCGCGTATTACATCGATAACATCAAAAGTCCCAAATGATTATGATGTTAATTGTTGTAAGAGCGTAAAGAAAGTTTTTTTTACAGCTAAGCTTTAGAAGTCTTTAGAATAATATCACACTTTTATGCCTGTTGTCAGATCATTAATTCAAAGAAGGAGACCCAAGAAATAATATCGCAGTGTTGCAAGGTCGACCGTCATAAACGGATCTCTGTCTGTTCTGGTTTATCCTTAGCTTCTCCACTGATTGTAACTCTGTTGACTAATATATTACGTTAAATACATAAAACTTGTTCTCTCATCGAATGAGCGTAAGAACAGCTCTAAGAGCTATCGTTATACTATGAGTTGAAGAACAATAAAAGTGTAAAACTCATACTGTTAGAATTAAGACATTCACTGTGAGCAAAAATTGTTCATGTGCGTCATGGCAACATAACGAATGTGTTAGTCAGATAATCTTGCTGAGCGTAGGGTAGTGATGTTATTACTGCGTATTAAATTCGGTCCTAATATTACAAAAAAATTATTATAATGTCTACTAGTAGTGAGAGTGATGCTCTCGACAGTGTTTATGGTAGTAAAAAAAGAAAACGAAACCCCAACACTTAGAAAAACATCTGGAACTGCGTGCATGTAAGGTACAAAGTAATATAGGAATGTACAGACAAAACATAGCAAATTAGGGAAAAAGCGACACAAAACGAAAAACGTATATTTGCATACAATTCCGGTCTGTTGATTACATTTCGTCTCTAAAAACCTGATTACACAGTGCGAGCTAGCATCCTAGCTGGTATAGTCAGTTACTGCAGTGCAGGTACTTGCACCGTGTTACCGCATCATACAAGTTACTGTCATGTGCGAGTCGGTCAGTACCGCGCATCCGAGTTACTACTTACCAACATTTTTTGTATTTACTCGCTTCTCATCTTCCCCACCACGGGCACCAGTCCAGCGTTGCCAACTTAGAGGAATTCCGCTAGATCTGGAGAGTTTGAGTACCCATCTAGCGGACAAATTTCTCTTTTAGCGGTCAGCGGAATATCTAAAGATTTTATATCAATTGTGGCGGATTTTATAGAGATTTTAAAATATTCAGCTAAAATTAAAATTAAGCTTCTTAAACACTGCAAATATTTCATTAGGTATAAAATTTCACTTTATATTAATGGGGTCTGGATTGAAGAGTCGAGCCCCTCTGCTAACGACCAATCGCATATGATCACGTACTGAACACGCGGTAACGTGGTCTTGTTTACAAACTTAAAAACTTTTAGTGTAGGTAAACACTAGCACGGTTAGTAGAAATTCTAGCTATTTTTCATATATTGTTTAGTAAATTTTGGCGTTATTAATTTAATTGGTTATATATATATATATTGTTTTTGTATCGGCAGCAGTACCAAACTGTTAAAAAAAATAATACACGCGGGAATTTCAAATTTCACATTTTATCATAGATTCAATTAGTTGTGATATTTTTTTAAAATATTTTTAAGGTTTTGTTTAAGTGTTATTTTTTTATATTTTACATTTTAAAAATGTTGTATTGCTTTAAAAAAATGTTTTGATTTTTATTCATAAATAAATATTTTATCAAATTGCTTGAAATTAAGTAAAAATTTATGTTTAAATTTGACGCTAAAAATCTAGCGGAAATCTGGAGGAATTTGCATTGGCATTTAGAGAGTAAGATACCCAAATAGTTGGCAACACTGGGCACCACGCCACAGGCAGCAGCTCGCATGCAACTCGGACGTCAACTTGCACGGTCTTATAAAATGACAATAGCTCGTAAGCCTGGGAGCCGCAACGCCAATAACTCATCCGCAGTCTGAGAGCGCGTGTCGCATTGTCTAGCTTTGAAAACAGAATTAGTAATAATAGACAAAATTTGATTTCATTTTAGAGGATGATAAACATAAACTTTATATTTTCGAACAATTTATTAAAAAAACAAATTTAAATTTAAAACAGGAAATCTGGGTAGCTGAAAAAAACAAATTTTAATAATTTCTTAATCATAAATATGACATTGAAAATGCAAATAAATTTGCGAAACATGTTTGCCATAAATAAATAATTGTATAGTAGAATATTTTATTATTTATAAATAAATATGTTAAATAATTTTTTTAATTAATTACATAGTTTAAAATCGTATTTAATACGATACGAAGTTTTTATAAGTTTATTTGCAAACATCTATTTTATGTTGACTTTATTTTGAATGCACTACTTAAAAAAAATACATATTGCTTAACTGGTGATCATACGAGAACCAGTGTGTGCGTATATTAGTACACTTTCAATACACGCACCGGAACTACACCGGGTGCATTCTTCGTTGCTGCATGTGTTTTTGTGTTTCGAGTAGCAGTTAATAACAAAAAATGTCGGATAGATGGACTTCCGAACAAAATATAAAGTTTGTGGAGTTATACAAGAACCAAACCAACTTATGAAATTGTTTTTATCCTAATTATAAAAAAAAAGAGATTTGCGTAAACCCTCGCTTGAATTGGGTTTACAAGACACGAATGAAGTAACAAAAAAGATAAAAAAATACGTTCTACGTATAACCAGGAGTTATTGAAAATTTCGAAAGACAAAAAGTGAATGTGGTTCTGATGATATCTATAAACCATCCATCAAATGGTTCGATGCAATGGATTACATTATGAAAATATTTAATCTAAAAGAAAAACAAAGTAATCTGGTACAAGTAGGTATTTTATTATTATATATGGGTAATTCCATTACTTTTCGACTCATTTGAAAAAGTCGACCTCTTTGATTTTGCTCAAATTTTCAGGGATCAAAATATGGATGAAAAAAATTAAATTCCCAAAATTTTGGACCTAAGAATATTGCCTGTTCAAAATAACACACGTTTGAAGGTCAGAAATTTCACAATAAAACGTCTTTTTTAGCTTATTTTGTATCTCAATTTTAAGGCTTCTGAAAAAAGATAAAAAGGTCCAC
Source organism: Tachinus rufipes (assembly GCA_963932245.1). Lineage (NCBI taxonomy): Eukaryota > Metazoa > Arthropoda > Insecta > Coleoptera > Staphylinidae > Tachinus > Tachinus rufipes. The sequence continues at coordinate 34,718,471 of OZ010746.1, read as the reverse complement.
GATGGCTCAAATTATTTCTTATTACATGTACTTTAAAACCCATATTTTTATATAAAATATTGTGGCAGTTATTTTGATATATTAAGCTTCAAACATTATTCCAAACTAACCCGTAAATTTAGCAATATTGCAAAATTTTGCTTTCTTTAAACCGTTCTAACTTTCTTTAAAGTGATTACACAAGACTTATAGAATTAATACATATTCACCACTATTTTGATGTAGGAAGTTGCACATGTTTTTGCGATCTTCAAAACTTGTAATTTTTAGGCCCCGAAAAAACGCTGTCACCTTATGTCGATTTCAGTCAAAATTTCAGATAAACTTGTCGAGCAAATTTCCAAGCCAAAAACGCAAAGCAGTGCTTTCCCGAAGTATGTTGGAACATTGAGGAAAATGATGCAGTCGAATTTGTAGAAGTTCAGCATGCAATTTCAACAATATTAAATAATGCCAAAAAGTTTAGAAAAAACATTAAATATTTTGTAATTTTAAATAAATTTCTTTAGTTAAATTATAAAGAATTTTTTTCTTCAAAATTGTCAAAAAAATAATTTTCACAGACAAAAATTTTTTTCTTTTAATTTTGAAAATGTTGCAAAACTTTAATTGACAGTTATTCTTTAAAAAAAAAGATGATAGGTATTTTCTTTTTTTCTCAAATATGGATAAAAAAGTGCTTTACATATAAAAACACCATATTTGAAAAAAAAGCAAAAAATAGTGACGAATTTGAAGCTATTTTGTTCTGAGACGGTTGGTAGCCGTAGGTTTTTCATGTTTGTTATCTGATAACCTTCCCATTAGTAGCCTGATCTCTTTTGATTGGTGAGCATTGTTGTTTGATAAACATCATTTTCGTCATGGAGCAGATGTCAACTGAGCAACGTATCCAAGTGATAAGAAGTTATTAGAAAAACAGTGAAAGTCCCACGGCAGCCATTCGTGAATTGCATGTGACCCCAACGGGTAAGTAAATAAAATTTGGGTATATACCTAGAAAATATTCCGGTATACAGGGTGTCCGGAAAATACGTGTACAACGTTTGACGACAGACTCCTGACGTCAAAATAGGTCGATCTAAGCCGACTTAGTTATATCCAAAATTGTCTCGTTTAGCCGGTAGAGGGCGTCAAAAATTTGTAAATATTAAAAAGAAATTACCTGTAACAATAATTTTTTAAGTGACCTTGTTGCTATGGCGTTTAATAATTTGACAATTATTGACAAATTGTCACCAGTCTATGAAATTTACTCAAGTATACGATCAACATTCTTGAATTACAAGTTCATTTTACCATTAAAAATGGAAAATTATACAAACTCTCAGAAAGTTGACATGCTCCTGGTATACGGGTTTTGTCAAGGAAATGGGCGTCAGAGTGTTAGGGTTTACATGGAGAGGTTTCCTAACCGTCGAATACCAAACCACCAAACATTTGCCAATATTGAGCGTCATCTTCGGGAAACGGCAGTTTTGAGAAAAAGTTTGAAGGCAGGGGTCGTATGCGAACAACTCGAACTGTGGAAACAGAAGAGATGATTCTGAAAAGAGTTGAAGAAGAACCAAGTACCAGTACCCGTCTCTTAGAACGTGAGTTAAATGTTCCTAAAATGATTGTCAATGAGGTTTTAAGAGAACAGTTGTTACATCCTTACCACATACAAAAAGTCCAGGAACTTTTACCGACTGATCCCCCCTTGCGGCTTACATTTTGTCAATTTATTAGAAACAAAAGAATCCTTGTTCCAAATTTTTGTAGAAAAATTATGTTTACTGACGAGGCATGCTTTACAAGATCTGGGGTAACCAATCTGCACAACGAACATATTTATTCCGATGAAAATCCACATGCCATTAAAGTTGCACATCATCAGCATCAATTTAAAATTAATATTTGGGCAGGTATAATTGATCACTACCTTATTGGCCCCATTGTTATTCCAGACAGGTTAGATGGAAATATTTATTTAAATTTTTTGCAAGACACATTACCAATTCTTCTGGAGAATTTGCCCTTTTTACTTCGGAGGGAAATGTGGTATATGCATGATGGTGCCCCGCCCCATTTTTCCGTTGCCGTTCGGCAATACTTACATCATCAATATCCCAACCGATGGATTGGAAGAGGCAATGATGCACCAGTAAAATGGCCACCACGTTCTCCTGAGTTAAATATGTGTGACTTCTTTTTGTGGGGCGCTATTAAAACAGAAGTTTACAAGACTCCGGTAAACACACGCGATGATTTATTGCAGCGGATTTTAAATGCAGGCAACCATTTTAATAATCCCGAGACATTAGATAGGGTCCAATATCATTTTTTAAAGAGTGTTAATAAGTGTATTCAGCAAGATGGCGGTCATTTTACACATTTGCTTAAGTCATGTTTTTGTTTTACTTAGTTTCTTACAATAGATACTTTCAACTTTGTTATACTTTTGTTTTTTTGACGTCCTCTACCGGCTAAACGAGACAATTTTGGATATAACTAAGTCGGCTTAGATCGACCTATTTTGACGTCAGGAGTCTGTCGTCAAACGTTGTACACGTATTTTCCGGACACCTTGTATATTAATTGGGGAATATTCCGGTATATACCAGGTAGTAGGCCAGTCGGCTTTGGCGTTGTTACTCATACTGTTGTTGGCAAATTCTATTATTAAATTAGGGTATTCCCCTAAATTGCGTCCGGTCGTGTTTCCGTTAGGTTAGGTTAGGTTATGTTAGTGTTTATTTGTTTATTGAGTTGACTGGTGGTTTTGTAATCTTTTATACATACATTATAAAGGTAAGTTCTTACTAATTATTTTATACTAAATATACTAAAATAGTAATGGTCATATGCACTGTTAATATGCATTACTTAAAGGTGGCTCAAAATATAACCTCGAATTTGTTTGTAATCTGTCACATATTGATAAAAAAATATATGCATAAATATTATGTTATGTTTGGATAATGCATAGTCTTGTGATGCCGCACTAATGACACATATTACATGTGTAATTTACACATATATGAATTTTACTAATTTGTAATGCTCAAATTGTGTTATGTATTAAGCTTTATCAACTAAAACTTAAAACAAAAACGGTGCTAGTAGCCATTAATGTACATATATATACTAAAATAAATTTCTTTCTGGTTATTCATTACAGAAATTATTTATACAGTATACAATATGGAAAAACCAAGGCACAAAACTGAAGATTTATTCGATGAAAAAAAAAAGACAATCAGTAGATTCTATAATCTACTGATTTGTCTTTTTATACTTTGCTTTGCAATATCTACATATTGCAAAGCAAAGTATAAATTTATCAATGTAAACAAAATGAAGAATCACATTTTTAAGTGTATAAAATGCCCAAATGATGTAAAGGCCCAATTCAAATCAGACAGATCAGACTCATCCTCATCCTTGGCTTCATCATCAATGACAATGACCCCAATGTCACAGCAACAAGAATGAGCCACGCCAACGCGCTTAAAACATTTTGTTGACTGTATAAATCCCATAGAAAACGTAAGTTTATTGCAATATTTTTTTAAATAGCATTGTCCATTATTAAACTTTTAGGCAAACTTGAATAATATGGCCAAAGCAATGTTTGTGTCTAGAACACCCTTCTCCATTGTAGAGCATCCACTGTGGATTTTTTTTTTAATATGTTAAGACCAGTCTTTACCCTACCTTCACGGAAGTCTACTTCAACAACATATCTAGATAATCAGTATGATTTAATGAACGTGAAATAGAATTAGAAGTACAACATGCAAATAAAATAATCTGCAATGTGATGGGTGGAGCAATATTAGCAATGAAACTATCATCAACTTCATAGTAACAAAACCAGAACCTATTTTTGTGGATTTTATAAATACTAAGGCACACCGACACCGCAGAATATTTATCTGAAAAAGTAAGCAAGGTGACCTGAACCTCTGTGTAATAGGATACAATGCTGCGAATATGCAAAAATTTATTAATCATATTTATGAAAAATATACTCATATAACTCCTTTAGGATGTCTAGCTCACAATTTTCATTTACTTTGCCGGGATTTTCTGAAATGTAACGTTATTCAGAAATTTATGGAGAATCTGACTGCACTTGCAAGAAAGATCAAAAACGTACATGTTTTGAATGCTTTATTGATACAAATTAATAAAGATAGAAAATTGAAAGTTTCATTCAAATTGCCTAGTGTAACACGTTTGGGTAATTCTCTGGCCTGTCTCGAGTCTTTTCAAAAATCAAAAATGTCCCTTCAGTATCTTGTTGTAAAAGAAGAAACATTCAACGTGCTACCTGTAGATATGAAGAGAGACTTATTAGATGATCTAACATTTTGGTCTAAAATTGATCCATTATTTAAATACTCAAACCAATTGTAGAATGTTTAGACAAATTTCAAACACAAAGCTGTTTTATTCACAAAGTTTGTGAATATATGTCAAATATTCAAATAAATTAAAAAAAAAATCTTTCCAAAAGTGGCATGAATAAAAACGAAGTCACTAATATTTTAATTTTTAATTTGATACGAGAAAAGGGCGTGCTTTAAAGCCACTCACTGTGCATCTGCTTTACTAGACCCATCAAATCAGGGTTTAAAAACCTTACTCAAGAAGAACAAATTGATGCAATAGAAAATGTAATGGCTGATTTAGTAAATTACAGGTCAAACAAAACACAAATTTTGGTCTAAAAACTTTCTTTGGAGTGGAATCCACTCTACATCTCCAGTTTGGTGGAAAAGACTATGTGGTACAACGTCATTATCAAAGTTGCTATAAGAATTTAAACTGCTCCAGTTTTGTCGGCAGAAACTGATAGATCTTTTAGCACTTTTCATTCGTTCATATTATAAGAAGAAACAGATTGACAACCAAAAGAGCTGGAAAGGTTACATACATATCGCACAATTGGAAAATTAATTTCGAGTCTAATAAATTGGAACAACAACCAAACCCAAGTATTTCATATTCTGGAATTTCTGAACAATTTTGTGACCTGCAGTTTCAAAGTTCCACTTCTGCATTGAATGATTTGAGTGTAAATAACGAAGGTGTAAACGACGAAAAACTGAAAATAATGACATTTTGACGAGTCTCATGGACAAAGACCCAAAATCAGACTCAGACACACAGACATACTCAGTCAGGCGCAAGTCATATGACTTGCACGAGTGACACGACATCGAAAACTGAACAGTCTGACCTTCATTCTGAATCTGAATTATTATGTTTGTAGTTAAGAATGTATTATACTTAACAAAAATTTTTGCTTGTGTTTTTTTTTATTAAAATGTAGTTTTTGACATTTGTTCATTATTTTGTTGTTTTTGTTTTAAGATATTCTTTTATTAATACCTACTCTATTAAATTAAAAAAAAAAAATGAATAAATACCATACCCGGTATTTATCCATTGGTTATATACCGGGTACATACTGGCTATTTACCCAAATTTTAATATACCGTGTACTTGCCCATCACTGATTGTATAGAACAATTGTTTCGCCACACAGTGGCTGGTATAATGAACAATAATAAAAAAATGGGTTACACTAATTACTTCTATACTAAAGGCCGCTTTTACAATCGTCGGTTAAAATCCGTATAGCATTATTCCACGAATAAACCAAGAAAATAGGTTTTACAATTGACGAATAGACGCTAGTTAGAATAAATATCGGAATTTAAGCTAGTATAACTTATACCGCCGTGCACAGGTCAAATAAACAACGGTATAAACTATACTCGCGTCTTATTGGTCCGTTCGAAACGTCAAAACATAATGAACCGCTGTTGTAAAGAAAAGTTTTAAAATAATAAAAATGTCGCAAAAAAGAAAGAAAAGTTGCAATTTTACATCTTTGGAAGTAGAAACCTTAAAATCATTAGTTCTTAAAAATCCTGATAAAATAGGTAAACAAAAAAGCATTTGGTAATTAACATAACCTATTGTTTGGGTCATACATTTTAATTTCAGAATGTAAGAAAACCGATTACCTTACATTCTAAAAAAGAGCAATGTTGGGAAAATATTACTGAATTGTTTAACAACAATATGGCTATAGGTCGCAGCAAAGAAAATTAAAAGAACAAATGGGATTCTTTAAAAAAATCAACAACAAAAAATTATAGAGAGCAGAAAAGAGTGCTGACGAAGACTGGCGGTGGACCTGCCGGACCAAACTATTTGGGTGCAATTGGGGAAAGAATTTTAGAAGGAGTTATCAAAGTAAGCGGCACTGGCACATCAAGCCGCAATGACTGTGATGCCGATAATTTATTAGGTACAGTATTACGTACTCTATAATTCATAAAATATTTTAGATATACAGGTTGTCCCGAATTAACTAGTCAGTAGTATTATTTTTAATAAATTCTGAGTTATAGCTCTTTAAAGTTTACAGAAATTTTTGATTTTTTTTTTAATTAACTGCTTTAATTTTAAATATTTTGGAAAATTTGTTTACATTAGTTTATTTCTTATTATCTACCTAATGATAAGAGTTCAAACCGTTATAACGCAAACCTTACATCTGACACTAGATTACTTTTAAGTAATTAAAAGTGTGATTGGTCGGTAAGTAGACCCGGTTATTATATGGTTTATTTTATTTTTTTATTCTTTAGAGATTATTTTTAATGACGATAATGAGAGTTTTATTAAATTATAATATTATGTATTGTATGTATTAGATACAGGGTGAGCGAGAATGACCGAGGATTGCGATGTAGGAAACCAAATATACACTTATTGTAAATATTAAAAAAAACATATCCCTAGACTGCCCTTGACCATTACTATAGGCGTAACACAAATTTTGTTCTTGTGGTAACTAATGTTATTATAAACAATTAAAATCTATACAAAGTACATAATAAACAATGATGAATTATTTTAAAACTTTAAATAAATTTCACTGATTAAAAATAATATTTGATTAATTAAATACACTTAAAATAAAACGTTTCTATTTTTTAATTCGCAACTTAACCATTATGATAAATAACAAATGTATATTTTTATAAGGTTTATCATTATTGAAAAAATAATACCCAGTATGAACATATTAAGAATAATAACATCAGGTAATTGTACTAGATTATGAATTAAATTAATAAATTATATGTATAATGGTGTTACGCAAGAACCAAAATTTTATTTGTGACAACGCTAACAATTAAAATAAATACATAATGCACAACGATAAACTATTTTAAAACTTTATTAAAAAAAAAAACAACAATTTTAATGATTATACATATAATATACAAATAAATAATAAAATGTTTCTATGTTTTAATTAACAAAAGAAAAGTAGCAAATGTTTATTTTTATTTGGTTAATTATTAATAAAAAATAATAATCAGTATTTAATATAATAATAATAATAGGTAATTGTAGAAAATTCTGAAATAAACTATTAAACTATATGTACACTACAGTATACACAAAAACAGAATGTTTCTATAGTAAAGATTTATTATCCTAGTAGAACAATCAATAAATATGGCCTGAATCAATTTAATAAAGTTATATAAAAAAATATAGGTTTATTTATTCTTTACCTTAAAATTGCAATCCAAATACCAATTGAGTGTAAAGTTGTTTCGTGTAACTAATAGGGATTGAAAACAACCACAAAGCTTCATCGGTAAAAAAATCTTATTCAATATTTCATCATTATTTATATTGTAAACAACCTCTTCAATTACAATGAACAGCCTGTCAGGTGGATTGTTCTAACAGATGCATAATTTTTAATTTGTAATTCACAACCTTTTTATAAGAAATTCTGGAGACCGAAGAGAGTACGACCAGGTGCAATCCTTATTGATATTTCCACTGCGACTATAAAATCACTCTTCTATGAAAATTGACGTTTATTCTGGTGACTTTTAGGATTATTTTGTTCAAGGGCAACAGGTTGACAAACTAGTACACACTAAAATCACTAAAAAAATTCCCAGGAATATTGTATTTTAATTGTATGTATTGTATTTTGTGTATTATATCTATTATTTTGACTTGTTTTATATCAATGTATTGATCAAATGAAGACTAATAAATTATATTATTATTACTATAACATAAATATATAATACATAAAACATAATAGTGAAAATAATTTTTTTATTTATACAAATCATAAGGCGGGATTCAGTTTTGAGGTAAACCTCAAACTGCTCTACCATCCAAACCTTCTAAAATATAAAAAAGAAAAATATCAAAGTATTTAATCAAATATAATAACAGTATATAATTAAAAAATAAAACTAATTCTGTGATGAAAAATAATATGCTACAGTACAGAAACTTGCTAATCGTCATGCATTCTAGTTTATTAAAAAAAAATTTATTGCTACCTTAATTTTTTTTAAATTAAATTGTTTAAACTGAACTGGTACTGCGTTATAAATTTTGTAAATCTTGCGGCGTGGCCTTTTGGCCGGCTGCTCGTTTGCACAGCGTAGGTTCCAAAAAAAGGGCTCCAATTACTTTTACAAAAGGTAATAAAAATTAACAAAATCTTAATTTCCCAAATTAACATTTAATTTAAATAAAATAAGTATTACCAGTAAATCAAAAGATAGAGCTAAGATTAAGCGCGCAAAGCTTTAACATTAATTTAAAAATTATGCTTAACATAAAAAAAATTTCGCAACGCACAAAAAAACATATATGTAGTGCAATGTCACAAGGAAAAAACTGATGTGTTCTCTTAGTACTTATGTACATATAAGAGGATAGAGTAAATCAAAAATATCATAACGATTATAATAAAAAAATTAATAATTAATTGCTGTCGTTTATAAAAACCCTTTTTTTTTATAAATGTTGTGTCCTTCCTAATGCCGGAGCCGGGGGAACGTAACAATTGGGAAGCACGTGGTTTTTATTCATGGCCGTTTCCTCTTGGGTCGGCGTAAATCCAGCGCGGGTTCAATTTATTTCCAAATTAACGTCCTTGCACACTTCTAATAGATGCATGATGCATTAACGGCCACAAAAGTAGAAAAAATAAAGGTTAAGGCAGCAGTTAAAATCGAATAAAGAAAATAACTATTAGTTTATAAATACCTTTGTACGCCTCCTTAATATTCTTAATGAAAGTCCTAATATAATTGAATTAAGTTCACCGGCAAAATGCTAGCTGGACGGCACAATGTGGTTGGTTGCACGATGGAACATAAAAGAAGCCCGTATCGGAATTCCATTTCAAACGACAAAAACACAATATTTTGCGCACACATTTCTGCGACATTTATTTTAATTTTTTTTTTAGTTATATCAAAAAGAATTGAATTGAATTAAATTTAATAACAAGAAAATTTAATAAATAGAAATTAAACAAAAGGTAATTAATAATTAGTTAAGACACAAAATCATAGACATGCAGAAATATGCACGATAAAAACAAACTATGCAATAAAAAAACGTTACAATTTGGAAAAAAAATATGTTCTAGCAAGAAATAAATTAGTTACTTATTCTATACTATTATTACTATAATATAAACTAAATAGCATTTAACTAAATCTGATTTTTCAAATTCATTGTATGCAATTACAATAAAAAGCTTCTATGTAAGTTGCATAAATTAGATAAAGGGTACTTCGACAATATAATTAAAACTATTTTTTTTTTCTTTTAATTTTAATACATTTCAAGTTAAGAGGTTTAAGAAGTAAAGAAGATTTTTTTTATATTTCAAGAAACAACAATAGTATGAACATTTTTTTATTCCAATTATAAATCAGTACTAGGCAACCCATTCTGTTTTATCTGTGGTTACTGCTACAAGATGTAGACAGTTTAAAAAAATACTCTTAGCCAATGTAATCGTTATATTGAGTTAGAACAAATTATTAATTCATTTTAAAATTTGGTTTTACGTTACTGTTGGCAATAGTTAAAAATGTACTTACAGAGCTGTATTATTTGTTTTTCTGTGTTAAGTATTAGTTATTAAACTGCAATTTCTCTGACTAAATTGTATTTTTGTTGTCGTAAATATAGTAAACAAATAGAATTATGTACATCAATCTATGATTTTATAAAAGGTAAACATTTAAAAAAAACTGTCTTAAAAAAAAAAAATTTATCCCAAAAACATATTATTAATTATAAAATTAATAATATAAACACATTCCCATAAAACACCATTTTTGAACAAAACACAAAAGTATGCAAAAATGCAACACTACCTAAAACTATTTGGTTTCTTTAACCTTAGCCGTATTAAAACAGATTTTTTTTTAATTGGAAAGAATGATAGCAATGAAATTACAAATATAAAAACAAAAAGTAGGCCACTCCATCTGCATTTCCATCTCAAAAGCGACATCAATTGCATGTAGCGTGTTTTCCTTTTATGCAGCAAAGGTGATGCTTAAATGTTAATCCCGTATAAACCCAATTTCTTTGGCATACACGAACAGACATTGCAGGCTGCAAGATATAAATAATGATTAGAAATATTGCAACAATTCTTGCAAATTAAAAAAAATAAATATTAATTTTTAAGATAAATAAACAACAAAAAAAAAACAAATTTACTATATCACAAATATATTATTATATATTATTATATATTCGTGATATAGTACATAGTAAATGTGTTTTATTTATCTTAAAATGAACTATCACATAGTAACGTTCACCACCATTCAATTAATGTTTACACAATTTTAATTAAAACAAGTTTATAGAATAACTCACCTTTATATGATGCACATTGATAAAGTAGCTGCAGTATCCATTGGCATTCTTCTTGCTGTTTTCTATGATAGATCTGCATTCAGCTGAGCATTTATTCTCTCCAGTAGAATTGCAACTCATGTTACTGGAAATAATTTTAGTAGCAATTGGTTTTTCATGGCCCGGAAGAGGTTTGGTAAATCCTCCGCATTCACATGTGGTTACTGCAACAGCAACAATTATATTGTTGAATATGTATATGGGTAATTCCATTACTTTTCGACCAAACTTAAAAACTGTGTATCTCCAAACTGGCTTAAAATTAAATATGTGTTAGTATATCAAAAAAAAAAAAAACATATTTCCCAAATTTTCAACTTTTTAAATGATGATCTTAATTTTTGGGAATCTTTCAAAGTTCAGAAAAACACCTAAAAATCACATTTTTTTGGTAATTTTCAACATTTTTTTTCTCAGCGTAGAAACATTGAAAAAAGCTCTGCTCTTTTTATAATTTCTTGTACTTTAACTTGTTTTTTTTTTTTAATGTAGCCATTTTCTATTTCTTTTAGCGTAGGCCGTTGTGAAAATAGCCTAAAATTACAAAACCAGCCCCACATTAAAAATGACAAAGTCAAATTTTAATCAAATTTGGTCTAGTTTAGCTTAATTTGTTTGTTTTGAATTGTTCTTTAAAATTTTGCAAAGTTTTTTCCGATCGAACCAGTAAATCGTGAGATACCACTTTTCAAAGATTAGTAATTTGGTCAAAAATGCTCATTTTTGTATTCATTGAAACCGTTGTAACTTTTTTCTACCTAATTTTTTTTTGCTGAAATTTTCAGTAAACCTCCCTCATATATACCTAAAACACCTCTTAAAGTTTGGTTCTTGGAAATAAAAAAGGGCCGAAGCTGCAGAACTTTTAAAATTTGTAAAAGACAACGTTTTATACGTTAATAACCTGGTAATAATTTTTACTTATGCTTTTATTTTTTCAAAAAAACTTTATTTTCTTGCATTGGTTTGAACATATCTTAGATTAAAAATGTGTTTTTAATAGAAAATGTATATTTTTATAAATATAGATATAATTTTATTTTTATTGTACCTATAAGTCAAATACATAATTTTTGCTAAAATCATATCATAAACTCCTTAATTCTAAGCTTTATGACAAAGCACGCCAAAAATACACAGGGCGTTTCCTAACTGGAGGCGAAAAATGAAACTTTAGTTTTTTTTTTAATTTTAAACAGAAAATCTAAATATCTTTTTGTCTATCTTGCTTTGTTTTCGAGATGATTGAAAAATACTCATTATTTAGAAAACTTTTTATTTAGAAAAATTTAAGTAAAAAAAGAACATTTATAACAATGGTAACAACAAACAGAACAATAATACAAATTTTAATAAGTTCTGAAAACGACTGCCATGAGCGTTGATGCAAGCTTGACAACACACTAAAAAATAATGATAAACTGTTTCAAAACCTGTTATGTTTTGAATGTGCAATGCAGCATTTGCAATTCTCTATTGTAGCTGCTCCACGTTGATTATTGGATTTCCATAAACCAATTGTTTCATATGTCACCTAAACGTCCAATAGATTTAGATCAAAAGATCTTGCAGGTCAGTTAACTGGACCTCTTCTACTAATCCATCAATCCTTAAAATTATCGTTAAGCCCAAAACTACATATCGCCCAACATGAGGCGGTGCTCCATCGTGACGTTAAGCAAGAGGGATATTGTTATCCAACAAATTTTCCATCTGATTTTCGAGAAATTATGCGTATAAAAAAAAGACATGTGTATTCTTTGTTGTTGAACAGCATTTTTTACTTATTTTACTAACTAAACCAAAGAAAACAATTTCGACAAGTATAAAAAGCTTGCAACAGCGCACAATTGTTAAAGTAATGCTGTTTTGTTTGTTTTTTTTTTGCTAAAGTTATTGTTGGATATCTGAAACGGAAGAGTTACAAGTAGCTCTTGGCAATCAATCTCAGACATCATAAATCCACTTATTAAAATATGTAATATTGTTCTGTTTGTTATTACCATTGTTACAAATGTTTTTTTTTAATAAAGTGTATTTTTCAATTATCTCGAAAACATAGCGAGGTAGACAAAAAAGATATTTAGATTTTCTGTTTGAAATTAAAAAAAGGACCGAAAGTTTTATTTTTCGCATACAGTTAGGAAACACCCTGTGTATTTTTTGGCGTGCTTTGTCATAAAATTTAGAAAGTGGTGAATACTTTGAAAGTAAGTCTTCATTGCTTCCCAACTTTTTTCAAGTGTTTTTTACTCAAAATGTCATTATACCTTTGTAAAATGACGCCAAACATCAATGGCAAAGACATCGCAACCCCAAAAATCGCGAGATCCTTGATGTTCTTCATAAAGAAGTCAGAAGTTTGCACAAAAATCAATGCTGACAAAAACTTTAGAATCAACTACAGAGAATAAAAATCATTCATAATATTATTTTAGCAAAAATTATGTATTTGTCTTACAGATACAAAAAAAATAAAAATTTATAATTTTTATTAAAAACAAATTTTTAATCTATGATATGTTTAAACCAATGCGATAAAATGTAGTTTTTTTGCAAAAATAAAAGCATTAGTAAAAATTATTAGCAGGTTATTAACGTATAAAACGTTGTTTTTTTACAAATATTAAAAGTTCTGTAGCTTAGACCCATTTTCATTCCCAAGAACCAAACCTTAAGAGGTGTTTTAGGAATATATGAGGAAGGTATACTGAAAATTTCAGCAAAAAAAAAGCAACAACGGTTTCAATGTATACAAAAATGAGCATTTTTGACCAAACTACAAATCTTTGAAAAGTGGTATCTCACGATTTACTGGTTCGATCGAAAAAAACAAAGCAAAATTTTAAAGAGGAATTCAAAACAAACAAATTAAGCTAAACTAGACCTCATTTAATTAAAATTTGACTTTATTACGGCATTTTTAATGTGGGGCTGGTTTTGTAATTTTAGGCTATTTTCACAACCCTAGCTAAAGGAAATACAGAATGGCTACATTAAAACAAAACAAGTTAAAGTACAAGAAATTACAAAAAGAATCAAACCTTGCAGAGCTTTTTTCAATGTTTCTATGCTGAGAAAAAAAATGTTGAAAATTACTGAAAAAATGTGAGTTTTAGACGTTTTTCTGAACTTTGAGACTCCCAAAAATTAAGATAATGACTTTAAATGTTGAAAATTTGGGAAATATGTTTTTTTGGTATCTACTATCACATATTTAATTTTGAGCCAGTTTGGAGATACTTAGTTTTTAAGTTTGGTCGAAAAGTAATGGAATTACCCATATATATTAGATATAATTTAAAAAAATAATGAAAATATTAAAAAAATATTTATATTACCATTGGTAGCAGCCTTGGTAATAGGAGCAACTGTAGTTGCAATTGTAGTTGTAACTGTAGTTGCAAGTGTAGTTGTAACTGTAGTTGCAAGTGTAGTTGCAACATGTTTGTGATTGTGTTTGTGAACCGCTGCTCCACAGAATGCACTAAATAATACATGCAAACAATTTAATATATTAAAAACAATTGATTAACATTAATTGTAATAAATTATTTATTTACATTATACACTATAAAATGATATTTATATATTGAAACTAGTTGTGAATTATAAAAAAAAATAATAATACAGCGTCTAAATAAATAAATGCCTGGGATTATGTAATCACTCTAAATATGACGCCTTTTTAAAATTGTGTACCAAACTATTTATTTTGTGTCAACTGTCAAGCAAGGTCTTTACAACATGGCCTTAAATCATCTCAGCGGATTACTTTATTATTAATCGCTTTGAGGAGACAATTATGTTTGTATTATATACCATAAATAGCTTATAACACCTCAATTTTAATGAACGTATTATATAAATATACAATATTTTCACCCTTAAAAATTACCTCGGGTTCCAGGTATATAATACAATCATAATTGGTTGCTAATAAAATAATCCGTTGAGATAAATTAAGGCCATGTCATAAAGACACTATATCTATGGCCATACTGTATACAGATGAAGATAATATTTTTATTATTGAATCCTATAATAAGCAACTTTATTTACGCACTTGAATTCACTATTTCACTAGAGTAGCACGAACGTACATAATCCCAAACTTTTATAATGTATATAAAACATTAATTAAAAAAAAAGGTTAACATTGAATAGTTTCATAGAATTAAAAAAAATATATCAATTATAATTAACTTACAGTATGAGGATGATGATGACAAAACTTCCAGAATTAGACATCTTGAACTGCTGTAATGGAACTAATATTTTTTTGATATTTCCTGCGCTTATATAGTGGTAAATTTATCATTTATCAATACCAGTCACACCATTAGTAATAATATGAATAATTTTTATAATCAACATAATTCATCTGTTTATTTATCTTTTATGATAAAAGGTCTTCTTGCAAATGCTTGACAAGAATGTGCATGACTATAGCAGCTGATAGTAAAATTATTTGGTATTCTTAAAATATTTATTAAATTATAATGCTCACATCTGTTGATTACTAATATGATTGTATAAAAATAAATTTTAATAATATCAAGAATTTGTAAGTATTATCAATTGTTTACATTTTTTATAAATTATTAATTGTATTGGTAATACAAATTAAATTAAACAAAAACTATGCATCGCAAATAAAGACCTAATTGCTAAACCACAATTTGTTTTGGGGTGAAAAATATTTCAAAATAAACCTCCGCTTAAGAAAATTTGCATGAAATAATTTTTACTTTTATGTCTTTCAAAACTTTACAATTGTGTAACTTAATAATAGCTTATTTACGGATAAAAAATGCTTTAGTAAATATTTTTGAGCCCACAAAAAATTACATCCATATTTTGTACGTTTATCTTGTCTATTCTTTCTTTAGGTTTTTGAGTTGAATTTGTTGCACTCTTCTATAGTTTTTTTTAAGTTTTACATTTTTTTTTTTGTAATATATTCAAACTCATATTTTCTGGTTTTCAAATAGAAATGGTTCATAATAAAATGAAGAGATTTTTAATAGTTTTTCAAATAAATCGTTTGATTTGAACTGGTGCGTTTTTTTTGAGGTCTTCTATGTTAGATAAATGTATTTTATCTTGGATATTATGATGTTAGAGTTTTACGGGCGATTAGAATCTTAACATTTTGTTTTGCATGAGAAGGAAAAAATCTATAAAAACACTGAGCATGTATATTCTAGTAGTGTCTGGTTTCTACTGACTAAAACCTTTTTGTTCTTCTTTTCACTGCAGTCCTGTTGTACACCTCTGTTGTTTCACTTCTTTAACAGCTCTGTCTCTTCAATGAATCCAGCACCTTTTGCCAAAGGATTACTTTCAGCTCTGTATCGGTGAGGTTTATTCAAATAATATATGCGTTGCAGTTTAAAAGCTTTGCATTCATTCAGCAAGTGCATCGAAATCAAAAGTTGTACTATTGTATAAACAATAAACTAAAAATAAAAAACAATCAAGGATTGATGATGTTGCTACAAAAACGAATCGGCGAGTATCAGATAAATTAGCACCCATACAAAGAAATGTTTCGACTATTTTCAATATAGGAAGAAGCGTTTAAGAGATGATCTAACTGCAGTAATTTCATTTACATTCAACACTTTTATAGAAAACTGTCAAAAAGTGTTTCCAAACTGAAGGCGAAAAATAAAACTTTATGTACATTTTTAATTTCAAACAGAAAATCTTAATAACTTTTTTGACTATCTTGCCTCGTTTTCAAAATAATAGAAAAATATACATTATTTAAAAAACTTTTTATTTAGCAAAAACAAAACAAAACATTGTTTTTACATAGGCAATAGAGGACTCACCAAGCCTCAGCGTATGTTTGGATGCCTATATGCCTATTATGTTAATTTTTTTAAATATTTTCAACAAATGTTTTCCTATATTAAAATAAATAGAAATTAAAAACTGAACGAACACTCCCGAAATAAAATTATTAAAAAGCAGATTAGATTATTTGTATGTAGTTTCATCGCGGGATGCAAATATGAAATCATTGTACAATAATAAAAAAAAAAAAAATACAACAATATGCTACAAAATACTAAACGAAATCAGTATGCAAGTATGATTAAACACTCTGATAACAAAACAAAAGCCATGTGGAGTATTATAAAAAAAAAAACAAGTAGTCTTAACGATAAAAAATCAAAACCAAATTTTGATGAATTTCAAGGAGATATAGATGCAGCTAAAATAGTTGAAAAATTGAATTCTTTTTTTATTACAGTTGCTCCAAATTTAATATCAAAATTAACACCTAATATATATATATATATATATATATACCTGCCCAATAACACCAATTGAAAACTCTATTTTTATTCAAAAATTAAGTAAAGAAGACGTTAAAAAAATTACCAACTCATTAAAAAATAAAAACAGTGCAGGAATGGATGAAGTACCACTGTCACTGATTAAAAAATGTGTAAACATAATAAGCACTCCTTTGACACATAATATTATAAATAAATCGCTCAAAGAAGGGGTATTTCCAGAACAATTAAAACCTGCCATCATAAAACCAATTTATAAGAAAGGTGCTTTAAATGATCCTGAAAACTACATCAGCATTCTCAACTCATTTTCAAAAATATTTGAGAAAGTTGTGTATAAAAAAATAGTCGTTTTTTTTAAACTAAATATAATATATTTAAAAATAATCAACACGGTTTCAGAAGAAACAGAAGTGTTCAAACAGCAATGCAAAAAATGTGTCAATATATTGTGGAATATTTGGAAATGGGTGAGACGCCCTGTGGTGTTTTTGTAGATCTTTCCAAAGCTTTATTAATAAAATTATATAGATATGGAATAAGAGGATCTGCACATAAATAAATAAGCTCATATCTCATAAATAAAACTCAAAGTACACATATTGAAGTAAATGGAGAGAAATTTATATCAAGTCAAAAAACAGTTACAATGGGTGTTCCTCAAGGTAGCATTATTGGTCCATTACTTTTTATAATATATCTAAATGACTTATCAAACTTTTTCTTAAATAGTCCACATAATATAATAAGTTACGCTGACGACGCTACTATGCTATTGCGTAGAAAAAATATACTACAAACAAAATCCGAAGGAGCAATATACTTTGCAAAAATGGAAAACTGGCTAAACGGCAACAAACTTCTTTTAAATGTTGGTAAAACTAACTGCACCGTATTTAAAACAAGTCGATCAAAAAACCCATCACCACATCATGTCAACTTTAATTATCTCAAACTGGAAGTTACAACGTCAACAAAATGCTTAGGTATCAAAATTGATGAAAAGTTAAAACTGGCACGAACACATTATATACCTGGCAAGTAAACTGCAACCAATCATCTACGGGCTCAGATCACTAAAACATTGTGTAGATATTCAACAACTCAAATGTGTATACTATGCATCATTTTAATCTTTATTATCATTTGGGATAATAATGTGGGGCAGCAGTACTAATTTAAATAAAATTTTTGTTCATCAGAAACAAGCAATTAGAATAATATGTAGCATGCCGTATCTAAATTCGTGCAGAAGAATTTTTATAAAAAATAATATTTTAACCGTTTACGGTTTGTATATATACGAATTATTATTATTTAAATTTAAAAATAAAAATAAGAATACCGATTATTGTGAAACTCAGTCACATAATAATGCAAGATCGGATATTTATATTTATCCTAAACACAAACTAGATATAACAAAATATTCTCCAATTTATATGTCAATTAAATTGTGTAATTGTTTACTAAATTTATTTGAGCAAGCTCCCAGCTACAAACAATATAAAAAAAATTATATCAATTTATCTTAAAATGTAAACCTTATAATATAGAAGAATTTGTTGACTATTGTAAACAAATTTAATATCTACTTGTGACGTATTTCACTTTACTTTAACTTATGTATGTAAAAATATGTAATTTACAGTCTTTTTGAATGAAATTATTATTATTATTATTATATGAAGTAACGGATCCATTTGGCAAGAAAAACATTGTTTTTGCATAGGCAATAGAGGACACACCAAGCCTCAGCGTATGTTTGGATGCCTATATGAAGTAACGGATCCATTTGGCAAGGAAGCTGCGCTCTTCATGACTTTGTTGGGACACCAACTCGTGACTGCTCCGGCCGTTGCTTAACTTTCATTAGCGCTGTTAATCATGTATGTCCTCTTTGCCGTACAGCCAACTGAGAACTAATTTAATAAAAACTAATTAATTAGCATAAAATAATTAAACAAATTAAAATTAAATATTCAATCAAATCTGGACCAGTTAATAGTAATAACACACTTAGTTCGTCAAATTTTAGCGAAAATAACTGTAGTTATTTAAAATTGAATAAGATTCAATACCGTGATTTGATGGCAATGAACATGAATTAAATGTATTCCTCCACGTTTGCGATAGCATTGTAATGCGATACAGCGGCACAGTAGAATAAAATGAATAGATGTTATTATTATTACCATTTTTAATAAACTTAGAGATATGAGCAGATTTAAAACACTTTACCGGTCACAGGAGTCCTGAAAACTGAAAAAAGTTTGATAAAAATGACGACGCTAGAACTCAACGTTTTTGATCAGGGTAGCTTCCGTAAATCACGAAATGCAAAATATTAAAATCGTATCTGCTCCTTCTTGGAAACAGTGGTGCCCACAAGTTTGTAAACACTGAAAATCAAAAAAAATTAAAAAGCTTTTTAATAATTACAGTTTATGTATTATTTTCCAAAAATTTCAAGTGTATTACTAAAAATAAAGTGTGTATTTAATTTATTAACATATATTTAAAATACAATAGAAATGTTATTAATTAAGTTTGCAACATTAAATGTGGCATGTATTGAAGTTTTTTAACCTCTCCGCGTAACTTGGATCATCAATTATACTGATATTATAACGAGACCATACGGAAAATGAATTTAAAACTATTCATTATGAATAGTTTCATCAGCTTGTTCCGACCATTGACCAAATCCTGAATTTAAGTAATATAACGCATATGGTAAATGGTCTAAAATAATATAAAGTTTTAGCAAAACCTTAATAAATGAAGTTCTGGAACTAAACACTTTTCAATAACAGTTACATCATTGTCTTCATTGAAGAGTAGAAGATTCACTACTAATTTGCTTAACATAGCAAATTTCTTATTACTTCCATTGGATTAAAATATTTTGAAATTTCATCAGCCTGAGGCATTTGTTTTTTATTTTCAAATTTGCAATTTCTAACAAATAATTTAAGAATCGTAAAATTAAATTCAATTAAACAAACTGCAATAAAAACTTACCACTATCATTGTTTTTTTCCTCGTCGTAATTTTCAGTGCCGACTATTAAATCATCATCATGTTCAGAACTGTCGCTTAACTTTTTTCGCAAAATTACGTAGCAGTATGGGGGGGGGGGGGCTAGGATACTTTGCAGAAGCGGTTTGTTGATCGTTTATAATAAAATTTATTTTTAAATCGCCGATGAACTTGAATGAGAAATCATTCAAACCAATTTTATTGAACTTAGATTTTAGATTCCCATAAGTTTCCTTTACATTGGGAACAATACATAATAAAATAATATTTGTTGCACTTAGTTTTACAAAAAATTTCAAGTCTGTGACCATTATTAAACGTAGATCTCGACAATCTTTCATTTGTGTTATCTTCTAGCTCAGGTAATATGCTAACATATTTAAAAAAAAATCTTTGTCAGCCATGTGCCATAATTTTAATGTCAACATTCCCGTTTTCTCCAAGTTTTTTAATCACCATATCAAATATTTCAGAAACGTTACCTCACACTATTGGTCTTCTAATTGTTTTGGTTGAATTTCCATTACCAACATCAAAATCTAGTAAATCAATTTTTATATTGGAATCGAAGTGTGATTTCCTTTTCTTCATTTCCTCAGAGAAATGTGCAGGAATGCATTAGCGTAGACCAATTGATGACCGAAGAAAGTTGGTCATTTTTTTTAATATGTAACGCAGACACATTCATGCTAGATTTACAATTCAATAGTTTCTCCAAACTGATTTGAATCTTTTCAATTTGTTTGGGTTTGATAGTAATTTTCTTCATTCTTTGTATAGCATCAGTGACATATAAAAAGTTTAAAAATAAACAATAAAAATAATACCAAGAATAGCAACCCTTATTTTGCTCAGTAAGTATAAGTATACCAACCTTGATTCAAATTATTGAAATTGAAATTAAAGCTAATTAATGAATATTAATTAATATAGAATTAATAATTAATCAAATAGCAATCAGTATTAATGCTAAAAACTAAAAAAAAATTAGGGATTGATTTTTAATGTAGATTCTAAAATAACAATAAATATTTTCTAGTGGTGGTAACAGTGAGTGAAAAATTGTTCAAATCCAGTAACAAATAAACTGTTGCTAAATTTGTTTGTCAGTTACAGCTTACATAGTTTAATTCTGTAAATTTTTGCTTTTATCAAAGCAACAAACTAATTTAGTGTCTACTTGTGCTTTATAGCAAAGAATGTGAAGGTATGTAGATTAATTACAATATTTTCTTCTATTTTCTGTTTTTATTGAATCGATTCCAATGATGCATCCTTTGAGATCTTGTAAGCATTATAATTAAAGCAAGCAGAACAAATTAGAATTAAAGTTGAAATTTAGAACAAATGCATTTTATCTAATATTATTAAAGATATAAGTTAGTAGTGACCCCCGCCATGTTTTCCCTACACCACAAGGAGGGTTGATTCCACGAGCAGTATCCCGTGGAGCAACATTGCATGGTGGCATTGCACCAATGCCACCAATCGAAGAAGTTGGAAGAGAAAGAAGAAAGGATGAGAAATTCGGCATAATATTGCGAAGCCGAACGTTGGATGGCATTACACGTAGGCCACCAACAAAAAAATGTTTATGCCGTAGAGCGACTTTCCAATCTGGTGGCATTGCACGGAAGAAGCGACAGTTGGTGACCAAGCCAAGACATCCGGTGGCATTGCGCAGATGCCAGCAAACGTAGAAGAAGGGGAAGTTGGAGGTAGAGGTAGAGGTTCTGGAAGAATTTTAGCCGGCATGCACCCTGCTCCTCAAATGTCGCGTCCACAAGGTTTATGCTGTGGAGCGACTTTTCAATCTGGTGGCATTGCACAGAAGCCACCAGTAAAAGAGGAGAAAGTTGTTGGCCAAACCAAGACATCCGGTGGTATTGCGCAGATGCCAGCAAACGTAGATGAAGGGGAAGTTGGAAATAGAATGGTTCTAAGCAGCCGTATATTAGGTGCAAAGCGAGTTTTGGCCGGCATGCTACTAATGGAGAAGATACGGCGCTTGCCTACTACTGCCGAGACATCCTGTGGCTTTGCGCCAGCAAACGTAGAAGAGGAGGAAGTTGGAGGTAGTATGGTTCTACGCAGCCGTAAGCCAATGGAGAAGCCAAAGCGCTTGCCGAACCACTGTTAACGGGGCCTAGCGGTGGTAAAAGGAAGAGTTGTAAGTATTAACAATATTCCTACATATTAATTTTATTTATATATTTTTATAGACTCAAACGCAGTTGGTAATCAACCACAGTTGAAGAAAGCCAGATTTATCACTCCAATTTCACCTCTAAGATCCTCCGATGAAGAGGAAATGGAAACTTCTAGCGGTGGAAGAAAAACTTATTGTAAGTACTTACAAAATGTTTCTTTTTTTTTAATTCACATTTTAATATTGCAGGGTCCTTTACAAAAAGCTGTAACTGTGCAAAAAAGCGAAAGAAGAAGAATTGGCCGAGCCAAGGAATAAAAAAACAAAAATCCCAACTTATACCACCGCTAAGAAGCTCCGATGATGAAGAGCTACTCCTAGCGGTGGTGAGAAATGTTACTGTAAGTACTTCAAAGTTTTACAAATTTTATTGTTAATTTTTTAATATTGTAGGGTCGTCAGCGTTGCAAAGAGGGGTGAGCCCACCGTCGAATTTAAGCACAACTTTTATTATTTGTTCAGTTTGGAGCAGCGGTTGGTGGCTCCAAGTAAGTATTAATAATTCTTAAACCATTATTAAATTTTAGTCAGTGATTGTAATGTGATCATTTATATTTTTAGGTTTTTTAATTAATTTGGAAGCGGCAGTGGCGGTAGATCCGACGCAAACCGAGGCGGTAGCAATAGCCGAAGAAGTTGGGGATGTTGTGGTCGAGGCACCGGTTGTCAGAGCTCCAACAGGAAGAAGTAAGTTTGACATTCAGATTAAGTTTTTATTTGTTGTAAATTTTCTAATAAAATAATAATAATTAGTTTTATCAAGAATCTATAATTAATTATTATATTTTTGTTTATTTGTGGCAATTTATTAAATGAATTTTATTATGTTTCAGTGTTACAAAGGAATAGAAGCACGTACAATTTACGGCAGATATATTATATAAATTATAACGAACAGGTCCTAACTAAAATCGGTACAATTTTTTCGAAATCCGGCATTGTAGGTATGTTTCTTTTAGGATTATTTTTCTCTCTATATTTTAGTGCTGAACGACAAGTGGTACATATAACTTTTGGAAATCACTCATACCTTTCCATAATAAATTTTTCCTCAACATACAGTGCAACCTTTTTCTCGATTTTTGTTGTGGTCACACTTTAATTTTGTATGAAAAACCGGTTTCACAACTTCTTTATCACAAAAATCAAATCATTGACAATATACTCACTAGTGGGATAGTGATGGATAATACATCTTACCATAGTTGGCAATTAAATAAAGTGCCGAATGTCACAGATAAAAAGTCGGACATTCAAAATTATATGTATATGATCATGACATATACTTTAGTGATAGTTATGCGGTAAAATTATATTGAACATGTTAGAAAAATTTAACTAACATATATTTGTTATGCGGTAAATGTAAAGCCATTAATTATTAAATTATTAACGTAGAAAGTGATCATAAATCCTTATTAAAAAAAAAAAAACATTTTTACGAAATAACTATTTTCAATTATACCGAAGGAAGATACACTTGTAACATAAAGTTTATGGAATATCCATCTTATTGGCAGAATAAAAAACATAACCCCAAAGAAGTCACACTGAAGAAATTGAAACAGAATAAAATATGTGCTCAAAAAGCTGTACCAGGTATCGTACTTTTAAAATGGCGTAACCAACAAGATATACTTGTCCTGAGTTCAATTCCCAAAAACAATACAACAAAGAAGTAGCGAAGTAGAAAAAAAACAAAAATTATTATTGCCTATAATCAAGAAAAGCACACATTGATTTATCAAATCAATTAAAAGCTTACTCAAATTGCTTACGCCAAGCAATATTTCAATAAATAATATTTCAAATTAACATAAATATTGTTTCTGTTCTTATTAGAAAATGATATTCAATTGGCAAAGAATTCTGATAGTGACGTAGATCTAGAAGAGAAGCATACCTTGCTGCAACAATCTACCAGACTAAGGTGCAGTATGTGTTATAGTAATTTAATAGCTGAATTAAAGAAGAAAGATTGCCCTAAACAAATATTCCCGTACTAAATGACAATGAAGTGAAGTGAAGTGTTCTGGATTACTATGTACCATGTTTCTTTTGTCGTTTATTCTAAAAAACTATAATGAAATTTCTGTTAGTTAAAATTAATTCTTTTATTATTTACAGCTATTTGTTAAAATATCTGCATAAAAATTAACTAATACTTTTAAATAACTTTATATATTCAAACAAACTAAAAAAAACAAAAATTTCCCGGACCGAGGCAAATGATGCAAATAATAACATTGCTGGTTAGAATGTAAGTTAATTTGTTTTTACGGACGACACTCAAGGACATTATGGAAATAAGAACATTCCTGATCCAGAAACAATAGGTAAAGAAATTTTAAATGTTTCTAAATTAGAACATTTTACTACTATTCTACCGATATATTTAAAAAATGTAGTCAGTTTTACTCGAAAACTTTGAATCGGGCCTCCATAAGCCGATTTAAACAAGTGAGCCTAAATCAAATTGCGCATCTTTTGAGACTAGTTTCGGCCGAAACTTTTATACGTCAATTTATCAATTATCAAAAACTGTAAAATACTTAAAAGAGTAATTGAAATTGATAGAAAAACATTGATATACAGTAAAACTCACTTACAACGTACACGCATAAAACGTACCTACGGTTATATAGTACGGTGCTATCATAAAAAAATATTTTTTAGAGCCGTCTCACACGAGACTTATTTCACGTTTAAATTGAAAGCATAAATGCGCTCGGCCCCGCGCGCAGATAATGTACGATTTGAAGCAAGAAATTAGAACCTGTTCTAATTTCTTGGATGAAAACTTGCTTGCAATGCGCAGAAAGATGCGCGTAGGAAAGTGAGGTTACGAGTTTGTTTACGTCGCCATTGCTGTCATTGCTAATATTGCATTTGAAGTTGTAAGTTGTTTTCGTTTGTTCTCGTTTGTTTTGATTTGTTTTGATTTGTTTTGATTTGTTTTGATTTGTTTTGATTTGTTTTGATTTGTTTTGATTTGCTTTGATTTGTTTTCATTTATTTTCATTTGTTTTCATTTATTTTCATTTGTTTTTATTTTTTCATTTATTTTCATTTGTTTTCATTTAATTTCATTTGTTTTCAATTATTTTCATATATTTTAATTTGTTTTCATTTATTTTCATTTATTTTCATTTGTTTTCATTTGTTTTCATTTGTTTTCATTTGTTTTCATTTATTTTCATTTGTTTTCATTTGTTTTCATTTATTCAATTTATTAGTATGTCTTGGTTTAGAGTACAAGTCCAACTCCTCATTGAGATGTACAAAGACAGACCATGCTTATATGCGGTCAAACATCATCAGAACAGGTTCTAATTTCTTGGATGAAAACTTGCTTGCAATGCGCAGAAAGATGCGCGTAGGAAAGTGAGGTTACGAGTTTGTTTACGTCGCCATTGCTGTCATTGCTAATATTGCATTTGAAGTTGTAAGTTGTTTTCGTTTGTTCTCGTTTGTTTTGATTTGTTTTCATTTGTTTTCATTTGTTTTGATTTGTTTTGATTTGTTTTGATTTGCTTTGATTTGTTTTCATTTATTTTCATTTGTTTTCATTTATTTTCATTTGTTTTTATTTTTTCATTTGTTTTCATTTATTTTCATTTGTTTTCATTTAATTTCATTTGTTTTCAATTGTTTTGATTTGTTTTGATTTGTTTTGATTTGTTTTGATTTGCTTTGATTTGTTTTCATTTATTTTCATTTGTTTTCATTTATTTTCATTTGTTTTTATTTTTTCATTTATTTTCATTTATTTTCATTTGTTTTCATTTAATTTCATTTGTTTTCAATTATTTTCATATATTTTAATTTGTTTTCATTTATTTTCATTTATTTTCATTTGTTTTCATTTAATTTCATTTGTTTTCAATTATTTTCATATATTTTAATTTGTTTTCATTTATTTTCATTTATTTTCATTTGTTTTCATTTGTTTTCATTTGTTTTCATTTATTTTCATTTATTTTCATTTGTTTTCATTTATTCAATTTATTAGTATGTCTTGGTTTAGAGTACAAGTCCAACTCCTCATTGAGATGTACAAAGACAGACCATGCTTATATGCGGTCAAACATCATCAGAACAGGTTCTAATTTCTTGGATGAAAACTTGCTTGCAATGCGCAGAAAGATGCGCGTAGGAAAGTGAGGTTACGAGTTTGTTTACGTCGCCATTGCTGTCATTGCTAATATTGCATTTGAAGTTGTAAGTTGTTTTCGTTTGTTCTCGTTTGTTTTGATTTGTTTTGATTTGATTTGTTTTGATTTGTTTTGATTTGTTTTGATTTGCTTTGATTTGTTTTCATTTATTTTCATTTGTTTTTATTTTTTCATTTGTTTTCATTTATTTTCATTTATTTTCATTTATTTTCATTTATTTTCATTTATTTTCATTTATTTTCATTTGTTTTCAACTATTTTCATTTATTTTAATTTGTTTTAATTTATTTTCATTTATTTTCATTTGTTTTCATTTGTTTTCATTTGTTTTCATTTGTTTTCATTTATTCAATTTATTAGTATGTCTTGGTCTAGAGTACAAGTCCAACTCCTCATTGAGATGTACAAAGACAGACCATGCTTATATGCGGTCAAACATCTTGAATACAAAAATAAACATGCAAGAAATATAGCGCTAAATGAAATTTGTTTGGAATTGTCAAAACACCAGCCAGGTGTTACTCCTGCTGATGTCAAAAACAAGTTTAACAATCTCCGAACAAATTTCTTAGCTCAATATAGAAAATACAAAAGCTCCATACGCAGTGGCATGGGTGAAGAAGAGGTAAGTTTCTTTTTATTTTATTCAGTAATTTATTTGTATGTAGTAAATTTTAAATTAATCTGTAAAATTAAATTAATTAAAGTATATAAATAGATTATTAATTTTTATTTATTCACAATATTTATTTGAATTTGCATTTTAATCAGAAAATTTTGCTATGCAACGCTACAATATAAAAAAATTATTTAAACATTTTGTTTTTAGAGTTTGAAGCCGAACTTATGGTATAATAACTCAATGTTGTTTATCATAGAACATACTACACCGAGAGAAGCTGTGGACAGCATCCCAACTACACCTGATTTGGTCCAACCAGAGAACGTCCAAGAAGTTCACATGTTAGGCGATGATGAGGTCATAATGGAATTAGAGACACCGGAAAATTTATATGAGCCTGAGTTATTAGAAGAAGAAATGGTACGTGATAAGTTTAATTTAAAATTTAATTTATTTAAATATGTAAATTTCCATTTGATAATTTAATTTTAATTTTCAGTTTTACCATAGTGATTGCACTACGCCATCTCTTCAACAAGAAGCTCACAGTAGCAGCTGCACTACCCCGACCTTCCAACAAGGAACAAAACGCTGCCATTCTGCTGCAGATGCCACCCCCAGTAATCCGAAAAAACAATCAGCGAAAACCAAAAAGATTGAGGCTGAAGAAAATGTTTTAAAAACTGCAGCAGCTTCACTCGACCAAATAAAATATGCATTGGTTGTGAATAAAAAACCCGTCCAGCAAATTTCCTACAAATTGACATTTACAGGTTGTATCAGTGTAACTTAATCAAAAATCATTACGTAAGTATAAATACGAGTATATAATTAGTAAGTACCTATTATAATATATATTTGATTAACAGCTTTGTCTATATTTTTATTTTACTTTTTATATAAATTATAAACTTGTTAAAAATTAGAGATTCGTTAATTAAAAGAAAAAATTAATAAACAAATCTCTCAACATAAAAGTGATGTAAAAATTAAACCTAAATCTACTGCTATAGTGTAGTAACACAGGCCACATACCTGATTATATTAATCCAAAAATATTATGTTCCGAACAAAACTATGAGCCACGTCAACACTACTAAAAAAGCTATGAACTTTAAAAAAGATATATTAGGATTGAGTAGTATTTATAGCTACTTATTGTCCAGACAACAAAATATTACTTTTTAAAATATAGTAATTTATAAATTAATATTTTTTAATAAATCAACAATTAAAATAATAATAATTCACAATTTATAACTTTATTGTCTAATTAATTTAATATGTAATATCTACCAACACTACATCATAATATAATTAATTAATAACATCTTTCAATGTCAATAGATATTGTTCTTTTTATTTTTATTTAATAATATAAACATCATATTAGTATACTTCACAAAAAAAATGTTTAACTATTATTTTTTATAAACAACATTTTATTTCATATTTGTCATTATATTGTCACAGTTTACATTTATACTTAATTTATTAATGATTTAACTTTGAAGGTAAATGAATAAAACATAGGAAACGTTAGAACAATAAATCAATTTTTAACAAATTTATATAAAAATGAGTATAATCTCCAACTTTAATCCATAACACAAAATAGAAAAAAAAGAATTTGTTTATACTTACATTTTATCGTACCTACTTATGTTCCTATGTACCACTATTTATTTGGAAATATTAAATTAATGTGTAATAAAATTTAAAAAAACATTAATAATTTTTTTTTTTATTTCTAGTTAAAATATATACATTTTCTACATGTTATTTCTATCAACTGCATTATTCTGCTAATCCACAGACCCAAGCTCACAATTAAAATAATTTTTAAAATTCTCTCAACTTGTAGG
Source organism: Tachinus rufipes (assembly GCA_963932245.1). Classification (NCBI taxonomy): domain Eukaryota; kingdom Metazoa; phylum Arthropoda; class Insecta; order Coleoptera; family Staphylinidae; genus Tachinus; species Tachinus rufipes. The sequence continues at coordinate 34,689,462 of OZ010746.1, read as the reverse complement.
GCGTCAACTGTAGATCTATTACCACCATGCCGACCAATAGCTTGCAGCGGAGATGTTTTACAATCTTCAACATTGACATCGGACTAAGCTTTCCAATTCTCTGTGGCAAGAAAGTTGTGTAGCGTGACACATGCCAATGTAATATGCACTACTTTTTCTGGCGCTAATTGTATGGGGTTCATTAATACCCTAAATCTGTTCGCCAGAATTCCAAAGGTACTTTCAATCATCCTCCTTGTTCTTGACAGACGGTAGTTAAAAATTTTCTGTTCATGTGTAAGTCCCCTATTTGGATAAGGCTTCATTATTCTTTGAGAAAGTGGAAAAGCATCATCGGCCATAATAACATATGGTGTTAATGATATCTGGCCAGGACAATACACAACTTTTTCGAAAATTTAAACAATTTTTTACAGTCGCTTTTGCTAATCCACTTTCTCTAAAAACTCCACCATCACTTACAGGTCCATTGACACCTACATTACAATAGGTAAACTTATATACCGCATGTGCCATTCCAAGAAGAACAATCGAATGGTTTCCTTTATAATTATAATAATACGATCCTGCAGAGACGGGAGGTTTGAAATTAATGTGTCGTCCATCAAGAGCTCCTAAGCAGTTTGGAAATTGCCACAAATCTTCAAACTGCTTAGCCACTTGTAGCCAAGTGTTTTCATCTGTGGATGTTTAAAAAATATTGATGCATTATTTTACTGAATCACTTTATAATTTACTTAATGCCCATATGACACTGAAAATAATTATATCATAATTATAGATACAACTTTATAAAATAAAAGCTATTTCTCACATTTTATGTATGTATATAAAATTATAATCTAAAATAAAATTGAATATCGTTTGTGGATTTTATAGACAGTTTTATCTATAAATATATATTAAATTTAATAGGTATGTTTGAAACATCCGATGTACTCGGCGTATGCAAAAACGACCATCGCTACACGTAGCCACACTTCTACAACGACGCCTGCTACGTACCCGGCTTTTGCAACCAAATATACTACGATGACGACTACCGCTACGTGCGTACACGGCTAATGCAACCGGCCTTACATCTATGACTTCGACACCGAGTGCACCACCCCGCACTTATAATTTAGGTTGTTTATTTATGTCACCAATTCCTAGAAAAAGGCTGTAAGCATGACCTCACGCACACCATTATCTGTTATGGTTACGTTAAGCGTGGTTACATCTGTGTGCCCTGTGCCTTTTAATTTTATAACTTAATATACATTCCACTGCCCACGTTATTCCTTTTAAATAATAAATATCATAATAAATCCTAAATAAACATCCTAGATAAAACTACTAAATGCCAGGTCCCGGTCTAATATAACCATTGCTCCAGATGTAAATGCCAATAAACCACCACCCTCCGCAACCATGTATATATTGAAAATATGTTTAATTTTGACCCCAGTTGTAAATTAGATCTTAGAAGTAAAGTTAAGAATGATAATTGTTGAGTAAATAATAAATAACTGCACTAAACGAGTGAATAGTTATTTGTGTGTGAACCACGCTCCTACAACCTACACCATCATCGTCTCCAAAGGCGCAGTCTATCACCACGGACCTCATCGAAGGCGAAACCCCAGCCCCAACCCAGGGAGCATTACAAGGCGCTACATCATTATAATGCGGTAGCTTTATAATTATTATCACAATTATATGAGCACAGCATCCAACCTCCTATTCTAGATGTGAAGCGCATTCATCAGTTTGTTGATACGCTTAATGCGACTGAGTGAGTACCGCTAACTGAAGATTCCGCAGATTTGCACCATGGCGATTAACGAAAAAACAAAAACCCATTCGTTCAAGTAATTTAATCAGTTTTATTAAATTCACAAATTACACTTATTAATTTATATTTTGTAGTTGTTACATTTTACAATTGATTTTATAATGCAATATATTTTTTGTCAGTTTAATAATTAATAAATATTTCAGTCCAATTAATCAAAGAAAGATTGTCCAACACTTCGGCACAGTTAATCCGTACAATCCTTTATTTAAGAAAAGGCTGAGGTTGTTAAAATTGTCTTTCTCCAGGATAGATATTTATAAATTATTTTTTAACTAAAAGAAACCATGGTTTTAGTCGAAGCGGCCGCATTTATCGGACAAAACATGTAAAAGGCGCGTTTAGACTGCACTACAAATTCGTGTTTGTTTAAACAAACATAGAAACGTTTGATGAGATACAATTTTGATATGCTCGAAATAATTCAATCAGTTTTATTAAATTTACTGAAATATTATTTTATACAAATGCAATTTCAGAAATCAAAATTTAAAAAAATATGTCAATGTTACTATTAAATATTTGAATTAGTTTGTTAAAAGATTACAGCTTCAAAACCCATACCAAAAAAGTAATACTCTTCATGGAAAGACTTAGCGAACCAATCTATCAACTCTGAATGCAATTTGACATCTATAACTGGTTTACAAGCATCAACTTTAAAATCAAATTAAAAAAATGGGAAAATTGAAGAGCAAAGGGTCTGAGTGCCAAAAAATAAAATATTAGTTTTTCTTTGAATATGCCATGCCTAGTCGTGTTAAAAATTCCAATGTACATTGTATACAGATAACCATGTGAGTTTATAGATGGTGACAGTTGTATCTACTGAAGGCGGTGTTACCGTTTAGAAATATTTTTTTGCATTTTTTTGTAGCTTATACTATGTACTTTGATAACCCTCTTATTTTTTCTTACTACCCATACTATTTAAATCAAAATCAATGGTATTTTGATTTAAATTCGCGAGGGGAATCTCCGACACACTACACACAAGTTTGTTAGCAGAAAAATCAGTTCCGCATAAAGAATTGTCAATTGTTATGACTAAATAAAGCCATACATCAAAATCACTGGTATTTCGATTTAACTTCGCAAACTTGTTAAGGGAAAAGTCACTTATAATTTTCTTTTCTTTTAGCAACTACAATACTTTGTTCGTTACAAGATCTGAACTTTGTAATATTTTGACAAATATTGAGAATAAAACAAATGAAGGTGTTACTTGAAAAAAAGAACAAAATGTGAAAATAAAAATGATATAAAAGATTTGATTAAAAAATTGTCTTATTTTAAATCACAATATATATCTCGTTGGATTAAAGCAAATAGAAAAATAGATAGATTTATTGAAAATAATAAGGCCTGGCTAGAGACATCAATATCATTTCCTTTATATTTGGAAAAGAAAGCCGGCCGCCCTGTGGACTATGTTTAGAATAAAACATATTATAAAGAAAAATTGAAAAATAAAATATCAGCAATTAAATATCAAAAATTTGCTAAAGTTCTGTTTAGTCTATCTTGCCACCATTATATTGATATCTTATTCAGCATACAACTTCTGTAATACGGGCATCAGAATTATCGTCAACATAACTAGCAAGTTTCCTAAATGTGGACACTAATGTTTCTACAAATCAATTTCCAATTTATAGGTTGTGGATGTAATTTTTCAACTTTACCCTGACTGACCCATATGATATCTAACTTCTTCAGCTGATCCATTTCTGTTGATGTGACTCGGTTCAGCACCCTGATTAACAACAACAACAACAAATGAGTTATTCAACTGTGATTTAAACTAGTTGAATGTAACCATTTGCCTACTTACGTTTGGTTTGTTTAACACAGAAGTTATGTAAGCAACAATAGTATCCGTTAATGTTTTGTTTTTATTTTCACTTTTTATTTGCCTAGAAGAACTGCATCCTGAGAAACAGTGTATAAATTCCTATACCATTCAAGCAAAATGGATTTGTTGCAGAATTCAATTTTTTGTTTGGCAACAGCAAACAACCAGTCCTTTGTTATATAGGTATGTAAGTATGTTCAATATTCACTTTGAGGGTGAAATCATTTTTTGATATAATCAGTTACGTCCAATATTGTTGGATAAAATATTTATATTCTAAATGAAAGAAAAAATCGGAATGATAAAACTAGAGACAAATGTGTACTATTAATGAATTATTAATAATAATTGCATTCGAAAGAATATAATAAACTTATTAAATCAAAATATTTAGTCTACTTTTTTATCAAAGAAATTAAAAAAATCTTTTCTTTTGCAGACATTCTTCAACGAGATTGTTTTTCTTAAACCCGCAAAACAATTTAAATGCTATACTACATAGAGGAGGAGAGAAAGTCAAGTATTGCAGTAGAAGGAAACAAATATAGGCAAGTATCTTTAATACTTTTACTTAATTTAAGTTATCATTTTAAATGACTTCTTTTATATTACGTACATATGATGATTAAACTCAATTTGAGATACAATGTTTATCATTTATGATTATTTAGGGCAGATACTCTAAAAAATATAAACAAACTGAATTATGACCTCTTTTGCTATCTAAAGCTTTAAACATTTCTTTTCTTCTGAAGGCAATTGTCTTGAACCTGAGCTAGAGTAAAGAGGCAAAGTAAAATTTGCAGGCAAGTTCTTCACTGATACTGTGATTGTCCACCAGGCAACCATTTTAGACTGAAAGCAAACTACATGTATACGCAAGTAAATATTTTTACATCTTTTATTATAACAGTTATGATTAATCTCAAATTATAAAACTACAATTTAATATCAGCTGTGAATGTTCTAATTTGTTCATTTGGTAACAACATAATGTTGCAAATATATTACCCTTGCGGCGGAGCGCGCCGTTGTATGATTCCTTATATATATAGATACATCTTCATATAAAACTATTTTTGTATTATTTGTACTGTTAGCATTTTGTTGCGCTTTAGTCGTTGTACTGTTATAGTTTTGTAATCTTTGTTGATAATCTCTTATCTAGTACTGTTGACCTGTAGGTTATCCGCTAGATCTGGATATAAGATTCCTCTCCCATCATAACCCTTTTCGGAACCTACTAAATAGAAGATTCATCATGGCAGCCAACCGTCATGCTGGGCCGGCTGACATTGCTGGATTCTACGACAGATGGATGGAAACGGACTCTGTGTTCTCCAAGCTGATTGTGGGAAATCTGGGCGTTGCACCGTTCCTCGATGCTAACATCGTAGAAGATGACGTACCGACTATGGTCCATATACTCACCTTCGGCAGATGTAAAGCCCTAGACGCCGGTGCCAACTTCGACAAAACCAAGTGTCTCACTGTGGCTATAGCAGAACTCCTAGCCACAGAAATCGCACAAACCATGATTGCACCCGAGGGCGAAGCTAGGGCAATGTTCATAAATGCAGTTAAGGCCCTCTTTGTTGGTAGGGCGTACGATGAAATCTGCGAAGGAGTTAATAATGCTACCATTACTGCTGCGGATGATACGATCACTGATGCTATCCTCGCTGATGGCGCAGCATGGGACTTAAATCTATGTGTTAGATTGCTTAGGACACTAGCAAATCATGCTGAAAACACCTACAAGTACAGCGGCTTAACCTTCTTGGTACATATCTATCTGGCTGTCTTGAAGAGGGGAACAGTATCAGAAGCTTTCCTTAACAAGATAGCTCAAGGAATGAATGACGACTTTCATATGAATGTGTCTCTCAAGGAAGGAGTCATTAAGAGGCTTTATACGTGCTTTGGTGCTGGCATAACATCCGCTACCATCCGGGATATCACAGCACGATGGTCAGGACTCTTACCTGCTGCAGCCCTAAGGTTGAGATTGACAGTCTTGCAAATAGCAGGCTCTGGGCTCACCAGTCTGATAGTTATCGGCCAAGCACTTGCAGCCCATCCTAACTTCAACTGGGCTAGAATATGCAACATGTTTCCTAATGAGGTTGTACATTTCACTACAGCCGTTGGAAGAGTAGGGGACAATGCTTATTATGGATTTAACAAAGATCTAGGCCCTGTAGTTTCCACCAAGTACCCGAACTTGTCGTATGTAGCTAAAGAGTTGCTCATCCATGTTGACGGCAAGGGATCCTTAACATCATACAGAGGTTGGATCAGAACTCCCAAATATCGTGCCGCCGTGGATCTTCTAGTCGCGGAATATGCTGCTCGCTACATAGATGCTGTGGGTCAAGGTAATCCGGTTGAAGTTGTCCCAGTACCAGATGTGCTAACAGACACTAGAGATCTGATAGTAGGAGCCAATGCCGTGGTATATCAATAAAGATAAGGATGCACTAGATTATAAAGGCCGTTGACACAAACTAATCGCCTATATTTTAAATGTAAATAGTATTTGGTTTAAGTTAGGCAACCCAACTTACTTCCCTCGTTACCATTCCTTTTCTTTATTCCTTAATCTTTATCCAATTTTTTCTCCAATTCTCCTTTAATAAAAATATATCCTTTCTTGTTTTACCTGCCTTGCTAAACGGACGTTCGTTTTTACTTGCGCAGGTAAATCTTATTATTTGCACCATTATTACAATTTAGTTAATTACATTATTTTTCATAATTTACTTTTCATTAACTTTTAAAACATGTGCGTAGTTGGTAAATTTATACATGTGATATTTTTGCAGTTTATGATTGGATCTTTGTAATGCTACTTGTAGTAGCCTTTTAATGGAAATTTGGAGTGAGAATAAAACATTATTGTTGAAAATCAATTGCTGTGAATTTACTATCACCCGTACAAACCCCTGAGAAAAGTGATTCGCCACAGCCTTTAAGCCAACTAAAGAAAACGTTTCTTGATTTTTATAAACCTAAGATTACAATTTGCTTATCGGTTAAGCCAATTTCTTAATTCAAATAATTAACGTTTAGTCTATCATAATTTGTTATTTTAATTTTTTTTTAATAGTTTTACTATGATGACAATATGAAAGCATAACGTAGATATATAAAATATTACAAATGAATGTAATGAATTGATTGTACCGAGTTGCATTCAATTTTTTTTTTTTATTGATTATTTCTACATATTAATGTTTTTTTTTTTTTATATTTCAGATATCATCTCTTCCAGACTGTCCAAATGTACTGGAAAGTTTCAAAATAAAGGCAAACCAATTACAGGCAAGTGTCTTCAATACTCTTGATGATAAAAATTATTATGATACGTCTATAGTTACCTTTTTGTTCAGCAGTTAAAAAGAATGAAAATAATATTATTTAGAAGTAAAACTATAAAGCAAAATTAATTTAAAAATTTTGTTTTGCAGATTTCTTCACCGTAACTATTTTGGATTTTAAGGTAGACACATTCAAGGAATAAAGTTTTTTGCATTAAGTAAGTTTAATTTTAATTCCTTGCTAATAATAGAATAAACATTTATATTTTTACGAAAGATTTTGTTATAATAACTTGCATTTAACAATAAAACTAACAACATATTTGGCCACTCAAATAACTACGTAGGGTAAACAGTACAATTGTTGGGCTTGTTATAGTTATTGGCACGGTCAACTTTAAAGCTTCAAATTAGGAATTACAGTAGCCATTATATGTTTTCAATTAACTATTACATCATCTTATGTTATTTTACAATATCTTAGGGCTTTTTTATATTACACAGTTGGCTGTGTTTAATTTAAGCGGGAATAGTGTAAGTGCCATTTAAAGGATTGCAACTGTTGCGGCCATTTTTTCTAAATCAGATAAGACATGTCCAAGTTTATGTTACATTATTATAAATAATAACGCTTATTTCACTAAACTAAAATAACAATATTTTCTTATTGATCTTAAATATAGTGTAGTCAATTCAAACCTATAAAATATTAGTTGAATTATTAATTTTCTGACGGCCAATTACTCCAATGTAAGAAACCAGTAAAACATTGTACATTTACAAATATCACATTTTATAAAACTCTGTTCTGAAAATTGCTTGACTAATGCTTTTAAGCATTTGTATTAGATTTAACATCTAAATTACAGTCCTATTACAGTTGTTGGCCACGGCCAATAACTATAAATATCATGGAGCCAATTACTATATTTCTTAAGAATAAATGTTTAAGAAATTATTTTTTATTTCAGAAATCATGCCAAAAAGTACCGGAGATCAGGCCTACCACAAAAAATATTCTTAGAAAGATCTACGTGAAGCTATAGAAGCCGTAAACAGCGGAATGCCAGAAAAAATTGCTTAAAAAAAAATTTAAATTCCTCGAGCAACAATACAGTTTAGAATGTCGAATAAATTTGTAAAAGCTGGACATGGACTATCAACCTATTTAAATACTCAAGAGGAAAAAGTATTGGTAAATTGGATAAAAGAATGTCACAAAAAAGGATTTCCCCAACGAAAAGAAGATGTACAGAGATCAGTAAAGCATTTTCTGGATGAAAACCTCCGACCAAACCCTTGTATTAACAACTTCCCTGGAGAAGGTTGGTATAAAGCTTTTATGAAACGACATCCACAAATTTCAGTTAGAAAATCAGAAGCTGTCACAGCAGCTTCTTCAAATGTAAGTAAATCTGATATTAGAGGCTGGTTTGCCAATATATGTGGTCATTTAAAGGAAAAAGGTTTTGACACTATACTAAATTTTCCTGAACGTATTTTTAATGGAGATGAAACGAATTTCCAACTTTGTTCACAAAACAAGAAAGTTTTGGCACCTAAAGCTAAAAGTGATTACGAAATCGATTCGGCTCGGGCTAAATCTGCTTTAATTGTAATGTTCACATTCAGTGCAAATGGCGTAACTACTCCCCCACTTATAATATATTCATACAAAAGGCTTTCCAAAGAAATTTCGGACTCGGTTTTAAATAATAATAATAATAATAATATAATTTATTTCATTAGACACGTGTACAATACAAATACAATACATATATACAAATATATACATATATATAAATACAACAACATGTGTGAAACAAGTCAAAGAATTTAGTATCGTTTGTAGCGATTCAGGATGAATGAAAACAATTTTTTTTTTATGAATACATAGGTAATACGTTTTACCCGTACGTAAAACAATTAAATATTAAATTTCCTATTATTTTATTTGTTGATGGGCACAAGACACACCTAGATCGTAAATTAAGTAATCTTTGCACAAAATAGGACATAATATTAGTGTCGGTATATCCAAATGCAACCAGAATTCTCCAGCCAGCAAATCTATCAACATTTAAATCGCTTAAAGATGGTTGGAGAAAGGGTGTAATTGAGTGGCGGAGGTCCCACCCGACAGAAAAACTGACGAAAAAAGCGTTTGCTCCATTATTAGAAACGGTAATAAGTTCTACAATTCCACCAGAAATAATCATTAACGGATTTAGAGCTTGCGGATTGTATCCTTGGCAGCCAAATTCCATAGACTACAATAAATGTTTGGGAAAAAATATGTCTAAGATCATTGACAAATCGAACACGGAACTTATATGTTCTAATTACACTATAAATTATTAAACATTTTTAAAAATAGTTGGTGAAGAATTGATTTGAAAATTTACCCAGCTTGACGATTTAATACATAACGAAAACAAAAAATGTATGTTACTTTATAAATTATATAGAGAATTTAAAAATAATAATATAATAAATATACATACTTAGCCTGGATATAAAGAAATATGGGAATGTACAACAGAGAAAGATATGGAACTAGATCAAACTAAACAAAACAAAGTATTGCAAAGTAAGGTAACAGATATTCTCAATGTGCATATCTTAATAGATAATGGTGGAATTTTAACAGAACCACATATAGAAGAAGTACCAATTGAAAATGAAAAACAGAAGACAGAAGATATGAACATACAACTTGAAAATGTTGAATTGCCAGCTGGAATTGAAGTTTTTAAACTACCAATTGACAATGAAGTATTTGATTTAATTGAAAATCACTTACATTGGCCAGTTACTCCTGAAAGAAAAGGCAAAAAGAACAGCACCAGAATGCCTTATTAATAACATCTAGCAATTGGAAAAAAACTTAAGGATGAGAAACTGGAACAACAAGAGAATAAAGTTAAGGAAAAAGAAAAGAAAAAAACAAAAATTACAAAAACCAGTAGAAAATGAGAAAAATAAGAGAATAAAGCTGCAAATTAAAACAATGAAACAAGAACAAAAACTAAAACCAAAAATTGAAATTATTTCTGAAAAAAAAAACAATGCTAAAAAATATATTCGTATTACTTACTGACCTAATCGTTACCAATAAAACTTTAAAATATTTTGTATTTTTTTATCTCTTTGTAAGGCTGTTTTGGTCACAAAGTTTGATAAGGTGCCAATAATTGAAATGCAACATACTCATAATTATACCGGGCGGGCCAATTACTAAAAAAATGGCAGCTTTTCAAATAATCCTATTTTTTTAATGTTTTGTTTCACAAATTCTAAAATATTTTATGTTAGTAATATTTACATACATATAATCAATACAAAAAAAGTTTAATACAGCTCCAACACTCTTAAAGAAAATAAGGCCATGTTAAAGTCAAAGTTATCCTTACAAGGCCAATGACTGTACTGTTTACTCTACGTAGTCTATTGTATGTATTTTAATAACTAGGGCCTATAGTATACTTCGAAGATTATGACATGCCAGTACTATACATACAGTTTTTGCATAGTGCTTTTGATCATATTCACATTAACATTTTTTTTTTTAATTAGATCTTCTATTAATTTTTTTTTAATAATCACCACTAAGTAAGCAATTTGTATCATTAGTTTTAAATCGTTTTTTTTTAATCATTGCATGATTCTAAGCGTATCCATTCAAGCAAAATGGATTTAATATTTAGTCTACTTTTTTATCAAAACAATTAAAACATTCTTTTCTTTTACATACATTCTTGAATAATCTTCTATCATCAGCAAACAATTTAAATGACAAGAATCTATACTACATACAGAAGGGGAGAAAGTCAAGTATTGCAGTAGAAGAAAACAAATATAGGCAAGTATGTATCTTTAATACTTTTACTTAATTTATTTTATTATTTTAAATTACTTTTTTTATATTACGTACATATGATGATAATTGGGTATTTGAGATAAATGATACAATTTTTTTTTAAGTTAAAACCAATGATACAAATTGCTTACACAAAGTGGTGATTATTAAAAAAAACTTTTTAATAGAAGTTAAAAATAAAAACTTATGATAATGTGAATATGATCAGAAACACTTGCAATAACTATGTATAGTACTGGCATGTCATAATCTTTGAGGTATACTATAGGCTCTAGTCATTAAAATACATACATAATGGACTACGTATGTAGTTATTTGAGTGGCCATATATGTTGTTAGTTTTATTGTAAAATGCAAGTTATTATAACAAAATCTTTCGTAAAAATATAAATGTCTGTACTATTATTAGCAAGGATTAAAATTAAACTTACTTAATGCCAAACAAAATTTTTAAGCATATGAAGCACTATGCAAAAACATTATGTATAGTACTGGCATGTCATAATCTTTGAGGTATACTATAGGCTCTAGTCATATACCCGCCATGATGGCGAACGACGAAGATGAATTGTGTAAAATTTGCAAAGTAATTTTAAAACTAACAAAAAATGCATTAAGTGTAATCTATGCAAGGTGATATTTCATCTACAGTGCATAAATGTAGAAGAAGCAACATGCAGTCTAATTCCCAAGTGCCATAATTTACGTTGGTTTTGTGATGAATGTAATATTATAGTAAATGAGAGGTTAGAATTTTCTATAATAATAAACAAAATATCTTCAATAGAAAAGGAAATAAATAACATCAAAGCAACATTAAACGTAGAGGACCAACCGAACACCAATGTAAATGTCCATGAAGCAGCGGAAAATTCAATGGGAGTAACAACAAGAAGTTCCGCACGAAAGAAATAACATAAATCCTGTGCGCTACAATAATAATCCATCTAATGCGAATGATAAAAGAAGATTCAACGATAAGAATAAAACCCAAAACATATTTAATGAACAAGCTCCAGCAGGCAACAATGATATAGTTGATAAGGAAGAAAATAAAAACAAATGGATACAGGTAAACCGTAAAAATAATAAAAAAAACTGTTGTAGGATGAAATAATAACGCAATTATGGCCCCACCAAAATATGGATGGTTGTACATCGGAAATTGTATGGAAAATGTAATTTCCGATAATATACAAGTTTATTTAAAGCAACTTTACCCTACCATAAGCATTACAGAAATCATAGAACTGCAAACTGTAGGAAAAACTAAGTCTTTTAAAATGGGTACACACTTTGAAAATCTCGAGAAACTCCAATGTCTCCAGATACATGGCCTGAAAGAATAAAAGTGAGAAGGTATAACTTTCCTTGGAAATCTGGAAATTTTACTATAACTCCGAAGAATGTAACAAAACGGTAACAAACATTAATTCTACAAAAACCTTTAAACTAATACACCATAATGTACAATCTATTAGTAATTGTTTAAATGAATTAGAATCGCTACTTTCTGATGTACAGAACGTAGATATTATATGTGTAACAGAGCATTAGCAAGTAGAAAATCAAATCCACTATTGCCACATTACAAATTTTAACTTACTAGCAAGCTATTGTCGCAAAAAGAATGAACATGGTGGCGTTGCTATTTACTGTGAACAGGGAATCATAGCTAATAATAAAAAAATATTTTTTTTAACACATTGATAGAAAAGAAAATATTTGAATGTACTGGAATTAATATACAAATTGGTAATAAACATATGATAATAGCATGTGTCTATAGACAACCGCAAAGTGACATAGGAATTTTCTTAGAAAGAATGCACGCAATTATTGACTTTATGGCAACAAAAAATTTAAAATATTTTATTGCAGGTGATTTCAATGTAAACCTTTTATGCGACAACCTTGATACTAAAAAATTCAAAGGGCTACTGGCATCATATAATGCAACTTTGACAATTGAACAAGCTACTCGAACTCATTATACTGGTTTTAAATCTTGTATTGATAATATCATAACAAACATATCAAATAACTACAACACAAATGTAATTCACACCGGTATATCTGATCATACTGCACAGCTAATAAGTATCGAATTAAATATAAATGTTGTACTTTTGCAAAAAGAAATAAGATTATATAGCAAGCATGCAGTTGAAGCTTTTTGTTTAGACTTACAGACAGAGCAATTTTTTGGTGTCTTTGATACTGTAAATATAAATGAGAAATATAAGTTTTATAAACACTTTAACTTTGTATATAAATAAACATTTTCCTCTTAAAACGTCAAGCAAAAAAAGTCCATAAAAAATATATGTTTTAACACACCGGAAATTATGCAATGCAAAGAGCAGTTGTTATTACTGTAAACTATATCCATTGCCGGAATATAAAACTGCTTTAAAAAACCAGAAATTCAAATACAATCAATTATTGGCAGAACAACGCAATACACTCTATCAAAACAAATTAAATAGAGCTCCCAACAAATCAAAATGTTCTTGGCAAATTATTAAAGATATTGCACAGAACAAGCAGACAAATTTAATGTGTTTTTTAAAAACGTTGCACCAAAATTATTACTGGAGAAAATTCTACCAAATAATGATCCATATATATGTAATGTAGAAATTAATGAAAAATTACTTATATTAGACCCTGTAACCAATGAAGAAAATTTAGCTGTAATTAAGACTATGGACAACAAAAGTAGCTCTGGATATGATAACATTCCCATTACATTAGTGAAACAGTGCCTACCACAAATTATTGAACCATTGACAGAAAAACTCGTTTCAGTCAGGAATATTTCCTGATAAATTAAAATTTTCTATTATATCACCAATTTATAAAAAAAAAGATCACAACTTGCATGAAAACTATAGGCCTACCAGTTTATTAAACACTTTTTCAAAGATACTGGAATCACTAATGTGCAACAGATTAAAACATTTCTTTAAAGAGAATAACTTATTCAAGGATACGCAGCATGGTTTTAGAAAGGGCAAAGGTATAGACACTGCTCTGTTTGAATACTTGCAAACTATAGTATCTGCTTTAGACACTGAGCATGTAGTTTGTGGGGTTATGTTAGACCTTTCCAGAGCTTTTGATACAATTGATTTTTCAATATTGTTATCAAAGCTTTATAACTACGGTATTCAAGGAATAGCGTACAAGTGGATGAAATCGTACCTAATTAGCAGGTTTCAATCGGTAAAGCTAAAAAGTAACAAAGTACTTACAGTATCTGCACCTCTTGAAGTTGAAATGGAAATTCAGCAGGGTAGTATATTAGGCCCGCTTCTTTTCATAATATTTTTAAATGACATATATAAATCTGTTGATGTTGATTGTCGCTTAATTAGCTATGCAGATGATACAAATCTCATACTAATTGGAAAAACGTATATGGATATTATTCATAAAGGTAACATTATGATGGAAGGTTTGGAACTATGGTTTCAGAAAAACAAATTAGTTCTAAATGCAAACAAAACAAATACAATTCTATTTAAAACCAACCAACAACTACAAACACCTAACTCTATAACTTTAAATAAATTGGAGTATGTGTATAAGCAGAATGCAAAATTTTTAGGTATTATATTAGATGAAACTTTAAATTATAAAGAACATATTGATTCTGTTGAGGTAAAACTTAGTAAATCCTGTTTTGGACTACGAGTACTTTCGAAAAACACCAACAAAAATATTTCAAAAATATTCTACTATGCTAAATTATACTCACATTTAAAGTATGGAATTTTGTTCTGGGGAAAAACTTCATATATTCTACAAAAACGAGCTATGAGAATTATAAAGAAAAAGAAATATAGAGATAGTTGCAGAGGACTCTTCAAAGAAATGAATATTTTAACATACCCAGCAGTGTACATATACGAATGCTTAAAATTTATTTTAAAACATAAACCATTATTTTCTCCTAACACCTTATCGGAGACTTATAATACACGACATGGAATAGAATACATTATTCCTAGCCATAGACTAAATATAGTAAAAAGCAGTGCATTATACAATTGCATTAAGTTTTACAACAATCTGCCCAAAACTATCAAAGATGTGACGATATATTTCCGAGAAAACTTATAATTAAATTACTATGTAATCTGGAACCATACAGTATTGAAGATTATTATACACAGATAAAACCTACTCAAATGCCTATATTATAAGTAATGCTATTAAACTTTTCTTTTTTGACACAATTTCATGTAAATACTGTATCTACTTCTTTATGTATTGTTGTTACTGTATTTTATACCAAAATAAAAATTATTATTAATATTATTATTAAAATACTACGTATGTAGTCATTTGAGTGGCCATATATGTTGTTAGTTTTATTGTAAAATGCAAACGCACACAAACATACGCACGCACATACCCGCGCACACACACACACACGCTCACACGTTTTAACTGTTATAATAAAAAACGGTAAAAATGAAAAAAATATTTACTTGCCTATACATGTAATTTTTTCTCAGTCTAAATAAAATGGTTGGCTGGTGGACAATGACAGTATCAGTGAAGAACTTGCCTGTAAATTTCACTTTGCCTTCTTACTCTATCTAGCTCAGGGCCTGCAAAAGAAAAGAAATGTTTAATAGCTTTATAATGCAAAAAAATAGATCATAATTCAATTTGTTTATATTCTTCAGAGTACCTGCCCCAAATAATCATAAATGATACAATTTTATTCCAAATTGAGTATTATCATCATATGTACGTAATATAATAAAAAGTAATTTAAAATTGGACACTAATTTCACAAATGTCAGTAGTTATGTACA
This sequence comes from Tachinus rufipes, assembly GCA_963932245.1. Lineage (NCBI taxonomy): Eukaryota > Metazoa > Arthropoda > Insecta > Coleoptera > Staphylinidae > Tachinus > Tachinus rufipes. Next base: position 34,673,738 of record OZ010746.1, on the reverse strand, counting down.
TATATGCAAGTGACAATTTTTTATGTGAAACAAATAATAATTTTGGTAGTTACATTAATTTGTTGTTAAAGTTTGTCGACGAGGAGTGCTTTAAAATTATTGTTCAGTTGTTAAAGTTAGTCGAACAGTGATTTTTAAAGTTTGTCGATTAATGTTTCTAATTTTTTGTTCGGTAGTTAATGTTGTTGGCCGAGTGGTCTTTTAAAATTTTTGTCGAGGAGTGTTTTTCAATAACTTTTGTGTGTGTTGATAGCAGAAATGGACCTGGTGACGGACTCGCCCACTACTGACGTAGAGATGGAAGATTTCATTCGAAATTATCGTAAGTTTTAAAATATTTTCTAAACGTCATTTTTCCACACTTTAAAACACCACTTTCAGAAACACAAAATCGAAATAATGCGGCCGTTGCTGAACAAGTGGCAGCAGCAGCAGTTCCAGCGCCGGCAGCTCCAGCTCCAGATAATGCTGAAAATGCCGTCGGTAATTTAAAGGTTTTTTTTTTATTTCAATAATATTTATTATGTGTTTTTGTTCTAGATCGTCGTCGTCATCGTGAGCGACGGGCAAGGCAAAAGGCCGAAAGAGCAGAAGGAGGACAAAGGCTAATCGATGTTGAAGGAATGGGAAGAGGACAATAGACACCAATAAATAACATTTTTAAAACTTCGGTGTTTTACGTTCCCTTGGTTCCCTTGGTTGACTTGGTTTTTGTATTTGTTTACTGATTATTTGATTTGTATTCCTCATTGTTAATTCCATATCAATTGTGAATCATGAGTTCTTTGAACAACTTTCTCCAACAAATAAGGAACCGGAAAGCGAAGGAAGTGATTAATGCCAACAAAATTAATCAAACAAAGGCTATCCTGAAATCTCCCCTGGACCTGGGATATAGGGATGCTTTAGTTACTAAAATATCAACTGTGTCTGAGTGGGGAATTCATTACTTGTTCCCGAAACCCCCGATTTACGGAGAGCCTAGACAGGCGAAACAAGTCTCGTTAGCTTGCGAGATTATTACCTCGTTTATGGCTGCTGACTCTCTAATGTTCACTGATGCAGCCAAACACTCAATGGACAAGCCCTCAGTGACCCTCGGAATAGCAGTACATGATCTCATGAGTAAACACACAAGTTGTATCGCAGAAGTCACCACACCAGCCGCTGATCTCTTAAGAAGGTGACAAGAGTGATTGAATTAGCTGTTTTCTCACTTAGTTCTGACTGAGGATGTTATATCGAAAATTCTTGATCTAGGATACTTCCCTGGTCAAACGATCGCTGACGTCATGACCGGATACACTGAACTGCAAAGAAAAGATCCAAAGACCCGGACTCTTGGCGAGAAAGTGGAATGTGTCTTAGTGATGAGTTATATCCTATTGTTTGTTTTTGTTTTAATTCTTCATGTATCATTTTTCTTTCCCGTTGCAGCTGCAAAGAAGGCACGTATGTATAAGTGTGTGTGTGTGTCTTTTTTTTTTCTTTCCCGTAGCAGTTGCGAAGAAGGCACGTGTGAGCGTGTGTGTGTGTGTGTGCGCGTGTATGTGCGTGCGTGTGTTCGTGTGCGTTTGCATTTTACAATAAAACTAACATATGGCCACTCAAATGACTACATACGTAGTATTTTAATGACTAGAGCCTATAGTATACCTCAAAGATTATGACATGCCAGTACTATACATAACGTTTTTGCATAGTGCTTCTGATCATATTCACATTATCATAATTTTTTATTTTTATCTTCTATTAAAAAGTTTTTTTTTAATAATCACCACTTTGTGTAAGCAATTTGTATCATTGGTTTTAACTCGTTTTTTTTTTAATAATTGCATGATTCTAATCGTAACCATTCAAGCAAAATGGATTTAATAAATCTACTTTTTTATCAAAAAAATTAACACATTCTTTTCTTTTACAGACATTCTTGAATAAGGTTGTTCTTCTATCATCCGCAAACAATTTAAATGACAAGAATCTATACTACATACAGGAGGGAAGAAAGTCAAGTATTGCAGTAGAAGGAAACAAATAGAGGCAAGTATCTTTAATATTTTTACTTAATTTAATTTATCATTTTAAATTACTTCTTTTATATTACGTACATATGCTGATAATACCCAATTTAAAACATAATATGTATCATTTATGATTATTTGGGCAGGTACTCTGAAAAATATAAACAAATTGAATTATGATCTAATCTTTTGCAGTATAAAGCTATTAAACATTTCATTTTTTTGCAGGCAATAGTCTTGAACCTGAGCTAGAGTAAGGAGGCAAAGTGAAATTTGCAGGCAGGTTCTTCACTGATACTGTCATTGTTCACCAGGCAACCATTTTAGACTGAGAGAAAACTACATGTATAAGCAAGTAAATATTTTTACATTTTTAACCGTTTTTTATTATAACAGTTATGATTAATCTCAAATTATAAAACTACTATTAAATATCAGCTGTAAATGTTCTAATTTGTTCATTTTAGTAACAACTTAATGTTGCAAAAAATATTAGCCTTTAAGCCAACTAAAGAAAACGTTTCTTGATTTTTATAAACCTAAGATTACAATTTGCTTTCCGGTTAAGTTAAGCCATTTTCTAAATTCAAATAATTAACGTTTAATCTATCATAATTTGTTATTTTATATACTTTTAATGGTTTTACTATGATGACAATATGAAAGCATTACGTTGATATATAAAATATCACAGATGGGTGCAATAAATTGATTGTACCGAGTTACATTAAATTTATTTTTTTATTGATTAGTCTTTAACTGCATATTAATGTAAAATTTTCTTATGTTTCAAATATCATCTCTTCAAGAATGACTACATGTACTAAAAAGTTTCAAAATAAAGGTAAACCAATTACAAGCAAGTGTCTTCAATACTCTTACTTATTCTTAACCTTTTTAATAGCGTTGTATATAATAAAACTATAAATGATGACAAAAATTATTATGATACGCGGTATCATCTATGATTACCTATTTGTTTAGCGGAGAAAGAATAAAATAATATTATTTAGAAGTAAAATTATTAAGCAAAATTAATTTAAAATTTTTGTTTTGCATTAAGTAAGTTTAATTTTAATCCTTGCTAATAATAGTAGACATTTATATTTTTACTAATGATTTTGTCATAATAATTTGCATTTTACAATAAAACTAACAACGTATATGGCCACTCAAATAACTACATACGATACGTAGTCCATTGTATGTATTTTAATGATTAGGGCCTATAGTATACCTCGAAGATTATGACATGCCAGTACTATACATAAAGTTTTGGCATAGTGCTTTTGATCATATTCACATTATCATAAGTTTTTATTTTTATCTTCTATTAAATTTGTTTTTTAATAATCACCACTTTGTGTTATCAATTTGTAACAATAGTTTTAACTGGTTTTTTAATAATTGCATGATTCTAATCGTAATCATCAAAGTTGCGTATTTTTTGTATTTACAATTCATACAACAAAAGTTTATGGAAGCAGCAATAGTATCCTTAATGATTTGTTTTTTATATCTATTATACAGCGCTAAGTAGCAGTTATGTTATTTCAGCAAAGCATTTAGTATATTTTTTTATCAAAAAAATTAAACTTTTTTTTGCAGACATTCTTGAATGAGGTTGTTCTTTTATCATTTGCAAACAATTTAAATGGCAAGAATCTATACTACATATAGGAGGGGAGAAAGTCAAGTATTGCAGTAGAAGAAAACAAATATAGACAAGTATGTATCTTTAATACTTTTATTATTTTAAATTACTTTTTTTATATTACGTACATATGATGATAATACACAATTTGAGATAAAATTGTATCCTTCATGATTATTTAATTATTATAAAATATCACAGATGGGTGCAATGAATTGATTGCACCGAGTTACATTAAATTTAATTTGTTTATTGATTAGTCTTTAACTGCATATTAATGAAAAATTTTCTTATGTTTCAGATATCAACTCTTCCAGACTGTCCACATGTACTGAAAAGTTTCAAAATAAAGGCAATCCAATTACTGGCAAGTGTCTTCAATACTCCAACTATTCTTAACCCTTTTAATAACATTATATATAATAAAACTTTATTATGATACGCGGTATTATCTATTATAATCTATATGTTCAGCTCAGAAAGAATAAAATAATAATATTTAGAAATAAAACATATTAAGCAAAATTAATTTAAAAATTTTGTATTGCAGTTTTCTTTACCAAAGTTTATAGAAGCAGCAATAGTATAATTTAATGTTTTGTTATTATTTTTTATTTCTATTTTACAGCGCTAAGTAGTAGTTATGTTATTTCAGCAGAGAACAACAAGATATTAATGTTTAGAAAAACCATTATATACAATGTCTTAACTACTGCCTTTTGCAATGTTTGTTTCTTCGAACAAAAACTGAAAAAATCAACATTATGTAAAACAGGATTTAAATATATGTAAAATACAGTTTCTGCGTTTTAAAGAGAGACGTGATTAAAAAGCACAAGAGAATTGACGTTATAGCCGCAAGCTTAAAATTTGGTTATCTGCTTAAATACACCAACACCAATTCACAAACATTTAGCACTACTTTTTGACCTTGAAAATTTCACTTTATAAGAATGTAAAATATTATTGTTATGTAACCGTACCTTTACATCAATCAATAACTAAATTTATTTAGGATTAAAATAATTTTTGGCCATGGATAAATGGCTGAACTTAAATAAGAAAGTTAATGACGCAGAAGATAATGCTACAAAAGCGTCAGTTGTTTACATGCGACGTCGGTGGTCTGTCTATAGCCTGCTTCTGCACTGTCAAATTCTAACCACCATTATTGTTCCCCCATTCGGTAAGTACTTTATTGTTAATTAAATTAAATGATTGTGAGAGTAAAATTATTTAGTAATTAAAAAATATAATGTAATAATTTTACTCTCACGCCGCTAAAAAAGTTTCAGTTCAATATAAATACGAGGCTCGAGCGGTGTGCGAGGGTCCGAGCTTAGAACAAATTTTAGTGTTCTATGCTCGGAGCGCTGTTCAATGATCGGAGCGCTGTGCGATGGTCGGATCGCCGTTGTGTCCACACACTTAGGCCCCTTTCTCAGGTAGATTCAGCCGCCCAGATTCTGAATGCATCATAAGTCGTATAATTAATATTTATTTCAGAAGTTGAGAATGCATGTGATAATTTATTATGTTCTTACAATTGATAATAATTTCAGTAGTCGAGTTTGCAAAAGGCAATTTATTATGTCGAAACAGTTTTGAATATTTTCAGTAGTTGAATATGCATATAATAATTTATTATGTTGTTACAATTAATTTGTCGGTTAGGAGTGTTTTTAAATTTTTGTCGAGTAGCAAAAGTATGTTGATTAGTGTTTTTTAACTATTGTCCAGTTGTTAAAGTTTGTCGTGTAGTGTTTTTAAAAATTTGTTAAGCAGCAAAAGTTTGTCGATTAGTGTTTTTAAATTATTGTGCAGTTGTTAAAGTTAGTCGAGCATTGTTTTTAAATTTTTGTCAAGCAACTAACGTTTGTCGATTGGTGTTAAATTGAAGGGCTTGGAGCTAAAACCGGTCAAGTCCACTTTTGCGCCAATGGCAGTTTTTTCATGTAAAAATCAGAAAACTCCTATGCATATTAACGAAGTTATAGCGCACAAGGACTTAGCTGGGGTCTTACCTGGCAGCAATAATCGAACAAGTCCACTTGTTTGATTTATGCATGTGATCGATCTTTTGGTTTAATCGAAAAAAGTTAAAAGAAAAACCGAACGGGTATATGTATGTGCCCGACGAATGGAAAAAAATGGTACGAAAAACTTCCAAAAAGTTTAAGGAAGTAGATGTCAATCAAGATATGATAATGGATTTTACTGAACATTTGAAACCAATGTTTAGAGCAACCTTTGTCAATAATAAGAAAACAAAATTTGCTATTTCAACGTATAGATTATTTCGGTACACAAATGGTTCCAACTATATTGAATGCAGTGCAGCTACTGGTTTACCATGCTTCACAAAATTTTCCGGCCAGAAATCTGGTGCTATTCTGTCACTGCCTACATCTAAAATGACTCAGGTATATCCTCTGCCGATCAATGAAAAAAAAGTCAGCGGCGTAAAGACTTTAGTTCAAAAGTATGTGCCCGCAGCACACCAGGGGTACTACAGGAAGATATTTGGAGAAGAAGACCCCTTAAAGGAGCAGAATCTTCAAACGTTTGAAGAAAATGAAATCGATTCTGATGCTTCATTTTTATAAAAGCTTAAATATAATACTTACTTCTTACTTATTATTTTCGTAATAAATACACCGCTTTTTTCTATTTTGATTTATTTTTTGGAGCAAAAATCGAACAAGTCCAAAATTTAAAAAAAATATACAAGGTGACTTTTAAAAAATTTTGGTTTTCCGTTTTTACTGACACAAGTGCGACACTTATACCTACCTTAGAAAAAAAAAGTAGATTGATTCTAAAATTATACTAAAATCTAGAAAGTTTTTATTGATTTGCCACAATTTTAAAAAACTGGACTTGACCGGTTGTTGCACCGAGCCCTTCAATTATTGTTCAGTTGTAAAAGTTAGTCGAGGAGTGTTTTTAAAGTTTTGTCAAGTAGCTTAAGTTTGTCGATTAGTGTCCAGTTGTTAAAGTTTGTCGACTAGTGTTTCTAAATTTTTGTTCAGTTGGTAAAGTTAGTCGAGGAATGTTTTTAAATTTTTGTCGAGTATCTAAAGTTTGTCGAGGAGAGTTTTTGAATAACTTTTTTTTGTGTTATTCGCAAAAACGGATCTTCTGTGTGATACTCGAAATGCAGACGAGGCCATGGTGGAGGCCATGCAAAACTATGGTAAGTTTTATAATATTTTGTAAACGTCACTTTTCTACTTTAAAACCCCACCCTACACTTTCAGAAAGAATCCAAAGTGCTGCCGCCCTTGAAGTGGCCCCAGCAGCAGCGGCAGCGGCAGCACCACCAGTACCATCAGCGCCAGCAGCACCAGCACCAGCAGATGCTCATAATGCCGCCGGTAATTTAAATGATTTTTGTTTTATTGTATAATATTTATTATGTGTTTTTGTTCTAAATCGACGTCGCAACCGTCGACGACAATGACGAGCTAACAGAGCAAAGGAAAGAGAAGAAGGAAGGGGTGAAAAAAGAGGAATGGATATTGGAAGAAGATTTTTTTCCTGTTCTAAACTCTACCGTTCACTGTTAAAAGGTAGGTATTTATAAGTGTGTGTCTGTGAGTGACTGGGTGTAGTATATAATTATTTTGTAATTATTGTTTGTTAGTGTCTGTAGGTATCCGTGCCAGACACGCACGGTGTCTGAATGTCTGTTTTTTATATACTTTTACAAATCGAGGACGTCAACGCAAGACTTCGGAACTAACATTTTTGCGAAAACGGTATTTTATTTGCTTTAAATTGTATGTCGTCATCTAGTGTTAAATAGAAATATTTTTTTATATCTGATACATTTCGCACAATTTTCAAGAAACTGTAATTCGTAAGTGAAAACATCAATATGTCAACCGCAGTATCTCGCAACTAACAGTTTGCCTATTGTTGAGTTAGTGATGAGTGTCAGGTGTTGGAATAATTATAACTTTTTGCATAAAATAATTCAATTTTCGAAGTTAATAATCACAAAAACAATAATTTTTGAAAAATTCTGGCCGGATATGACTTGAGAGAACAGAGGAAAATTTATGTATGTATATGTATATTATTTAATATACATATAATGCAAACTACAAAGAAAAATATAGATATATAGATATATATATATAACTACAAACATGAAGGGCATCATTTACAGCATTTGATGTAAATAATTTATAATGGTAACATTTATTATGTAAAATATTTTTTATAAAAAAGTAAGTATTTTTGTGGAAATGTTTACACGATATAATTATATTAATATAATTTTTTTTTTTAGAAAATAAAAGAGATGACATAGTTTGAAAAAATATAGGAGATAAAGAGAACGACATAGGATCATAAAAATACAAAGTTTATTAGGTGCTTTATTAAGAGGTTTGATATTACAGCTCTTAGCTAGATGTTTATTTACTTTACTAGTACAAGGTGGGGCATAATGGAGGGGCGTTTTTAGAGCAGCTAGTACACGCGAACGGGTGGGGGTAGAGGGCCGCGGTTGACATCGTTCGATTCAGGCAAGCTTACCACAATGGTTACCTGAACAAGAGAACATCGCGCGTTCGCAGTTGAGGAGTATTTAAAATCCAGCGAGTCCGTTATTGTTGTGCAGCGGCGCTTTCGTCGACGCTTCAATATTGGTCGTAACGGTTTAGTTCCTAAACGTGACACAATCAACAGGTGGGTACAGAATTTTAAAACGACGACATCAGCAATTAATCCAAAACCTAAAGGCCGTCCCCAAAGTGTAATTTTACACAAAGATCTTCACTTTCACCCCTATAAGCTAATGGTTGTCCATCAACTGAATGAAGGAGACTTTGCTCAACGCCAGCTATTTGCTAAAAGAATGCAAATGATTTTTTCGGATGAAAATGAACCTGTAATAATGATGAGCGATGAGACTAATTTTTATTTGTGCGGTTCTGTTAACAAGCAGAACTGCCGATATTGGGCAGCAGAAAACCCCCGTGAATTGAATTAACGCCCACTTCACAGTGAAAAAGTCACCGTTTGGTGTGCCGTGAGCCGTCTTGGAGTAATCGGCCCTTATTTCTTCGAGGATGCACAAGGAGCAACCGCAACTGTAAACTCCGAGCGGTATATTGCTGTTAGAAAACTTTTTCATCCCAGAATTTAGACGACGAGGAATCGATACAAGAAATGTTTGGTTCCAACAAGACGGTGCCACGGCACATACAGCCAGAGCCTCCATGGAAGTTGTGCGTCGTATTTTCCCTGGACACGTCATCTCCCGCTTCGGTGATGTGCCATAGCCCCCTCTCGTTCACCTGATCTCTCAGCTGCTGATTATTTTTTATGGGGATACCTAAAAGCAAAAGTTTATGCCGATAAGCCTCAAAATCTGCAAGAATTGAAAGAAGCACAAATTAGGGCAATTGACATCGACTTGTGTGCGAGGGCGATGCGGAACTTTGAGGAACGACTACAGCAGTGCATTGCCGAAAACGGTCGTCATCTGCCTGACATTATTTTCAAAACATAATTTCACATTTTAGTTGTTAAATGGTAATATGTATACTTCATTTTTTTTTAAATTCAAAAACAGCAAAGTTATTGTTATTTTAAAAACGCCCCGCTTTATAGCTAAAATTTAATTCGTAATGATCTAGCAAATAAAATACCATTAGTTTTTATTTAATTTAAAATATTATCAAGACCGTCTGCCATAACCTGTCAATTTATAATAGGACTATATTTAATATGAGGCCACTAGATGCAAAAGTCTGTATATGCTCAAAATTCGAAACTTCTGTTATGCATGCTATTTTATTAGTTTTCACAATCCTTATAGCTTACAATAATGAGCTAGATGCAAAACTTTGGTTTTCTTAAATAATTTGAATTTAAAAACAAGCCTTAGATGCAAAACTGTGTATATGTGTTGACAGTTCAATTGCAAAACTCTGCATATGATATTAGCCAATCAGAGCGCGGGCACAACAAATCATTGTTGTTTAGTAACATAACCTATAAAAATGTTATTTGTACTACAACATAAAATAATACGTTATAAGTGCTTACCTACTTGAATTAAAATATTCATACCGATATTGTTTGTAATAATATGGACTTGGACGTTAATATTACCTCATGTGACAAGGAAAAATCTCGTAAGAGACCAATACAAAAAGCTAGGTGGAAGCGAAATGAAAACAAATTATCCAGGTAAGATTATTTGTTGTAAGTAAATAAGTACATAAGTATGTATTAAATTTATACAAATATACCCATAAGGTGTAGAATAATAATAATAATAATAATAATAATAATACAAAAAAAATAAATAACAATAAATATTATCTAAATGTATACAATTTGGTAGATTATTTGAATAAATTATAAATAATAAAGATCCCACAATTGATCTTAGTAGGCTTTCTACATTATAATTCTTTTCCTTAAAAAAATAAAATATAGCTTCTTTTTGTAGGCATAAGCCCACACAATTGCCAGAATATCCGAAATGTAGCCATAGAGGAGAAAAGTGCCCTTACATGTGCCGAACACTGACCATGCAACAGGTCAAAATATTTCATCAACTTTTATTTCAATCGGCTGATAAAATCAAGCAAGACACACTCATTTTAAAATATTGTGTTGGTAGCAAACCTAAACGTTCTAAAACGGCGCATCATTCTGTTACTATAAAGTATCATATTTCAATTAACAATGGTAAATTAGTCAGAGTCTGCAAAAATTGTTTTTTGGGTATAACAACTTTAAGCGCTAATAGAATTGAAAGAGTGGTGAGAAATTTTAATTTACATGGTCAAATACCAAAAGAGAATAGAATTCAAACAAAAAATGATTATAAAAAAATAGCTCTGAAAACGTTTATTGAGAGTATTAATGGTGTTGAATCACATTATTCCAGAAGCAAGAGCTCTACACGAATATACCTGGCATGTACTTTAAATTTTTCTAAACTTTACAAGATGTATTGTGAAAAATATCCCAATGCACCCATGAAATGCAGTTACTTCAGAAATTACATTAATTCTAATTATAACATAGCTTTCGGAACACCAATGACCGATGTTTGTTCAACATGTCTTCGAGCAAAGGAATCGATCACAAAAGCAAGTACACTAGAAGAAAAAACTCAAATTATTACAGACCAGAGAATTCACTCATTAAAAGCAAAAGCTTTCTATTGGTTACTGAAAAGTGAAGAAGCTGACATACAACAAATATTTTCTTTTGACTGCCAGAAAAATCTACTCTACCTAAACTTCCAGACCAGGCCGCCTATTTCAGTCAACAAATTAATTATTATAATCTTACAGTTGTAAAAGGAAATTCGAAAAGTAATCTTACCCCAAATAATGTACTATCTTACCTATGGGTTGAAACAGAATCCCCAAAAGATTCGAATGCTATTGCCTCAGCCGTTCATGATGTTTTAATAAATAATATATTTCCCAATAATATAAAAACCGTAAGACTGTTTGCGGACGGCTGTGGAGGTCAAAATAAGAATTCTGTGAATGTCTATGATAGGTACTTGGTTAACCTTCCGTTAGTCGCATGTATCAATATGATACAACGCAATTTATTTTTAGTTCTCAATAACGCGCATGAGCAGTTACGCCCTCCCCCCACCCAGTACCTTCCTATTTTCCTACAGATTTTTGACTATTGTATTAAGTGACTTCAACGTGTAAGTTTATTCTGAGATATTGTCCATAAGTATCATATTGATACACGCGACTAACAATGTAAGTTTTTTCATATTATTGTTTTTAAGATCTGTATGCTTTTATTAGAATGTAATTTTGTTGTTTAATATCTACATAAAATAGTTATATTTAATTATGTAAAATTATACAAAAAAAAAAATATGTATCAAATTTATACATGCGACTAACGGTGTCACTTTTACTGTTTCTGCTTGTGTGTTTTGTAGCTAAACAATTAAAATATAAGTTTAGGTAAAATAATAATAATTTATAATAATTAATATTATTAAATTATAATAATTAATAATAATAGATTTTATTTTAATAATGCTTTGCTTTCGTAAAACTGAACGGTATATACTTGATTTTTGAATATTGCTTTATATTTTATTACAGTATAAAAATGACATCTAAAGGAAAAAAATATGACATAACTAACGAAACAGATGTTCAGGAGTTAATGGATTTTTTCCACTCTGTGGAAAGTGATGAAGAAGAAATTATAGATGACCTAGAAAGTGACAATGAATCGGATGCATCTATTGTTGAACAGCAAGAGAACTCAGAAACCGAGCAGAGTGGCTCTTCTGAAAGTGAAGAAGAAGAAGAAAATTTACAGAATTTTGTTGGATTTAAAAAAAGAACTAACAAAATAATAAATGAATGAAAATGGCAGAAATCTCCTTTTTCCCAAAGGAAAAGAACACCTAGTCACAATATTCTTGTTCATTTGCATGGTGTAACGGGAAAAGAAAAAGAAGTTAGTGACGAATACGCATCCTGGAATTTATTATTTACTGATAATATTTTAAACAAAATTGTTACATATACAAACCAATATATCGAAAACATTCAAGATAATTTTAGTCGAACTAGGGATGCAAAAATAACGGATATTACGGAAGTAAAAGCATTTATTGGCTTGTTATATTTGGCTGGAATTTATCATTCTAATCGTTTAAATTTAGAAGAACTTTGGTCATCTGAAGGCGTAGAGAGATTTAGAAAAACAATGAGTTTGAAAAGATTTTATTTTTTAATACGTTGTTTAAGATTTGATGACAAAGAGACCAGAATTGAAAGAAAGCAAATCGACTGTTTGGCACCAATAAGAAATATTTTTGAGGAAGTTGTAAATAATTACCAAAAATGTTATTCTTTAGGTAAAAACACTACTATTGATAAAAAATTAGAAGCGTTTAGAGGAAGGTGCAAATTTAAGCAGTACATACCATCAAAGCCGGCAAAGTATGGCATTAAAATATTTGCACTAACATATGCAAAACTATTTTATACATACAACATGGAAATATATGCTGGTCAACAACCAGAAGGACCTTACGCAATAAGTAACGCAGCAGGTGATGTAGTCAAAAAACTTGCCTTTCCCATTTACAATTCTGGACGTAATATCACGATGGATAATTGGTTTATCAGTTATGAGTTAGTGGTAGAACTTAAACTAAAAAAATATCTGTTGTAGGAACATTAAAAAAAAATAAACCACAAATACCGACTGAATTTAAAAATACAAAAAATCGTAAAGCACTTTCTACTATTTTTGGTTATAATAAAGACTGTACTTTAGTGTCATACATGCCAAAACAAAATAAAAACGTAATTTTACTCTCTAGTATGCATTCGAATGGCATTCATTGATAAATCTACTGGTGACAAAGAAAAGCCAGAAATAATTACTTTTTATTACAGCACAAAGGGTGGAGTTGATGATACAGTTGATAAATTATGTGCAAGTTACAATGTCGCAAGAAACACCAAACGTTGGCCCATGGTTCTGTTTTTTTCTTTATTAAATGTAACTGGCATTAATTCTATGATCCTTTTTGTTGGAAACCAAAATAAAATCAAAAGTAGAAGATCATATTTACGCATCCTGGCAAGGCATCTAACAGAGCCACATATTGATAGACGAAATGCTGTAAATAATCTACAACCTTTTACAAATGTGGAAAAAATGTAAACCAAGAAAATGAACATAAAACAGGAAAAAGAAAAAGATGTTCTTCTTGCTATACTAAAGCAAAACGATCTAGACTTTCTAAACACTGTTGTGTGAATTGTAAGAAGCACTTTTGCGCTGAGCATTATTTAGTCATTTGCCCGGATTGTATGCCAAAATAATATGTTATGCTATTTCTACATTTGCTACGTTTATTTTTATATGACAATTTATTTTCAATTTTAATACTTTAAAAATAAATATTATTAAAAAAAATATTGTTTTAATTATTTTTAAAAGTTGTTAAATATACATAATTTAATATGTATCAAAATGATACAAACGCGACCATTGATGTTTTTTTTTTAGGGCGCGACTAACCTAAGGTTAAATCAGGAAGCGCCTAATCAGATAAAATCGGTCGAAGTAAACTTCCCAATTGTTGGTCATTCATTTTTACCAGCTGATAGAATTTTCGGCCTTATAGAAAAGGAAATTAAAAAAATAAGCATAATTATAAGCAAAGAAGGTTATGAAGACATAAAACAATATGCAACAGTGAAAAAGTTAGGGAAAGATTGGCAAATATTTGATTGGAAAAAGGAAGCAAAAAAATTAACAAAAGTGCCCGGCCAATGGCACTTTAAATTTAATCCATCAAAACGATTTATTTTTACTAGAGGTAAGTCTGTAAGTGTAAGAGGTGAAGTAAATTACAGGTCAGATTGTGGCGAAGGAAAGTTTATTCTAAAAAAAAATAAACGTTTTGATCAATTTAAACCCGAATTACTACCAATACACAATATTCTTAAAGGCGATAAATCCACGATAGATTCTCTACTTAAAAAACACTATGGAAATGATTGGCGAAAAGATGAAAAGCTGGCATTTTACCACATAATTGATCAGCTCCATAATCATGAAGAAGAAGAAGCCATTGAAGATGTTGATAATAATAACAGCACTGATACGCAAATTTAATATTGTTTAATCTTGATTATATTATAAAGTTTTGAAATTGATATATGTTTGGTTTATTAATCAGTATTTTTAATGATAATAATATTGTTATATGGATATGTTTTTTCTTTTACCACTATAATCCACCTAAAAATATTGCTTCAGTTGCAAAACTGTGTATATGACATTTTTAAATTGAATTTTTGTTGTTCTTCTAAGCAATCAATTGCTGAAAAATATTTCGCCACATTGTACAATAGACAGTTCTATGTATAGAATTAACAATTATTACAGAAGTGCACTTTTTATACTCATAAACAGTTTTCTGTAAATATCTCCGAACTACATGAATGTCATATACAGAGTTTTGCATCTAATGGCCTCATATAATTGATGGTTGTGACCTCTACTATGTGCTAATTCATGTTTATCAAATAATAAAACAATTTACTATGTTTTTTTAAAACAAAATTATTCAAATTAATAAATAATAAATTGTTTTATTATTTCATGATTATATTCATTCGTTATGATTTTAATTAATATAGCCATCTAAACAAATATTTACTCATTACAAAATTTTAACAAATGTTTGTGCATATTTGTTAACATATGTACAACTAAGAGACTATCGACACAAGGAATAAATTTCATTAATTCATTATTTCCCCCCCACCGTGACTTATAATATGCAAATATTTACAGACTGCGTTAATCTCATCTTCAATGTGATAGTTTTAATGTGGTTTCATTCGTTGCAATTCAAACAAACAAAAAAATTATGTTGCTACATATTAAGTAATTATTAATATCACATTTTCAAATTTAATAGAAAAACATCGGTGTATGCTTGAGCGACAAGAAGAATTATTTATATATATATATACATATATATATATATGTACATATATATAAAAAAAATAGTAAAAACTATTATTTATATTTATAACCTTTCAACCTTATTATATATGATATAAAAAAAAACTTTTTTATTTTATCGATTCAAACTTTGCTGCTTTGTGGTATATAGATGAAAATGTGATAAATCTAATTATACTTATTTGTGCTTCCTAAATTGTATTTAGTATTTTGAATTCAGAACCGACAATTTGAAACATATAAATTCTTCAAAACAGAACAGGCCAAAGAAAGACAATCAATGGAAATTTTTATAGAAGATTAAAAGAAACCCACTCACAAATTCAGAAAATAATTGATGAAAAAATATAAAAAAACTATTGCAGAAGAAAGAAATCAGTATTTTAAAAGTTGTAAATATTATAGTTGTGAAAATTTTAATAAACAATATTCTTATTTAGTGATTTAGTTTTATATTTATTTTTCTTGCAATATAAAGTGTACTTAATAATTAATTTTTAAATCTTTCCTATTATGCGACACGTTTTGAAATTGAAATCACAATCTCCAATAAGGTTGGTCAGAATATCAACTCAAAAGTCTTTGAATACCACAACAAATGATGTACATCGACAATCAAAGAACATATTTTTTTAAACGAATAATTCGTCATTGTACTATTCATTCAATAAATTTTAATTTATTTTTAAAATACAGCGCCTTTTGCTTGAATAATTTCTGACCTAGTTTTCCGCTGGGATTAAAACCACAACTTCCAACTAAGTTGCTCAGAATATAAAGACAATGATGCAGCCCCCTTTATTTATTTTATTTTAAATTATTCTTTAAATGTATTACATGTGCTTGTATAGTTTCCGACTTAGTTTTCCGTTGGGATTAAAACCACAACCTCCAACCAAGTTACTCGGAATATTAAGACAATGAAGCAGCCTCCTTTATACATTCTATTTTACACCATTCTTAAAACGTAGAACATGTGCTTGTATAGTTTCTGACTTAGTTTTCCGTTGGGATTAAAACCACAACCTCCAACCAAGTTGCTCAGAATATAAAGACAATGATGCAGCCCCCTTTATTCATTTTATTTTAAATGATTCTTAAAATGTAGAACATGTGCTTGTATAGTTTCCAACCTAGTTTTCCGCTGGGATTAAAACCACAACCTCAAACTAGGTTGCTCAGAATATCAAGACACATTATAAATTAAGTCTCTGCCTGCTTTTTTTAATTGTTTGTATATTTTTTATTAATATTATATTTGCCTCCATTGATGTATTTTCTGGAGCAGTTTTAGAAACTACATTTTACACTTTTCATCACTTTTAACTTGTCACTTCATAAACAAATCTTTATCAGATAAACTGTTATGTAATGATATATAACGTTGGAGACGATGCAGCAGGTACTAGATCATTATTATTCTGCCTGCCATGATTGATTGTTGTTGTTGTTGAATTCAGGAGTGACAGCTCCGTTGTAAGTGAGCTCTCACTTATCTTGGCTCGTACGTTGCTTCACGCTTCCGTACATTGTTGCCAAAAACCGCCTTATCTATACACTAAGAAAGTAAATATCACTGGTTACTGCCACATATACAATTACGTATATGTGCGAAAGCCAGTGATTATATTAATAACATGGAAAGGAAAAACAAAGGATGAGTACTCTTCTCGAGTCGGAGCTCCGGCGACTCTATCACAACACAGGGGAGAGCCTCGGTCGGGATGAGTTAATAGTTTTATA
Organism: Tachinus rufipes; assembly: GCA_963932245.1. NCBI lineage: Eukaryota > Metazoa > Arthropoda > Insecta > Coleoptera > Staphylinidae > Tachinus > Tachinus rufipes. The sequence continues at coordinate 34,656,800 of OZ010746.1, read as the reverse complement.
GTTAAGATTTTAGGATGAGTGACACGGATAAACATGAAATATTACAGAACTATCTTAGTATGTTTAATATACTTCAGTAGGCAACAGTATACTTTGACGTTTTTGGAAGATATGAGTAACGCCATGCTCGTCGGTAGATGGATGTCCATTGAAATAAGGTTTTGCCATAGAATAGATTGAGCAACCGTGTAACGAGGGCATTCAAAAAACAGATGATCAGTAGTACCTACTTTACCACAGACGCAGAGTGGGTTATCCACAACATTGATTTTAAATAGATGCCAAGGAGAACGCATGTGTCCAGATCTAAGTCGACTCAAAAGACATACATCTATTTTAGAGTGAAATGGAAAATTCTTAAACCATGGTTTTTGGTATACTACTTGGTTTATCTGATTAAAGTAAGTAGTTCCCTTGCTTTGACTGATGGTACTGAATTGCTGTTGCCAAAAATTTAAGCCGTCCTGCAGAAAACTGGCATAGAGGTCGGTGTAATTGATAGTGATATCATTACACCGCCTCCCATGTCCCAGTCCCGCCACATGATCTGCATGTTCATTGCCATTTATGCCTTTGTGGCTTGGCACCCAACAAAATTGAGTTACCAAACCTTTGCTTCGTAATTCAAAGATCATGTTTTTGATATGCGAGATCCAAATGTTGCCTTTGATGCTAGATGCATAGGAACATATAGCATCAAGGGAACTTTGGGAGTCAGACACTATTATAGTTTTTTCCCAATTATTTGCAGAGATCAAAAACAGAGCCCTATAAATGGCATATAGTTCGGCGGTCAATACAGAAGAGAGATTGGGAAGTTGTCCTGATTCTTCCAACTTCAAAGACGGAATCCACACTCCAAACGCGGCTGATCGAGGATTAAGTTTCACCGAACCTTCAGTAAAAATTTGAATGTAATTAGGCCAGCGTTGAGATATAAATTCCTCAAACACTACATTGATTACGGACGGAGATAAGGATTTATGAGGAAAGGAATTGTATTTAACTTGTATGGATAGGGATTGGCTAGGAGAAACAAATAACTTGGAAAAGAAGCTCTTATTAATCACGCGGTCATATTGCGAAATTTCATTAAAAGCCAAAACTACTAGAGGACAATCTTTTGCTGGCCAAAAGGGATGGTTGCCAAACATGTTACATGTTTGTGACAAGACATCATATGTCATGCCCCCACCCATGCCAAAAAGTTTGGCAACATATCTCCTGGTAAGCAGATTTCTTCTAATTTCCAGTGGCATAATACCGGCTTCTACTTCCATGACATTAATAGGAGTAGAATTCATAGCACCCAAACTTCTTAATGCCCTGTTTTGAATTCTGTCCAGAATTTTTAGGTTAGATTTGCTGCAAAAAGATAGAAGGTGGGAGGCAAAGTCAAGGCGGGATCTAACAAAGGCTTTGTAAAAAATGAGAAGGTTTTCCGGGTCTCCTCCCCAGTAGGTACCTGAAACACTTCTCAAAATATTAATGCCTTGAGCACAGGATTTTTGAAGTCCATTGACATGGTTACTCCAAGACAATTTGTTGTCAAAAGTGACACCAAGGAATTTATAAAAGGGTACTCGGACAATAGGAATGTTATTAAGACTAGGACAGACATTATTGGGTATGACATTGCGTGACCGGCCTGAGAAGAACATTGACCTGCATTTATCAAGAGAGAGCTCAAGGTTTCTGCTAACAAGGCGACTGAAGGTCTGTGCTAGTACAAGGTTGATGTTTCGAATTACACTGTCTGGAAAGTAGCCTGAAGAGTAAATAGCAAAATCATCTGCATAAGAGATGATTTTTACTGAGGGAATAGAGGAGTGTACTAGGTCTTGTATGTACATGTTGAAGAGCAAGGGACTGAGAGGGCTACCTTGTGGGAGACCTATGAAAGAAGTAACGAGACCTTCTTCCGCGGATGTCCCTGCCAAGTATAACCGTTTTTCAGAGACCAGTTCGATGATGTTGATAAACAATGGGGGCAGATTCAAATTAATTAAGACGGATTTTAAGTAGGCTATACACACATTATCATAAGCTCCTTTAATATCTAGGAAAGTGACACATAAACATTTTTTTTGGGACAAGGCAGAGATAACATCACAGTAAAGGGTCGTGACGTTCTCATAAATACTGTGGCCTTTTCTGAAACCTGTGATAGACCCTGTAAATATGGAGTTCATCTCACACCATCTCTCCAAACGCACTTTGATGATGTTTTCAAAGGTTTTACGAACACAGGAAGAAATGGCAATTGGTCTGAAACTAGACTCCATATCTGGAGAAGGTTTCCCTTTTGGTATGGGTACAATCTTGATAGTTTTCCAACTATCAGGAATTGTTCCATATTCAAAGAAGGAATTAAATATGTCCACCAGGTGAGCTTTAGTGATCAAAGGAGCTTCTTGCAACATAGAATAGGAAATATTATCATTTCCCATGGCTGAATCCTTTCTGTAAGCCAGAACAAGGTTGAGTTCACTCATTTGTATGGGTACAGTCAAAGTATGAGGAGGGGAGTTATAAACATCTAGCAGGGAAAGCACCAAATGGTGTCGAACGTATGGAGGGGCTAGTTTTGACAAGAATTCTGCAACCCAAATCTCATCTTTGATGGGAGTAACAGGTCTGGGGATTCTTGAGAATTTTTTAATCGTTGACTATACGTAGGAAGGCGAGGATGATCGGTTCAGAGAACTGCAAAAGATTTTAAAACTTTCTCTCTTTTTGCGGAGCAAAAGCCTGCTTGGGCCATAGCTTTTCTAGCCGCATCAAGATGCACTAGTTTTCCTGTACGGCGGAAAATAGTAAGAAAGCGCTTTCTTTTGTTGACAGCCTCAGAACATTCCTTATCCCACCATGGACAAGGTGCTCTTTTGGCTTTATGAGGCAGAGTCGGGAGCTTAGGAGAGGAAGATTTGGCAGCATCAACAAACCAGGTGACAAGTTGATGGTAGTTTGGATACGGGATTTCTTCAAGTTTGGCAAAGATAATTTCTTTATATGACACCGAGTCTATTTTTTTTGGACAGATCTGATTGCAGTGAATGTACGGAGCATTCTGAGACTGAGTGAGGTGGATTTCGGTAATGATAGGGAAATGAATACTTCCATAGGTGTCTTGCAATGTTACCGAATGACATTTTAAAGCAATATCCGGTGAGGCTATGACTAGATCGATTACGTTCATGTGGATGTTCGTTGGCGACCCATCATTTAGAATAATAAGGCCCAAGGACTCTATCGCAGCTTCTAATTCCAATCCATTGCGGTTATGATAATGGTGACCCCAGAGAGGATGGTGGGCGTTAAAGTCGCCAACAATAATGAAAGGGGATGATAAGGACAAGAATATTTGTTTCCAAAGATTCCTATTCAACGACCGATTAGGGGGACAGTAACATGACAAAATGGTGAGGTTAGACATAGAGGACTGTACAAATTGGAAGCAAGGAGAGACATTAAACGTAGGAATTTTAGATTTAACAAAGATATCATGGCTAAAAAAAGAGGATACTCCTCCATAGCCATCATCTCTCATGTTGTGGAAAGAGCTGAATCGAGGAATTGCAAAGTGTTTATTTGGACGAATCCAAATTTCAAACAAAGCAACTGCATTAATATTTAATTCGTGCATCATGCGTAGAAGTTCCGGTTTTTTGTTATATCCAGATTGGATATTCCAGCTAACCAGACGTATCGGCGCATGAGTCATTGTTTGATTGCGATACTAGATTATTAAGGGACGTGAGAAGACTAGACATGAACGGGGTTGATTTGTTTGGGTTTTGGACGGACAGCTGCTCAAGAGCTTTGATTAAAATGTCTACCAAGTTAAAAATAAACGATGCATCGGTAGAAGGTCTTGTGTCTAAGGAGGGGTACGCTAGATGGTTATATGTTGAGGGACCGGGCAGGGACTGGAGAGATAAGTTTTTCTGGGAACGTAGTTTCTCTGGAGACTTGCCATATGATCTTTTCCGCTTGGGAAAGTTTTCCCTAGATGGTTCGTAGTTGGAGATGACTGGGTCTCTGACTGAACGATTATGATACGCAATCTGATTGATGGATTGGGAGACAGCTGATGAAAAAAGTTGACGAGACGTTTGCCGGGGGATTTCGGTCGTGGGCAGGGATTGAGGAAAATCTCTATCTAATTGCGTGGTGGAGTTATCAAAATTGGAAGGATTGAGTTGTGAAGCTTCATGGAAGGAGTAGCCATAAAAAGCCATGGCTTGTTTGATTTTTGACTGCCGAGCGTATTCAGGACAAATTCGATTAGCCAATGAGGACTTAAACTCATTGGAGTAGTGAGGGCCTTTGCAGAAATTACAGCATGGAGCATCAGGTTTGCTACACAATTCTATTTTGTGTTGATCAGAGCACGAAGGGCATTTAATGCTGCTTTTACACACCTTGGAAGTGCCCTCTAAAGGTAATCAATATTGTGCTTGAAGGCTCAAATCTGAACCCGTTTCCATCAGAGTTCTGAACTTTTCTGTTAAACCTTTCTACTTTTAATACGTCAACATTAAGTGAGTTTTTGGCATTGTTTTTGATCTCGGCAACGTTAAACTCGCAGTCAACTCCACGTACCAAACCTTTACAGGAAATGTGGTGGGACGGAATGTACGACTTCAAATCATGGCTAATACAGAAGTTTCCCGTCAACAATTCATTAGCATCCACTATTTTGGAAAAGAAAACAGCTACTCTGTTTTTGCCTCTGGCCTCAACCTTAGTAACACCAACCACCCTAGCTTTTTGAATTTTACTTCCAATTGCTAGCGGGGAAATATTTCGGTTGTCGATCGGTTCTATATAGACTTGGTAAGGACCAATGTCAGAATTAATAAATCTTTCCACCAACGGAGTAATAATTCTTATCTCGGGAGTTGAGATATGGGGTTGTTGAGTGGGTACGTTATTAGTTAAATTGTCGTTTGCTAAAGTCATGGTAACGTCTTCATTGCCGTTATTACCATCCCCAACACCCCCTGCGGGGGCGGTGGGGTCTCCCATGCGGTTGGCTTGTCTGAGCCAGGCTCAGACAAGCTCACCTTAGATAAACTCACTTAATAAATAAATGTCACTCACTCTGAGTTAGAGGGAATAAATTAAAGGGCAATAAGGATGGATGTCACGTTGTGGCTTACACTGTAATAAATAATCAGCAAACAGCACGACTAGTTCGGTTCGAGGTTCGAAGCCGAATTCCCATGATTGATTATGCGAGATCAACTAGACAGTGACTGACAAAAACAAACCAGCCCAGCCAATCAATCCAATCATGCGCTCTCGCTGATTATAAAAGCCGTTACATTGTTGCCACTACTTTTTGCAGCTGTTTGTATATACGAGAGGTGCGAAATAAGTATTGAACAATTATTTTTTTAAAACATGTTATTGCTATTAATTATATTACGAGTATATACCATAATTATTTAAATTAGTAATAATTTCTTATTGACGGTAAAAGTTAAACCTGAATGGTAAAAACATTTTTACAAACGCAAATCATATCCAGTAAATCCATGTTCTGTTAACACTGAAATATTGTCATTTATTTTGATGTAGATGTGAGTCATCATATTTCAGTGTTTACAAAACAAGGATTTACTGGATACGATTCCCGTTTGTAAAAATGTTTATACATTTGTCAATTTATTATTCAATTTTAATTAATTATTTAATTTAATTAATTGGCGTCAATATTACGTCAATTTATTGCGGATTTGAATAAATGGGCGCGTTTAGGGAACAACCGTTGACTTGCAGCGCAATTTGATTACTATCAAAAGTAGAAAATTTCTGAATACTAAAATGGTCAACAGTTGACATTTGTTTAGTAACTATTAAAAAAATGAAGAGTAAACGTGCTGGTAACAGTTGTCAACGTTTGAGTTCGTAAACGCACACACTTTTACACTTAGTAGTTTATTGTTCAATTTCCAATATATCATCTGACATGATAACCTGTATCATACAACGGGAGTACGTGTTTCAAATTCAATTTCTTCAAATGAACCAATTTCTTCATACAAAATGTTTTTAAAAAACAATTCTACAAATAAATCCATTTATTATTATTGTCTAACGATCAATTTAACTTCCCAAATATTATTTTTTAGATTTAATAAAAATGCTGCGTAAGGCTGTTTCAAATCCAATTTTCTCAAAATGTCTTCAAAAACAATTCTATATATAAACTCATATTGGTATTGTCTAACTAATGCCCGGTTTCACCAACGCCTAATAAATTGTCAAATAACTATTCGTCGAATAAAATTTATTTATCAAATAAGTCATTTTACGTTTCACCAACGTATATCAGAGATTAAATAACTATTCCGTGATTTTTATAAAGTTGGTAATATAGCAGACAGAAAATTCGCCAAATAAGTTCAAATGAACCAGTATTTATGAATGCATAACCTCGAATTATTATTGAAGTAAGAATATATCAACACAAAATTAAAAATATTTGTTGCTATGATCGTATTACACGGGCGGTATATAATTACAGATAAAACTTTAAAAGTCAATGCACAAATTGTCATCAATTTTATTGTAGATTTAAATTTTAAGTACAATTTTTGTTTTTTTTTTTATAATCACACATGTGACAAAAGAATTTATAATATAAACCCAACTATTTTGTTAAAGTGCTAATGAATACATTTTTTGCGTAATTATACAGAAAAACTTAAATATGTTTTTAAAATTACAATCTACAATAAAATTGATGATCTACTGTGAATTTAACATACTTTTAAATGAGATTGTTCCGCTGATTTTGAGAATAAAAATTGCAATTATTTCCAATAGTGATTCTTTGTTTAATCAAAAACGATTTTTGAAATCAACATCATCAAATGAATTGAACATGACATTCATTATTTACAATATATAAATGTCACCTAGATGTTTTGAGGTTATTTGTCAAGTTATTCGATGCATTTTGGCCGGTTAGTTTATTAGGAGATTTATTCGACGAATAACGCTATTTAACGTTGGTGAAACGTTTATTGGGCGAATAAGGCACTTATTCGACGAATAAATTTTATTAGACGTTGGTGAGACCGGGCATAAATGATCAATATAACCTCCAAAATGTTATTTCTTAGATTTAACAAAAATACGGAGTACTGATGTTTCAAAACTAAATTTCTCAAAACTTCTATACCTAAACCAATTTTTTTCTTTATATAAAAGGTATTTAGAAAACAATTCTACATATAAATCCATCTATTGTTATTGTCTAAATGATTAATTAGACTTCGAAATCGCTAGTTTCTTAAATTTAACAAAAATTTAGTCTTTAGACTCGAATTCAATTTTGACAATTTTTTTTCAAATAAACCATTTTGAATTTCATATAAATTGTTTTTAAAAAACAATTTTAGATATAAACCAACTTATTGGTATTGTCTTAATTAAAAAGTTTGATATTTCTCATCTCTGCAAACGTCAGTAGTCACTCCAAGCCATAATTACCATCGAGTAATTTGAACTGTAGTAACCACTCAAGAGTTTGTTAATTGTAAGTTTCTCCTCTTTGCAAGCATTAGAAGTCTCTATGTTAGAGAAAGGAATCATGAACTTAAACCCTTGATAACAAACACTTGGACACTGATGGCTGAGTCACTGTAATTTATGATTACCAGCCAGTTTTTTTAATATATTTTTGTAATTATGTAATCGTTAAGATATATGCATATATTTGTACTATGGGCAATAAATGTGTTTATTATTATTATTATTATTGTAGTTTGAACTGAAGTTAAGAATGGCTCACCATTTGAAGAATTATCGACATCATTCGCAGCTTTTTTTTCTTCAACATTTTCATCTTAATTTTTTTGTTCGGTTGTTAAAGTTGTTGGTCGAGGGGTCTTTTAAAATTTTTGTCGAGGAGTGTTTTTTAATTACTTTTTTTTGTGTGTTGATAGCAGAAATGGACCTGATGACGATGACGGACTCGCCCAACACTGACGTCGAGATGGAAGATTACATTCGAAATTATCGTAAGTTTTAAAACATTTTCTAAACGTCATTTTTCCATACTTTAAAACACCACTTTCAGAAACACAAAATCGAAATAATGCGGCCGTTGCCGAACAAGTGGCCGCACCAGCAGCAGCAGTTCCAGCGCCGGCAGCTCCAGGGCCAGCTGCTCCAGCGCCAGCGCAACCAGCTCAAAATGCCGCAGGAAATTTAAAGGATTTTTTTTTATTTCAATAATATTTATTATGTGTTTTTGTTCTAGATCGTCGTCGTCATCGTGAGCGACGGGCAAGGCAAAAGGCCGAAAGAGAAGAAGGAGGACAAAGGCTAATCGATGTTGAAGGAATGGGAAGAGGACAATAGACACCAATAAATAACATTTTTAAAACTTCGGTGTTTTACGTTCCCTTGGTTGACTTGGTTTTTGTATTTGTTTACTTATTATTTGATTTGTATTCCTCATTGTTAATTCCATATCAATTGTGAATCATGAGTTCTTTGAACAACTTTCTCCAACAAATAAGGAACCGGAAAGCGAAGGCTATCCTGGAATCTCCCCTGGACCTGGGATGGAGGGATGCTTTAGTTACTAAAATATCAACTGTGTCTGAGTGGGGAATTCATTACTTGTTCCCGAAACCCCCGATTTACGGAGAGCCTAGACAGGCGAAACAAGTCTCCTTAGCTTGCGAGATTATTACCTCGTTTATGGCTGCTGACTCTCTAAGGTTCACTGATGCAGCCAAACACTCAATATTCACATTATCATAATTTTTTATTTTTATCTTCTATTAAAAAGTTTTTTTTTAATAATCACCACTTTGTGTAAGCAATTTGTATCATTGGTTTTAACTCGTTTTTTTTTTTAAATAATTGCATGATTCTAATCGTAACCATTCAAGCAAAATGGATTTAATAAATCTACTTTTTTATCAAAAAAATTAACACATTCTTTTCTTTTACAGACATTCTTGAATAAGGTTGTTCTTCTATCATCCGCAAACAATTTAAATGACAAGAATCTATACTACATACAGGAGGGAAGAAAGACAAGTATTGCAGTAGAAGCAAACAAATAGAGGCAAGTATCTTTAATATTTTTACTTAATTTAATTTATCATTTTAAATTACTTCTTTTATATTACGTACATATGATGATAATACCCAATTTAAGACATAATATGTATCATTTATGATTATTTGGGCAGGAACTCTGAAAAATATAAACAAATTGAATTATGATCTAATCTTTTGCAGTATAAAGCTATTAAACATTTCATTTTTTTGCAGGCAATGGTCTTGAACCTGAGCTAGAGTAAGGAGGCAAAGTGAAATTTGCAGGCAGGTTCTTCACTGATACTGTCATTGTTCAACAGGCAACCATTTTAGACTGAGAGAAAACTACATGTATAGGCAAGTAAATATTTTTACATTTTTAACCGTTTTTTATTATAACAGTTATGATTAATCTCAAATTATAAAACTACTATTAAATATCAGCTGTAAATGTTCTAATTTGTTCATTTTAGTAACAACTTAATGTTGCGAAAAATATTAGCCTTTAAGCCAACTAAAGAAAACGTTTCTTGATTTTTATAAACCTAAGATTACAATTTGCTTTCCGGTTAAGTTAAGCCATTTTCTAAATTCAAATAATTAACGTTTAATCTATCATAATTTGTTATTTTATATACTTTTAATGGTTTTACTATGATGACAATATGAAAGCATTACGTTGATATATAAAATATCACAGATGGGTGCAATAAATTGATTGTACCGAGTTACATTAAATTTATTTTTTTATTGATTAGTTTTTAACTGCATATTAATGTAAAATTTTCTTATGTTTCAAATATCATCTCTTCTAGACTGTCCACATGTACTGAAAAGTTTCAAAATAAAGGCAAACCAATTACAAGCAAGTGTCTTCAATACTCTTACTTATTCTTAACCTTTTTAATAGCGTTGTATATAATAAAACTATAAATGATGACAAAAATTATTATGATACGAGGTATCATCTATGATTACCTATTTGTTGCGGAGAAAGATTAAAATAATATTATTTAGAAGTAAAATTATTAAGCAAAATTAATTTAAAAAATTTGTTTTGCATTAAGTAAGTTTAATTTTAATCCTTGCTAATAATAGTAGACATTTATATTTTTACTAATGATTTTGTCATAATAATTTGCATTTTACAATAAAACTAACAACATATATGGCCACTCAAATAACTACATACGATACGTAGTCCATTGTATGTATTTTAATGATTAGGGCCTATAGTATACCTCGAAGATTATGACATGCCAGTACTATACATAAAGTTTTGGCATAGTGCTTTTGATCATATTCACATTATCATAAGTTTTTATTTTTATCTTCTATTAAATTTGTTTTTTAATAATCACCACTTTGTGTTATCAATTTGTAACAATAGTTTTAACTGGTTATTAATAATTATTAATAATTGCATGATTCTAATCGTAATCATCAAAGTTGCGTATTTTTTGTATTTACAATTCATACAACAAAAGTTTATGGAAGCAGCAATAGTATCATTAATGATTTGTTTTTTATATCTATTATACAGCGCTAAGTAGCAGTTATGTTATTTCAGCAAAGCATTTAGTATATTTTTTTATCAAAAAAATTAAACCTTTTTTTTGCAGACATTCTTGAATGAGGTTGTTCTTTTATCATTTGCAAACAATTTAAATGGCAAGAATCTATACTACATATAGGAGGGGAGAAAGTCAAGTATTGCAGTAGAAGAAAACAAATATAAACAAGTATGTATCTTTAATACTTTTGCTTAATTTATTTTATTAATTTAAATTACTTTTTTTATATTACGTACATATGATGATAATACACAATTTGAGATAAAATTGTATCATTTATGATTATTTGAGGCAGGTACTATGATCTATTTTTTTGCATTATAAATCTATTAAACATTTCAATTCTTTTGCAGGCAATGGTCTTGAACCTGAGCTAGATAGAGTAAGAAGGCAAAGTGAAATTTACAGGCAAGTTCTTCACTGATACTGTCATTGTCCACTAGGCAACCATTTTATTTAGACTGAGAAAAAATTACATGTATAGGCAAGTAAATATTTTTTTTATTTTTAACCGATTTTATTATAACAGTTATGATTAATCTCAAATTATGAAACTATTATTAAATATCAGCTGTGAATAATGTTCTAATTTGTTCATTTAAGTAACAACTTAATGTTGCAAAAAATATTAGCCTTTAAGCCAACTAAAAAAAAAAGTTTCTTGATTTTTATAAACCTAAACAATTTGCTTTCAGGTTAAGTTAAACCATTTTCTTAATTCAAATAATTAACTCTTTAGTCTATCATAATTTGTTATTTTATATTTTTTTAATGGTTTTACTATGATGACAATATGAAAGCATGACGTTGATATATAAAATAACATAAATGGATGCAATTTAACTGCATATTAATGTAAAATTTTCTTATGTTTCAGATATCATCTCTTCTAGACTGTCCACCTGTACTGGAAAGTTTAAAAATAAAGGCAAACCAATTACAAGCAAGTGTAATTTATTTAAGTATACATTTATCAAAAAAAAAATAAAAATTCTCTTCTTTTGCAGACATTCTTGAACGAGGTTGTTCTTCTATCATCCGCAAACAATTTCAATGGCAAGAATCTATACTACATACAGGAGGAGAGAAAGTCAAGTATTGCAGTAGAAGGAAACAAATATAGGCAAATATCTTTAATAATTTTACTTAATTTATTTTATCATTTTAAATTACTTTTTTTATATTACTTACATATGATGATAATACCCAATTTGAGATAAAATTGTACCATTTATGATTATTTGATTATTATAAAATATCACAGATAGATGCAATGAATTGATTGTACCGAGTTACAATGAATTTTTATTGATTAGTCTTTAACTGCATATTAACGAAAAATTTTCTTATGTTTCAGATATCAACTCTTCCAGACTGTCCACATGTACTGAAAAGTTTCAAAATAAAGGCAATCCAATTACTGGCAAGTGTCTTCAATACTCCAACTATTCTTAACCCCTTTAATAACATTATATATAATAAAACTTTATTATGATACGCGGTATTATCTATATGTTCAGCTCAGAAAGAATAAAATAATAATATTTAGAAATAAAACATATTAAGCAAAATTAATTTAAAAATTTTGTTTTGCAGTTTTCTTTACCAAAGTTTATGGAAGCAGCAATAGTTTAATTTAATGTTTTGTTTTCATTTTTTATTTCTATTATACAGCGCTAAGTAGTAGTTATGTTATTTCAGCAGAGAACAACAAGATATTAATGTTTAGAAAAACCATTAAATACAATGTCTTAACTACTGTCTTTTGTAATGTTTGTTTCTTCGGACATAAACTGAAAAAGTCAACATTATGTAAAATAGGATTTAAATATATGTAAAATACAGTTTCTGCGTTTTAAAGAGAGACGTGATTAAAAAGCACAAGAGAAATGACGTTATAGCCGCAAGCTTAAAATTTGGTTATCTGCTTAAATACCCCAACACTAATTCACAAACATTTAGCACTACTTTTTGACCTTGAAAATTTCACTTTATAAGAATGTAAAATATTATTGTTATGTAACCGTACCTTTACATCAATCAATAACTAATTTGTTTTAACGCATTATTAGCTACCGAGAACAATTCGGATCAGGGTTCAAAGCCGTATGTTGGTACCTCGAAAGCGGTACCTACTAAGAGCAAAACGGATAAAAGCTCAAAGACTTGAAGCAAAACTGAACCGTATGTTTGTGCGCCTAACGCTTTGTTTTCAATTGAAACCAAAGCAGATCAAAACGTTAAGCCGTTAGATTGTGCTCCCAAAGCGGTACCCTCTGAGAGCAAACAAAATTAAAAATCATATATATAACCACAGCTTTACATAACGGTTGAACATTTTAGGAAAAAAAGTTTGCAAGTATGATGGATGTACGGCAAGCTATACTATCCGTGTAGACCTGGAAGACCACATTCGAACAGTACACACAAAATAAAGACTATAAATGTAAAGTGTGCCATAAGCAATTTCCGTCGCTTACTGTTTATTATCAGCATATTTTAGTTTTTTTTTTATTTATAGCCGAGTCAAATTATAATACATAGTTAAATGGATTTTACTTAGGATTAAAATAATTTTTGGCCATAGATAAATTGCTGAACTTAAATAAGAAAGTTAATGACGCAGATGATAATGCTACAACGTCTCCTCAAGTAGGACCTAGTATTGACAAACAGGCAATTTAATGTGCAAAATATGATAAACCTTTTCTTCTAATAACTGGCGCTATCTTAAAAATACATATTGACACTTAAGTTGTTGATACTTTTATCTTTATTGTAAAACATGTTGCGAATTGCATTACCGATCACATTTTTGTTTTTCATCGATTTCAAATTTATTAAACGCATGCTTTTAATTAATTCCATATATATATATAACGAACAAATACACAGACTAGCGCCATCTTAACAATACACAGAACAAACTTGCTGGTAGTTAGCGTCAGTTGTTTACATGCGACGTCGGTGGTCTGTCTATAGCCTGCTTCTGCACTGTCAAATTCTAACCACCATTATTGTTCCCCCATTCGGTAAGTACTTTATTGTTAATTAAATTAAATGATTGTGAGAGTAAAATTATTTAGTAATTAAAAAATATAATGTAATAATTTTACTCTCACGCCGCTAAAAAAGTTTCAGTTCAATATAAATACGAGGCTCGAGCGGTGTGCGAGGGTCCGAGCTTAGAACAAATTTTAGTGTTCTATGCTCGGAGCGCTGTTCAATGATCGGAGCGCTGTGCGATGGTCGGATCGCCGTTGTGTCCACACACTTAGGCCCCTTTCTCAGGTAGATTCAGCCGCCCAGATTCTGAATGCAACATAAGTCGTATAATTAATATTCATTTCAGAAGTTGAGAATGCATATGATAATTTATTATGTTCTTACAATTGATAATAATTTCAGTAGTCGAGTTTGCAAAAGGCAATTTATTATGTCGAAACAGTTTTGAATATTTTCAGTAGTTGTATATGCATATAATAATTTATTATGTTGTTACAATTAATTTGTCGGTTAGGAGTGTTTTTAAATTTTTGTCGAGTAGCAAAAGTATGTTGATTAGTGTTTTTTAACTATTGTCCAGTTGTTAAAGTTTGTCGTGTAGTGTTTTTAAAATTTTGTTAAGCGGCTAAAGTTTGTCGATTAGTGTTTTTAAATTATTGTTCAGTTGTTAAAGTTAGTCGAGCATTGTTTTTAAATTTTTGTCAAGCAACTAAAGTTTGTCGATTGGTGTTTTTAAATTATTGTTCAGTTGTGAAAGTTAGTCGAGGAGTCAAAGCCAATATTCGCCGGGAAATTACCACCGAGACGCTGGAAAATGTGATGCAAAATGCACGAAAAAGGGCATTGTTTTGTATAAAAAATAAAGGCGGTCATTTGTTGGATATTATATTCAAAACATGATGGAAATAAAATAGAAAGAAACAAATAAAGTTTGTGTAAAAAAAAAATAAAAAAAGTTGTCCACATCAAAAGTTATTCAAGTTTCAAATGCTATCGCAACAGATGGCGCACCTGTTAGAAGTTAATTCAAGAAATAAGCGCCAAGGTATATTTACAAAAGAAAGGAATTTCTTACCAATTTAAATAAACTACCATCCCACTATTGCCGAAAAGATACTGATAGATTGTATTTAGAACAAAATTTTCAATCTTGGATGTTTGTGCCTCAAAGATAATAAGAAAAGCCTTTATTTCCGGTTATTAAAAACCATGGCCTATTAAACATGCTCTGAGAAACAAAGAAGTTTATATGCTCAGTGATCTTAAGATTAGCAAAAAAGCTAGATCTAAGTTTCCGCATAAAGTGAAAAATATGGATTACATTTTTTTTCGAAATTTTGGCGATAAGCAATTTTTAAAATATAACATTTTAGACAAGGTATGTGCGAAACTGTTATGAAAAGAAATACACCAACAGACATACGCGTCCTCAAATATTTATTTTGAAAGTAAAATCTATTGTAAGCTTGGTTTTACGGCTGAATTCGAGGAATTACCATGTAGGTGTCTGTGAGTGTCTGGGTGTCCGGTTTTATATACTTTCTCAAATATAAGTAAGTGTCTGTAAGTGTCTGTGCGTGTCTGTAGATGTCTATGAGTGGCTGTAAGTATAAAAAAAATCAATTTTTTTATATATTTTATTTAATTCTTTGGTCAAGTCACTACTGTACTAAGGATGGTTACGTTTGCATCAATTTGAGGATTATTGCAGAAATAATCTTGATTAATATGAAGATTATTTATTACTGCACTAAAGATGATTATGTTTGCATCAATTTGAAGATTATTGCAGTAATAATCTTAATTGAAATGAAGATTATTACTGGGCTAAAGATGATCGTAGGTGTCGGTGGGTGTCTGGAAGTCTATTTTATATACTTTAACAAATCGAGGGTTGAATGTTATAGTGTTCTATCTGCAATTTTATGCATTTTCGGGTTATGTGCGCAAAGGTGATACAGAAGCATAATGTTCTATCTGCAAAATCCCTAGTAGTCTTATCATAACATGAAATGGAAAACGGTGAGTGTTAAAATGTACTATTTGCACAACGATCAATGTTTTTAGAATTATATAATAATAATAATATAATAATAATAATAATAATAATACTCTTTATTTTTTACATATGTACAACATCACAACAACAAACAGATTACAATGGGTACCTAGTGTATAAAATAGTGTCAGAAAAGCATTAATAAACAAAAATAGACTTTAAAATTTGTTATTGAGAAAATCTTCTATACAATAAGGTTCTAAATTAATTAATATGAGTGACAGTTTTCTTTTGCACGCCATAATGTTACCTTCAGATTTTAATTCAGGTGGTAGATGATTAAAAAACCGAATGCTGGTATAGTAAACGCTTTTTTCAGTACTGGTTAGCCTATGAATCTCAAACATTAGATCGGTTTTGTGCCTTGTGTTATAGGAATGAGAAATTTGATTTTTCGTATACTTATGTTTATTTTTGAGCAGAAAAAGGACGCAGTCTAAAATATATATTGCAGGAGCAGTAAGTAAATTATTTTTTTTAAAATGAGATTTGCATGATTCATTTGGTTTGAAACCAAGAATGATTCTAAGTGCTTGCTTTTGTAGAATGAATATTTTTTGTAAGTTTGGCATGTTTCCCCAGAATACAATGCCATATCGAAAAATGGAGACAAAATTTGCAGTGTACGCCATTCTCAGTACTTCAAATGTCAAATTTTGTTTTAATACTCTTAATTGGTAGCATATTTTGCAAAGTTTGGTTGACATATACTTTACATGCTCGGTCCACTTTAGTTTGTCATCTATTTGTATACCTAAAAATTTTGTACACTTCTGAAATTTTACCTCATTTCCATCCAGTTTAATACTAACTGGGGTATCAGTATTTTCATTAGTTTTAAAAAGAATGCAGTTAGTTTTGTTCACATTTAATACCAATTGGTTGTTAAAAAACCATTTTTTTATTAGTACTATAAGCCTTGAGCTACTATCGGCTAGATCAACAAAATTAGGCTCGGAGATTAAGAGATTTGTGTCATCAGCGTAACTTATGATATTATGATTAGACTCTTGTGTTATTTTGAAAATGTCATTTATATAGATATTAAAAAGTAATGGGCCCAGAACACTTCCTTGTGGCACTCCCAGATAAACTTCTAATGGTTCCGACAACACTTTACCATTAATTCCGTTAAGAACTACCATCTGACTTCTATTGTGAAGATATGAGGCAAACCATTTGTACGCCGTTCCGCGAATTCCATATTTATGCATTTTTGACAGTAATATTTTATGATTAATGCTGTCGAATGCCTTAGAGAGATCTAAGAATACGCCACAAGGAAGTACTCCTTTTTCCAAAGCTTTTAACACTAGCTGATTAAATTCAAAAAGAGCTGTATCAGTATTTTTCTTTTTGATAAAACCATGCTGTGATGTTGACAATAAGTTAAAAAAAAATCTGTTAATCTAACAGCCATAATTGTCTCAATGATTTTGGAGAAACATGACAATAGACTAACCGGTCTATAGTTGTTAAAATCTAGAGTATCTCCAGATTTGTAGATTGGCTTTACAATGGCTGATTTTAAACAAGAAGGAAATATTCCTTTTTGCAATGACTCGTTTATTAAATATTCGACAGGTCCGATAATACTATATATAGATTTTTTTAGAATAAACATAGGTATATTATCTAAGCCAGTACTTCGTTTGCCATCCATTTGGTTAACTGTGTTTAAAATTTCCTGTTGAGTGGCAGGGGATATAAACATGGTATATGGGTTGGTCTCTATATTATTGATGCAGTTGTTTATATTAATGTCACAACTTGAAGTATTCGAATACGTGTCGTTTAATAAGTTAGCTGCTGCGTTTATAAAAAAGTTATTTAAATTGTTAGACTCATTTATTGGATTCTCACTGATAGATTTATTCTTATTTTTTGCACCCGTTAATTCTTTAACCATCTGCCACGCCGTTTTAGTTTTATTATGGGAATTACTTATTCTATTATTATAATATAGTTTTCTACTTGATTCTAGAAGACGGTGATATTTTTGTTTTAGGTATTTTAATACTGGTCCATATTCAGGATTATAAGTACAAATTGTGCAATATAACTGTATTTTTTGTTTACAATCGATTAATTCAGGAGTTGGTATTATCTTAAGTCGTTTACTAGAATTAAGTAATTTTTTCTCAGGAAAAGCTTGATTGTAATAGAAACAAAACTTTGAAATAAATAAGTTAAATTTATTGTCCACAGTGTCTGCAGATCGAATATAATTCCAATCTTCTTCTAAAAGAGTAGTATTGAATGCATTAACATTTTGTTCAGAAAAGTTGCGATATAGACAAGGTTCAGTTGAAGATCTGCCTGCATGTTTAAATTTAACGAGTTGTCCCTTGTGATCAGAAATATATGTATCTATCACAGTGGCCTCTGATACCAATTTAGAATTGCTTATAACATTATCAATGCATGTTTTAGATTTGAATGTAACTCTTGTGTAGTCATTAATTAATAAGTTACTACCATAAGATTCGACAAGATTTTTAAATATAAATGTCGAATTAGAATCAAGTCGAACGTCTATGTTGAAATCGCCCGTTACAAAGTATGTATTGTTATCAATATATAATTTATTTAACAGTATTGTTAATTTAGAAAAAAATATGTTTATGTCACTAGTGGGAGTTCTATAAAGGTTTACAATAGTTATCTTTTTGTTCCAACCTGTATTGATATCAACGCCGCAGCACTCGAAGTCGGCTAGCACAGATAGACGGTTGATGTCCTCGCGACAGCTATATATTATTCTTTCCCTACAGTAAATAGCCACCCCTCCGTGGGTGTTAGGCTGACGGCAGTAGTATGATGCTAAGTTGAAATTTATAATATTGAGGGTATGTATCTGATCCTCAGACTTCCAGTGCTCCGATAGACAGAGAAAATCAATTTCGCATTCGTCTGTAATTATTGATAAATTCCCCCGTACAATTTCCAAGTGATCTAATGTTGTTGTGAAGAAGATAGAAATTCCTTTCAGGTCCCGTTATGTTTGTGCTTTGGGTGTTCATGTTATTGTTAATATTGAATGATGTTAAGTTGTTTCTTGTGAGATTTCCTTTGATCGAAAATTTTTATCAGCTGGATTACTGGGAAAATTATATCTGCGTATTGCAATATTTTGTGGCCATGTGTCCGGATTCATTAACTTGTCCAGGTCTGTATAATCAGCTCCCAGTTTAAATGCTTTATTTCTTCCTTTAGTAGATAACTCATCAATTTCTTTAATTTTAATTTCAGGATGTTTAGTTAACATAAATGTTTTAATAGTTTCCACTGATACCGAGTTTGCACATTTTCCAATATATATCCACGCATATTTTTCGGACGCCTTTAATTCATTATTCATATCTTTACAGGAACCAACTACTGTTTTTAATTGTTTAGGTTTCTTTCGTACTACCTTTGTCCATTTTTTGTTAATTTGTTTTAAATCCTTATTTATATAAATAATATCGGTTAGTTTTTCTTCAGATTGTTTCTCTAATAATGTAATATTGTTTTTGTGGGTTATTTCTTTTGATATCTCTTCACATTTATTTGTTCCCATATTTTTATTTATTTGAGGGTCATCTTTCAGAGAACTTTTTATCTTAGAGGTTTTTGAACTCTGAATTGGCGGTTTTTGTAAAACACTATCATTTTGTATACTTTTAAATGAATTAATTTTTTCCACTAAGAGAGCTATTTTGTCGTTTAACCCTTCAATTAATGCATTTTTTGACTCGATAATTATGTCTTTATTTTTAATAATTTCATTTAGATACGTAATTTCCACTTTAAAAACACGCGGGTTTTCACTATCTTCGGTTACACAGCACTTTATCTCCAATTCATTAAGAAATTGAACTTCTTTTAACTTCTTAACGCAACTTTGATGATAAATAGTTTTACATGTGACACATTTGAGTCCACTTACTGCAAATACACCACATTTACACTTCTTTACTTCAGGAGCGTTCTCTTTTACGTCTGACCCGACCATCTTGCCGGCCATATTGTTCTATCTGCATGAGCCAATAGTAAACGAGTTCTCGTGCAGATAGAACATTTTAATTTTAAAGTCAGTGTACGCCGATCTGTCACTGTACGTTTCGTCGAAACTATTTAAAATTCTTGTTGTATTAAAATGAGTGATAATATAAATTCGTAAGTATTGCTACAATATAACAATATATTTTATTAGACAATTAAAACATTATTAGTGAATTATGTTTAATTATTGGCTGCTGTGTTCTGTTTATTTAAATAAACCTAACCTCACTTAAAATTTTATTTTCTTTTTAGGGATTCTGATCATGGAAATGATGTGTATTCCGACGATTCTATAACAGATCCGAATTATGAACCACTTGCTAAGGACACTAATGATATTAATAGCCCAAACAGTTTAAATTCAGATGTAGAGCTGATCGAAGAAATTAATATGGAGGTTGAAGAAGAAGTCGTACCTGAAAATCTAGAACCAAATATTAGTAGAAAGTTAACTCGAAAGAAAAATAGGATGCCCTCTACAAGGAAGAGAAACATTAACCGAAATTTATGGGAAAACAATATAAAACTGTACGAGGGGAGGTTAAAGAAGCTAGGAGTGTTAAAGACAAGAAGGATTGTACAAATAATTGTAAGTTTTTGTGTGCAAGACATATTAATGTAGATAATAAAAGAGAACTCCATGACCACTTTTGGAAATTAGACGATTATAAAAAAAATACACTTTTTTAATACAAATACAAATCGTTCAACAACTAAAAGAAAAACCACTGATAAAGAAAACCCGAGAAAAACATATTCTTATCAATATTATTTTCAAATCAATGATGAAAAGATAAGAGTTTGCAAGAGATATTTTCTTACAACTCTGGATATAAGTCAGCGAAAAGTCTCATATTTTTATGAAAAGAAACGGGAAGATACAACAGGAATACCAACTGAATATCAGACTGGCAAGCATACCAAAAAAGAAATTAGTCACAACTTAAAAGAATCTATCAGACAACACATCAACAGTATTTCTAGAGTTGAATCTCATTACACACGCAAAGATACAAAAAAAGAATATTTTGAATCTCAGCTCAATATTACAAGGTTATACGAGCTTTATAAAGAATTTTGTGTTGAGAAGAATGTTGCTCCTGCTAAAATACACACCTATAGAAACATTTTTAACCATGAATTCAATATAAAATTCCTAGTACCCAAGAAAGATAGATGTGATGTGTGTGAATTGCATCGTTTATTTAAAAATAAAGAGAAAAATTATGACGTGATGACCAAAAATGAGCATGAAGCTATGAGAAAATATGAGCTCCATGCGCAAGGTAAAATTGATGCTAAAACTGAGCGTGACAAAGATCGAGCACAGAATAATACAGAAGTTCCAGTTGTTTGCTTCGACATGGAAAATGTTTTGGCTCTACAACGTTCAACATTTCTTGTTTTTTTTTTTTTATAGTAGAAAATTAAACACTTACAATTTGACTGCTCACTGTAACTTAAACAAACACGGATACTGCGCAATATGGTCGGAAGGTACACATAGTCGGAAAGGAATAGACATTGCATCTGCTCTTTTAAAAATTTTACAATGTGTTTTGACAGATTTGCCTGCTGCAACAGAATTTATTTTGTGGTCTGATTTCTGCGTACCTCAAAATAAAAACAGCCAAATGAGTTATGCTCTTAAATTATTTATCCAGCAAAATCCTCAAATAAAGAAAATTACACATAAATTTTCTGAACCAGGCCATAGCACCATTCAAGAAGTACACAACATCCATAGCCAAATCGAAAAATACTTGAGCGATGCAGAAATATTTAGCCCTCTTGGTTTGCTTAGGGCATTACCCAAAGTCAATAAGAAAAATCCATTTAAAGTTTTTCATATGAAATTATCTGATTTCAAAGATTTTCAAAAACCATCTGCAATATTTAATTTTAAAAATGTGCCATTTGCATCGGTAAAAGTATTAGAACATAGGGCTAATGAGCCTCATACGGTTTACTATAAGCAATCGCATTCCACTAACTTTATTCGACGTGATATTGGTACAACAAATACACGTAAATTAGCCAACCGCTTGTTGGCTGAAGCCAAAATTTGCCCTGCGCCACAGAAATGTTTACTTCCTCAGCAGAAAGTTGCAGATTTGAAAAAACTTTTTAAATTTATGCCACCGACAGACTCAGAATTTATAACTTGTTTATTCTTGGAAAACAAATAAATTGTTTTGAATATTTTGAATATCAATAAATAAATTAAAAAAATAAATTGTTGCTTTTTTAGTTTTTCTGTGTATCTTGTGTGTTTATGTGTTTGTAGATAGAACATAATTTCATGTTTTTTTTTAAATATTTCATGTTTCAAAAAAAAAAAAATTCTATCTGCAAATGCATTTTTTTCTTGAAATTTTTTTTTTATTTACTTTTCTAAAAATAGAAATTAATACAATGAAAAATGTGTTACTGATACTTTTTTCTTGCAATAAAACGTGCAAAACTTTTTAAAATGTTTGATTTTACTAGGAATGGAGCTATTCAAAACTTCAACCACTTCTCCTGAAAAATAGTGAAAAGTACACATAGAACACTCTAACATTCAACCCTCGAAATGTAAGTAAATGTCTGTGAGTATCTGTGTGTGTCTGTTTTTTTATACCTTTACAAATGTAAGTGTGTGGGTGTCTGTCTGTTCCTCAGGAAAATTATGATTTAGGCACTAATAGAAGCAAAAATTACTGATTGATAATGTATTATCCCGTTTATTGTAAATTTTAAGCAAAATAATCACTAAAAATCATTAATTTATTATTTTGCTTCTCCTGAGAAAAATACAAACAGTGACTCATCCCCTTGTTGCACCAGGCTCCTCATTTGCATATATTTGAAATATATTTAACGAAATTGAAAGTTTTATTAAAAATATCAACATTTGGAAAAGTAGGGTAAAAAAGAATTCGTTCCAAATGTTTTCCAGAGTCGACAATGTAATTATCAAGAAAAATCATTTTAAAACTTTTATCGCAAAAATTATTGTAGGTCACTTAACAGAGCTAGAAATATCAATATTCCGACATTTTGTTGTGTATGCAACGAGGAATGGCTTCCACCAACAACCCCACCAAAATACTCACTGCCCGAGTCACGACATTGCAAAACATATGCACAATACCACCTGTGCGTATTGCATTCGATCAGGGCTTTCGCGAATCAACCTTCGATATGGATGCATTCATCACGCACCAGACCATCTTAACATTTCAATCCAAATGTCGAGTGAGGTCGTGCGGGTTGCACTTGATGGTTTGGCGATATCTGGACCCATCATATAAAACATGAAAGTCCAGGTGGTGGATTACAGATGGTATGCTAAACTTAACTCACCATTTAGCTCAGTTATAGAGCGTTAGCGTAGCACGCTAACAGTCCGGGGTTAGATCCCCGAATATGACTAAAATAATAATAACTTCGGAAATCATTTAATAAGCCGTTGGTCCAATCAACCCCCTTCAAACAAGTCGTAAGACTTCTGGGGCTATGCAAAATAGCTGTAAAACGCACAATAATGAAGAAATAAAAGTATTTATTGCATTGGTCAATGGACAGTGTCTGAATGGTTTAAGGAAAATGATCAAAATTTAAATACCGAGAATCTTTTAAACATAATCACCCAACAAACAAAAGGTGGCTAGAAAACTGCTTAAAAGATCTCATAAACCAAAGGATAACTCCCTAAAAAATCTTGCGTTTTTTTCTTAATAAGTTTATCAAAGTTCGAGTCGCACTACTGCAGAGTATCATCTACTACAAAATTATACTTGGATCCCATATGAAGAACAAAGATGGAAGTATTTAAGGTTTATTTTTATTAAAAGTAATACAAAAATCTCTATCAGTTAAAACATTCATCGAGGTATTCGAAGAGTTAAATCTTAGTATATAGTATCAACTCAAAGAAGACCAATGTGTAGACACTTTGTTATAAAACGAAATTAATAGATATATGACCTCAAGACCAAGGATGAATATTGTTTCGTGTGGCACAAAGTGAAAGCTGGGTGTCTGCGAACCAATTCTTCACAATTATTTCTTAATTTATAGAGAGTAAGGTACCCACTCTTCAAGAAAATGATGAAGTAATTTTATTTAGTATGTACCTAATTAAAACCGCAAGACTAGTTCCTAACTATGTTGGCCATACGTTCTGGAAAGTTTCTTTATTATATGTAATCAGTATCCAAAGTTTGAGCTTATAGGTCTGTTCCAACATACGATTTGGACAGTTTGCAAACCGTTCAAACTATGCACACAAACAAATTACTGTGTATAAAAGATTGCCTAAGGTTGACAAATATTTGTTTGTGTGCACAGTTTGAACGGTTTGCAAACCGTCCAAATCGTATGTTGGAACAGACCTTTTATAAACTTATTTTACCCCGGTATACTCGACATCTTTGAGGACGCACCAATGGCACCTGTCCTAACAAGGACTTGACTGACCGTAGTATGTTAATGTGGACCACTACTAGAATGATATATTAAAAAACTAGCGTTTATACTTTCATAGTTTTTTTTTTTGGCTTCGAACTCATGGGCTAAAAGTTTGAGTATAATGAAAAAGTTGTGAGTAAAGATGAAAAAGTAAAATTGTGTGAATGGATTGAAAATAAGTCGGTATTGTTGGGGTCTAACTTTGTTAGAGTAGGTATTGAAGATGATGAGATAAACAAGTAAAAAAATAGTGAACATCATTGCGCATGTTTTTTCATGCAGTAGACCTTGCCTGTGCAAATAGTTGGTTAGAATATAAACGAGATGCAGAAAGCTTTAATTGTTCCCAAAAAAGAAATATTAGACCTTCTGCATTTTAAAATGGATAGGCGAATCATTGATCCTTGTAAGAAAATTGGCCCATACAATAAAGAAGAAGGGTCGTCCATCCGACAGTGCAAATGAATCTCCACGTGACCCAATTAGAAAAATAACAAAAAAACTAGAAGAATGACAGAAATTGGACCCCTAACAGAAGTACAAACAGATCTGGTAGATCACATGCCAGAAATTGATAAAAACTAAAGCAACAAAATTGTGGCAAAACAACCCATATTTACTGCGAAAAATGTATGTGAAAGAACGTAATTGTTTCAGAAGTTTTCATAGGTAACAATTATACAGGGAGTTTATAAATGAATGGGATTATGTAATCACTTTAAATGTGCCGCTTTTGTTAAATTTTCACTAAACTATTTGTTTTGACAGATCAACTTTGACAACTGTCAAGCAAACATATGAAAACATATGTAGTATAGTGGACGATTTTAAAAAGGCGGCATATTTAAAGAGATTACATAAACCATTCATTTATAAACTCCCTGTATATAGTTGTGTTAAATAAATATATGAAAATAAAATACTGATTATATTATATTTCTTCTAAAATTGCGCCTTTTGGGTCCAAATGTACATCATAATGTATTGTTGTAGACGTTCGTCACTTTTTAAGTTAGTTTAATGTTTGATAAAAATAATTTGAAGGTTAGTTAAATATTAAAATGCGAACTGTAGAAAAATGTCTAAATTTTAAAAAGTGTGTATGTGTTATGGATAAACTGAATTAAACATAATGTGAATTAAATTAAACATAATTGTGAATTAGATATTTAAATTATGTACAATGCTGTTTACACAAGAACAAGATATTTTTATAGTTAAAGCTCATTATCGCAGTGAAAATCTTATTGAGGATGGCACCTGGCCAAACTCTCTTCAGTCGTTTCTGAATCAATTTAATGAAGCTTTTCCTGATGTAGGAAATTCCTACTACTTATAAAATGATTTTGAATCACAAACTGCAAATTATTGAACGGTTTGAAGGAAGAAACTGATCATCCGTTTTAATTGAAGAAATTGTCATTAAGGAAACTATCAGCCTAAACTGGAGTTTCATACAAAAGTTGTAAAAAAACTGCAAAGAGAATCTTGCATGCATTTGCACCCATATAAGGTAACATTAGTTCAAGAATTGCTTCCACTTGACCATGAACTACATGTAGAGTATTGTAACAGGTTTAATCAACATTTAAACAACAACGAATTATTAGATAAGACCTTTTTTTACTGATGAAGCTTGGTTTCATTTATCTGGATATGTAAACAGCCAAAATTATAACTTGCACAAAGCAAGCAATTAAAATTAGTATTTGGGTTGCAATTTCAAGACAAAGAATAATTGGTTGGACCCATATTTTTTAATGGAACAATAAATGCAGAAAGGTACCGCACTAAGGGCTGTAATATCAATTTCTAATAAAGCACCTAATGAACTTTGTATTTTTTATTATCCTATGTCGTTCTCATCATCTCGTACATTTCTTCATTTTTCCAAACTTTTGTCATCTCTTCTATTTTCCAAATAAAATTATTATATTAATATATTATATTGTGTAAAGATTTTCACAAAAATACTTTTTCATAAATAATTTTAGATGAATTTTTTCAACAATTACATGATGAATTACAGACTGACTATTTTCAGCAAGACAGGCTTCTGCTCATTCGGCAAATGAGACAATAAATTACTTAAGGGAATTTTATGAAGATTAATAAGTAGAAGATTATGGCCACCACGTTCTCCAGATGTCACTCCATGTGATTTTTATTTATTTGGAAACTTAAAAAATAAAGTTTTTAAACGCCATATGCAAACTGCAAAGGAAAATATAGAAATGGAATTGAGAAATATAACTGCAGAGCAGCAGTGTTTGAAAATATGAAGCAAAAAATAAATAGTATTTTTGTGGAAATCTTTACACAATATAATTATATTAATATAATTTTATTTAGAAAATAAGAGAGATGACGTTTGAAAAAATGTACGAGATGAAGAGAACGACATAGGATCATAAAAAGTACAAAGTTTATTAGGTGCTTTATTAGAAGATTTGATATTACTTATGGCTAGAATTTAAATTGTAATGATCTTGCAATTAAAATACCATTAGTTTTTATTTAATTTAAAATATTATCAAGACTGTCTGCCATAAACTGTCAATTTATAATAGGACTATATTCAATATAATTGATGGTTGTGACCTCTACTATGCGATAATTCATGTTATGAAATAATAAAACAATTTACAATGTTTTTTATTACAAAATTATTCAAATTAATAGTGATAAAAAACAAAACAAATTGTTTTATTATTTCATGATTATATTCATTCGTTATGATTTCAATTAATATAGCCATCTAAACAAATATTTACTCATTACAAAATTTTAACAAATATCCACAAACACTTAACATATGTACAAACAACCAAGAGAGTTTTTGAGCGGCCTATCGACACAAGGAATAAGTTTCATTAATTCATTATTTCCTCCCCACCGTGACTTATAATATGCAAATATTCACAGACTGCCTTAATCTCATCTTCAATGTGATATTTTTAATGTGGTTTCATTCGTTGCAATTCAAACAAAGAAAAAAATTATGTTGTTACATATTAAGTAATTACTAATATCACATTTTGAATTTTAAAACAAAAACATCGGTGTATGCTTGAGCAACAAGAAGAATTGTTTATATATATATATATAAAAAATAGTAAAAACTATTATTTATAACCTTTCAACCTTATTTGATATAAAAAAACTTTTTTATCGATTTAAACTTTGCTGCTTTGTGGTATATAGATGAAAATGTGATAAATCTAATTATACTTATTTGTGCTTCCTAAATTGAATTTAGTATATTTTGAATTCAGAACCGACAATTTGAAACATATAAATTCTTCAAAACAGGACAGGCCAAAGAAAGACAATCAATGGAAATTTTTATAGAAGATTAAAAGAAACCCACTCACAAATTCAGAAAATAATTGATGAAAAAATATAAAAAAACTATTGCAGAAGAAAGAAACCAGTATTTTAAAAGTTGTAAATATTATAGTTGTGGAAATTTTAATAAACAATATTTTTATTTGGTGTTTTAGTTTTATATTTATTTTTTTTGCAATATAAAGTGTACTTAATAATTAATTTTTAAATCTTTCTTATTATGCGACACGTTTTGAAATTGAAATCACAATCTCCAATAAGGTTGCTCAGAATATCAACTCAAAATACAACGACTAAAATCAAGATCACACATTGCTTTATTTTATGTGTAATATTATTCGCAAAAGATTTTTTAATAATTTTATCGTATCGAAAGTCTTTGAATACCACAACAAATGATGTACATCGACAACCAAAGAACATATTTTTTTAAATGAATAATTCGTCATTGTACTATTCATTCAATAAATTTTAATTTATTATTAAAATATAGCGCCTTTTGCTTGAATAATTTCTGACCTAGTTTTCCACTGGGATTAAAACCACAACCTCCAACTAAGTTGCTCAGAATATAAAGACAATGATGCAGCCCCCTTTATTTATTTTATTTTAAATTATTCTTTAAATGTATTACATGTGCTTGTATAGTTTCCGACTTAGTTTTCAGTTAGGATTAAAACCACAACCTCCAACCAAGTTACTCGGAATATTAAGACAATGAAGCAGCCTCCTTTATACATTCTATTTTACACCATTCTTAAAACGTAGAACATGTGCTTGTATAGTTTCTGACTTAGTTTTCCGTTGGGATTAAAACCACAACCTCCAACCAAGTTGCTCAGAATATAAAGACAATGATGCAGCCCCCTTTATTCATTTTATTTTAAATGATTCTTAAAATATAGAACATGTGCTTGTATAGTTTCCGACCTAGTTTTCCGCTGGGATTAAAACCACAACCTCAAACTAGGTTGCTCAGAATATCAAGACACATTATAAATTAAATCTCTGCCTGCTTTTTTTAATTGTTTGTATATTTTTTATTAATATTATATTTGTCTCCATTGATGTATTTTCTGGAGCACTTTTAGAAACTACATTTTACACTTTTCATCACTTTTAACTTGTCACTTCATAAACAAATCTTTGTCAGATAAACTGTTATGTAATAATATATAACGTTGGAGGCGATGCAGCAGGTACTAGATTATTATTATTCTGCCTGCCATGATTGATTATGCGAGATCAACTAGACACTACTAGACAGTGACTGACAAAAACAAACCAGCCCAGCCAATCAATCCAATCATGCGCTCTCGCTGATTATAAAAGCCGTTACATTGTTGCCACCAGTATTGCCAACTTCAGCAACTTAAAAATCCCTCAAATATTTAAAAATAATCCCTTTTTTAGCAAAAAAATCCCTTTTTAAAAATGTTTTATTATGTCTTATGCCCGTATGACACTGATCTATAATTCTTTATTGAATTATATATATAAAAATATTTAAATCTTAAAAAGTCTCTAAAATGCACAAATAATCATCAATCTTATTGTAGATTGAAATTTTAAGAATATTTTTAGTTTTTCTTTAGAATTAACACAAAAAATGTACGCATTTACAGTTTTAAGAAAATAGTTGGGTTATATTATAAATGCAATTTCTTATATTTTATGTGTTAATTATAAAGAAACTCTAAAAATGTACTTAAAATTTTAATCTATAATAAAATTGATGATCATTTGTGCATTTTACAGACTTTTTAAGATTTAAATATTTTTATATATAATTCAAGATATAATTATAGACAGTGTAATACGGGCATTAACCTAATACCCCATAAACCGATTTGACGAGGGGGAGGGAGTGTTAAAAAAACAAAGAAACATTGACGTACGTAGCGGTAAGACAAGTTGCCCTACCGAACTTGTTGTATGGGACTATGGGGGACAGACAGAGAACCAGTCGGATCGGGACCCTCAAAGCTGCTGACTGTGTATTATTTGTAATGAATAATAATAATTTATTTTAAAATTGTGATTTTTAAGAAAATAAAAACATCCCTTTTTTTAAAGTAAAAATCCCTTAATCCCACGAAGCACTAAAAAATCCCTAAAAAAGGGACAAATCCCTCGAGTTGGCATCACTGGTTGCCACTACTTTTTGCAGGCTGTTTGTAAATAACATGTTTTGTATATACGAGGGGTGCGAAATTAGTATTGAGCAATTATTTTTTAAAACATGTTATTGCTATTGATTATATTACGAGTATATACCATATATATTTAAATTATTAATAATTTCTTATTGACGGTAAAAGTTAAACCTGAATGGTAAAAACATTTTTACAAACGCGAATCGTATCCAGTAAATTCATGTTCGGTAAACAATGAAATATTGTCATATATTTTGATGTAGATGTGAGTCATCATATTTCAGTGCTTACAAAACATAGATTTACTGGTTGATGTAGATGTGAATCTTCTACATCAAAATAAATGGCAATATTTCAGTGTTTACAGGACATGGATTTACTGGATACGATTCGCGTTTGTAAAAATGTTATACTTATATATTTGTCAATTTATTATTCAATTTTAATTACTTATTTAATTTAATTAATTGGCGTCAATATTACAGCAATTTATTGAGGATTCGATTAAATGGGCGCGTTAAGAGGACAACCGTTGACTTGCAGAGCAAATTGATTACTATCAATTAGTAGAAAATTTACTGAATACTAAAATAGTCAACAATTGACATTTGTTTAGTAACTATTAAAAAAAATGAAGAGTAAACATGCTGGCAACAGTTGTCAACGTTTGCGTTCGTAAAAGCACACACTTTTACACTTAGCAGTTTATTGTTCAATTTCCAATACATCTGACATGACAACGGGTATTATACTACGGGAGTATAAATGTTTCAAATCCAATTTCTTAAAATGAACCAATTTCTTCATACAAAATGTTTTAAAAAACAATTCTACAAATAAATCCATACATTAGTATTGTCTAAACGATCAATTTAACTTCCCAAATATTATTTTTTAGATTTAATAAAAATACTGGGTAAAGCTGTTTCAAATCCAATTTTCTCAAAATGTATTCAAAAAACAATTCTATATATAAACTCATACTGGTATTGTCTAACTAAATGATCAATATAACCTCCAAAATGTTATTTCTTAGATTTAACAAAA
Source organism: Tachinus rufipes (assembly GCA_963932245.1). NCBI lineage: Eukaryota > Metazoa > Arthropoda > Insecta > Coleoptera > Staphylinidae > Tachinus > Tachinus rufipes. The sequence goes on along the minus strand of OZ010746.1, from coordinate 34,626,036 downwards.
ACACGGAGTACTGATGTTTCAAATCTAAATTTCTCAAAACTTCTATATCTAAACCATTTTTTTTTCTATTATATAAAACGTAATTAAAAAACTATTCTACATATGAATCCATCTATTGTTATTGTCTAAATGATCAATTAGACTTCGAAATTGCTAGCTTCTTAAATTTAACAAAAATTTAGACTAATGTGTTTCGAATTCAATTTTGACAATTTTTTTTCAAATAAACCATTTTGAATATCATATAAATTGTTTTTAAAAAAACAATTTTAGATATAAACCAACTTATTGGTATTGCCTTAGTTAAAAAGTTTGATATTTCTCATCTTTGCAAACGTCAGTAGTCACTCCAGGCCATAATTACCATCAAGTAGTTTGAACTGTAGTAACCACTTAAGAGTTTGTTAATTGTAAGTTTCTCCTCTTTGCAAGCATTAGAAGTCTCTATGTTAGAGAAAGGAATCATGAACTCAATCACTCATGGCTGAGTCACTCTAATTTATGATTACCAGCCAGTAGTTTGAACTGAAGTTAAGAATGGCTTACCATTTGAAGAATTATCGACATCATTCGCAGCTTTTTCTTTTTCTTCAACATTTCCATCTTTCTGTCGTCCATTAGAAGCAACAATACCAGTTCCTTCATTCATAATTACCTTTAAAGCACGTACAACTTGCAAATATTCTTCAGGAATCAGCTAAATTATGCGCATGAAGCACTCATAAAGGTCTATACCAAAGCAATAGATTACCATTTGGAGTAACAGTAAAAAGTGGTATTTTCCAAAGAGTAATGAACCAGCTGTTTGCCAATTTGAAAAAAGTGATTTATTTTTTGAACGATCTCTTAATCACAGGTCGTAAAAAAGAAAGAAAGAAAGATTTTCTATTACTAAAAGCTACCTAATGAAAAAACTCCTCAATCACACTAGTCACTTATCAGCATTGTTAGTTTGCTACCGGTGTTTCGGCATCCACAAAACCTTTGACCCTCTGAACTAGAGATGCAAATAAAATAATTATTCGTTACTTAATAATCGGTACCTGACGAGATCCGAAATAACGAATAACCAAATAAACAAATAATCGTTACTTTTTACAAACAGTTACTCCGTGTCCGCCCGTATTCCATTCGATATATTTTACCCGCGCACGGAACCGGAGTAACTGTTTGATATTTTGTATTCGAAAGAATCGAAAGTACCTAGTACCTATACTATCTATAGTAGTCGGAGTAGTCGGACCTGTCGGACACACGCATTAAGCTGGCAGTGCTGGCAGTGGCACATGCACCCGGCGCAGCTATATATTATGAAACACAAAACTTAAATTTATTTAGTTCTTTTTTTTTAATTCCTTAATCATTATTATATTGATTTAATTAATTAAATAATTTATATAACAATATTAACAATGCATTTACTAAGTTTTAGCATTATTAATATAAGATATAAAATTTAGTAATTGCTTCAATAAATTTTTATATCAAATAGTAATAGTCAACATCAATTACATTTAATTCTTAACACAGTAGTCAGTAGGCTAGTTAATTAAGTAGTAAGTAGTCTCTAAGAGCAGTATATGTTATTAGCATTGGTAATTATAATTATAAAACTTATATATAATAATTTATATTTTGTACTATTTGTAGTATTTTGTAGTTACACTAGCAAATAAATAGAATATAAATTTTATTCTGTTGCGTTTTTTTATACCTGCTTATTGCTAACAAAATAAAAATGACTATAATCATTATAATGAGTTTTTGTTACATTTTTATATGATGGTTTTCTTATGTCACGATTATTACGTAATTGACGTAAAATAAACGATTACTTGTAACGAGTATTAAGTAACGAGTATTGTACCGAAAGTAACGAATAGTTACAAGTATCGAAAAGTAACGAAAACTTGCATCTCTACTCTGAACAACCGCTCATTAAGTAATTTAGATAAAGACATTGTTAATTCAAAGTCTGGTCACGTATACTATTTTGCTCTACAATCACTTGATCTGCTTAGTAGCTCAACAACCATTAATATAATAATTTTATTTAGAAAATAAATGAGATGACAAAGTATGAAAAAATATACAAGATAAAGACAACGACATAGGATCATAAAAAAATTATTAGGTGCTTTATTAGGAGGTTTGATATTACAGCTCTTAGCTAGATGATTATTTACTTTACTAGTATAGCTTATTTCTAGAATTTAATTTGTATTGATCTAGCAAATAAAATTCAATTAGTTTTTATTTAATTTAAATTATTATCAAGACCGTCTGCCATAACCTGTCAATTTATAATAGGACTATATTCAATATAATTGATAGTTGTGACCTCTACTATGTGATAATTCATGTTTATGAAATAATAAAACGATTTACTATGTTTTTTATTACAAAAGCCCCCCCCCCCCCCCCGGTTAACATGAAATGCCCCCATCACGAATATCAAAATTATCTCAAAATTTACTTTCCTAGAAGCAAAAAAAACATGTTTGGTAGAATTTAAAAATTTTGGTGGAGGGGGGTCCTTTTTTTTCTATAGGGGACAAAAATACCATTTTCTCGTTTTTTTTTTCTCCGCACCTATTGAATGAAAAATTCAAAAAAAAAATCATGAAAGTAGGGTTTTGGGTGGTCTTTAAACACATTTTTTTAGCCCCTCAAACCCTCTACACAACCCTTTAAAAAATTCCAGAAGGGTTGAAATTTATTTTTGGTTATCTAAACTTTCGATTGCATGGAATTTCATTTTTTAACTTCATAAGTAATTGAAAAATTTACATCCACGATTTTTTTGAAACTTTTGCGCCACTACTAAAAACCGTTTTTTTTTTCACTTTTTTGCTATTTTTTACTGTTATTTCTACTTTTGTTGACTCTACGGAAAATTTTACATCGAGTAGATATCCTGGGTATAATATTTTCATCAATTTGCAATGATTTGACTGCTCAAAACACTATTTATCGTATTTTTTACCAGACAAAAAACAAATTAAGTAATATTTTTTGAATTTTTTAAATGTCATATTCGTATTTTTGGCATCAAAATTAGCCAGTAAACTAATTTTCATCAAAATCTGCAAAGTTCAAAAAAAACCACCGCTAACAATCTTTTTTCACAATTTTAAGACTAAGACTCACAAAAGTAGAAAAAAAACAGTATAAATTCCAAAAAAGTGAAAAAATCGATTTTTAATAGTGGCGCACCACTCGCAAAAATTTCAAAAAAATCATGAATGTAGATTTTTCAATTACTTATGAAGTTAAAAAATAAAATAGATAACCAAAAGTAAATTTCAACCCTTCTGGATTTTTTTACTTATGTTAACCGGGGAGACCCTTTGTGATAAAAACATAATAAATTGTTTCTTTATTTCATGATTATATTCATTCGTTATGATTTTAATTAATATAGCCATCTAAACAAATATTTACTCATTACAAAATTCTAACAATTATGCACAAACAGTTAACATATGTATGTACAAACAACCAAGAGAGCTTTTGAGCGGCCTATCGACACAAGGAATAAGTTTCATTAATTCATTATTTTCCCCCCACCGTGACTTATAATATGCAAATATTCACAGACTGCCTTAATCTCATCTTCAATGTGATAGTTTTAATGTGGTTTCATTCGTTGCAATTCAAACAAAGAAAAAATTTATGTTGTTACATATTAAGTAATTATAATATCATGCGCATGTGAAACTGTGAAGGCGGACACGTGCGCTAGCTTAAGTAAATAGTGATTTAAACACAAAGTAAAAAGAAATAATTATAGTTAAAAGTGAAAAAAAATATAAATATATAACCAGAAGAAACACATACACCAGAAGAGAAGAGCGGAAAAACAGCTAGGGATAAAGTTCCAAATAACGAAAATAGAGGGGAAATAGAACAGCTGCTAGGAGCGGCCATATTGAAAGAAAGGTGAAGACGAGACAGGAGTGAGGCGCAAAAATTCAAATAGCAAAACAAACAAAGAGAAACTATATGAGCAAAGAAAACGCCAGACCAAGGACTAACAGCCTACCAAACGACAAATAACTACTGAAAAGGAAAAGAATCAGAGAAAATCCCGAGAAATTCGATAAGTGGGAGAAGGAACAGATAGAATTACAAAAGAAATCAAAAATAAAGAAAAGAACAGAAACAGAAGCAAAAGAAGATAAAAAGGAAACCGTAGGAGAAAACAAAATACAAAAAATGGACGTAGAATTAATTATAAAAAAATTAGAAGAAATGAAAAATGAACTTAAAGAAGAAATAAACAAAAACCACCAAGAAGCGAAGGAAAATTACGAGAGCTTGAAACAGGAATTCCAAAGAACGAAAGTAGAATGGGAAAAGATAGCCAAAGAATGGATAATGGAAAAAACTACCCTCGAAAACAGAATAAAGTTATTGGAGGACAAATCCGAGAAACAAGAGAAACAGGAAAGAAGAAATAAACTAATAATAAAAAGAGCCGAAATTGATGAACTCCAAATAGAGAAGAAAATCGAAGAACTAATACTACAAAAACTCAAAATAGACGTCAAAGTTAAAAGTGGCTACAAAATCAAAAACAAGGAAAATCATAGTATCACACGTATCGAGATGAATTCATGGGAGGACAAAAAGAAGATATTTGAAAGAAAAGGAGCACTGAAGGGCAGCAACATCTACATAGAAAACGACCTCACGTTTGAAGAAAGAAGAATACAGAACAAAATACGAGTAAGAGCAAACGAAGAACGACAGAAAGGAAGAAAAACCAAAATAGGTTACAAGAAACTAACTATAGATGGAGAACTGTTTATTTGGAAACAGGAGATAGGCGAACTATCAAAAAACTGACAGAAAAAGGGCTACAAAACAAAAAGATAACAACCCAGGCGAGAAAAAGGAAAACGAATATTAACAACAAAATAAATAAGAGGAAGATAATAAAATTTGGAACATGGAACATAAAAAGCATAAATGGCAAAGAAGAGGAAATAATAGAAGAAATGAAGAAGCAGGATATCGACTACCTTAGCATAACGGAAACAAAAAAAAAGGGGAATGGAGAGAAAGAGCTAATGGAAGGATATAGGCTATACTGGTCGGGAGTGGACACCACCCAAAGAGGGGCCACAGGAGTAGGACTAATAGCTAAAGATAAAGTCAAAAATATAATAAATATAAAGTACATAAACGGAAGACTAATGTCAGCAGATATAAAAAGAGATGACACTAATACATGGAACATAATAATAGGATATGCACCAAACGATAATGCACCTAAACAAGAGAAAGACGAATTCTTTGATCTATTACAAACGGAAATAGACGCATCGGAAGGAAAGCAATTGATAATGGGGGATCTCAATGGACGAGTAGGGAACAATAACAGAGGACTAGAAAGAATCATGGGAAAATTTGGAGAGACAACAAGAAACGACAACGGAGAAAGAATTATAGACATATGCGTAGCAAATGACCTCACTATAACAAACACCAAATTCGAACATAAAGAGATACACAAGTACACAAGAGAAATGAAATCAAGAAATGAAAGGTCGATCATCGACTACTTCCTAATAAATACAGAAGACATGAAAAATGTAAAGATGTAAAAACCAAAAGACAGGCGGAAATTGGTAGCGATCATTTCCTGTTAAGATTAGACATAATGGAACAAAATAGAATTGAATATGAAAAGAGAAAAACAACAGAAAAAATAAAAAGTTATGAACTAAAAAGACCAGAAACCCAAGAAAGATACAGAAAAAAGATTGAGGAAAGTTTTGAAAGATTGGACAGAGAAAAAAAGGAAAAGGACATAAATACTAAATGGCAACAATTTAAGGAAACATTATTAGGAGCAGCAAAAGAAAGCTGTGGAACGACAAAAAATACAAATGTGCAAACGAAAAAGTCCAGATGGTGGAATAATGAAGTGAGAGAAATGGTAAAACTGAAAAAACAAAAATGGATAAGATATCTACAAACAGGAGAAAACGAAGATTATAGAATATACAAAAAAGCCAGAGAAGAAGCTAAAAAGGCCATAGAAAATAGCAAGAAAAGATCATGGGAAGAATTTGGAATCAAGATGAAAGAAAATTATACAGAAAACCAAAAGATGTTCTACAGTACACTAAAACAACTAAGACGACAAAAACTACCAATACAAAAAAACATAAAGAACAAGAACGGAAAGATCCTAACAGAAGAAAGAGACATAATGGAAAGATGGAAAGAATACTTCGAAGAACTAACAGAAAATCAGGAAGAAGAGGAAGTAGAACCAAACGTAGAAAACTCCCTGGAAGATAGCATAAAAGAAAACGAAATAGAGGAGATATCTAAGGAGGAACTAGTGACAGCAATAAAAAAACTAAAGCTAGGAAAATCGCCAGGTCAAGATAATATAACATCAGAAATACTAAAATATATGGGGGACAAGGGAACAGTAAAGATGAAAGAATTAATGAATGAAATCATAACGAAGAAAGAGATACCAGATGAATGGAACATGGGAATCATCCTGCCGATATACAAGAACGGAGACAGAAAGGAATGCTCGAACTACAGACGGATCACTATCTCAAGCATACCAGGGAAAACCTTAACAAGAATCCTAGAGAAAAGACTAAGAGCAATCGTAGAACCAACATTAGATGAAGCACAACACGGATTTAGAACAAATAGAAGTACACAAGACCTAATATTTGTAATGAGACAGATAGAAGAAAAAATACTTAGAACAGATAAAGCAATACACATCTGTTTTATAGATCTGAAAAAAGCTTTTGACAGAATTAAAAGAAGAGATGTATGGGAAAGTCTTGAAAGAAGAGGGATAAACAAAAACACGATTAACATGATAAAAACATTATATAAAAACAACAAAAACAAAATAAGAACACAAAACTGCGAATCAACAACATTTAAAACAAAGATTGGGCTAAAACAGGGCTGTGTACTAAGTCCTCTACTATTTTCAATAATAATGGACGACGTTATAAAAAAGTGTAAAGAAAGGATTAGAGGGATGGAAATAGGATATAGAAAAATGAAACCAATAACAATACAAGAGCTCCTATTTGCAGACGATATGATCTTAATGGCAGACTCGGAAGAAAAATTACAAAAACTCCTAGACATATACAGAGAAGAATTAGAGAAGAAAAACATGAAAATCAATATAGGAAAAACAAAAACAATGATTATATCACAAAAAGAACTACACCACCAAATAAGAATAGAAGGACAACACCTGGAACAAGTACAAACATATAAATATCTAGGAACAATAATAGAAGAAAAAGGGAGAATTGAACCGGAAATAAATGAGAAAATAGCAAAAGCAGGAAAGATATATAATATGTTGAGAACAAACTTCCTAACAAAAAAAGAAATTCCAAATGAAATAAAGGCAGAGGTATACAAGAAAGTGGTGAGGTCGGCACTGACATATGGATGTGAAGCATGGACAATGACAACAAAAACACAGAGCAAATTAACAGCCATGGAAATGAGATTTTTAAGAAAGATAAAAGGTATAACAAGACTAGATAGAATAAGAAACTCAGAAATACAAAAAACACTGAAAACTAAACCAATAATAACAATGGTGGAAGAAAGGCAGTTAGGATGGTTAGGGCATATACACAGACTGGACAAGGACAGAATGACTAGACAAATATATGAACTAAAAATACAGGGGAAAAAGAAAGTGGGAAGACCAAGAAAAAGATGGGAGGACCAAGTCCATGAAGCAGCAGTGAAAAGACAGATAGAATGGGGAGAAATAAGAAGATTAGCACAAGACAGAAGAAGATGGAAAGAAACATTAAAAAAAGAAGTAGTAGATGATAACTGAATAAGTGTTAAAAATGTAAAAATGTAATTGTAGTCCGACACCGTAAGGTAAAAGGACATAAGATTAAATAAATAATAAGTAATTACTAATATCACATTTTGAAATTTAAAACAAAAACATCGATGTATGCTTGAGCGACAAAAAGGATTGTTTTTATACATATATAAAAAAACAGTAAAAACTATTATTTATAACCTTTCAACCTTATTATATTTGATATAAAAAAAAAAAAACTTTTTTATTTTATGTTTTGCTGCTTTGTAGTATATAGATGACGAGTAAAGCACTTATATGCTTACTAAATTGTAGTAAGTATATTTTCAAATTTGAATTCAGAACCGACAATTTGAAACATAAATTCTTTAAAACAGGATAGACAATCAATACAAAAATTTTAAAAGAAATCCACTCACAAATTCAGAAAAATAATTGATGAAAAAATGAAAAATATAAGAAAAACTATTGCAGAAGAAAGCAAAGACCAATATTTTAAAAGTTGTAAATATTATAATTGTGGAGTTTTTAATAAATAATATTATTATTTGGTGATGCAGTTTTGTATTTATTTTTGGTAGCAATTAAAATAATGTACTTAATAATTAATTTTTAAATCTTTATTATGCAACACGTTTTGAAATTGAAATCACAATCTCCAATAAAGTTGCTCAGAATATCAACTCAAAATACGACTAAAATTAAGATCACACATTGCAAATCATCGGTTGCTTTATTTTATGTGTAATATTATTCTTTTAAATGAATAATTAGTCATTGTACTATTCATTCAATAAATTTGAATTTATTTTTAAAATATAGCGTTTTTTGCTTAATTTCTGACCTAGTTTTCCGCTGGGATTAAAACCACAACCTCCAACTAAGTTGCTCAGAATATAAAGACAATGATGCAGCCCCCTTTATTTATTTTATTTTAAATTATTCTTTAAATGTATTACATGTGCTTGTATAGTTTCCGACTTAGTTTTCCGTTGGGATTAAAACCACAACCTCCAACCAAGTTACTCGGAATATTAAGACAATGAAGCAGCCTCCTTTATACATTCTATTTTGCACCATTCTTAAAACGTAGAACATGTGCTTGTATAGTTTCCGACTTAGTTTTCCGTTGGGATTAAAACCACAACCTCCAACCAAGTTGCTCAGAATATAAAGACAATGATGCAGCCCCCTTTATTCATTTTATTTTAAATGATTCTTAAAATGTAGAACATGTGCTTGTATAGTTTCCGACCTAGTTTTCCGCTGGGATTAAAACCACAACCTCAAACTAAGTTGCTCAGAATATCAAGACACATTATAAATTAAACCTCTGCCTGCTTTTTTTAATTGTTTGTATATTTTTTATTAATATTATATTTGTCTCCATTGATGTATTTTCTGGAACACTTTTAGAAACTACATTTTACACTTTTCATCACTTTTAACTTGTCACTTCATAAACAAATCGTTGTCAGATCAACTGTTATGTAATAATATGTAACGTATGCAGCAGGTACTAGATCATTATTATTCTGCCTGCCATGAATGCCATGATTGATTATGCGAGATCAACTCATAGATAATATAGATGCGCGACTCCTATGTATTTTGTTCGAACCGAGTTGATTTACCACGTGACCACGGTAGTGGTACTTCTTTGCAAGTAACGACAGGAGCGCCACCGTCGCCAGTAACAGAACGATGCGCGGGAAATTTAAAGCAAAATATGCGCGGGAAGTTTAAACATGCATAATATTCCAATTATATAGTAGAGTATAATAAAATTCAACTACTGCATTAAAATATTTAAAAATACTAAAACTTGTACTTTTTAAACATTTAAGCAGTATATATAATATATAAATAAAATAATTAATTATTTTAAGAATATATTAATTTTAATAACTCATAAATTTATTTGTCTTCATAATTCTTTTTTAACAGTCTTTGTCAGAACTATGTATATTAATAATATTCCTGTAAAATGTCATGATGATCACTGTTTTAGAGATGGAAGGCATATTAAACTTTAAAAATTTCCTGCAGGTATTAAAATAAGTAACTTAATTTGTACTTTTACTTGACGGATATAATTACAGTAATAAGCCGCTTTTATTTTAGAATTAATATACTATAAATCAATTGGTTGGTATTAATTTATTCTTAGAAAATTATATTTAAATATGATCTATTTTGAAATTACTAAATACAGAAACAGATCACTTTTTAATTAAAATTTGTAGCGTACTTTCAGAATAGCAGGTTTTAGTCAACAAGTAATATCTTTTAGGTAAACCCAAATAATATAATATATATATTATCATGCCAATAGGACTGTAATAGGTGTGTTCCATTTGCGCACTTTATGCACCCGGTGCATTTTTACATTTTTCAATATTGCGAGCAACAGCGTCTCACACTTGACAAACGCAAAGAAAATATTTGGCGTTTGTGGGACGTTCTCTATCTTGAATAACACATAAAAAATGTAAAAAGCGTTTGACAAATAAATTCAAAAATCAATGAATTAGTGCCACCAAGTGCGACTATTTTGTCAAATGGAAAATCTCTATTGACTCGATATTTTACAATTTTTGTTTATAAGCTACATTGTATTCAATTTATTTACGATGTTAACTAAAAATATTGCTAATTTGCCATTTCTAATTACATTCTGATTAATCCAAAATAAAAGCAGTTTATGACTGTAATTATACACCTCAAGTAAAATACAAAATTACTAACCTCAATATCTTGAGTTTAATATACCTTCCATACCTATATCAAACTGAGCACCATGAATAATTATTGGCACATATAATTAATATAGCACAAGCATACAAGTAAACAAACAATGGTTGTCAAATACATAATATAATTTATAATTGCGCTGTCTCAAGGCCAAGTGACTGCTCTGACTGTCATCTGTCAATTAAAATTGGCGGATAAACAACTTTATCAAGGCGCCAACGGTACGCGTCAGTACTGCCAACAACACAACAATAAAAACACTAAAAACTCGATAGCAGCGCCAATTGTGTTACTGAAATGAAGTAATTTTCACGGTCACAATTTTAAAGCCTGACTCGACCCCCCATGGATCAACTAGACTGGACTAGACAGTGACTGACAAAAACAACCAGCCAATCAATCCAATCATGCGCTCTCGCTGATTATAAAAGCCGTTACATTGTTGCCACTACTTTTTGCAGCTGTTTGTAAATGGGTGCGTTTTTAAAGTGCTCTTGCTGTTCGAACAATTTTTGCAGGAACAACTTTTTCGTTTGTTCGTGCAGGGTAATTTAAAAACAGCATATAGCACTCAAACGTCAAAAACATGTTTTCTAAGGTTATGTTGTTTGTTTTGCTTACATGCCCAGTGTTGTCAATTAATACAATTCAAATCTGCATCAAGTAAAATATTTAAAATCTTATTATTCTAGATTCACACATATTTTGTATGAGCGCATATTTCTTGTATACCTTATATTTTTATAATGTATATAAAACCGTACCCATGTTCTGATATAACCACAGGATATAACCATGATAAATATATTATTTTATTTTTGCTATGTGGCAACACTGTACATGCCCGTCATGCACCACCTCTTGACTAGGTGCGTGCAAATGTTGTTCGAACACTTGTTTGGGTTGTATTTAAAAACGCCCATTTTATTGTTCGAGTGCTCGAACCGATGTTCGCGTCATTTAAAAACGCACCCATTGGGTGTGTTCGAACAACATTTGCACGCACCTAGTCAAGAGCACAGATCATACAATAGAAGATAAGTCAATTCCCTATAAATATTTCGCCACGAGTTTTAGCGCCTCTTCGGTCCTGGGAAGAAACATTAAGTTTGTAAAACGGACGCCTAGCGGCGCTGAGTTACGTTGCTTGCCATTTTCCCTCTTTATTTTCGGGCTGGGAACTAACAACGGCAGAGTTAAAAATGGCAAATCCTCACAGAATTTGCAAATAAATAAAAATTCTATTAAAATAAATAATAATTCTTTAAAATAAACAAAATATAAATTCTGTAAAAATAAATAATAATACATATTATAGTCCTATAACTGCTATCAGTTATAGAACTGTAATATACTTTTAATTTATATTTGCAAATACCTGGTGGTGACATTGCCTTTGAGGCAATCCCTAAAACTAAACTATAAAACTAATAACAATAATAACTAAAAACCTATTGTATGATCTGTGCTAAAAACTATGGAAACATCGAAGTAAACGCGAATAGGTTATGCGGGCCCGTTACGCCGGCATTCATGGCATGATGCGCATGAAATTGTGCGTCTAAATAAACAGCTGTTTGACCTTGACGGAAATAAAATAAAACCATTATTCGAGCCACTGCTTGGATCCTGGGTCAGTGCAGTTCGTGAATTATACGTGTGGCCATATCCGCTATACCTATTGATACCCCCAGGTCAAGAGGTGATGCATGACGGGCATGTACAGTGTTGCCACATAGCAAAAATAAAATAATAATATATTTATCATGGTTATATCAGAACATGGGTACGGTTTTATATACATTATAAAAATATAAGGTATACAAGAAATATGCGCTCATACAAAAGCACTTTAAAAACGCACCCAATAATGGGTGCGTTTTTAAAGTGCTCTTGCTGTTCGAACAATTTTTGCACGAACAACTTTTTTGTTTGTTCGTGCAGGGTAATTTAAAAACAGCATATAGCACTCAAACGTCAAAAACATGTTTTCTAAGGTTATGTTGTTTGTTTTGCTTACATGCCCAGTGTTGTCAATTAATACAATTCAAATCTGCATCAAGTAAAATATTTAAAATCTTATTATTCTAGATTCACACATATTTTGTATGAGCGCATATTTCTTGTATACCTTATATTTTTATAATGTATATAAAACCGTACCCATGTTCTGATATAACCATGATAAATATATTATTTTATTTTTGCTATGTGGCAACACTGTACATGCCCGTCATGCACCACCTCTTGACTAGGTGCGTGCAAATGTTGTTCGAACACTTGTTCGGGTTGTATTTAAAAACGCCCATTTTATTGTTCGAGTGCTCGAACCGCTGTTCGCGTCATTTAAAAACGCACCCAATATGTTTTGTATATACGAGGGGTGCGAAATAAGTATTGAACAATTATTTTTTAAAACATGTTATTGCTATTAATTATATTACGAGTATATACCATAGTTATTTAAATTAGTAATAATTTCTTATTGACGGTAAAAGTTAAACCTGAATGGTAAAAACATTTTTACAATCGTATCCAGTAAATCCATGTTCTGTAAACACTGAAATATTGTCATTTATTTTGATGTAGATGTGAGTCATCATATTTCAGTGTTTACGAAACATGGATTTACTGGTTGATGTAGATGTGAATCATCTACATCAAAATAAATGGCAATATTTCAGTGTTTACAGGACATGGATTTACTGGATACGATTCCCGTTTATAAAAATGTTTATACATTTGTCAATTTATTATTCAATTTTAATTACTTATTTAATTTGTCAACGTTTGCGTCCGTAAACGAACACATTTTTACACTTGGCAATTTATTGTTCAATTTCCAATACATCTGACATGATAATGGGTATCATACTACGGAAGTATAAATGTTTCAAATCCAATTTCTTCAAATGAACCAATTTCTTCATACAAAATGTCTTTAAAAAACAATTCTACAAATAAATCCATTTATTAGTATTGTCTAAACGATCAATTTAACTTCCCAAATATTATTTTTTAGATTTAATAAAAATACTGGGTAAAGCTGTTTCAAATCTAATTTTCTCAAAATGTCTTAAAAAAAAACAATTCTATATATAAACTCATATTGGAATTGTCTAACTAAATGATCAATCTAACCTCCAAAATGTTATTTCTTAGATTTAACAAAAATACGGAGTACTGATGTTTCAAATCTAAATTTCTCAAAATTTCTATACCTAAACCAATATTTTTCTTTATATAAAACGTATTTAGAAAACAATTCTACATATAAATCCATCTATTGTTATTGTCTAAATGATTAATTAGACTTCTAAAACGCTAGTTTCTTAAATTTAACAAAAATTTAGACTAATGTGTTTCGAATTCAGTTTTGACAATATTTTTTCAAATAAACCATTTTATATTTCATATAAAATATTTTTGAAAGACAATTTTAGATATAAACCAATTTATTGGTATCGTCTAAATTAAAAAGTTTGATGTTTCTCATCTCTGCAAACGTCAGCAGTCACTCTAGGCCATAATAATAATAATAATAAACCAAAAGTTTGTTAATTGTCAGTTTCTCCTTTTTGCAAGCCATAGCAGTCTCTATGTTAGAGAAAGGAATCATGAACTCAATCCCTTGATAACAAACACTTGGACACTGATGGCTGAGTCACTCTAATTTATGATTACCAGCTAGTAGTTTGAACTGAAGTTAAGAATCGCTTACCATTTGAACAATTATCGACATCATTTGCAGCTTTTTTTTTCTTCAACATTTTCATCTTTCTGCCGTCCATTAGAAGCAACAATACCAGTTCCTCATTCATAATTTTCTTTAAAGCACGTACAACTTGTAAATATTCTACAGGAATCAGCTAAATTATGCGCATGAAGCACTCATAAAAGACTATTCCGAAGCAATAGATTACCATTTGTAGTAACTGTAAAGAGTGATGAACCAGCTGTTTGCCGATTTGGAAATAGTGATTTGTTTTTTGAACGATCTCTTAATCACAGGTCGTACAAAAGAAAGAAAGATTATCTATTACTAAAAGCTACCTAATGAAATCACATTAGTCACTTATCAGCATTGCTAGTTTGCTACCGGTGTTTCGGCGCCCACAAAACCTTTCACCCTCTGATCAACCGCTCATTAAGTAATTTAGATAATGACATTGTTAATTCAAAGTCTAATCACTTGATCTGTTTAGTAGCTCAAAAGCCATCAAAGGCTTTAATTTATTACCAGCTTTTCCAATTCAGAGAAAACAACACAACTCACTTACTGTTCATTGCCAGCGCATCCGCGATCCTTTCTGCAATGCTCGGATGTCATCGACCTCCAATACTTACGTTTCCTTGAGATTCAGACAATAATTCAAAAACCAGAAAAAAGCTACACCAAGCTGCAACCGCTCTACTAGATGGCTTGTGTGCACACAGTGGTAGCGGAGATTCTGATTACATCTTTCTTTCTTCAGTGCATTCGTGTTCCACTACTTCTTTCTTCTTATGATCAATAATTTAACAAAAAGTACAGATCTTACTGATTATTCGAAGAGAAATTAAGAAACCAGAGCAGTTCTACAAAGATAGAGTAAGAATAAAGCAATTAAAAAGCAAAAAACTACAAAAACTTAAAATGATACATAGTATGAAAGAAGAAATGGAGATAATAGAAATACACACTGAAGAGGTACTATGGAAATTTATAAATAAAGAAGAAAACAAAACAATTTACATGAAAGAATAGAGGTTACATTTTTTAAACTGTGTGGAGAAACAGAAGGAAACAAAGAAGATATTGAAAAAAATTATTCCACCAGAACACAAATGAAATAATTTAAAGACAAATAAAAATATTACAGAAAGAAAAATGCCAAGTATTAATAAGATACAAAATAAAGCATGGACGTATGGAAATGAAGATTTGATTAAGAAACTGACTGGGACAATAAATGGATATGGAAAGGAGAAAGTTTTCTGAGCCAGTGGAGAGTCCTCTATGCCCGATATACAAAAGAAAAAACAAACTAGAAAATACAGAGGAACAAATATATTAAATACAGCATAAATTTATGCTATGGTGCTAGAAGAAAGATTGAATGTAGAATTAGAGATGAAAGATTGCCGGATAAGAAGGCGGGGTTTAAGAAGGAAGAGTAGCTTTAGATCATGTATACATGCTCCACCATATGATGGGAAATGGCAAAAAAGAGATGTAAACTGTATGGTATGTATTATTCTTTAATCTAAAAGCCGCTTGCGGTAGTGTGAACAGAGAAAAATTGTGGTTATGTATAAGAGAGAAAGGGATTAGTGAGGAGTAAGGAAGAAGTGTATGCAGAAAAGGTGGTAAAAATAGTGAAAGTTTTCGACTACAAAAAATGCGAGGCTTTAATGCTCACTCAGTCCAAGCCTGTTTGCAACGTATATCGCTGATTTAGGGAATGCATTTTGTACAGCTAATAAAAAGAATGAATAACCAAATAAAGTAGTAGGATAATGGGGAATAGAGGAATTAAAATAAAGGCAAGTTCAATAGTTTAGTGACAAGTATGATGCTGTATGAAGAAGAAATCTAGGGATGGAAAGAACAAAAACTATTAGTGCCCATACAAGTTAAATACTGGAGGTGGATGTTAGGTCTAAATAGAGAAGTAGAAGAAGCAAAAAAAGATAAGAATATAGTTGAGTAGGAAAACGAGTGATCAAATACGAAGATAGACTAAGAAAAAGAAGTAAAAGTAGAATCCTGCAAGTGTATGAAAAAAAGATAGAAACATTGGTGAACACAGAAACAAATTTTATAACAGTAACAAATATGCTAGTAAAAAAGTAGACAGAATGAGAATGCAAGGAAGATAGATATGGAAGGAAATAATGACGAAAGAGGGATATAAGGGTACAAGAGTAAATGCATCTAGATATAATGGAAGTTACATAGAAGATGACCTAGCAAAGTACCTAGAAAATAAAAGTTTAAGTAAAAAAAAAATAGAATGAAAATTGCAAGATTTAGATGTCAAAATGAGGAAAATGTGTGCAAATTTTGGATTGAGATAATGTGTAGGATATGTGGAGAAGCTAGGAAAGACATAGAACATATGCTGAAAGAATATAGATGAGATAAACAGCAAATGGAAGGTACTGAGCGGAAAAATAAGAAATAATATCAAAACAGAAAGTAGTTAATTATAAACAGGGTAAGTTTCGTTTATGTTATAAAATTAGTTTAGTTTGAATTTAAGTTAAGTATATGTAAAAACTATGTTTATAAATAAAATTATTAACTATAAAGAAACAAACATACATAATTAATAAAAGAACAAAATTCATTATTTTTTCTTTATTTTGTACAAATGTAAAACCTATAATAAAAGTCCTATGTTTCACAAAAATACATTTCACATATTAATTTCAATTAATATTCATTAGTATAAATACACAGAACAAATGGAAAAAGAAGAGATACCATCTCACCATCATCCAAATATACTTATATAAAAATTTGGTAACAAAAAAATAATTAATTCAATCCAAAAATGATTTATATTAAATAGAAAAATACAAATTCTCATTAAAAAAATGACTATAATAATAATATTGTAGGCTACACAATCTAATCGACTAAGACACATATAGTATAAAAATATTATTATCCAATTGCGCGTTATTTCATTATTACTTACTACTCACTAATGAAAATAATTAGGCCTTATAAATAAATCATTTGCAATCGATAATTTTATTAGCAGCACAACCTAAATCAAATATTGATTTTATTTTATAATTAAAATGACTAAATGTACAGGAATTGATTAAAAGTATTTAACATTATTCATACTGAAGCAATCATACTATTGCTTCAGTGTGAATAAGGCTTTATATATAATTTACAAAATAGAACACAATTTTTAGTTTCAAAATGTTTGATCCATTCGGTAAACTAGATATTTGAATAAAGAGGTAACTAAAAATAAATGGAATGTACAGGATATGTAAATGTGATGCATATATAAAATAATATATGTAGGAAAATACTGAAATTTATACCGAGAAAAGTATGGCACAAAATGTACATAAATGTTAGACCGCTTCTTTATTGCAAGTAATGTGATGTGGAGACAGCTTTTGATGTTTAATTTATAGATGCATTATTATAAACTAATTTGTGTATGCAGGTAATGTACTAAAATAAATTTATTCAGTTTTATAATGCTTTGGATATAGGAAAGTAAAAATTATAGTAGTAGCTGCCATTATTAGTACTGATAAAATAAATAAATGTTAATTACTATATTTATTATTATCCTATCTCCAATACAAATCTCCCTAGATGTGATAAAGTTTGGTATATTAATGCAAAAATGTGCTCTTCAGTAATTAACTTTTTAGAGATCACACTTTTTGCTTCAAGGTTTAGTCAATTTGCAAATTTTGCACAATTGTTTGTATTATAATTGCATGTAGTTAAGTAAACATAAATTATAAATTCTATTATTGATCCCCATATTCATAGTCGTTTTGTTAACACTGCCATGTTATTTGAAATTCATAGTCATTGGGTGCGTACAGGAAGGTGGGAGCAAAAACGGCTCGGTCTATTTGGTTCCGCTTTTCAAAACAGTAGCAGAGAATCAACTACTAATGTAGCAAAAACCGCTCCAAATGTAGCAGCTTCCTGTACGGACCCAATATCTAACAAAGTGTCAACACAACAGTCAAAGTGCGTCAGTAAATGCTATGATATTAAAAGATACAAAAACTGGAATTAAAAAAAAAATTAGAAACTTACTAACTATTGTTACTAATTTGTTTTATAAAGCTATGCTCCTTTGAACACGTCAACAATTTGATAACCAAGACATGTCCAGGAAGAGCAAACCGCTACATTGGTAGCGCTCGCTCCGATTGGTTCTGCTTTGCTAATCGGTAACAACGCTCTCTCCTTTCTCGACGCACCCATTGAAAATTCGAACATAAGCCACAACAAAATTATATTAGTCGTTTTCTGGCGAGCTTACATGCGTTACCTAAAAGTATGTTTCAGTTACATTCCACATCATAAGCTAACGTCACAAAAGTCTACAAAAAGTTACTCGCTAGAAAACAAAAAGTAAACATCGCTTTGTTCACAATTATAAATGACAGTTTTATAAGCAATACTTTTCAACATATCATTTTTTTAATCTGTTTTATGAGTTTACAGAAAATAATGTTGTAGTTTTTGTATATATAAATACATGTTCCATTGTATTAAATTAAATAATTTTCAATCAATCAAAATGATTTAATTTATTACAAAGCAACATTGTATAAGGGCGGCTTGCACTACCTCGCTTAACTGCTTAAATGGTACTTTATTTCCAAGTGAAGCTTATATTTGTTGCACCATCTACTAAGTAAGACATAAAAGCGCTTCTGTGGAAATTAGCATAACCTTGAGTTCGGTTTACATTAGCTTTGTCTTTTTATATAAAAAAATTAAAAATTGTGTTTGAAAAGTGTATACACTATTTCAAGTTTAACAAATAGATAGATTTTTAAATACAGTGAAACATCTCTAACTCGAACTTCTTTAAATCGAATTATTCCATAACTCAAATATTTTTTTGAAACAATATGGCTTAAATAATTTTTATACAGATTTTTATCTCCTTAAGGGCGGGTCGCTTTTACAATTGTCAGATAACTTATACCAGGAATAAATTTATCTAAATATATATACCTGGTATAGCATTAGTTTTGCCCTTCTTACAGTCTAGATAACCTATACGCAAATTTGTTGTGCGCGTTACTTGGTTACTATACTAGAGATATCTACTGCTCCAAGCACCGGATAAGTTATCCCTGGTTTATTCTCCTCGAAGCATAAAAATAAAGTTTTATGAAATTGCTAGGACTCCGAAAGTAATAGGGGCCATTGTAAAATTTCAATCACCCGCACACTCGAGTAGAATTTCTATTCAATGAATCCCAAATTAGAACTAGAAATAAAGACAAACCACCTGAAGGTCCCAATGATTAAGTCAATCAAGGAAATAATACTCGACGATTATCTATTTTCTTCTGTGCAAAAATGTTAGCAACAAATCCTACTTTAGCTGTAACACGTTTATGCATTTTCTAAAAAATCATTTATTACGAAGATGGCCGTTTCTGGAACTGACTTATACGTTGTTTATACACTAATTTGTTGTCTGCGTTACTTAGTTACTATACTAGATATAAATTATAAGCGCATTTTTTTATATTCTTTAGATAGGGCTATTCCTCGTTTAACCGACGATTGTAAAAGCGGCCCTAAGTCGAATTTCTATTTTTCGATTTTTTCTCTAACGCGAACTAATATTTATGCTAAACTTAACTCGAATATTTCGGAAAATTCTTACAAGGTTTAACCAATTTGCGGAAACGATAGAAAACAAACTTGTCGGGTGCTGCTAGAATTGCATTTCTAGGCACGTGTAAAGTAAACAAATGGCGTTAAGTACGTTTAGCAAATTGATAATTTGTCCAAAAAACACCATTTTGAACAATTCTTTATTTGATTTAAAAAAATTATAAATCGAGGTTTTTCGAAAATTTTGAAATTTTTTGACTACTTTATTTGGGTGTTTCTAGACTTTATACCCGCACTGTATATGTATTTTTTCCATAAAAATACTATAAAATTAAAAGTTTTGTTTAATTTGTAGTATGTATTATGTATATAAATTTTAAGAATTAGGCATGTTTTTCTATAATTTGAATTTTAGGCAAGTTTCACTGTATGATGATCTTGAAATCCTTGAAATAATTAATCATGGATTTCCAACACAAATAATTAGGACCCAAGATTTAAATAAGAAAACAGCTCTCTACTTGCTCAACCAAATTAATAATAAAATAGTTTCCTTACAATAGGTAGCTGCACTAATAACTTGGTTGAATTTAAATTAACTCATCATAATTATTACTACAAATGTAATTTTTGCAGAAATAATTGCTTTGCCAGCTGTTACTAACATTGCACATATCTACAGCATCTCACATTATAGACAAATGCAATAATTGAATAAAATTATTTTAGGTCCTTTTTGTAAATTAGCAGTATGTGAAACGTTAGGTAGCAATTAAATTAACAGATTATGGCGGACAGTAACTTGATATTATTGTAATTAGAATTATATTATATTATCAAATCACCATCTGTTATAACCTATAAATTTATAATATTACATTTATTATGATTTTAATTAATGTGGCAGCAGTACCAAACTGTTAGAAAAATTAATACACGCGGGAATTTCAAATTTCACAATTTATCATACATTCACAACTACGAACAGAACTGTAACAATTGTTATTTTAGAAAAATAACTTATAGTACAATAAAAAGTCTACTAAGTTTAATGTTCAATGAAGTATAACTTAAAGTTTAAGCTAATATTTCGACAAAAAAATTACAAATTAATTTCAAAATTTAATAAACAATTGAAGGTTTTGGATTTTTATATATTTCATTAGATTGAAAACTTCATTCTCAACACGTTGCAAAAACCCGATTTTAAAAAGAAGTTAAATTGCGTGAGTTCTGCTCGTAGTTTTATACCACTCATCAAACTGCCCCCTTAATACCAAAACCACGTAATACTCCATTTAATTAATAATTCTATTAAGAATAAGCATGTGTGAATACTTCAACTAAAATGGACCGATCGTGTTTACGTATGTCAGGCAGAATGATTAACTTTATTGCTACCTAACCTTCCAAAGCAGTGGTTACTTATTATTTGTAGACTTTGCAAAGACAGATGTAAATGTAACATATTTTTAGGTAACTCAAATAAGCTTGCCAGAAAACTACTTATTTTTGTACAATCACAGCTTTTCATCTTTGCTACATACTTAATATACTATCGCACTCAAGTCTAGTCTAGATGTATCCAAGAATACCAAAACATGCATTGTTTGCTTTTCGGCAGGGCTTAGACTTTTTTTTTTTGATAAATTCCATGTTATAACTACACAGTTTTGGTTGAATTTTATGAATATTTTAATTAATGTGGCACAAGTACCAAACTGTTATATATTATCAAACCACCATCTGTTATAACCTATAAATTTATAATATTACATTTATTATGATTTTAATTAATGTGGCAGCAGTACCAAACTGTTAGAAAAATTAATACAAGCGGGAATTTCAAATTTCACTTTTATCAGACATTCACAATTACGAGCAGAGCTATAACAATTGTTATTATAAAAAATAACTTATAGCACAATAAAAAGTCTACTAAGTTTAATGTTCAATGAAGTATAACTCTTAAAGTTTAAGCAAATATTTCGACAAAAAAATTACAAATTGATTTCAAAATTTAATAGACAATTGAAGGTTTTAAATTTTTATATATTTCATTAGATTGAAAATTTCATTCTCTACACGTTACAAGGAGTTAAACTGCGTGAGTTCTGCTAGTAGTATTATGACACTCATCAAACTGCCCTCTTAATAGTATAATAAATATCAATATAAATTATTTTTTTCGTTATGATGTGGCATCACAAAAATCCCTAAAAAATACTAAACTTTATCAATAAATTTTATCTTATAATTGGTTTATCAATAAATTGAAGCAAAATAGAATAAGTTCTAATCTGATATTTTAATTCAACTAGAAACTAGTCAATAAATTGACATCTCTAAAGTGAGACAATTTAATCTGATTGTGACTTTAAAGTCAGCGAGCCCTTAAAATTAAACAAAAATTGAAAAACTTAAACAAAATCACATAGAAAAGCATTTTATTATAAAAAAACTTCTTCATGACATGAGTAAGAGCTGCTGAAGCAATTTGGCACAAGTTACACTCAATATTGTTTCACCTGCCCCAAATAAAAACAGTGTTTTAGGTAATTTCAATGTTAACTATATCACTACTATTAGATTGTATGACATTAATTTTTCGACACTAGGGCTAAATAAATTGTTGTCGCATTTTGTGGCACACATAGTTTCGGTCATTGAAACTAACTAAAAAGAACACCAATTTATTGATTGAACCAATCAAAGCAAATTAGAAAATTGTTTTAAACCCAAAAATTGTAGTGAATCATGAAAAAAAAAACTATTCTTACGAAATCAAAAATTAATTAAATTCGTAGTAAATTTCTAAAATAATTATACTTATTATGTGAATAAATTAAAACCTACATAAAATTTCGATATATGTATATCATATTTTTGAACTAAATTCAAATTTCCAATTATTTAAACTACTGTAAATAATTCAATTATTTAAGCTAATTATTTATGACTATCAATTATTTATGTCTGTTTACCATTCATGTGTAAAATAATAACTGATAAATAAACCAGTTACTATGAAAAAAATCACAAGATAAATATTATCTTTAATTTTTGTTTGTTAATTATAGACAAAATAATATAGCACCACTATCAATATGTATAATGTACATAATACTAATTATATAAAACTATAAATATGATTTAAAAAATTATTCATGAAAATTAACACACAAAAATTACTTCATTGTATATTATTTTGATAATGTTGGATAACACAACAAGAAGTCACACTAGCAGAAATAAATAATTATGCCCAACCCTCTTCAAACATGTATCAAATTTACACAACATTAGGTCTGTTCCAACTATCGTTCGGAACGTTTTCAAATGTGCAAATCTATGCAGCATTTATATAACACATTATTTGGTTACGATATACGGTGAAAAACGGTTGGAACAAAAGTATTATGAATGAGCTTTGTGCATCAAAAATTAATTAAAAACTTACTAAAAATTAAGTATTGATAATTAATAATAACTCATTAAAAGCTCTAAAACTTTAAGAATTAATTTTATCTATTTATATAACTACAGTGCTTTACTCCAATGCAAGGTATAGAAGTAGACAAAACCTTTCATTGGAGTGAATGTCCAGCACAATATCGTTGTTGGAAATACCAAACAAGAAAAAAGCAAGTTTCAATTTTTGTAACATATTAGTAGCCAGCTAAGAATAAATTAAAATTATAACATATTATACAGCTTATTATTATTCTTCTTGCATTTGGCTTTCCAACAACATATTTTTTTAATACTTTATATTAATATCACATATTTGTATCAAGCATTTATGTTATTTTGAAGTTATTGGAGCTTGTATGATCAACAAGTAAGAGTAAGTAGTATAAATAATTTCTACAATGTGCGCTAGTTTTGCGAGCCCCAAACAGCACCAACGTAGATATAATGTTGTTAATGTATTGAGGCTTGATACAAATATGCTCTGCTATTAGATATTTTTTTATCATACTAGTTGCCAAATTAAATCACTCCAATATGCAAAATGCTAAATTTCACATTTCAATAACTATAAAGTTTTGAATGATCATTGTTATCACCACTATTAGCACTCTTCAAGCTGTTCTACACATCTCATCAAACAATTTCAATAAAGAAGCGGTTAAATTATTTACCATGAACACATTATTGAATATATTGAATAGGAACAGTGTTATCGTGTAATTGTGATGTAGACTGCCCAGATTGTAAAATATTATTGGGTAACTGAGCAGGAAATATGGGAACTAATAAACTATTTGTACCTGAAGAGTACAAGTCGACATGTTGTAAAAGGAACTTATCATCACTTAATGGAAAATTGAGCAAACCTTGCTGCAACAACAACTCATCCGTTTTACTTAGTTGAAAATCTGTGATTAGATTATCATGTGAGAGTGTCTCAGCTGCATCTTCAATGGCTAATAATTCTGGTATTGGAGCAACAAGTTGAATTATATCCGTTTGTTCGTGTGGTTCTGTTTTTGCCACTAATGGAATGATCGGTTGTTCAGGTGTTTGTAGTTTGGCGGCGGGTTTTGGTGGTTTGGGAGGAAGACATTCGCCTGTTTTATGATCCACATTGTGTCTCCGTCGTGTATGTTTTAACCAGTTGGGGTAATTTGTAAATTTCCGTTCGCAATATTTGCATGCATACGGACGCTCACCTGTGTGTATATTGTAGTGTTGCTAAAAAAAAAAACAAAATTAATTATCTAGAAAGTTTTACAAATTATGAGTACATAAATAGTTTGTACACAATTAACAAAACATGCTAAACATAGAAAAGTGTTGATATATACATTCAGAAATCAGATTATAAAAATTAAATTAATAATTTGACATCTTCTATATTGCATACGTTTTTTCAATGTTCATTTAATATGGTCTTTAGTGATTCCGTTACCTTTTATATTGATTTGTTAATTGCTTGCAGACTCTTTGCAACATAGGATAATAGATGTTATTTTCATTAGATTAGTAGTAGAACTTTTGCTTCCATGCATAATGCAGCAAAAAGATTTAAAAAAGTCAGTTGAATAATAAGATGTTTCAGTTAAAATAAAAACAAAATAATTACTTATTCATAAATTTTCCGATTTAATTTTAAGCAATTGCAATGACTGTCTCTATAATGCTAGATAACAAAAGTAGTGATTAGCGGCACGCTAACATGCTGTAAATTGATCAAGTTTGCAACACGTCAATTTCCCACTCAAAGTAGTAAATAGTTTGCTTTCGATTCTCTGGCACCTCTAACCAAGATGACTTTTGTGCAGATCTCGCGTAAAACTTCTGCAAATACTGCAAATAGTTTCCCAAGGCGCCATTATTCAAACCTTTAAATGAACCCATTCCCAATATTTCTGAGTAATAAGATAGACAATACTCGAGTCTCGGAAGAAAATCTTACCAAACCGTAGGAAAAAAAAAAAATAATTTCGGTAAACCAACATGAGCTTAAAAAATTCACAAAAGAGTTGTTAGGTCTGGAAGAAACTCGAGTCCCAGAAGTAAATTAGCGCGGCAAATCTAAATCCAATGAAACGGCCAAAAACTTCACGTGATTTCCCACAAATTTGTATGTTTGTAACCAATTTACCGCTATCGGAATTTTTTTAAGTAGAGTGCAAAAATTCAAAATTCAGACTTTGTAGGTCGATGCATAGTATCTATCGGCTACATACCGCTGCAAGCTAACATTTTATTCGGTCCCTATGGGTTCTTTCCCAGATTCTTTCACCAACTCACACACTAAAAATTAGTGTAAACTTTATTTTAGCTGACTGACCTCAAATATTTTCGAGTTTTTGGGTAAGAAAATGCTCGCAGAGAGAAACATTTCGTAGCATAGCCCTTCGCAAGTATTTCGTGGCAAAAAATACATCCAGTTTAGGAGGTGCAGAAAAGACTAACGTTAACCTTGTGTTCACCCAGAAATTTGTTGCGATTAAAGTCCCTCTGAACAAACGTCACAGATATGTACAGGCAATGTTTCCCCCCCTTGAAAACAGCAATTTCACTCATTAATAGCACATTTTATTATTTTAACATTTAAAGCTAAATTTTTACATTTAAGATATTGTTTAGTATTAATTTTGAAGCCGGTTTTTTAACCACAAAATCGAATTTTTACTTTTAATGTTTTAATATTTATATCTTATTGGATAAGAGATTAATTAAAATTTAATATTTCACGGTAGGAGTATTGGTTACTTGCTTAGATGCTTCCGTTTCATCCAAATTCTAAACCATATCCGAATCTTTGCCATCTCTGACTTTAACCAAACCAATTCGAATTTTGACATTAAAATCTGCATTTTGATTTGATTTCTAGACAGGAATTTCACTTCATTTAAATTTTAAATTAAACATATTAATTTTAATATTTTAAAATCGATTTTAAAAGAAGTTTGGATTTTGATATTTAAATGTTATTAATTCAATTTATGAAATTAAAATGTAAATTGAATAAAATTGTTATCTGGTAGGTAAATATGATAAGTTTGACAGATTTTGATGTAATTTGACATATAACATTTGAAACCTATTAATAGATGTCAAACTGTTCTTTATCAATTTATTATATATCTTGTTAACAAGCAAATTTGCCTGCATTGTCGTCTCTATCATACACCAACATGTCCAGCATTCCATAATCTACAGACCCGAGCCAACTGATGTGAGCATGTTATGTCAAACCTATTAACATGTAGACTTTCATTCTGTGCACAACTTTTTTTTAGTTACAATTTCATTAAAGATAAGATTATAAAATACTTACAAATAGTAATATTCATCTTTAAAATTGTATTTTCAGAAAAAAATTCAATTCCTTGTGATATCGACCTCAAAATCTTATCTTAAATAAGAGATATAGACAAAAAATGTCTAAATTAATGACTTTTTGTATTGAATACTTAAGACATAAACCTTTTTACAAATATACTTAAAGCTCGCTACCCTATCTTTATAATTGTTTTAGTCTGGAAATCAGCATCACAGCATCACTACTGGTGTTTTTGAGCAAAGATGTCTTATGCGAAGTGTTAAATTTATAGAAAGTGTATGCTAAGAATCCAGTCTATTACTGTACTTATTTATCATGACAGCAAATCCATCCTGCTTCACATAAATAAGTTGTTGGCAGCAGCTTTCCAGATAGTTCTGCCCAAAATTTCGTGAGCAGTGACCTCACGGTTTTGGAAAAAGCGTATACAATTTTGTCATTCTTATTTAGTCCCGTCATACACTATTAAAAGTGCTCTATCCATAAAAAATCAAAAACAACAAAATTCGGTCAGAAAATATTAAAATATTTTCAGAAAGAAATAAAATTCAACCAAAAATGGTTAAAAAGTGCAAAACTCTATTTATAAAATGTCAAAAATAACAAGATACTTGAAACATCAAAATATTGTCAGCAAGCACCAAAATCCAGCCAAAATTATTAAAAAGTGTAAACATTTTCATGAAAAAACCCATCTATGAAATATCAAAATATGATTAGGAATCACCAAAATCCGTTGAAAAATGTAAAATTCATTTTATAAAACAAACTTTTCATAACATGACAAAAACCGCAGAAACTGGTCAAAATATTGTAGAAATGTATCAAAACCAGCCATAAAACTGTAAAAAAATGTAAAATTCTACTCATAAAATGTGAAAATGAGCAAAAAACCTGGCCTTGAAACATCAAAATATTGTTAGAAATCCTCAAAATCCGTCATAAAATGTTGAAAAGTGTAAAGCTCTATTTATAAAATGTCAAAAAAAAATAAAATATGTCAGAAAGAACCACAACCCGACCAAAAACAGTTGAAACATGCAAATTAATAGAAAACATCTTATTGTCAGAAAGCACCAAAATACAGCTATAAACTGTTAAAAGGTGCAAAATTCGTTTCATAAAATATCAAAAATAGTAAAATCAAGACTTAAACATCAAAATACTGTCAATAAGCACCAAAACTTGGTTTTAAACTATTAAAAACGCCAATATTGCTATTAATAACTAAATTCGGTGACAAAACATTAAAATACTTTTAGATAGAATCGAAATCTGCCAAAATTTATTCATAATGTCAAAAATCTGATCATTAAACATCAAAATTTTGTAATAAAACACCAAAATTCGGCCGTAAACTAAATAATTTTTTTAATGAAATCCTGAAATCCCAAAACTAGAAATTTTGGGCCTTGAAACATAATGTCATAAAGCATCAAAATCAAGCTATAAACTGTTGACAATGTAAAAAAAATCATGGAATTCATGGTAAAATCTGTCAAAAGAAGCAAAAGGCTATTTATGAAAAGTCAAAACTGTAAAAACTAGCCATAAAGTATTGAAATATTTTTTAAAAAGACTAAAAACAATTAAAAACTGCAAAATTCTGTCCATAAAATGTCAATACAGCAATTCCGGCCTTGAAATTTCAAACATTTGTCAGAAAGCACAAAAATCAGGCCATTAACTGTTGAAGAATGTAAAATATTCATATATATAATCTACAACCTCTTATACCGTTAGGTATCGAAGAGCCACAGAAAAGACATGTGCATGATTGGATGCCTATTTGCATCACTTTGTTGGCCATCCAAGTTGTGGCTGCTCCAACCGTTGCTTAACTTTCGTTGTTACGCTGTTAATCATACATGTCCTCTCTGCCGCAAAAAACAATAAAATCCTAAAAACAGCAAAACCCAGCTTTGAAATATAAAAAACTGACTATAAAATTTTAAACAATTGTCAGAGTACCACAAACTCTTAAAAAATCACAATATCTCAAAAATAGCAATATATCCAGTTATAAAATATAAAAAATACGGTTGAACAGATCCAAAATCCGGTCATAAACTGTCAAAAAATGCAAAATCCGACCTCCCAGGTTTTGAAATAGACGTCGAGAAGACAGTACCTTGTTGATGTCTATTTCATTGCTTGAAGGCCCTTTCGAATTCAAACCCTTGCTTACATATAGCTTCTCCACTGTTCACGAGACTTGCATTTCGGTAATACATCTGAATAATTGTGTATGTATATTACTTGTGTACTTTTAATGAGTTTCTAACTACTATTTGTTTTGACAGATCAACTTTGACAGCTGTCAAGCAAACATATGAAAACATATGTAGTATAGTGGACAATTTTAAAATGGCGGCATATTTAAAGTGATTACATAATCCCATTCATTTATAAACTCCCTGTATATTTCTCAATATAAACATTTTGCGGAATACATCTTTCCATTTCAGTTTTTCAAATATTCTAAAAAATAGGAATGGTCTCCATAAGAATATTGTTGTCATTAAGATCTTCTAAGTTCAATATTGAAAACAAAGCCAATTGACGCCTCACAAACTTTTCTTGCATATACTTACAGTACAGTTTTGACGATTATTTAAAAGTTTCCCACAACCCAAATTTGAGTTGCAACCCAAAGTTAAGAATAACTGCTTTAAATACTCTTTTATCAATACTTGTGTAATGTGAAATATTACTTTGATTGCTTTGATACAGAAACTACATTTTAATAAGTGTAAAATTACTTTCTTCTAGTGAGACTTCTGATGTCAAAGACAGATTTGCATCTACTTATAATATTGCAAGAAAAAAAAATCTTGCTTTAGTTGAAAATAATACTTGTATTTATTAATACAACATCCAGTAATCAACATCTTACATATCGGTTTCGAAGGACACACTATAGTCCTGACATTAACTTCTGTACAACAGTCAACCATGTTAGAAGAGTAATAGCTAATAACAAATGATTGTGAATTAAAAAGCATGCATAGCATTTTTATTTTAAATTAAGCCAATAACAAATGATTGTTAATTAAAAAGCATGCATACCATATTTTTATTTTAAAGATTGTTTTATTTGATAACTTAGAATAATTGTTAATCACTTACTTTTAATTTTGTGCTGCTTAGGAACCCTTTACTGCAATAGTTGCATATATATGGTCGATTCTTTGTATGTACCATACTATGTACTTTGAGACAACGTTCAGTCTTATACATTTTTTGGCAAACGTCACATTTAAATGGCCGCTGTTCACTGTGGAAGCTGTAGTGCCGAGCCAGTTGAGATTTTTCAGCAAAACTAAAATATTAATTTTATATCATTTGGAAACATTTACCATCAAAACCTAAAAACTTGTTATTAAAATTACATTTAATTACAAGATTCAATAGTGTTCATAATATTTTTTCATGGTAAAATTAAATATATTTTTATCCACCTTAAATATGGATTCATACATACCACTTTCCACATTTATCACATTCATGCGGTTTATCACCAGTATGTTGCTTCACATGTTGTTGCATGTTAACTTTTTGAGTAAAAGTTTTCCCACAAAAGTCACACATAAATCGCCTTCCTAATCTGTGTACATTTAGATGTGACGTTAAGCCACCTTTTGTATGTAACCTAAAAAATAAATGGCATTAAATACGGTGTTTAAATAGTGTTGTGGAAGAACCACAGCATGATATTATTTTCCATATAAGTATAATTGTTAAAGTCAACTGTTAATCTTTTTTTTTTCCCTTTAGCATATTGTATCTGCATTATGAACGTCAGTGACAATCCATGTAGGACATCAAAACAAATTATGTTGTTGTGTCCACAAACATGTGAAAGTAAAAGAAATGTGTTCATGTCCACAAAGCCGGCCTGGTATAGTAAATGTGTAAAATTGCCTCACCATTATTCTTTTGTAAAGTATGCAAAAATAAAAAAAAAAACAATGCAATTTTCCAATTAACAAATACAATCAAACTCGAATTATTCCATGAAACAAATAGTTTTTGCAAACAATAAGGTTTAAACTTTTTAATAATTTTTTTAAATATGAAATTTTAATTCACCAATTTGCGCACACAATAGAAAGAAACTTTTGACGGGCGCTGCTGAAATTGCATTTCAACATTTTGTACAATTCAAAACTTAAAAAAATGTTTATCCAATAAACAATTGTTTCAAAAAATTCTTATGTAAGGGTGCCGATATTTATTGACTGGTATTTAAAAAATTACAAATACTATTAAAAACTAAAAAAATATATATATAGTATATATACATAACTCTTTCAAGATAATAATAGAAATCAAACAGGAATCATCAACAGATAGCTTTATAAAATTAATAATTGACGTGTTTCTAAGCTTTATTCAAAAAACATGAATTACTTTTTTATTTGGGTGTTTCCAGACTTTATTCCACACAAATATATTTATAGAATAAACATACATAGATGTGTATATGTTTGCATCAATTTGAAAATTATAATATAAAAATTCTTGCATTTTATGCAACAAAATCTACATGCTCACTTTCTGCAAGTTCAGTTCACGATTGTGTAAACTTTGTCGTCACTGTTAGGGGTAAAACTAGTAAACTACAGTGTGTAACATAATTTTACAGTTAATATGAGATGGTGTTGTAGTCAACATTAAAATTTTAATAGATTAACTGGTAGTTGCTTTACTAAAGAGTATATCCCCTTTAAATGTCTTTGAAATGTAAGCTGGGTGAAAAATAAGAATGCCGGTCAAGGTGTATTATATGAATAGCAAAATAATCTTCGTTTAATATTAACATTTCAGAGGTTTTATTTTGAAATATATTCGTATTTAATAATGGTTTTTTAAAGATTTTTTTATATTACTCTGAACAAATAATTGAAAACTATATATTATATAATATTTAGAAGCAAAGAATTTGTTTTATAAATGTTTGAAATCACTTTTATATTTTGTTTACATGGCCTTGCCATACAAAAAGGGGCTTTCAATTGGATATCCAGTCTATCAAGTACACATTTGTTTTTAAGCATTTATCTTTTTATAGCTTTTAGTTCTTACATTCCCTATTAAATTTATATTTTCAGGTAACTACACAAAAATATAATTTTAACAATGCACTATAAAGTTATGGCATATTAGGTAAACACTGGAATATTTATAAATATATATTATACAAAATTTTACTTTATCTTATTTTTTATTGCTTATACTAAATTTTAAATTGATTTAAATAAATTTGTGTTTTAGGCTATGGTTACTAGGAAGCCCAACTTAATTGGTAAGATTGCATCAATTTAATCAAAGTTTAATACATTGTGATATACATTTCAGATAAATATTATTTGGTTAGATTTACCGATAATCACATTTTATACATTTGTAAAGAGAAGGATATTCGTCATTTAGATAGAGGAAGCAAAGAACTTAAATTAGTCCATTATACAGATAAACAATTGTATCCAGTACGAATTTTGTTTACCATAACATTGAATGCTGTTGAAAATTGGAAACATAACATTTTACAGAGAGAAATTAATAATAATTGGAATTCAGTCAAAACCAACTCAAAAAGTCCAAATACACCAATATTTTATAGAGGTAAGTACAATTTATAAATAATAAGATGATTTGGCGATTTAAACTATATTTTAGAAAAAAATGTTAATGAATTGGGAAGGAGGAAAGCTAAAAAAATCTGACCAGAGTTTGGAAGAACCTTTTAATGAATCTTCAAGTAATTCTCATTTCGCTTTGAAAAGCTAAGATGAAGATAGTTTTAAAAATCAACTGAAAAATCTGAATAGGTTTCTTCTTCAGCTTATGAAAAACCTGAAGCAAGCAAGAAGATGGATTTTGATGATAAAGGTGAAGTTGGTATTGCTACAGATAGTTTGGAAGAACCTTTTAAAGAATCTTCAAGTAATTTTCATTTTGCTTTAAAAAGGTATGATAAAGATAGTTTTGAATAATCAACTAAAGAAACAGGTTTTTTCTTCAGCTTGTTTGAGAAATTGGAAAAACTATCCAAAAAACCTTCACCTTATATTTTCTTAAACAATGATGATGAAAGTAGCTTTAAAGAACCATTTCAGGAATCTGAATCTGAATATGTTTCTTCTTCAGATGATTCAAGCTACATAATTTCAGCATCAAGGTTGTCTTCTGCTCATAATATTGATGTAAATGTTAGCCCAGAATTAAGATTACCATCTCCTAATTTTAATTTAGATAGTGCAGCAGAATGTACTCATATTGATTTGAGTATTACATTACAATCAGAACCACTTACAGCTAAAAATGCAGATGTACATAGTTGTTCAGTACTCCCAAATCCAACTAAAACATTTTCCGTACAAGATAGTATTGGGTTATTTTTGAAACCTAGTTGTTCCTACTCTAATCAACAACCTTTTCATTTTGTTTATAACCAAACGATGGACATAGCTACAAGATCAGCAAGCAGAAGTAGTTCGCCTATAAAATCACCCAGCAAAAAAGTATAAAAAGCCTGCTGTTATCTGTAAAAAACTTGTAGTTAAGTTACCACAGCATTTGGAACAAAAAAAGATAGAAAAGAAAAACTTTTTTTTATTAGAAATAAGGGTAGATACAAATTTAATTTTGATGTACTAAAAAATAATGCTGCTACTTCAAATTTAATATTAAGAAAAAAAGTAAAAACTCAAACAAAAAATATTTGCCATGTGACAATTGTTTTGGATTCTATAGTCAAAGATATTTATCGGTACATAGAATGAAATGTGTGAGGACTCTTTTGCCAGTAGACAATGCTGCAAATGAAATTATGAAAACTTAAATGTTACCAGGAATGCGGCAGGATAATATTACTGATGCTGTACAAAAAGACAAAATTATTTTGTTCTATGGTTCTTTTCTTGCTACAATATATACAGCACAAAAGTATTTAATAAATTTCATACGGCAGTGGTTAAGGCAACTTGGGAGGTTATTAATACAAGTCACAAAAATTGACCCCAACAAAACATCTTTTGTTGATGTTTTAAAACCGAAAAACTATAAATCAATTGTACTGGCAATAAAACATATTTGCAAATATGATTCTAATACTAATGTTTTTGGTGTTAAATCGTTAGATCCCAACTATGTAAGCATGTTGAGGCAAATATGTCGTATGTACAGGACACATTTGATAGAGAATACATTAAAGTTTCATAAATTGCAACAGCTATTAAAACAAATTAAATTGTTTTTAAACGTTTTGGACACTAAACTTAACGCTGAAATTTCAAAAATTTTATTAGAAAACCTGCACAAAGCTAGATTTAATAAAACTGAAACCATTCCAATGACAGATGATATTAAAAAAATAACTCATATTTATTAAATTATGAAGAAACGCTATATAAAACTTTAAAAAAAGAATTTAGTTATGAAATGGATAGCCTATCAAATTATTGTCTGGCAAAGATTTTATTGTTTAATAGAAAAAGAGTTAGAAATATTGAATGCCATTAGAAGCTATTATCAAAACATATTTCAGAATTGAAACAAGAGGAAAAAAGGGCAGAGAAAATCCTTTACTCATCACCAACCAGCAAGCTAATGCTCTTGAATTGATTCTAAAATACAAGGAAAGGGAAAATAGTTAGTTATCTGAAGGCTGGGCTAATACTCCAAGATGTTGAAGCAATATGTAAAGTTAGTCGTCCTGAATTAATTACAAGGACAAACTTAAGAAAACATATTGCTACAGTGTCACAGGTATTATCCTTGACAGAACATGATTTGAGAGAATTTCAAACTATATAGGACATGATATAAATGTTCACAAACATTTTTATAGATTACCAACAGATGCAATCCATATTGCAAAAATATCGAAGCTAATAGAAGAAATTGAAGAGACAAATGTTATAGACAATAATATAGAAGAAATAAAATTTAGAATCTATTAATAATACTAGACCTGTAATGAAGGAAATTAGACCTGTGATAATGAAGAAAATTACACCTCAACCAACTAGACCAACTACCGTCAAAAGTAATGTTTAATTAAATTTTACCAAAAACTTTAAATTAATGTTTAAATAAAAATGTCAGGATTAAACAAGGAAGTTAAAATAAGAAGAACTTGAAGCTGAAAAAAGTGCTGTGTATAACAATTTTAGAGATCATTTTGTTCAGTTGACATTACCAACCACTAAAGCAATTATTGAGTGTATTAAATTTGAACCTGCACTGCAAAATAGAACATGGTCGCAAATAAAGTTTTATTTGCAACATAGATTAAAAAAAAAACAGCAATTGATAGAATAGTATGTTTAGTTTATTAAAATATGTTAAATATGTTATTGCAAATGTGATTTATCATGTGATATTTAAATTAGTATTGTATTTCTTTTTTACATGTTTAATATTTCATGTTTTTTTTAATATAATACACATTATATTTTTTTTTCAAATTAATATAGTTTATCTAAATATATTAAATCTATATTATACATGTTGATTTATTGCAAATGTCATTTGAAGACTTTGTTTTTATCATTAAAGAAATTCTCAAAACCTCCTGTGTATTAAATTTTATTTAAATTTAACAATTTTGTTCAGTAATGAAATGCTTGTTTTGATTTATCTCAAGTATGTATCATGTAAATTTTAAGACTTAAATTTAACATTTTTCTGTATTTCAAATTTTAGTTTGATTGTACTTACACTTTTCCACACTCCACACATGGATAATCTTCCTTAACTTCCTTCTTATGTTTGCCCAGATGTATCTTCAAACCTGGTTTTGTAACAAAACTTTTCCCACATTCTTCGCACATGTATGGTTTTGCCCTTGTATGTTTCGCCAACATATGTACATGCAATAAACTTTGCAATGTAAAGCCCTTTGGGCATTCCTTACATCTAAAAATAAAATAATATTAATAAATTAAGTACAAATTAATTATTATAAACAGTTTTGCTTACTTATATCGTCCTTCTGTTATGTGTCTGTAACAATGTGACCGGAAAGCAGAATATTTCTCCAAACTCTTATTACAAAATGAACATGTGTAAACTGGTACAGTCTCATAATTGTTTCGATAATGTAGATCAAACTCACCACGGTATGGAAATATTTTTTCACACATGTTGCACTTGATACCCCAATGTGAACTCCATTCTTTTTTTACATTTTCCAACATATTTTTATCCAAAGCTTTTCCTTCTGAAATTTTGGTAAATTGTATTTCAATAGAATAAAGAATTACATATTTAGTTAGTGTAGTCTAACCTAACAGACACCTCAAATAATTCCATTAAAAATCTTTATTATTATTATACATCATAGTTTTCTAAAAATCTTGGGTATTTCAGTTCATAAAACTCAACTACAAATACATAAAAAAAAAAAAACTATAAAAGCTCTATTACTAGATAAAAGTTTCTATACCATAGAAGAGTATATACAGGGGTTAAAAATACACAAAAACTTTTAGGGCCGGTATTATAAACCACAAAAATCTGTAGATTTTATTTACTAACCAAGTAAATTATTTTAATTGGTTGATTTCGGTATTATAAACGTCAAATAATAAAAGTAGGTAACTAATGCTGGAATTCATGAAAGCCAATTAAAGTAACGGTTTGTTAAATTTGACAACCGCAAAACTATTTATAATAATGCTATCGCAGAAACAAGTTTGGCATAATATATAACTATCAGAAATAAATAGAAAATAAGATTTGATGATAATGCAAAGCAAATAACAAGTATTTCTATTGAATTTATAAAAATAATTTTGACATTTTATCAAATTGTGTGGTTATGTTGTCACATTTAACTGTGATTTAATTTAATCAGCTTTCATGAATTCCAGCATAAATCTATGGAGTAAATTAATCATCCAAAATCTAGGGATTAAAATTTATTCAATGAATAACTTGACATATGTCATGTTTCTTAGGTTATTTTTAATGTGGAGCAATTTCTGTTGAAAATCAGCTTTTGATTGCTCTACGATGTTATGCAACTGACTTTCAAAATGTTGTAATATAACAAAGGCTACAATATAAAACATCAATAACTACAATATTAAAATAACATATAAATGCGGCGTTGCAATTTCTTATTTTACAAATAGTTAATTTAGTTTTATAATACCAAAATACGTTTATTCGTCGAATATATTTAATTTGAGATTTGTTATTCGGTGATTTATTTTGTCTTTATAATACCGGCCCTTATTAAGGTCATGGGTGTTCCCATACATTCCCAAACCTGTGTAACTGATATGCAATAATTAAAATTGTAGTTCTGGTTTAGATTCTAATTTTAATATGATTTAATATGTTTAAATAATTTTTAATGTTTACACATAAGCATTTATATATTTGTATTGAAAATAAAAAAAATATTTTATAATTTTCTGTATTTTTAGAGGTTAAATTAATAAACTAAATTTAAAATTTAATTAATTATTTAAAAACTTCTGATAACTTCGATGGTTACTAATTGTGTATATAATATTTATAATGTACAATATCTTAATATTTTTATCTTGTCAATTTTGGTTCAAATAATTTTAATATTTTAATATTTTTACCACTTTATCCATATCAATCAAATATGTTATGGTTAGTGCACTACACGCTCATGTAGTGTTCTATCCAATAATTTTTGTTTGGAAAAATGAAAAATATCTATGTGTTATTAAAATTTAAAACCATACAACTACTGCATGTCCAATAAGTTGCTTTGTCGTTTGTCAATTTATTGATCAATTCCTATTCAGATTAAAATAATAAAAAAAAAAGATTAAATGTAAAAGTTTGTATAATTGTTGTACTCAATTTAATTTTTTTTTTTTTTAAATTGAATGTTGGTGGCTTTTATTCATTATAAAATAAATAAAACACATTTACTATGTACTATATCACAAATATATTTAAAAAACCGTAACTAGTTTCAACCTTTACAAGGCCATCATTGAATGATGATATAAACAAGTCACGGTTTTATATAACTGATTGGTAGTTCAATATTAAATATGTAATAACATATTTGATCATTTTACAATATTATTAACATTAAATTCAAAAAGAATTCATTAAATATTTATAATTTTTGTGAGGTTATATTGTATTTCCTATTACAATACGTTATTTAAAATTTTATCAGCAAATATATACAAATTGTTCATCAAAATATGTCAAAATGAATTCATATTGTATCAAAATATGAATTCATTTTGGTACATTTAGATTACTAAGAAATATCTTATAACGACACAATAAAATCCAACAAGTATGTCCTATAAGAAAACCTATGTATCAAAAACTTGTTTAGATAATGCACATTGGCGACAGCGCTGTGTGACTGCTGCGTATTGAAGAAGATAATTTATCGCGTTACAATTCAACCTATAGAATATGTAACAAATAGAATCAAACAAAACTATACTCCATTGTCACCTATTGAACAGACTGGTTGGCCATAATAGCCCTCCCTGTTGGACTTATTGTGTTAAAATTCTTTGCGACAAAAATGTAAAAATGAAAATAACCTAATAAAACCAAATGCTGCTTGTACTGTACCCCTTATCACTTGTGTAGCTAGTTAGTTGAATCCTGTCTGTCGACTAATACACAGCATATCTTATAAGTAAAATATATAAAGTGTTAAATAGAAATAAAGTGTTTTATTATAAACCTAATAACACAATGTAATAAGCCCATATCTTTTTGTCAGCTTAGCATTATTAATTTGTTGGGTCACTCTACAGGGTGTCAATAATCTAGATGTGTTCTAAGGGTAACTTAACATTATTTTAAATGTTACAGAGTTGGTTAAATTAACAAAGTTAGGCAGAATATCTAGAAAAACATAATGACATTAAATTTAAATTTGACATAGCTTTTAAAACTTTTGAATTATTCCAAAAATACTAAAAACGATTGATTTTTCAAATTTAAATAACGTTTTGTCTATTTACTCTAGAGCAAAAATAAAAAATGCATTTAGATATTTTTGTGTAGAATTCACCTAAGTTTTTTTTTCTGACAAATGATCAAAAACTATACTATAAAAATAAGCCATAAATATGGCTTATTTTTATAGTTACTCGAGGTTTTTGAGGTAACAATATCTTTATTATTATTTATAAACACAAAAGCTAATTTTATCACATTTGTAGTATTAAATTCAAATGTTGTTTAAATAAATGCGTTCTTTTTGAATAACTAACCAACTAAACTTGACAACTAATATGAATAAATGAAAAATATGTAGTACATAATAATAATTTTATCAATTTTTTTTTTTGCAAATTCTAAATATACTTTTTTGAAATCAGAAAAAAATAAGCTATTTAATAAACCCATAAACTAAGGTTGCCATTTAAAAAATGGCAAGCATGCATTATTTTAGTTTTGCTTTAGAGTAATTAGTCAAAAAGTTTTTAGTTTTTTTTAAATAAAATAAAATTGAAAAACTATATCAAATTTCTTTCAACTTTGCTGACTTAACCAACTCTGTATCAAATAACAAAGTTAACCGTAGAACTCATGTAGATAATTGACACTCTGTATATAAAATTTGACAGTGTCTATTTAATGTCACTACTGTTTGTAGACAATGTTGTCAAACATTTTTAGATTACCCCCATACCAATAATGTAAGACCTACTACAATAAGTACATAGCATTTACAAAAAATAGGGTTGCTAATTTATGGCTTGAGGTTCGTTCAGAATGTTCTAGCAACATGTAACAAATTTTTTGTAACAAATGGGAAACTTATTTCAGAAGACTGAACTAAACATATGGAAAATTATTAGTTAAAATCATTCCACTATTTATTACTTCAATTATTGCACAAACTACAGATAGAAAACTTTAAGAGCTTTATTTTCCAATCTCTTTTAAAGTAGTTTTAGTTTTATGTATTACCTTTTATACTTGTTTTGTACTAAATTGTATTTTTATTAAATCATTTTTTTTTAAATAGTCTCTTTTAAACCTGTTTTATAATTATTGTATTTTTATATGTATTTACTGAAAGCTCAAAATGATTAAATATATTATTATTATTATTATAACCATCACAAGTAAAGTTCTGACAAAAACATTATAAAAAAGATTAAGAAAAAAATAGAACTGACTCTAGACAAAGCACAACCTGGATTTAGGAGTAATAGAAGTACACAAGACCTAATATTTATTTACTTAATTCGGTTGAAAATGACAGAAAGAATCTCTTGCATTTCAATTATTTGTCTTGGAAATCCCCGATTAAATATTTCAAGGATTTCAAGATCATCATTAAACACATCTAAAAATTTATCCATTTGTTAAACTTGAAATAGTGTGTAATACACTCTACAAACACAATTTTTAATTTTTTTATAAAGCATACACAGATGGAATGGTAATTAGGACCTGCTTGATGATCATAGCACCAAAAGAAAAGCATCACAAAATAAAAAGCAAAGAACAAGTAAAAACAACTACAGTAAAATATCTGTCACAGACACTTCTATTAAGCGAACAACTCCCATAACCGAACAATTTAGAATGAGTATTTTTATTGTAAATTTATTCCCCAATGTGCTTGGTAGTGAAAATATATCAGATGATATTTTATATTTACATATGTAGTACATACATAATACAAATTAATAAATCATCATTTACCAAAGTATGCTATTAGGTACAAATATATTTATACATAATATGTATCAATTTATTTATTCAAATACGTTAGATGGCCTGAAGTAAATTGTTAAATTGAATTTGTACAATTTATAGAAAATATCATTTTGAACTGATAAGTAAATTATTCTATACGCATTATTTATTGACAAAAACAGTTAGAAATTTTTTTAACAAATGAACCTTTTCACTTTTCATTGAATGCGTAGCTAAATTCTATGAAGTAATTTGACTATTATTTTATGTAGCTAATAAAAGAATTGTTAACACTTAAGGTAAAAATTGAAATTATAAAATGGTTCAATCAATATAAACAAAGTGTCCAATCAGCCAATATTATTAAAATCCAGAATGAGTTGATGGTAAAATGGCAGACTGGCAACAATAATAAAGAAAAGAGAAGCTTTTTAAAACCAAATGGAGATAATTTTTATAAAAAAAAACAAATAATTCCATTATAATAGGACCAATCATTATGAGTAAAGCTAAAGAG
Organism: Tachinus rufipes; assembly: GCA_963932245.1. NCBI lineage: Eukaryota > Metazoa > Arthropoda > Insecta > Coleoptera > Staphylinidae > Tachinus > Tachinus rufipes. Next base: position 34,585,079 of record OZ010746.1, on the reverse strand, counting down.
ATTGCAGAAACATTGGGCATCAAAAGTTTTTAATCTTCTAAAGGTTGGCTAGACAAATTCCGAATAAGGCACAATGTTGCATTTAAGTGCATTTCTGTTGAGTCTACAGGTATAGATGTAGAAATTGTTAAGAATTTTGCAGAAAAACTACCAGATTTAATTAATAATTATAAACCAAAAAACATGTTCAATGATGATAAAACTGTTTTTCTGTGCATTGCTTGATAAAACTTTAGTAGCATTAAAAAAAGAAAAATATTCAGGAGAAAAATTAAGTAAAGAATGATTGACAGTGTTACAGTGTGTCAACATGGCTGGAAAAAAAAACCTCTTAGTTATTGGTAAATCAGCCAAACATAGAGCTTTCAGAAGAGTAAAATTAATATCACTTCCTGTTAAATGGGAATCAACCAAAAAAGCAAGGGATGACAACCCAAATCATGACAAATTGGCTTAACAAATTCATTAAAAAAATTTAAAGAGAAAGTCGTAAAGTAATTCTCTTTTTAGATAATGCCACATCTCATTCAAAAGAACTAAAACTGAGCAACATTAAAGTACTATTCTTGCCTCCAAAAAATTAGATCATGCAACTTTTAAAACATATTTTGGCTGAAATTGATAACATTAATGGTGTCTGACAAAAAATGTTCATCAACTAGATGAAATATATTTCAAGAAAAACTTTGTCAGCAATGTAACCATCAAAAACTGCTTCTTAAAAGCAAAGTTTGCATTTCCGCAATGCACTAGTTAAGAAATTTGATCCAGAGGATAAAATACCAGGGAACAGGAACATGAAATAGATGATTTTATGAATATTGATGGTGAATGTTGAAATGAATATAGAAGAAATAGAAGACAAAAAACTTTATTTAAAATAAAAAATTAAAAACAAAAGGAAAGCATTAAACTCCATAAAAGATCTTAAAGCTTTTGCAAAAATGCAAGATGATTTGTTGTCTTTTGATTTGTAAAAAATCTAGAAATGTATTACAACAATGCAATATTTAAATCAACAAATTTTAAACAGTGTAGTTTGTTAGATTACTTTCAGAAGGAATAAATAATATGTACATATTTGAATTTTTCATAAGATTTTTTTGATTTGTTATTTTTTATTTATGTATTTGAGAAAGCAGTTTGTTTAGTATTTTATTTAAATAAATTTATACTATGTACATTTATCCAACTTTCTTTTAAGCAAACAAAATTAGTTGCACCGTCAGTATCCCTGCTTAATGAACATTTCACTGTACATGAGCATAATTATCGAAGAGATTGCAAGTAAACCCTTTCATTGATGCACGAGGAGATCTATATATTATATTTTCAAACCATTATTTTATTATTTTATTTCGGCGCATAATATTTCGCAGGTTCAAGCTCCAGTTCCGGCAGAAATTTTTAAAGAAATACAATTAGTGTCCATTTAACCATAATTACATTTAATATGAGTGTGGGTGGACTAGATAAATAGATACTAGGCCTCGTCAGTATCTACGGGTTTGATAGTATATATTTGTTTTCAGGTACATATTTAAAGGCATATCATTTGTAACATACCCCAACTGTTTTTTTTTTAAACAGATAATGCATACATTTTTTGCACCAATTATAATAAAAAAATAAAACAAGTAAATAAGAGCGGAACTTATTAGATGTCGCCACATACAAACATTCTGATCTTTGTGAGTTTTGTCACCGATGACAAAACTCACATGTTTCCATGGATACTTATTTCTGACATTTGTGGTGACAAAACTCATCGATGGTTTTTACATGGCAACCTAGTAATTTTCTTAAATCTATCAGAGTTGCTATATTCATGTGAATTATTTTAAATATATTTTCAAACAATCAAGGTTGCATTGAAATAATTAAAAATATAAATTAATATAATTTGTGACACAATCTAAAGATTTATAAAAAAGTTGTATTATTTGCTATGTACAAATTGTTCTATATTCAATAATAATTAATAATACTTTATTAATATAAAGATCATGCAATGATATAAGTCAATTCACATAATATAATATTACATTAATAAACATAATTTTTTTAAAATAAAATGCGTTAAAACTTATATAATTACAATAAACATAAATTGAATGAATATACATCATTATCACTAGCATTATTATGATTTGAAGGAGTTATCACTAAAGTATTCTTTTTGTAATAGGTTCTGTTTAATAATAACTCTTTTAACGTATGTTTATGTCTTGTGATATATGCTTTTCTGTTGTGTCTGTGTTTTAAAAATTGACAAATTGTTTTTAACATATAACGGTGTTTGAAAAATATATACACAATACCCAGTCATTATTTTTTTGCTCTGAAGGTCTGCAATGTTTGTCTCAATCTTAAAAACTATTTGTTTTTGCAATTTATTTTTTTTAACCTTACTAGAATTACCCCAAGCAACTATACAGTACGATATGTAAGACTCAAAGTGCGCATAGTAGAATAACTTGAGAATATTAAAGTCCACAATATTTTTTAGCTTTGTAGCAACATAACACAGATACCCTAGTTTTTTTAATAAATAGTCGATGTGCTTCTTTCAGCTTTGAACTATATGAGTTAAATTTAATGGCATCTTAAGTCGATTTACCTTCCCTAAATCTATATTACATATTATTAAAAAGATTACACTGATCAAAAAAATTGTTATTTTGAAAGCCACAATACTCTCTAACACTTTGGCAAAAGTGCTCAAAATTGATATAGAGCGATAATACTCGCTGTTAGTTTCATCTCCCCTTTTAAACACAGGAATTATCTTTGCTAATTTAAAATGTTTGGGAAAGATACCTTGATTTAGCAATTTATTTTCTGATAGTAGTAAAATGGTCGAGAAATAATGTCAATATACTTTTAAGTAATTTGCTGCTAACTCCATCTGACCCTGCAAAGTTTGTATTTTTAAGTTGCTGTACTCCATCACGTACATCTTGTGTCACTGGATAAAAGAAAATTTACTTAGTACTGAGATCAATATTACTTCCGTGGGTAGGTTTGCTATTTACTGCTATAGTCTCAGTTATAGTGTTTAAGTAGTTATTGAAATGGATGGCATTATTTTCTGAATTTGTTTTAGTTTTGTTGTTAATACTTAAACTAACAACACTGTTGGGTTTGTTGGACGCAACAACGTCATTTATGATAGTCCAGGCGGTTTATTTATATATTAGATTCTTTTAATTTTTGATTTAAATGCAATTTTTTTCAAAATTAAGACTTATTTATAGATGAATTTACAACGATTATAAAACAGTTTGTCTTCTTTGAAGCCAGATTTCCGTAATATGTGTAAATCTTTAAGTCTATTTGCGGATATTGTTATTTCCATTGTGATCTATTGTTTATATTGGTAAATTCTTTAAAGGAAACGCTGTTTCTAACAAAAAATGAATGTGTTCAAAAAAATAATTGATATTTTTATTTAAGGTCATTATTGATTGTTGCAGTACTACAGTCGTGAGAACTAAGATAATTTATAAATTTTGTAGTATTGCTGGCACTGTTAAAATTTCTGTGATAACTAACCGGTGTTTTAATTTGTTTTATAAGATTGAATTCTATTATGTTTATATTTATTATGATCCTATAATAATCCGTTTTCTAAGACATTTCCTATAATATTTCCTGCACTTTACTAAGGCAAATGTTATCTAGACAATTTTAAAGCCGTGTTGGTTTGTCTATCTTTGGCTCTATGTCATACGATAACAGCAAATCTATTAGTTTCGTTTTCATCTTTGATGTAAATATATTATTATTTAATAATAAACTACCAATCAGTATATTATTATACATTACATTTGCTTATCTCAATAAGTAACATAATGAATTAATTAAATTGCTTTTGTCTTAAGATTTTATTTAAGTATTAATTAATTTTGATTATGTATGTTCCAATTAAGTGTAACAAAAGTATGTATATATTTGTTTTATAATTGTACTTTAGTTGATAATGTTATTGTTTGCATATGAAAAATAAAATTTATAAAGTTTTATTTTACAAATATATCATATATCAATCTGCCTAAATCCAAACATATGTAATCAAAATTTACTCGACTAAAGTCCTATTAAATTTGCTTGAGCAGTTTAGTTAATGCTTATCATAATTTCATTAACATAAAATAATATTATATATTAATTAAGTGAATAATGAACAAGCAGACGACCGCTGCACACTAGACGCACGCATCATAATATATTCCGCAAATGCATCGAAGTACATTAATACTATAATAATGCGGTATGTGTCGTCAATATGCGAGCCAACTAATTTATGTATATTGTTCACACAATTTTAAATAAATGGTTATTGAAAGAATTAAGTATATCACAATATTTATTAGAATTTTATTCAATTTTATTAATGACAGATAAACTCACACGAACTGTCATAAAAGTCACTGTATTAATTGTGCCTGTTTAAAGTCACCGGTTTTTATACGCATTTACTCATTCTGTGACAAAACTCACAAATATTAAAATAGCATGCTCTGGAAGTGACAATTTTGATGAGAAAAACCATCGGTGAGAAATGTCACCGGCGGTCAAAGTCAACCTATAATAATTAGGTTATTATTACTTATTATGAATTTAACGTTATAAAGGTAATTAAATTATTCTATAAGCTTGTTACTGCAAATATTGCTTGCTATTCTTAATAATAATGATGTAATAATTTATAAATTGTTTATAAATCAACTAAAATCATTATTTAAAGAAAACTCACGCGAACTGTCACTTTTAAATTATGCATGTTATAAGTCACCGATTTTTGTCACCAGTGGCAAAACTCACCAAAATTTTGTCACATTTTATTGAAATACGTCATTTTTGTAAGAAAAGCCACCGGTGACAAAAGTCACCGGAGATCAGAATCGACCCCCAGGACTGTAAAATAACATTTTCTTTCCGACAAATTTTAAATTCCATATTCTGTATAATAATATTTCACATTTACCCACTATGTTGTGATTGGTTCTGCTGAAGCGGTGTTATACTTTTTATTTAAAAATATTTTAAATATAATAATATAAACCCACATATGTTTTGTTAGTACATAATATAATATTTATTTATTATGCAGCACCAGTAGGCTTACAGCATATTTAAAAAGTGGTCCATATTATTTATCACATTTTTACACAAATTTAAAGACATTACAGTGTAGTATAAAATAGTAACAATAAGTGATAACAAGTTATTGCTGTAGGTAGTAATTATTTATAAATGTTTTCTGGTATTTCACTGTATACTTTTCCAGTCGTATACAATGTTGTGTTTTCCTTTATTAGTGCCAATAGAAAGATTGTATATGCCGTTTTTTCTTCTTGTATTATAGTTATACATGTTGCATCTCTTTAATAAAGATATGTTTGTCTTTATGGTTCCAGTGTTAATTTTAAATATAAGTTTACATTTTTCTATTTTAATAATGTTTTAATCTGTTTTTGTATAATGTTTTTAAAGGTGTTCTGTAGTCTGTATATTGAATTTATGAAATATTGAGATGTATTTGAACAAAAACCTATAATGTACATTATTTTAAGTTTTAAGTTTAAGTTTTATCACATTGTTGTAGATAAGAGTATTTATTTTACTACATCTAATATCAATTTTTTTTATAGCACCAATTAGAGGTATTAGTTTTTTTTTTATGTGACTAGACCACGTTAATTTTTTGTCAATTAATAGCCCTAGGTAACTTGTTTGTTTCACTTGTTTTAGAATTGTATTGTTCACTTTCAGGTTTATCTGATTAACAGTTTTTATTTTTGTTTTTGAATATTATATATTCTGTTTTGACATTTATTGTATATGCACAGATCTTGGTTGATGGAATCACTTATTTTGTTTATATCACTACTGTATAGTAATACTGTATCATCAGCATACACTATGTAACTTCCTTTAAGGCCATAGCTTTGGAGGTTTTGTATGTAAAAAAGATACAATAGTGGTTCTAACATCGATCCTTTTGTCAAAACCAATACTGTTTTTAATAAAAATGATTAGTTGGTTTTGATAAATGTCTCAATTATTTTTGATAATATGCTTATAAGCAAAACTGGACAATAATTTTGTGGGTCTTTAGTAGCTCCTTTTTTGTGGATTGGAGTTATGTATGATAATTTTAGTTCTTTATATATATATATATATATATATATAATAGATCTAAACTAGATGTAGATATTATTCAATAATAAATAAAAGAGTAGTAAAGGTTACTTAAATAAAGAAAAAATAAATATCAATTTATTTTTATAATAATCTAATAATACTTAGTATACAGCTTAGAAACTTCTTTTACTTATAAAATTTATTTTTATTTTACCACAAGTTTGATACAAATGAAGTTTTACCAATTAAAAATAAACAATTTAAATATGTATACTTATATGTATATTTAAATTGTTTATTAAATATTTTTTTAGATTTTTATAGTTTTCCTTCAAAACCGTTTTTAATAATATGGGCAATGTATCCATTACATATATTCTCATTCAAATAGACAATAAAATAAAAAAAATAAAATTCTTTTCATAATGTTCAATTGACCCTATTTAAAACTCATTTATACCCTAATCGGGTGTTGAGATTATTGGGCACACCGAGCCACAAAGAAGACATGTGTATGTGTAACAATATAAATGTATGAAGTATCAAAACTCCTTGTTGTCTAAGTAAACAAAGTTCGTGGAGTATAAGTATGCTACTATCTACTTAACAAACCTTGATAAACCCAAATAAATAATTTTCAAAACAATTAAGTAAGAATTAAAGTCAGGTCTAGCATATTGATAAATGCATTTTTTGGCTGAACAGTAATATTAATAAATAAGTAAGAAATGAGGCATTTTATCAGTACACAAAATAAGAAAAGCTAATGTTCACCCTTTAAACGGAGTAAATATATATAAACATCCTACTGAGTACTGCTTTATAACCTTCAACCTAGTGTATAAAACGTTCTTTTTTAAAAAAACAATTAAAAATTTTCTTTTAAATTCAAGAATGTGAGAACAAAGCATTTTATATTATTCTTTTAAATGTTTATTATGTTTATTTTTTATGTAAGAGTAAGATATATATAGTTATTTAATAAAACTTTGAACACAATTTATGCTAGTTAATTATTATCATTTCCAAATAATCTTGTCATTTTGTATGCAGGCGATACAGCAATTAGAATTTCAGCACAAAACCAAGAGAACTTAATAAATAAAACAAAAGTTGTTATTTCAAAATTTAACAACTGGTGTAACCAAAATTCATTGGTTGTAAATGAATCAAAGACGCAATGCATATACTTTTCAAAATGTAAACAAATGCCAGAAAATACGGAACTAATAGTAAATAATAAAAAGTACACATGCAGTGACAACTTCAAATATCTTGGTATATTTCTCGACAGTAAACTTAACTGGAGTACACAGGTAGACTATGTATGTAATAAATTAAGTAAAGCATATTATGCTATACTTTCATTAAAATCATGTTGCAATAAAAAAAGCATTTTGAGTATTTATTATGCATTGGCCTACTCGTATATGTCAAACAATGTACTCATCTGGGGTAAAGCGGTAACTCATGAACAGGTTTTTATACTTCACAAAAAAATTATACGACTAATTTATGGATTGACGTATAGTCATGTAAACCTATTTTTAAAAACACACATATACATTTTCGAAGTATATATATTTACAAAACTCTTTGTTACATACACTTAAACCAATACAGGTTTCAACTTCTAAATCATACCCATAATTATCACACACGGAATGAAAATAAACTACTAAAAACTTATTAATAAAAAATGCATACTACTCCACAAATAAATTTTTAAATAATTGCTAAAGTTGAATACTTATTACTTAATTGTTTTTTTTTTTTTTTAATTATTATAATATATTTACATATTTACAATTTTATTTTTTTTTATCCCCACTTGCTGCTCTACACCTCTCCATGTGGATGGCTGCAGAACTTCGTATTCGAGGCACCATTTTATGTTTCCATTTATTTTAGTTTTTATTTATGTTGTGTGTATTATATATTTTTATTCATTTGTTTGTAATGGTCTTGTTAATATATTGTTGACACTCACATCCAAATTTTGTATATATTTGTTCTATGTATATGTAAATGTTTTGGCCACGTGAATAAATGATATTATTATTATTATTATGAAATATAAAAACTTCCTGTTGCCTTTGGGAGGTTAGCAATACAAATTTATGCAAAACTCGCATTTGTCTCTAAAAATGAAAATTTCACATTTGTTTATACATTCACAAATTCAAGCAGAACAATAAAAATTTTATTAAAAAAAAAAAACTTATAGAACAATAAAAAGGTTGGATTTTAAAAAGCAGTTGAGCCAACCCAAAACTATTAAATAATCATATTTACAGAAAAACTAAAAAAAAAAAGTTGTCTTGCATAAAGCGCATTTTGAGCACATTAATGTATACTATCCACCAAATGTAAACAGCACCAAGAACCCCAACTTTTAATATATAAATTATTCACACTAAAAAATGATTTAAATTTCAATATAACTGGATATTAAGTTAATCAAGTTTTGTATAAAACATACAAAACTAGTGTTTTAGCATACAACATCCACTGCTTTGATAATGTTTGTAGGAATGAGAATTCTGATGTACAAAAATTAATTTAGTATCAATGCATGTTTTGAGGTTTTCCAGGATTGCGTCCGTATTAAGAATTAGAACTGTGTAGTAGTAATAATCTATTGAAAGAGAATTGTCCTTCATTAATATTGGATTGGTACAATTCCATTTATGGATCTCCTAATCTCATCCAAGTCTGATCAAATTGATTTTTCTATTTACCACAAAAAACTAGATTAGATATTTATTATACCAATGTCCGTAGATAGTTTTAAATTAGAACTCAATTATATAAGAACACTTGCAAATAATCCTTTCAACATTAAAATTTCTTTTAAAAACACCCAGTTTTTAAATAAATTATCGAAGAAAAATACATGCATAAAAACAACATAATGCAGTATCTATTCTTTAATATGTAATATGTGCCAAGCATCAAACTACTAAAACAATAAAAAAAAAACTAAAAAATCATTATGATTTATCAAACCAAAACAGTACTACTAGGCTTAAATTTTCAGAAAATTTGCTCACAACAAATCACAATTTTTATCCTGATAGAAACGTTATAATAAATTGATTATATTACTCTAGATAATTGAAAATCTAAAAATTTCTAGATCCTAAATAAACACCAAACTATGTCACTTTAAATTGTACTAAAATTGATTATCCAATGAAAAATTTATATAAAGATTTAATTATATTTCTTTAAAAGTTGCATTCTATAGGTTATCATTTTCTTATTTAGACAAAATTATTTGATTTAATTATTATTGTTTGCATGGTTAAGTTTTATGATAGTTTTTCTTGCAAAAATAATTTGGTCCTTGTTTTTACTAAACAATCAATTAAAATTAATTTCAATTTTTTTATTAATTATTTATTCTATTGCAAACAATAACAGTAAGTTTATATTAATATTATGTTATGTGTTTATGTTATTTAATTATACATTCTCAACTTGATGTATTTTCAGTATAGCTTGATAAATTGTGGATGATATATTTTAATAAATAAATCAATAGTGATGAATAATTCTCTTTCATTGAAGTTATATTTAAAAATACAATTCTATTGTAAATATATAATAATAAAAAAAAAATAGATAAATAAAATGAATAAAATCCAGAGTAGACATTCTGGAATAGTTTTCTTTTGCTTATAACTTTTAAACTTTGTACAGACATTTAACCAGTTTAATCAACAATGAATATGACTCTAAGCAATTGGAATTCACAAATCTAAGTATTCTGTTTTAAAATACCGAAATTAGCAATGACATTGCCAAATTTAAGAAATAATAATATAAAAATGTAAAACAACCAATTTACAAACCAATTTTTTCATGATTTTAATTAACCATAAAAAATTGTTTATTATTATTATTAATATTAGATCTTTTCCATGATACTATAATTATTAAGATATGATTCTCTCATTGAGATTTTTATTGATCTAAATGTAGTTGTGCGTAATAATACAAGTATCCTTATTTTAGATTTCCTAAAAACACAAACTCATATTTAAAATAAATAATAAAATAATAACCATATTGTGTATAACAAAAGCAATTAATTGTTTATTTAGTATACAGAGATCACCAAGTAATGCGCAGTATAATTCAAAATACGTTTGCCAAGCAATCACATATGTATAGTTATAGTATCATAGATTTGTTCCAATACATGATTCGGTTCATAATCAGTTCAAACCCTGCACACAAACAAAATATTGCCTAAATATGACAAACTTTGTTTGAAAGATTTGAGAACCATCCGAATAGTGTGTTGAAGCATACCATACAACAAAAAAAAAACTTACCAGTTTCTTCTTCCAATCCTTTAAATATATTATGCTCATCAATTTCCTGCAACAAATCAACCTCTTCTTCATCACCAATCCCATCAACATCCGATTCATTCTCACTACTTTTAAAATCACTCTTAGTAAACTCATTTAATGGCAACGTAATTGACTCAGAACTATTTTCAATAGATCCACCCTGGCTGTTCTCTAATTGCACAGCCCTTTGTGGAATAAGGTTTTTTCTTTTATTTTTACGTGGAGATTCGTAATTTTCACACAGATCACTCTCAACAGTGAGATCCATGTTCATGATAAAGGTTTCATCATCACTATTAAATTCGTCCTTTATTATCACATCGTAGTCTGCATAGGTTAATGGTAAGTCTCTGATTTCGGGAAGAAGCTGTTCAGATTTTATTGTGGATGTCGTAGGCGGAATATCGGAAAGTTCTGTGTGGCGCATGGTTATTATATCATAGTAAGTCTAGAAACATATACATTATTTTGACTAAATTTCAAGCATTATTTGTTTAAATAATAATATCCATAATGTACTTTTCAGTGTTAGAATAGATAAAATAAGTGACAATCGTAATAATTTTTTTTATTTATAAAAATATTAAATAAACTGATGTTTCAATTTGCAAAACAGTGAACTATGTAATAATAAAAAAATTAACTTTATTGTTTTCAAACAGAAATAAAAGTAGGGTTAAGTAAACAATAAAAAAATAAAACCGAACTGTATTTAGTCTTATTGAAGCTCTAAATCGTTTTAATTCCTATAGTCAACCACAGGAAGGCTCAATTCAACACCAGTTTAATTAATAAATCAATTAATTCCCCGCATATAACAAAAGTATTAGTTGAATGCTTACCTCTTATAATTTTAATTATTGTGTATGTTTCGCATTTGTTTATATAAATTAAAACTTCCCAAATTGTTATTAATGTTGTAATGTTGTGTTAATGTTGTTGTTAGAGCAATTAATTGAGAAAATCACATTTTATTTACTTTGGTAACAAAAACATTGGAAGCCATTTTACTTTTAATCCAATCGTGTTTAATATCCGGTTTTATAATTGTGGGGTGGCGGCATTTTTTAAAATTTGCAAATGTTTTTTATTTATTTTTTAACTATCTGTTTATTTATTAATTTTTAAAACATTATTTATTTAATAATTTTAAATTGTAATATTATATTATATTTATATATTCAGAATTTATTATTTATTATTATAAGTAATAGTAAATGTGTTCTTCACTGCAATGTTAGTTGCCTGTATTGAGTTACAAATTTTGTATTATACAGGGTGTTGCAGTTTAGAACAGCAACGAAAAAATATGCCATTTAGAGGTAATATTGTCAACAACTCTAAAATAGCACTTATTGTTGTTTACATAAGTTACGTCTACACAGTGTTTATACATACCAGATTTATAATATGGCATATTTTGTTTGCATAGCCTTTAATAAATTATTGAAGCATATTATCATCGTTTTACTTTAAAAAACAAGTTAAGTTAGATTAGTAGGTTAAGTTATTAACTTATTTTAAAAATGATTGCATACAACTAACTAACACATTATCATAACAACATAACAAATAAGAGTATAAATAATTTTTTTAAATTTATTTATTTAACGTTGCGCAATTTATTTCTGAGAACTATCCACCAGAGATTAAAACTACCTCATTTAAAAACTGCAAGTTCAATAATTCCGACTTAGTTTATTAGCATAGTAGTTTATTGGGTTCTTTATGAAATGAGGTATTTATGTCAATTGTCTCTACCCAGTGTGAAACACATGTATGTTTGAGAGTATGCATCTTTCATCAATGTGCCTAGCATCTCACTGATATACTACTCGCAATCCAATTTTTATCAAAATTTTAGATAATATGTAAGTATAAACTTAAAAAATGTATTGCTATTTTTTTAGATCAACTGTGCAGTGACATTACAATTTTATTGTGCAAATTAGTTTATTAATTCTTCATGTATGCCAATTATGCGCAAAGTTTGTCTGTCAGCGTGACGTTTTTCAACAATTAAGCTATTTCGAACTTGGCACAGTAGTTGGACTCAGAGGCAATTTGTGATATTGCCCAACAAATTGGCAGAAGTGTCAGTACAACAGCTCAATGTTGTGGCGTAGATAGATCGAGGGACAAAAATTACAAACTGGGCTCCTAAAAACACTACAGTTTGCTGTAGAAGCAATTGCTTATGAAAGTAAGTCTTCTCTAGTGTTTATTTTAGAAACATTAAACGCAAATTGCTACAATAACACAGTTCTAGAACAAAAATTAACGTTCTATTTGAGACAGTTAGAAACTCTAAACTATTTTTCCAACGAAATAATGCAAAACCCCATACAACTAGGGTTACTATAAAATTCCAGAAAGTAGCTAATGTTGAATTACTTCCATGGCTTACAATCAGTAGAAGACTGAACCATCTTCAGCCATCCCCACTTATTTTACCTGATATTCGGATGCGTATTCAGAAAGCTTTGAAATTCATCCCGCAGGCTGAGATTGACAATTTGTTATCTAGCATGCCTAAGCGAAATGCCAAGTGCTCCAGAAATCGTGGAACAGCAATTCATTATTGAAATAACAAAATATGTAACCTGATTTTTTGTTAAAGTTTTAATCATTTTTTAGTGTAAATGATTTACATATTATTTGAAGGTGCAATAAAGAAACTCATTCAAAAACTTGACAGGCAATTCTGTGACAACAAGACACGCAATAACATTAAAAAACAGGAATACTGTCTTAAACAACCATGAACCGCTACAACCGCTCCCCGCAAGTTTTCTTCAAAATGACAACAACAAACTTCTCTTTGAAGGCAACCAGACACTAAAAATCATACTGATCCAAGTTCACGCCATAGAGAATAAGCATCGATCGACAGCCACTTTTTAATCTCTATCACCAAAGTCAACTATCCATAGGGCAATCACACCAACTCTTGGATTTGATATGAAACCTCAAACAAATGGCACACTAGAAGACAAAATCTGAAGCAACAACGCTTCAAAACAACGTACATATTGAGAACAGAATGAAAAAGAACATCATCATCAACTTGTACATACCGTAGTTTGATGATATTGGTCGTCCGCAGCTACAAATAATTTACTTTCTAAGACTTTAACACGAAATCTAATGACTATTACACAAGTGAGCTCATTGCAGATGACCGGACTATTTGCAAAGCAGCCGGCAAATACGCAAAACGCTACAAATATTGTAGTGCATCGATAAACGGCAATAAAAAACAGTAATAAACTTTACTGTGCACCACCTAGTAAACGGTTGCCTCTAAAGCCTTTTATATACCTTCGTCACTCAACCACCATCTTCATTTAGAAAAAAAATAAAAATTTATCAGCAAACGCTCGCAAAAATCTCCTGACAAGATTGATGGTATCAGGTAAAGAAGAATTAAAAAAAGCATAGTAGTTTAATAATGTCTGACACTCCTAATCAAAACATTCTGCTTTGTACATATATGCTTTTGGAATGGCAACGGCAGTAATCATAAACTACTAACTAGAAGCGTTCTTATTCAAAAATAATATCAATGTGATGTTATTATAAAAAACCCCTCTAGCTCATGGAAAAGCTTACAACATCCCAAACGCTTTCACAAATTTGAAAAACATGTATAGAGCACAGCGACATGGAAACAAAATCTTCGTCAAATAATCAGCTAACCACACAAAACCACTCCTACGCCTCTAACTGTTGAATAGAAGACTAACTTGATTGCAATAAATGTTCCTGGGCTGAGAAAACTGATTAAGCTAATTTCAACATGTTATTCCCAACTAATCAGTTAGTAACTGATAGCTAGCTTTCAAAAATTGTTGCAAAAAACTTTGATTTACAGCTTGGCACAACAGACTAGCGAATGGTAAAGACAAAGTACTGTTTAAGTATGTCCAGAGTAAAAGCTATACCATACTAGAACAAACATGCAAACTTATTACAGTTACCTAGAGTACACTGGTGTTCTTTACATTGCTTTAATCAAGAACAACTCAGCATATGCTATTTCGGTCATTAATAAACTTAGACTACTAAACAGACTCTGTAGTAAAGTGAGGAAATTAACAGGAAACACAAAAATCAATGCTAGAAATGCGATCTCAAGTTCTCTAACAAATATGATAATCTGATGTGCTAAAGCTCTATAAAATAAGCGTTCTTTTTATTCATGGCAAAACTGGACTTAAATGCACTCTGAAAAGCAAGGTCAACGCGTTTGCTGGTAGCTTTAAACTTTAATGAACGCCGGTCTACGATGAAGACTTAGATTTACACCACGTTCCCTACATCTATTAACCCTTGCTTGAAGTTGTGAGGAATTGTAGAAATTTAATAAAAAAATCAAATTTGCGTTTTGGGTATTACTGGCACGCAGAGCTCAATAATGCTGCATATCATAAAGCATACAATTTAATTTGATTTACTTCAATCCTGACTGTACCGGTTGGGGTCAATTCGGTAATAGTGGTCAACAACTCTCGGAATAGACGCTGATTTAAAAAACCATTTTTTGGTACGTTGATGTTGGTAGTTGGGAAACCAAAGTAGTAAGCTTTGTTCTATGTCTTTCAGACATGAAAGCATTGCCGGTTGTAGTCCAAGATCACGTCTTGGTTTTTAAAGCAATGTTTGAACTTTTTCGCCCCCTGTAGAACAACAAAGTATGTAGTTGTGTGAGTATTATTTACTTGTTTTGCTTTTGCAGATTCTGATAAAAATCTTGTTACATTAGTCACGGGCGCCAAACGGGAGCATGCTCGAATGACACTATAGCCACTCGGGAACTACGAAAGCGTGCGATGTTGCCAGTGTTTAGTTGCGGCCCGCAATTGGCACAGTCTGCTTTATTTCTATTATAGCATAACTTGTGCCGTGTGAATTGTCATTTATTATTATTATGGAAAATAAAAAAATGTTTCCAAGTACGTACCAATACAAGTTTGTGTCTGATGAAACTATAAAAATGAAGCTAGAAACTGCAACAACAGAAGTTGAGGTAAGTGCTGTTATTTATTTCTTTATACAAGGTGACTCAGAGGAGATTTCAGTTTTTAACACGTTATAATAACAGTATAAAAAGTGTTGGAATAATTTTAATATTAAATTAAGAAAGTACAGAGATGCGGATTTCATTTTTTAAACACAATGTTGTCCAAATGTCGACCATCCTTCTCATAGCACTCCAATACTGCTCTTAAATGTTTAAATACCCGCCGACACATTTCAATAGAAATATTGTTAATGGCCTCTCAAATGTTGTTTTTTAACTGCTCCGTAGTGGCTGGAGGATCGGTGTAGACGACATAATAAATCTTTAAATATCCCCACAAAAAGTTGTCAAGGGGCGTAAGATCTGGTGATCTTGGCGACCAAGAGATATCCCCAAATCTCGAAATAACAGTTCCTGGAAATAATTCACGTACAGTGTCCAATGATGCTGCTGCAGTGTGTGCTGTCGCCCCATATTTAAACATTTAAGAGCAGTATTGGAGAAGTGCTATGAGAAGGATGGTCGACATTCACGCAGTATTATGTTTTAAAATAACCTCAAAACTGTTCCGTGAATATAATGTGTTTGTTAAGATAAGTTACTAATTAAAACCATTTGTGTTAAGCAAATATCTGTTTATAAAATAATTGTAATTTATATTTTTTTTAAATTAATCAAAAAATAGCTTTAATCACAAAATATTAAGACTAAATCGTTCCATCGATTGATATTTTATTACGTTATGTAGTGTGGATTGTACAACTGTATTTTAAAACCAACAAAACGCAAAAATGACAGAGAATTGACAAATACAAAAAGTTTTTTAACCTTAATTAAAATAAATCAAGATTTTTAAGTCTTACTAAGATTTGTTTACATTGTTTTATAACTTTAACTTATTATATAAGTAGTTATTAGCTTTTTTAATAATTAAGTTTTACTGTTCATCAGACACATGGCTGAATGCGGAGGTTGTTCTACTTTTTAAGAAAGGTGATAACTCTAGCATGGAAAACTATCGGCCAGTAAGTTTGTTGTCACACCTGTACAAACTTTTCACAAAGATAATCATAAACCGTTTATCTAAAAAACATAATTTCTATCAGCCGGGTTTCGTAAAGGATTTGGTACGGCAGATCACCTGCAAACAATCCACAACTTAATCGAAAAGTGCACGGAGTACAACATTCCTTTTCATCTTGCTTTCATCGATTATCACAAAGCATTTGACTCAATAGAAAAATGGGCGTTTTTAACAGCCATGAACGAGGCAAGGATAGACACGAGATATACAAACCTCATAAAATACATATACCAAAACGCAACACTCCAAGTTCTAATTGATGAGAATTCAATGACCGATCAAATCCCAATCAACAGAGGCGTTTCTCAAGGAGATACGATTTCTCCAAAACATTTTACATTGGCCATGGAAAATATATTCAAAAAACTATCCCGGGAAGCCACAGGTATAAATATAGACGGAATGTACCTACACCATCTACGCTTTGCGGACGACATTGTCTTGATAAGCAGCAATCCCAATGAACTGAAACATATGATGACCCAGCTACAGGAAGCTTTTAAACAGGTTGGACTAAAAATGAACTCAAATAAGACTAAAATTATGAGTAACATAGAATTACATATAATTATCGACAACTATGTCTTCAAAACGGTAATAGAATACGTTTATCTCGGTCATTCTGTCAAACTTGGTAAAGATAATCAGACTGCTGAGATCACCAGGAGAATACGAATGAGTTGGGCTGCATACGGGAAGTTATGGCATATCCTAAAAGATGTAAATATACCTATTAATCTCAAGAGAAAAGTATATGATGCCTGTGTTTTGCCAGTAGCTACTTATGGTTTGGAAACTGCAACCTAACACATAAAAGTGCAGAACGCCTTAGAACAACGCAGAAGGCAATGGAAAGATCCATGCTCGGAATAAGCTTGCAAGATAAAATACGCAATACAGAAATAAGAAGACGGACAAAGGTAAAAGACATTATCGAGCGTGTAGCTGAGCTAAAGTGGCAATGGGTGGGACATGTTGCAAGGCAAGATCCCAACAAATGGACAATCTGCATTGTTAAATGGCGGCCACAACAATCAAAACGGAGCGTAGGAAGACCTCAAAAGAGATGGCTTGATGATATAAAACAACTTACGGGCAAAAACTGGCATCAAATCGCCAAAGACAGAATCGCATGAAAAAAAAATGGAATAGGCCTATATTCAGGAGTGGATGAGCAGAGGCTGAGTAAAAGAAAAAGAAGAAGAACGATATAATAATTATATTAATTTTTATGTAATATGTACATATTTTAAATTAAGTTGAGTACATAATAGTTATTGTTGTAGAAATGGGTTAAAGAATTAGAAATTCAGACCAAAGAAACATGGCGCATAACAAAAACATTTCAAATTGCTATTAAAGTTTGCAAAAACATTTTTAAACAAATGTGTCACTGACATTTCAATAGTCAAACGAAGACAACTACTTTGAATAAAAAAGAAAAAAAATCGATAAATATAAGTTGTCCAGCAAAACTTCAAATTTCAATTCAAAAGTTTTTTTAAAGATCTAGATCAGAAAATCCTGCTGAAAAAGACTAGCCATGTGTCGTCAAATTTATCAACAAACACAATCATTGACTTGAAGTGATGCAAAAAAAAAAACAGTTGTTGGACTTATTTGATCGTGGGCACACAGCTGCAAGCGCGTAACATACATTTTGTTTATTGCAAAGGGAAGAGTTTGAAGACAATTACGAAAAATATGTTTTTGATAGATATTATTTACCAACAAAAAGTGATGTTGGAACTTTGTGGAAAAGCAATTTTAAAAATCATTATGGCAAACAATCTGGTAAAGCAATGCTGCATACTAATATAAAGTTTAAAATAGTAACATCTGGTACCAACTATGCCGTTTCAATATGTATACTAATTATGCAAAGAGCTTTGACAATTCCACAAGCGTCTGAAATAATATTTGTAGATGCTACAGGAAACTGTGTCGTAGAAGACCACAAAGTTTATTTTTTTGGTGGTATACCAATAGAATGTATTTTGAGTAGTAGCCAAAAAAGGCACACTTCTCAATATTTTCCCAATTAAAATAAAACCAAAAGTTATTTTAACAGATGATGATTTGACAGAGCGTAATATTCTTAAAACAACATTGGTTCAATTCAAAACTTCTTTTATGCACGTTTCATGTTCTAAAAGCTTGTTGGCGATGGATTACCATGTTGAAATATGGAATTTCCAGGGGTTTGTCGCAAATGTACTACAAGCTCTTCAGAAATATACTTTATGCAAAAAGCAATTTTCAATTAGAAATTGCCAGAAAAGAATTTTATTTACAGTGTAAACATTCTAACTTTAAAAAATATGTTGAAAATATGATTTTTCGAATTGAAACATGGTGTTTACATAAAAAAAAAATTATTTTACGTGGTTCTGATACTAACATCTACAGTGAAATAATGTTTCGTCTTCTTAAAGACATTCCATTAGAAAGAACAAAAGCATTCAATCTGCTCCAGTTGAGCGATTTTATTATAACGGGGTTTGAATCTTATTTTAAACAGCAAATACTAGATTTATTATTTCAACGAAAATCAAAAACTGTCTACAATCGCTATTTTAAAGAATATACAGACCATTCTGATATATCTATAGTTGAAATTTCTTACATTGAGTATAAAGTTTAAAGTACAAAAGACGATCAATTATTTTATCATGTGGATATGTTAATTTGCAAATGTTCAAGTCCAGTAGGATACAATAGAAAATATTGCAAACACCAAGCTGCTATTATTAAAAAATATAAAATATTAACTAGTATTAATACTCTCAACCGTATTTCATTTATTATTTAAAAGTTATAAAATAGTACAATTAATTCAAGTAAAGTGTAACAAATAATATTGTATCTGTTTTCCATAATAACGATTAATATAAATAACACAAGTTATGTATGTTACAGTTTATGCAGATCGTAGCGAAACCGTATATGACATTAGAAATATTCGACAACATCGCAATTCTTCCGATAAAAATCTCGGAGTGGCTATATCATCTGTAACATTCGAACATGCGACCGGCTTCTACTTCCATGACGTTAATATGAGTAGAACTTATAGCTCCCATACAGATTATTATTGCCCTGTTTTAAATTTTGTCTAATATTTTTAAGTTATTTTACTGCAAAAAAAAAAATAGAAGGTGTGAGGCAAAGTCAAAATCTCTAAATGTAAATGCCTTGGACACAAGATTTCTGAGAGTCTGAGAAGTCCATTTACGTGGTTAATCCAAAACAATTTGTTGTCAAATGTGAAACCAAGAAATTACGGTACTCAAATAATAAAAACATTATTAACAATAAGACAAACCTTATTCGGTATGTCATAGTTCTAAATATCTGCTAACAAAGCGATTAAAGAGAAGGTTTGTGATAGTATTAGGCTAATGTTAAGAACAGACAATGTATCTGAGAAGTAACCAGATGAATAGAATAAAAAATAGTTTTTACGGAAAGAATAGAGGAATGTATCAGGTTATGTATGTAAATGTTAATAAAAAACTTTGGAGAAGATGTTTTGGCACATCCACAAAACCAGGTGACAAGATGTTGGTACGTTGCCTTCAAATTTGATAGAGACAATTTTTCTATAAACAGCTTCTAATTCCAATTCATTGCAATTATAATAATAATGACCTCACATAGGATGCTTGGCGTTAAAATTGCATTCAATAATAAAAGAAAATGGCAAGAAAAAAATTGTTTCCAAACATTTCTAATCAACGAACAATTAAAGGAACACATAAAATGTTGAAGTTGGACATAAAAGACAGAACAAATTAAAAACATTAAACAAAGCAATGTCAAGGTTAAAAGAAGAGAATACTTCACTATAACTATCTTCTTTTAAGTTGTAGAAAAAATTAAATCAAAGAATAAAATTGTAAAAAGTTTGTTATGTTATGTTGACAAATACAAGTTCCATACAGTGCAACTGCATTCATCTTTAGTCCATGAATCATGCGTAACAGTTGTGGTTTGTTATATCCAGATTGAATATTCTAACTAACCAGGCGTACCGGCGCATGACTTAATGTTAGATTAAGATACCAAGTTCTTGTTAAAGAATGAGAGAAGAATAAACATAGACGGGATTGATTTGTGTGGGTTGTAAATAAAAAACTGTTCAAAAGCCTTGACCGAGATTTCTACAAGGTTATAAATAAACTATTGTTGAAGAAAAATCTGTTGTCGTCGACTTTCGGTTCAATTTCTTATTTTGAATATCTATGCTTTGAGATATTCGGGAACAGACGTAAGCTCACAGATGTTGCAATTATCTGAGATACCATGCAAATGCACCCTTGTGAATGAAACGACTAATACTGTCTTGACTGTTTATTAAAAATAATGACATATCTGAAATGTAACTGACGAAGATTAATTCATACAATCTTAATCCAAAAATGAATATCTTAAACTGATAATTATATTCTATGTATAATATTGTGAGTGGAAAAATACACTCAACAACTATGCATTGGTAGACGGTCTTGCATCTAAAGAGGGGTGCGCTAAGGGGTCATATGTCAAGGGAAAGGGCAGAGATTATAGAAATAGATGTTTTTGAGAACAGAGTTTCTCAGGAAACTTGCCATTTGACCCTTTATGCTTGAAAAATGTCTCTCTTGTTCATAGTTTTTGACTGAGCAATTATTATGGGCAATAGAATTTGTGAGTTGAGATAAAGCTGTGAAAAATAGTTGATAAGACTTTACCGGAAAACCTCAATCGTGAACAGAAATTGCGAGAAATCTCTATCCAGTATTATTAAACTTAAACATATTGGTGTAGAGTGGGCTCTTGCAAAAATTGCAACATGAAGAATCAAGTTTGTGTTTTTTGTGAAAATCATATACATTATTATATTATTGGCGTAATGCATGTACGGACGCAATGCACCTTATTTCAAATAAATAATTTTTAGTTTACAAGATTAATGTGCATTTTCTTGTGGAATATGTTCAAACTGTCAATATTATTGACAGATATTCTAATTGCGATAACAGGCAACGATGCATAGATTATAACCTAATGTCCTAAAGTCAAATAATGATAGCATTCTTAAATAGTCCTTCAATTTAAATGTCCAAATTAATTATTTTTGTTTCCAAAATGCTCTGCCTTAAACCATCTCTTTGTATTTTTTTTTTCAATGTTATATTATTGTTGGCAATACTATATTCGTTTTGTATTCAATTAAGTTGTAACGGTCATTATCCAATTCAGTGAAGTGAATTACTAAGTATACATTTTGACTTTCTTTAAGATCATACAGCACAACCAAAAATATAATAATTAGGAATTACATAGCATGTGACATATTAGTTATCTTTGTTGCATCAATTAAAGAACAGGTAAAATTAAATAATATTTATATTCATTATAAAATTACAAAAAATAATGACAATATTTCCATTTATTATAAGTTAACGTTAATAACTAATTCATAACTCTCCTACTACACTTAATCCTCCTATTTCTTAACTGCAATTCCATGCAAGACGGCGTCGTAAACGTCACCGACGTATCGTAAATTGACTTCATACCATCAGGTGTGGTTTGTCTCACGCTCACACGGTACCTGCACTCGAACTGGAGATCGTAAATGTCAAAATGCGGACCCTAAAAATTGAATAAAAATTAACTATAAATCAATATTTAAATAAATAATAATAATACTTTTGTAGTAGCCGCCAATTTGAAATGTGACAATGATTTTGAGTGGTGTTTGCAAGGACCGCTCCACCAGCTCACGGTGTATCGGTTTGTGCCCTTGTGAGGCTTCCAAGAGATGCGTGCTTTTAAGTCGCCTTGGGACCAAAATAACTTTTGCAATTGCAAATCTTCAATCTTGCTCGACGATTGAATATTTAAGCTTGCTATATTATCTGTAACTGCATAATTTCAGTATTAAAATGATGGGGATAAATATATTTATTTGAATTAATTACTTTAAACTTAATTTACAATGTATTATGAATAGTTTGAAATATAAATTAGCAAAGAACGCAACCTCACGCTTTTGATTGATTTAATATTACAGGTTCAATTATGCATTTTTTAGTTTTGAGATTAAATAACTAATTATTATTTATTATTTATTCTACTTCAATTTAGTGCAATTTCAGCAATGAATTGGTCTGTATTATTTACAATAGAAAAAATAACGTACGTTCTGCAATAATTATAAACACACTAAATGCTCTTCACAAATAAAAAATACATAAACTGCAACCATATCAACAATAAATTAATCTACAGATCATGTAGCTGATCATGAAATGAAGTGAGATGTCCTGTGAAAAATTACTCAACATTACTAATTATTCTTAATTGTTTACAATTAAATAGTTTTATTTTAGTATTTTAATTATCTTCTCCAACATCATTACTTTAAACTTTATTATTTATAATTTATTTTACACACAAAATACTAATAATAATTCAACTAAATGCAATAAAAAAACTAATGGACATCACAGATCTAAGTTTATTGTATTTAAGTGCGTTTTAAAGCTATTTTACATCGCCCCAGAAGACGATTCGTTTGAAGGGGGTTAATATAATTGATAACTTGCAAAAATTATTTAATGAAGAAAAAAATTGAAACAGTCCGTGAACAAAGACCTTGAATAATGAATTTGAAAGTCCAGTTAAAAAATTTGTCTTAAAAGTTTCGGTCCTACATCTCTGATCTATCAGTGAATATTTGATAGATTTACTAGTAAGCCTTGTATTACGAGTAAATATATTTTTGTTTCGTTTGAACAATGTTCATACAAATATCTATAAAAATGCAAAGATCTGCAACATTACGCCGATGTTGTAAAGTATCTAATGGTTGTATTCATAGACAAATCTCCGTTTCAGACTCAAGACGGTCTCACAAAAATTGCGTACAAATAATACCCATCCTACAAAAACTCAATGTAATTGAAAAAAATAGATTTTCTGCAATTGAAGTACAAGGTCATCATTTTGAGCATTTAATTTAATTGAATTGTAGAAATCAAGCAGCCCAAAGGTGAGAAGCATAAGAGCAAACTGAAAATGAGCACCCGATAGTGAGTAGCATGAAGACGTAGAGACAATCCGTGGAGGGGAAAACACCCCAGAGATAATGCAGTGGTGTAACTGCAACTACGAACACATTTACAGATTTTTTGTATTAATTTGTTTTGCCAGGTATTGATGTGCACCGGGTCTTCGGCGACTTCCTCCTCCATCTTCGACAGTGATTGGTCAAAGTGATTGTTATGAATAAAACTCACTGAAAACAACCACACCAATTGTGAAAGGCAAGGGGACTTATATCGCAATCAAGAATTTAGAGTCCTATTTTTTAAGAGTCAGTTAGTCACAACACTTTACTGTAATTTTCTTAATATAAAATAAGTACAAAAGTGAAACGGAATTATGTCCGACACCAACAATAACAAACCCGGACTACGAGCCTGAACGGATCTACAATAACACCCCTGTTGCAGAGTGGTTAATGCGACAGATTCCCACCTATGCACCGACAATCGCAATGCCACTTCACACCTGGAGACCCTTCCCAGAAATTCGTCCAAGACCCGGTGCACATCTACACCGAGCAAAAACAACACAACAAATCCGAAAAAGTATTCTACTTCAAGGCGACCACCTATTGGCCGGAGCTGGTATAGCATCATCTCTGAGGTGTTTCCTCTCCTCGAGTCGTCTCCAGACCGAAAGTTCGTAGTCAAATAAAACCCAACGTGTGGGTAATAGAAACATGGTGCTTATACGGCCCCAAACACTACACCTAAAAAAAAATAGGTCACCGACTAAGAGATTCACGATGTTAACCGAAATAACAGGGAAGAAGTAAGAAGAAACAAGGATGGATAAAGAAAAGAAAATAAACAATGAGGAAATAATACACAAAGAGGAAATAATAAGCAAACAAAAGAAGATGAACAAAGAGAGAAAATGGAAAATTAGTAGCAGAACACGTGCGCGCAAGAACAATTTATGAAAGCGCAGACTAATGTACTGGTTAAGGTTGCAAGTTCATTGCAAACCCTATCTACACATCAAGCCAGAAATACCCGCCCAAACCACCAAACTTTGGCGGAAAGCCTTATAAAGATTCTTTAAGACTATCAAACAATATTTCCAACATCAGAAATTCTGAGAAACGCTGACTCAACAACTTGGATGAGCAGTCCTTCAAAGACCAATACACAAAAAAAACCTGCCCAACCTATATAAACTCAAAACGACAAATTCTTCGGCAGTACTCGGAGCCAGTGAGGCTTGTCAGAATAGTCAGCCAATTAACCACTTCCATTCACAAGGCGAAAAAAAAAAACAGTTACCTAAAACGCCAAACCGCTCTATATATCCAAGTGTACCCGCACAATTCAGAAAATGTCATGTCTAACACCTTTGCAACTTTAGTGGAACCTAAAATCCAACAGTCGCTAGATATCATCACTTTCCAAACCTTGAAGCAATTGGTATAAAATGTCATCAAAGTAGAAACTAATTTACCCGCCGCAAATTTTTTTGGGCAAGTCCACAACCAACAACTATAGAAAACTCTGCTCAGCCAAAAAACAAGTAGAAAAACAAACCGAAAAACGCAAATTGCCCGATTCAACCCAACAACAACAACAAAAATTAAAAAAGACCCCCGAAGGACAAAACTACCAGCTACCAAACACCCAGCATCAAATGACAGAGTAGAAACGGTAGGAGAACAAGTTCTACGATCAAGGCCATGATAGATTCGGAGGCAAACTAAAACTTCACCCGGCTCGGCCTACTCAAAATACTACTATCAAGCAAACAAATCAAACAACCAAAGCCAGGTCATTCCCTTCCTCACCACACTCTAGTTTGGGAGAAAAAGTGATACTGGGCCACCGACGGCTGAAATATTAGCAAGTCAGTATCAATTGTTTTTGCCAATATTTGCACTAAGGCAACAACAACAATCAAACCAAGTTCTAAGTAAAAAAGAAATTAAAATTCCTACTAACTCGTTCCCAAATCAGCCCCGACTAACACGTTTGCTGCGTATAACTCCGATTGGAGGCGGGTTACACTTACTCCAATATGCGTATGGCTCCTTTTGGTGCGCGTGGATAATTTTATTGTGATAATACTTATTTAGTATAAACTAGAAAGCAACAATTATTCCAACGAACGTGTTAACAGACTGACTTTAAAAGTTTCACACGGTATTGGCCAATAAAACCATCACCCACCAAATGTGGACAAAACTCTGGTACAAGCTTCCCGATACACCAACAATGCTCGTCGGAAGACCAAATTTTAGAACAAATCCACGTGTTACTCACAAAATAAATTCCATAGACTATAGGAATTTGAATGTTATCACCAAAACCAAATCATTTCCTTACATCGCCTTCGCGGCATCAAAGTAGACAAGATTTTATCCAGCTATCGAGTTAAGGCAGCTCTGATTAACTCTGCCTGTGCCATAGTGGTTTTGCCTAAAGATTGGAATACTTGAAGATGTTTGATTACAGTCTCTTTGTAGCTGACTCCTACCTATTTAATTAAAAAAATTTAGGCTTGACTTAGACTCCTTCGTCCTCTTCCTAGGTTGCTCTCCCCGTTTCAAAAGGGTTCTGAAAATTTAAAATCTTTCTTCCTCTAAAAAAACTTTTGGGTTTGGGGCTTCCTCTGTGTATAGTTAAAAAGGGTTGCCATCACAGCAAGAGAGGTGACCGTCTCGCATGGAAAGGTTTGCCTGTTCTGCAGCAGCCAACCGCGCCTTCTTTTGTCTGTTAACTTTCGCATGAATTAAGTCCAAAAAAATCGTTAAGTTTAAATAAAATTCCAATTCTTAAAAAATTACAAATGTTCAAATCTTGCAGTAGCTCTAGACATTTCCAAAGCATTTGATAAAGTATGGCTTTGTAATATTATATACAAGCTTTATTGTATAGATCTTGACCACAAATCTGTAAGTTTTATCAACAGATTTCTTGACAACAACAAAATTATAGTTAAAATTGATGGTTATAACACTGAACTCAAAATCATAAATGCAAGTGTTCCTCAAGGTTTTGCTTTTTTTTGATTTACATTAATAAACTTTTTCAACTAACCAAAAGTACTATTCATCGTTTTGCCCTTGCCATACATAGTGCGTCTTACAATGTCTAGGATAAAATATTTAGCATCAATAAAGAAAGACTTTGAAACAATATTTCATTGGAGTGCTTTTAACTTGGTTAATTTTAACTCTTAAATACTCAACTTCTTACGTAATGGCTTAAAATCAATTACCCAAACCCAATCCAGCTCCAAAGCGGCCAACCAAATACAGACAATTGGTTCGGTTTTGATAGTGAAGGATGAATTCGAATAATTGATTTATGTGCTCTTAAACACAAGTTAGATAATAATTCGTGGTGCAAAGTAGTTGTAGCTCCATCATCTTGCTTCAACCAAAGAATCGAATATCATCGATAAAACAACAGTATCACAACTGGCAACTAAATTGCAATGTCTAAAGAGATATACAATCAAATATAGTTTAATGAAAAAGAAAGATTTCAAATCAATTACCCAAACCCAATCCAACTCCAAAGTAAGTGTTATCAGTTAGTATTGTATATACTAATAAATGAAATTATTGCATTACCATTGGAATTATTGAGGCACTTTACAACTGTCTCAGATTACTCAAATATTGATTATTGAAGTACTTAGTGTTGTCGCACATAGACCAAGAAGGTCTTCGGGTGTGTATAACAAAGTGAATTGAGATTGATTTCATTGAGATACTTCTCTCATAGATTAGTCACACATGAGCCAAGGAAGAAAAAGATGTGTTAACAAAGTAGATTAATATTGCGGTTACGGTGCACGGCATTCTTATAAACACATTGGTAATGTAGTAAAGAATAATTTGTTCTCGTACAACAAGTACAGGTTGTATCCTAAAAATAATCTATATTTACTAATTGAGCTGTTTTTAATCATTCTGTGTAGATTAAGGTGAAATGGGTTGATAGAAATCATACAAAAAAAAAACGCGGTCGTTTAAAATGACTAGTGATGACAATAATATAATTAAAGTGAAAACAATTAATACGACCACGTAACGGTCGGTGCGGTGTTGGGTGGTGAACGGTTGATGTCACTTAAAAAAATAAAAAAAATAGAACAAATATAAATAAAACTTAACAAATAAAACTTTAGAAGAGCAAAGAAAAAAATAAGCCTTAAAGCATATGTTGGCCAACCTTTGTCTAAAATTGCAAAGATACCGGTGTGTTGATAGTCAGATAATATTTAGTAATTACATTTATAATATATTGGATTTATTATATGACATTATTCATTAATAACAAAATCTATAGACAATATTTTGATTTTATTTAAAATTGAAAAACTGTAGTGGAACACCAAAAAAAAATAGTGTGGGCTTAAGTAAAAAGTATGATAGTATACAGTTGTTTTAACAGCCCAAACTGCGGATTGGAATATTATCGGGAGTGAAATTTTTTTAGCAGAAGCAGAATTCAACGCAAAAAATACCAAAAACTACCAAAAACTACGCTCATTGCAATAACAAAATGTTACAAAGTAAACAAAAAAAAATTAAACCCTGAATGACGATCCACACACTGGATCTTATAGAAGAACGGAGGGAAATCAAAAACCAGTGCGACTCAGAAAAAACAAACTCACTTTACTCAATGAAAACATTAAACACTCCTGTCGCCACGATAAAAACAAACACATTACAGAAATATGTAGAGAACTAGAACAACACGCCAATCGCGACAAATCACAAGAACACTTCGACAGGGTTCGCTATCTGTCAAGAGAATTTAAACCACGTACACAAACAATAAAAGATCAAACTGAGAACATAATAAATAACGCGAAAAGAATCGCAGATGTTTGGAGAGACTATTGCCTAGAACTTTATAAAGATAATTCACAAACACAACATCAACGCACTCCAGACACAGAAACGGAACCGACCATTATGCGATCAGAAGTGAAAAACGCAATAAACTTCCTCAAAAATAGAAAAGCTCCTGGCGCATACAAAATAACTGGAGAAATAATTAAACAAATGAGTGAGATTGAAATAATGATTATGCACAAACTCTGCAACTTAATATTGACAACACGGCAGTGGCCTGAAGACTAGCGTGAGTCAATCTTCATTCCAGTATACAAAAAAAACGCACCAACGGAGTTTACTAATTACAGAACACTGTCCCTAATACCCCATGCCAGTAAAGTAATGTTGACCATTATCCATGAAAGATTAAAACCACTCCTCATGCCAAACATCGCAGAAAAACAAGCAAGCTTTGTCCTAGGAAAAGGAATAAGGGAGCAAATCCTAAACGCAAGACAGCTTATTGAAAAAGCCAGAAATTATAACGTTTCCATGCTCTTTTGTTTCGTAGACTACTCAAAAGCGTTTGACACCGTCCAATGGAAAACCAAGACATCTGCTTAACTTAATTGGCAATCTCTACACAGCAAGAGTAAGAGGAAACAACACATATTTTACACAATTTAACACTAAATCGGTGGTTCCACAAGACTGCACTCTCTCGTCTATACAGTTCAATATATACACCGAGTTCATAATGAGAAGGATCTTAGAAGGTTAGAATGGCGGTGTGTCTGTAGACGGAAAAAAAAAGCAATCTAAGGCACGCCGACGACACATTGATAATTATCTCAAGCGTAGAACAAATGGAGCAAATATTGAAGAAAACAGCTACGATTGCGCTAATATGCGCAATATGGTCTCCAACTAAACACTTACAAGACCAAAGTGATAATAATCGACAAAGTGAACAACAATATGGCCAAGGTTCATTAAATAGCGGGTTTCAAAGTCGTAGACAACTTCAACTACCTTGGATCTATGCTAAGCAACAACTGAGGCAGCGAGACCGAAATACGGAAAAGAATAACCATCATACGATCCGGAGAAACACCAACATCACAAAGAACACAAAGCTAAAACTAGTCGAAACACTTCCCCATTGTAACATATGCCGCCGAAACATGGACCCTAACAAAAAGCAAACATAAACCGGATTAAAGCTTTCGAAATGTGGGTATACCGTCGTGTTCTAAGAGTTTCCTGGACAGAACATCGGACCAACAAATCCGTTCTAGAAGAACTAAAAGTAAAAGTTCGCCTCACACGCAAGATAAATCGTCCATACCTCCAATACCGACGTAGAGATAGCTCAGTTATAGAGCGTTAGCGTAGCACGCTGACAGTCCGGGGTTTGATCCCCAAATATGACTAAAATAATAACTTGTTCTTTATCCACCGGGGTGATTCGGAAGTCACCTAATAAGCCGTTGGTCCCATCAACCCAATTCAAACAAGTCGTAAGACTTCTGGGGCAATGTAAAATAGCTGTAAAACGCGCAATAAAGAAGAATACATAGGCCATATAGCCAGAAAAACTGGGAAGATAGAAAACCTTATAGTGGAATGTAAAGTAGAAGGGAAAAAACCAAGAAGCAGATCGCCAACTCGATGAGCGGTTCGTACAAAAGAACTAACCGGAATAAGACTACACAAAGCGGTTCAAAAAGCTCAAGATAGAATTAACTGGAGAGCCCTTGTCAACTCTAACCTGACCAATTATTGTCACCAAACTGCTACGGAAGGTAAATGGACAGAGGAGGAGACCGTAACAGAAGGAGAATCACAAAACTTGCACAAATATATACAATACAATGAAAAGGAAAAAGGAAAACAAGAAAACACAAGAGAAGGTAGATGGAACGTAAGAAGAATGGACAGAGAAAGATAAAGAAAGCCATGAAAACAAATAAAGTGACAAAAAACAAAAACATAGAAAAGACATGCAAATGATACTCAGACAAACTGAGAAAACCTGCGGAAGAAGCAATTACCAAGTACAAGAAAAGGAACAAAATGGTTTTTTTGTTCCTTTTTTTTGGTATTGCAAAAAAATAAGAAAATGCAGAAAAAAGCAATACAAACAAAGAAGAAAGTCAAAAGACAAAGAAGAAGAGAGAAAAAAAAAATAAAAAATAAATTTAAAAAATTACAAAAAAAACTAGAAAAAGGCAATTAAAATAGCAAAAAAAAATGTTGCAAAGAAGTGATATAACCTATAAACGGGGATCCTTGGGGAAAGCCGTACAAAATAGTAATAAACAATTTGGAAGAAAAAGTAAAGGAAGAATACCTAAAAGAAGACGAAGAAAAAGAAGTCATAATTGAGAAATTGTTTCTTTAAGAAAAATTGGTAGGAGAACTAGAAACCAAGGAAGAAAAAAACAGTCATAACAACAGTAAAAAAGATTGAAAACGCAGCGCTAGAGAAGAACGTGGAAAAAATATTTTAAATAACCAACAAATGCCTAAAAGAAAAAAAACTTTCTTAGGATGAGGGGAAAAGGCCACCCTAGTGCCGATGAGAAGAAGAAAACAGCAGTAAAAGCAACGTCATAAAGTCATTGTGCAGAGAATAAAACAAAAGATAAAGAAAAAAAGAATGAAGAAAGAAACAATGCTGATTTACCAAAGAAAGAACAACTTTAAGAGAAAAAGTAACACACATTTAGGTAACTCTCAGCTGGCACGTCTAAGTCGCAAAGGTGGACTTCGAGAAGATGGTGACCGAGTTCAGCTGAGGACCAAAAATCTTGGAGTATAACGCTTTACCCTTACCCAGAGTTACGGGTAAAGACCACATCGGCAAAGAAGGCGGAGAGGATAGGCCTCGGTACGGCAAATTTGGCGTAGGTGTCAACCCAGCGTTTAGGGAAAGTATAAAGACAGTAGCGTCTGTCTTAAAATGAGCAACTACAGACAGCGTCTTTTCTCATATTGAGCGGCTGACACAATCACTTTCCAACTTATCTAGCCAGCGTGAAAAGTCATTGCTATTAAATCCCCTTTACAATATGACGAATTCTAAAACAAAAGGAACAATACTCCAGGTGGGTACACCCAAATCCCACACCTCAAAAAAAACTGCCTCACAGATTCTGGGAGAGACAAGAAATTCGCGCAAATTATTTATACCAAACCAACCAACCAAGATTCACCTAGCTACGTACAACATTAAAACTATGAGAACAAGGGATCACCAAGAAAAACTATATGAAGAACTAACAAAAATCAAATGAGACATTCTGGGCCTGTGCGAAACCAGACTAGCTTGGGAAAAGTGCACCGCACTAGCAATAGAACACCTGCTATACCAAAATATCTCCGAAGAGAATACACATACAGGAGGAGTAGCGATTATAATACATAAAAGGGTCAAACATCTGGTCACCAAAATGAAATCTTTATCACCGAGAATGATATACGTCGTCATGCAAACCTCGAAAAGAAACAGCGTACAATTAATCCAAGTGTATGCACCTACAAGTGCATCAGAGAACACGGAGGCAGAACAACTGTACAAAAATATAACGCTAGCTCAAAAGACAGAGAACGCACACTATAAAGTCATAATGGGAGACTTCAATTCCAAAATCGGAAAAAACAATATCACAAACACTAGATTCAAAAGCCGTTTCGGACTCGCCTCGGCCAACAAGCGTGGAGAAATGTTATTGAACTACAAAATAAAAAAATTTACTGTATGAACACCTTTTTCCAAAAATCAGAGAAAAGACGTTGGACTTGGAGAAGCTTAGACTAGTCTGTCAAAAACAAAATAGATAATATTATATCTAACAACAAATATATAATGAAAGACGTATCAATTCTAAACCGCTTCGATACTGGCCGCGATCACAGATTACTAAGAGCGGTAGTAGAAATAAACAGGATGGCCGAAAGGAGTAAACTAGTAAAACAAAAATGTCACTCTACTACTACAAAAATTATAAAAGAAAACTCATCCCAGTATCAAGAACTCCACAATAAACTGAATAATGTAAAAAACCTGAAGAAAATAAACAGACAGTTTGAAAGAGAAAATCAAAACCGATATTAAGAGATCGGTGAATAATGACACAAAAAAGAAACATAACAAAAAAAAACAGCGGAATACACCCAAACAAACAAAACCATAAGAAAGAAAATAAGAAAAGACGGAAGGGCTTTCAACACTGAATTAAAAACAAAAACTATCGAAAGAAATTCACCAACTAAAAGATACAAATGAGAACATCCAAGAAAACAAAGCAAAAATAATGAAGATAGTCAAAAATTTTTATAGAAACCTATAATCCCAAGTGAAACCAAAACCTCAAACCGCAACAACAAAACAGAATATCGTAAACATAGAATCTGAGGAAATACCTGTCATTACTACAGATGAAATTCAACTAGCATTATCACAAATAAAAAATGGGAAGACACCTGGGGAAAATGACATTACAATTGAACTGATAAAACATGAAGGCGCAACTACCCTCAAAGCCTTAAAAATACTACTGAACAAGTGCGTTGAAAAGAGAAAAGTTCCGGGTACTTAGCAAAACGCGCTGGTAGTTCTACTACATAAAAAGTACGTACAATTAATAATAGAAAAATGTAACAAATATAATGTCACCATATATGTTGCCTTTATTGATTATAATAAAGCTTTCGATTCAGTAGAGCTATGGGCAATCTTCCAAGCGATGAACAACGCAAGACCAGACTGCAGATACAAAAGTTTAATGCAAATCATATAAGATAAAGCAACTCTGAAAGTAAACATCACTGAAGATCTGAAAATAGAAGAGAATACCAGTTAAAAGAGATGTGAGACAAGGAAACACCATCTCACCAAAACTTGTTACCCTTGCAATGGAAGACATCTTCAAAAGGATAAACTGGGCCGAGAACGGAATCAAAATCGACGGCAAATACTTAAACCACCTCCACCACCTTTGGCGATAACATTGTGTTGTTTAGTCACAACGTTAAAAAGCTGTGAGAAATGATAGCAGAGCTCAACAAAAGATCGGCCAAAATAAACCTACATATGAACCTAGAGAATGAGTGCAGAACGCATCAATGTGCAAGTGAACAACAAAACAATACTCACTCTCAACATACGAATATATTTACTTAGGCCACAAAATCAAACTCGGTAAAGAAAACCAAAGAGCGAAAATAAAAAAAAGCGAATAGGTCTAACTTAGGCGGCGGTTGGTAAGATAGGGAACGTAAAGAACTCAAGTATCCCAACAAACTTGAAAAAAAAAAAGTGTTCAACACGTGCATCCTCCCAGTTATGACATATGCAATAGAAACCATGTCACTTACAATGAAATTAGCGAATAGACTCAGAACAACTTAAAGAGCCATAGAATGACAAATGCTCGGCATACATTTAGAAGACCATATTACAAACAAGGAGATAAGACAAAAAACTAAGGTAGACAACGTCCTAGAGAACATAGCAGCGCAGAAATGAAGATGGGCAGAAGACATCGCACGCCAAAACAATTGCAGATGGATAATACGAATACTCTAATGGAGACCAAGAACACATAAACGGAGCATAGGAAGACCACCAAGACAATAGCAAGACAACATAAAAGAGAGCGCGGGGAAGAAATGATCCCAATTAGCCAAGACAGGAAAAACTGAAAAAAATTAGGGGAAACCTATATCCAGGAGTGGATTGTTAAAAGCTGTTGAAGAAGAAGAAGAAAAAGAAAAAAAAGTAAAAGCAATAGCAAAGAAAGTAAACAGCAAAACGCAGAGAAAAAAGTGTAGTTTAACAGCGTGTTAGCAATTATAGAGGTGGCAAAGAAAAGAAAGCTCAACAAAAAAACGATCAAGATAATATGGAGCTACTTACAGGGTAGAAACTTAGTGATCAAGAAGAGAAGATTTAAATTAACCAAAAGGGTACTGTAAAACCTAGTTTATAATAAGCTATTCTGAATGAGGGGTTCTGAATATATAAATAATAAATAAGCCAATTTAAGTCCAAATTTAGCTCAAGAATGTAAGAAAATCAAAAGTTCGATTTGCCACACAAGTATAGTAATTGGCTAAAAAATTTAATTTTATTTACACCTTTTAAATTAAAACAGCAAAAACATTGCTTTTGAAAGATTTTATTGTTTTTTGGTTTTTTGTTTTTGCCATCTAAAAACAATCCTATTTTATCCAGTAGATTTTATCACCATTTTTTTTGTTAATTCATAGTTCAAATTCTATACAAATCCAAAGTTTCAGCATTTTACTCGGCCATTTCTATTTTCATCCCTTAAAAACTACCAAAATTTATTATTAAAAAAATTTTAAATAATGTTTTTTGTAATTACAAGCTTAATTTGATCTAGTTTCATAAGTTTCAAATTTTTTGTTAACAAAATATGTATTCTGTTCCTCTGTGCGATGTAGAAATGAAAGTATTAAAAGAAAAACTAGAACTTGCAATAAATAAGATACAGATATAGATAAAAAGTAAGAGTTAAAATTAGCAACACAAAAAGCAGAGACGGCATTGGCTATCCACTAAAAAGACTAATAAAGAAACAGGTAAGATACAGGTAAGAGATCAAGTGATAACCATAAAAAAAAGGCCAAAGAAGCGGTCAGAATAGCAAAGAAATTGAAGAGAACGCTCGGTAAACTTATGCCAAACAACGGAGGTCCAGGAGAAAAAGCCAAAAGGCTAATATCAACGGCAGCCAGAAGCAAACTGTTATATGTTGCAGAAACATAAAGAAAAACTATTAAATCAAAAAACAACAAGAATAAAATAAAAAAGAGCTACAAAAACAAGCTTGTTGAGGATCAGCAGGACGTACAGAACAGTGTCACAAGAGGCAGTAGAAGTGCTTGCAGCAACACCTCCCGCAGATATGATAGTGAAAGTAGGCTAAAAAAACTTGTAAAAAAAAAACCTGTAAAAAAGAAAGCAAAGGTAAGAGCAAGAGGGAAGAAAATGGAAAATTTGCAGAGACAGTAAAGTAGAAAAAAAAAAAAGAAATGGCAAAGAAAACTAATTCCGGAAATAAAATAATGGGTACAGAATATTCCCGAAACGTGTTATTATACAACACAAATACTGAGCATATGAAAAATTCTTGCAAAACACAAAAAAAGAATGAAGGAAGAGAAATTATATTCTGTCAGGAAAAAACACATAATAATGCAGAACACATTCTAGTAGAATGCAAAACGTAGGAACAAGATAAAGAAGAACTAAAAAATATACTGGAAAGCAAAGTGGATAAAACAACATTAAGAAATGCTTAAAAGATAAAAATAAATGTTAAGTTTGACAACGGAAGAATGTGGAAAAACAAATAATGAAACCAAACACACAAAATAAAGGCACCTCAATAAGTCCAAAAAAAAAATTAATCATACAAAACAATAAACCCTTATGGCTACTCAACGTTACCAGGAAGCTTATAAAGCATCTTATCTTAGAGCAAAAAGTAGAATTATTTGATCAACAGTACGGTTTTTGCTATGCGGTAGGCGTCAAACTGAAATACCTGAGTGTAGTGCAAAAACATTCAAATAAAGATGGTTAATTAAATCTGGCTGTATAAAAAAACTTAGAACATTGTTATAAAAAAAGAGCGTGTCTGTAAGAAATAAAAATAAGATGACATAAACCTCAATGGAAATGTGGTAGCAACAGGGATGTGATAACAACTTGACAAAAAGCTTATAAACCAATAAAGTAATCATTGTGTATTTTTTCATTTTTAAGAGCCTGTAAATTAATTACACAATATATACTTCTAAACCCGTTAATTGAGAGAATTAAGGCGCTACACTCCAATATTAAATATAAATGATTACATAATCATGCATTAAACTAAACAAGTGTAGTTTTACTAGTTGAAATTCTATTGTTCTGACGCCAGAAGGTTGAATATTTCTTTTACTCATTTTAAGGCTAATTTTTTCAATAAAAATAGTTTATGTATATTTGAAAATTTAATATTCCCATTTTAAATCCAAAATGTCTATTATTATTATGTATATCATAATCACATAACCAATTATCCACAGTTTATTCAATATAAAAAAAATCAATAATAAGGTTTATTACGTGACTTCTGAATCATCCCGTTGGACAAAGAACAAGTTTTTATTAGGAATATTAAAAATAATTATTGTTTCAATTTAAAAATAACGTATAAAGTTATTAACTTAATAATAATTTTACTTACTATTTGTATAATTAGTTGTATTTAAAACTAATCCAGATTTTTCTCCTCGATAAGTATCTTTCCCAAATTGAGACAGCGCTTGCACTTGTAGAAAATAAAGGGAGTCGGCTTCTAGATCATGTATCGTAAATTTAGTCAGCTCCTGAATGAAACACAAACAACATATAATATTCTATTGACATTATCACTGAAAGGGGTTAATGGATTAATTTCTATTATACTACACATCTTATTTTCTTTGCGATGAAACAGTATCTGTATATTTTTGTACACTGAATGTATTGTACCTGTTGTATAAATAGGACGTTGTGTAAAAAATCAACTCAGTCTTCATGGTTTATTCCGAAGGACAGTGTTGGAATGGAGGTAATTAAAACAATATCTATTATATTATTTCTGTTTCATTTGATAATAACTATTTTATTGAATTTATACTTAGTTATTAAGTAGTAAGTTAGTTATTATCATTATTAGAAATTCGTTTACATTGATTATGTAATACCGGTTCTACATTAATTATCTGTTTATTTCTAGATATTTTTCTTAGTACTTTTAGTCATTGGTGTATGTGTTGTGGCGGAAGATGAACGTTGGAAATCAGCTGACGATCCTCGATGGGACTTTATGGAAAATGAAAATAATAACAAAAAGTTAAGTCAACTCGAGAATTGTAATGGGCAAATGAATTGTCAATTAGACAAAATTGTGTTTGAAGATGTTGACACTAAGAGGAATATTGACAGATATACTTTATCCAATATGCATGTATGTATAACATATTTAATAATGTCTTATTGAAATAAGTACAATTTATAAAAAAAATATAAATGTAAAAGTAAACATATTTGACTAAATTCAATATATAAAATGAGTAGATAAATATTTATTCGCAAAATAAAATACAATAATTTAGGTTAGTAAGTAGCATAACTGATTGAGTTGTAGTTTAAACTTTAATAAATTGCTAATTCTCATAGCAAAAATACAACTCAATAATTTTTTGTTGTTTTTTAATTGGCATAGTTTTTGGTTCTATAGTTTCATCATAGTATTTTCTGATTATTTACTGTACATTTTATTCCAAGAACAACAAAACAAACTATATGAATAATATGATCGATTACGTAGGTAAATCCCAATTGTGTGTACATTTCTCCCAAGAGCCATACGGTTGGTGATATTCCCTACTTGATCATACCATTCATATCTTTTGATCTAATATACGCACAATAATCAGCATCGATAGGTCAATTATAGTATAGTTTATTAATTTTTCAAATACTTTTGTTAATTATTTCCGGGTTTTGATTAACCTTTCTTGTTGTTAGAGTCTGGTCTATGCGTTTACTTCTTACGGTTTAATAGTTATTAACATGAAGGAAGCTTTTCCAACTTGTTGGTAACTTTGTTAACTTTCACTACTCGCGTTTACCTAGTTGACATGCCAAAAATATTTTTGTTTTGTTTTTGAACGAGACTAATAAAAAAGCAAGATTGAGACTGTAGGGTAGATGTTGTAATTTGCTCAAAGCTATATTCATTGATTCCTGGTTCAACGTTTAGAGAGTTAAAGTTCATTCGATGCTTAGACTACACTAATAAAAAATTTGGACTTTTTATATCAGCATCTCAAACATAAACAATTCATATCCATTGTTTGACTAAACAAAAGTAAACAATTCTTTTGTAGATTCCGATTATTATCTGCAACAATCATTTCTTGTCAAATGCTAGTCATAAACAAAATTCTACTTTGGACAAATATAAAGAAAATCTTGTAGAAGCTTTTGACATTTCCAAAGCATTTAATAAGATATTACGGTATTCTAATATTATTAACTAGCTTATTGTATAAATCTTGATCAGAAATTTGTCTTATTAAAAGCTTTTCCAATAACAGGAAAATTAGAGTTAAAATTAGTGATTTTTCCTCTCCTTAAACCATAAAAGCTGTCCCTAAAGGTTCTGTTATTTCTTCAATTTGCATTAATAATTTTTTAAAGCATCTATATACAAACATCTTGAAAAAATATCTTCCTGATTTTTTTTTCAGCATGATCAATTTTATTTCTAAAAAACAAAAAAAAAAAGTGTATTCAATATTAAATTAACATCATCATCATCACTTTTTTATGAAATGAGCATTTTATAAAAAAAAACTAGGATTTCTCAAGAAATGAAAACATTTTTTTCTTAAGTGCAATTGTTGGATATGTATAAAACGTATATACAAATATTCATCATTTCTTTACTAGATTTGTTCCAATAACGGCAGTTCTGATTATTGTCAAAGTCATTGATATACTGGTACAGGTTTTGTCAAGAAAAAAATTGTGCTAAAAACTATAAAATGTTTTCAGTTGCTTTACTACACAATTAGAAACAGCAATCTTTAATTTCTGGGTTAATAAATACTAAATTTGCTAAATTTAAGTCGTCATGAATACTAGTTCAAACGGCAGCACTTAAAATATCGCAAACTTTTTGTCTTACTTTCAATTTTCTATTGTGTAAAGTACATTGATGCTCACATTTGCTTACTATTGATTCCCTTTAAGAACTTATTAATATTTTTAATTCACATACATATTATGTGAAATATTACATTTTTATTAACTGGCCATTTTAGGCAAATAAGAATTTTATTTATTAAAGACTTAGAATTTGTCATAAATAAACATTTTGATAAATAAGCTTTATGTAGAAACTTGTGTCTGCTTTTGATACCGTTTCAGCTACGAATCCTGAAATACGAGGTTTGTCTAAAAAGTATCCGACCTTAAATTTTCCCGGGCATAGTAGTGATGCTAGGCCGGCGCCACATTGCACAGTGGAAGAAGACAGTTTAATGTACATGCTAAACTTTTTCTCGGCGTTCCGGTGTATTATTTGTTGCTTACTAGCTGTCAAGTAAGGTGTTGTTATACGTTTGTCAGATTTTGATTTCTCTTAAAATGATTGAACAAGTTGAACAGCGGTACTGCATAAAAATTTGTCAAAAGCTTAGTGATTTTCAAACAAAAACACAGTTGTTACGATGGCAAATAAAACGCGACAAGTGAGAAACAAAAGTAATGCTAACAAAGTTCTTTAATATCAGCGAAAAGAAAAAATACCAGACAGACTGGACGGCAAAAAAGTGGGAATTGCATCACAATAATGCTCCTTCTCATTCATCGCATCTGATACAGACTTTCTTGGCAAAACATGAAATTCTAGTCGTTTGCCAACTTCTCTACTTTCGACTTCTGGTTATTTCCAAAATTGAAGATGCCATCCCTTAGAGAAGAGATAATGCAGAACGCAACAACGGAGTTAAACACCGTTCCAAAAGAAGACTTTCAGAAGTGTTTTTGGCAGTGGAAGGAACGGTGGGCCAAGTGTGTAGAGACGCAAGGGGCCTTTGATTAAAGTCCAAATCTCGTTATGTAAATAATACATTTTTCCCAGCCAAAGGTCGGATACTTTTTGAACAGACCTCCATGTCCATATTCTGTGATAGAATTCTTTCTATTGGTACTGGGTCATTCTCCTGCCCATTTCTCTTCAAATCTTTCTGATTCAATCCTTTTTATATAACAAACTTTTTTTAATTTTCGATTAATTGTTTGAAACTTATCAACAATAGCTTCTCGTCTTCACATTTAGACCCGGTTAAATTCCAAATAAAATTTTGATTTAATTAACTTGAATATGATCGACAACGTCTTATAACCGTTATAAAGAGAACCAGAAACATTTCAATTAATTCACCAATGTAGTCAATTTGTTTGATGTAAATAAATGTAAAATTTGTTAATGTTACTCTTTACTGAATATGATCGACAACGTCTTATAACCGTTATAAAGAAAACCAGAGACATTTCAATTAATTCACCAATGTAGTCAATTTGTGTGATGTAAATACTGTATTACAAAAGCTAAATTTTAAACGCATGCACAGGAGCAAAACTTATGAAAACAAAACAATAACTTCAAGTTAGGGCTAAGCGTCGGTAACGCCATAGTTTCCTCGTTAAAAATCCGGTGATTTTCTTCACTCAACCACAATTTATTTATAGTACTCTTTAATATCACGAGTAGTAAGACCAATTTTATATTTGTTGATATTTTATTTTACATATTAAATGTGTAGTACATTCAAAATTGACAATGATTTCGCTAAACATACAGTGATAAGTTTAGTATTATATAGTTCTGACAAATTACAAATCAACGGATTCTTTACAGCAAGCTGGTTTGCATTTTACCCAAAAACTTTTTATTGTACTTATAAAAGTCAAACTAGCCACGTAAATTGCGGATCTTTTGGGACTAGTTTTGGTTCGCTGCGTTGAGTTTAATATCTTAATAGCAAACAGAACATTTTTTATTTATTTATTTATTTATTTATTTATTTATTTATTTACTAGTCAACGGAAGCCATTACAAAATAAGTATATATATACAATTTAAAAAACATAAATTAAACATAAAACAACTAATATTAAAAATAAGAATAAAGTTATAAAATATAAAAAAGGTCACGTATGGGTGACAAGTGCACGTAGCAGGGTATCAATCATTAAAAAAATCCACTTTAACTTCGTTGGCATGCCGCAAAATACGTGTAGATGCAGAGTGCACCGCATAATCAGTGCGTTTGCATCAAAAGTATAATTTTCTGACAGTTTTTCGCGTTTTACTCAATTTTTTTTATTGGGCCTACATAAGGCAAGTTAACCATTCTACATTAAATTGCGCATCTTTTGGGACTAGTTTCAGTTTTGATTAAGTGCCGTGGCGGCGGTGGTCAAGACTGACAACTTAAAGCTTTTTCTTGGTGAGGAGTACGACTTAAATGTTTGGCAGTACACCGCCATGTCTGATCGAATGACAAAAAAAGTTTTGATTATATCATAATTGTTACGGACGCCGAGCTAAAGTTACCAGCCAATTCGAACTCATTAGCTGCCAAATACTTCATGACATGACTGCGGCAAAATAGACCGGAGACGGCTCCGGCATCAGCAAGCTTGCCGTAGTTGCCGTTGAGGAGCAGCTTGTAGATACGACCAACCAAAAATTTGAGTAAATAAGACTTTCTCTTAACTTTGCCTCCCCTTGCTATGCCTAACATGTTGATGCAAGAACTCCAAGGTTACCATTTCATGATCATAAAAAAATATAACAAACTTTTTTAATAGCAAGTATAGTTCTGTTTTTTTATATCTATAAACCATACATTTGTACATAAAACCAATATTTTAATCCATAAAAACGACCTTTTATAATTATGATAACTTCAGCTTTCTATGCAAAAATTGACTTTTAATGCTTAAACTCCGGTATATTACGAATAAATTTTTATTAAAAAAATGTTGAAATTAGGCCACAAACGTGTTTAGCTACCAAACTGTTAATTTGGCATTAAAATTATAGATTTAACATTTTAAAATTATAAATTCAGCTTTTAAAAGTGTAAATAGAACTTTCAAATTTGATCACCAACGTGTTAAGTTTGATTAAATTGTAAATCAGGTAATTGTGAATCTTGTTTTAAAAATGAAAGGCCGACCTGCCTATAACAACAAACTACTAGAAAAAACACAAAGAGCAAAAAACTTTGGTGGTCACCAAAAATAAAACAAATTTGAATTACATCACAAAAAGCAGAGGATAGACAAAAATAAAAACTCTAAATCTAATCAACTTTAACAAAAACTTGATCAAAGATAGGAACTGTTAAGTCCCAATCTAAATAATCCCAACAAACACATGGATAGACTACTACACAAAACTTTTAACAAAAAAGAGAATCAAATTAACAAATATAACTACACATCCACGGAGAAAATATTGAGATAATTAAAGAAAGAGCAAAGAAGGCAGTCAGGAGGCTAAAAACAAAAAGTGCCAGTGCCAGTAGAGACACCAAATTATTGAGAAAAAGAACCAAAAGGCTGTTCGCCATCATAGTAAAAAAGTTTACCAAACTCGTCCAAAAATATATTTTACCAGACAGAAGGAAAAAAGCGCAAATCATCCCTATCTACAAAAAAAAACTGTAGCAACTATAAATGTATTTCAGCCATCAGGACACTAATAATAATAATAATAATAATAATTTATTTATTCCATTGGATCTTACAGATATTGGTATCGTCACATAGAAAACTTAATTAATATATATATAAAATAATATAGGAGATGAGAGAGAGAGAGTATAGTGAAGAGT
The DNA here is from genome assembly GCA_963932245.1 of Tachinus rufipes. NCBI lineage: Eukaryota > Metazoa > Arthropoda > Insecta > Coleoptera > Staphylinidae > Tachinus > Tachinus rufipes. Next base: position 34,542,090 of record OZ010746.1, on the reverse strand, counting down.
TGTTGACATTTACCAAATAACATTAAAAGTGATAAGAAAGTGAAAGAATATTTAATATTGTATATATAATTGAGAAATTAAAGAAGGAGATTCAGAGGAAGAAAGCGGTGTGCCGCAAAACGGCAAGGTAGGAGAAAAATCCTAATTCAAAATTTTTAATAAACAACATAACCTCCATCGCATGTAAAACTGCTGTAAAAATCGCAAGAGAATAAATAAATAGATATATTGAACAAGGATATTTACGCATAGAACACAAAAGAGCGCTTGGTAGCCGAGTGGATAGAGACGTGGATTCTAAACGCAAAGGTTGGCGGTTCGAGGCTTCGAGCGGAGGAAAAATATTTTTATTAAATATATAATAAAAATAAATTCAAATAAAATAAATAATGCCTTCAGACGACGAAAATGTATTTAAAAGAGGCAGTAAAACTGAAAGAACACCCGAACAAGACGAGAAAAAAAGAAGAAGAGAAAAAACGGATATGGCTACAACAGAAGCAAGCGGAAGTGGAATAAACCAGCAAGTAGCTGAAACAATTTTAAAACAGTTACAAATAATAAACGAAACACAAACTGTAATCCTGCAAGAACTGGCAAAATTAAGAGAAGAAAACGAAAAATTAAACAATAGAATTAATATAATGGAAACAACAAAAATAAATACCTTACAAAATGATGTCGCCGAATTAAAACAAAAATTAGAAAAACAAGAAAGAAATGAACGAAAAAATAATGTAATTATACAGGGATTAAATGAAGGCATAATTGATGGAGCCACGGTAAAAGAAAAAGTTGAAAACTGGACCAGAACTAAATTAAATGAAAGTGTAGTTGTGAAAAAAGCATATAAAATGAAAAACAATAATAAACTGGAAAGCATTTTTGTACAATTAGAGAGTTGGGAAGATAAACGAAAAATTATGATGAAGAAAAGCGTATTAAAGGGAAGCAACATATTTATTGATAATGATCTCACAAGAAAAGAAAGAGAAATACAGAAAGAACTAAGAAATTTAGCAAAAGAGGAGAAGACAAAAGGAAAGACGGCGATTGTTGGATATATGAAGATAGTGGTAAATGGAGAGAAACGTTGTTACAACGAAAGAAACGGCAAAATAGAAGTGTCAAAAAACTAGTAGCAGTAATAAATGGGGGGGAGGGAAATAAAAACAAACAACAAAGAACTAATCTAAACTATGTTAATAAAGAAAGTTATGAAAGAAGAGAGACAAACAAATTACAAGCAAACAAAAAGGGTCTAAAAATAACAGATACTAGCAATAACATAAATATATTATTTTGGAATGTAGCAGGTTTAAATAACAAGGATGACGATTTTTGGAAATACATAAGAAAATTTGATGTAATTGGAATGGTGGAAACATGGATAGATGAAAAGAAGTGGACAAACATGGAAAATCAAATGCCTAAAGAGTTTAGATGGAAATGCCAACCAGCAGTTAAAGAAAAAAAAATGGGAAGAGCAAAAGGAGGCATCTTAACAGGAATCAGAAGGGAAATACCACAAGAAGATAACGAAGAATTGGAAATGGAAGGAATCGTGCAGCAAAACTTTATACTGGGAAGAACAAAATACAAAATGATTACGTTGTATAGCAGAGGGATGAAAAAAATTAGAACAAAGTTAGAAAACTCAATACAAAAAACCGAAGAGACAAAACTAATAGTAGGAGGAGATTTCAACGCCAGGATTGGACTAAACGGAGAAAGAATAAATAACGGACAAATAAGCAAAAGAGTGTCAAAAGACAAACTAGAAAATAAAGAAGGAAAAGAAATGATAGAAATGATTGAAGAGAATGGGTGGGACATACTAAACGGAAATATGGATGGAGATGAAAAGGGAGAATATACCTACATAGGAGCAAAAGGACAATCGGTAATTGATTACGTAATGGTAAATGAAGAAGCGTGGCAAGAGATAGACACATTTAAGGTTGGAGAAAGAGTAGAGTCGGACCATCAGCCACTAGAAGTGTATTTAAACGGAAGCATAAAAAGAGAACCAAAGAAAGAAAGAGAAAAAGTGACAAAAATAGTATGGACACAAGAGAGCGTAGAAATGTACAGGCAAAATTTATATGGACAACATTTTAAAGAAAAAGGCGTAGAACAAAAAATGGCAGAATTAGAGAACATAATTGCAGATGCAACAATAAGGAAAACTGTTTTACAAACAGAAGAATCATTTGCAAAAAGCAAATGGTGGAGCACAGAATGCACACAAAAAAAAAGAGAAGCTAGAAAAGTACTCCGAAATTGGAAAAATGGCAAAGCGACTAAACAAGAATATCAGAGTGCTCAAAAAATATACAAGACTAAATGCAAAGAAGTTAAGGCAATATATATAAAAAAAGAAGAAATAGAGATAAAAGAAATACGGTCGGAAGAAGAAGCATGGAAATACATAAACAAAGAGAGAAAAAGCAGAAGACAAAAAAACGAACAAATTTTGATGGAAGACTGGAGGAAACACTTCATAAAACTGTATGAAGGATCGGACAGAAAAACCGATAGACAGCCAATGACAACAGAACAACTGAAACAAGATGTAGATGAAATAACAACGGAAATGATATGGAAGCAAATAAAAAAACTAAAAAAACAAAAAGCGCCAGGTGTGGATGGAATACAAAATGAAGCATGGATGTATGGTTCGGAAGATTTGATTGAGAGACTGAGTGAGATAATAAATGAAGTATGGAAGGGAAAAGGGTTTCCTAGTCAGTGGAGAGTAGGTCTTGTATGTCCGATACACAAAAAAGGAAATAAAGAGCTTGCTGAAAATTACAGAGGTATAACGTTACTAAGTACAGCATACAAGATCTACGCCATGGTACTAGAAGAAAAATTGAATGGAGAACTAGAAATGAATGGAATATTGCCAGACGGACAGGCCGGGTTTAGAAAAGGAAGAGGGACCATGGATAATGTATACATACTACACCATATAGTAAAGAAAGAAATAGCAGAAAAGGGAGGAAAGTTGTATGCGTTATTCTTGGACCTAAAAGCGGCATTTGACAGTGTGAGTAGAGAGAAATTGTGGATGTATTTGAGAAAAAGAGGAATAAATGAACACCTAGTAAAAAGAATGGAAGAAGTATACGTGGAAACTGTTAGCAGAGTCTGTATGAATGGCAAAATGAGTGAGAAGTTTTGGACTAGAAAAGGTGTGAGACAGGGATGTCCACTCAGTCCTAGTTTGTTTGCGGCATACATTGCAGATGTAGAAGAAATGCTATGTAAGGCGCAGACGGGTGGGGTGGTAGTGGGCAGAGAGAAAGTGTGGTCGCTGGCTTATGCAGACGACATGGTGGTTGTAGCAAAACAAGCAAATGAAATGAACGAAATGATTAGATGCCTGGATAAGTATTTTAGAAAAAAAGATTTGGAAGTGAATGTAAATAAAACAAAAATGATGACTTTTAGAAAGGGGGGAGGAAGACGTAGAGTAGAAAATTGGAAATGGAATGGGAAAGAAATTGAAGAAGTAAAAACATTTAAATACCTAGGATATGTTTTTTGTACAACCAATAGTGAAAATGAACACATAAAAAATTTGACAAGAAAAGCAAATAAAGCGGTAGGACAAGTATGGGGAATTGGTGAAAGAAAATTTGAATGTATGAGAATAAAAGGAATGATGTTTGATAGTTTAGTAAAAAGTATGTTATTGTACGGAGCAGAAATTTGGGGATGGAAAGAGCAAGAAAAGTTAGAGGTTATTCAAACAAAATACTGGAGATGGGTATTAGGAGTAAACAAAGAGACCCCAGCATACATTGTTATGGAAGAAGTTAAAATAGACAAATTAAGAGTAGAAGCAGGAAAGCGTGCAATGAGGTATGAAGAAAGAGTGAGAGAAAGGAATGAATGTAAAATATTACAAGAATGTCTGAAGGAGAAAATGAAGGGAAAATGCGGAAAAATGGGAACATTTAGAGAAAAATATTTTAACAGGAATGGGTATGCCAGTGAGGAAGTAGAAAGATTAAGAATAGATAGAAGTATGTGGAAAGAAATTATGATGAGAGATAGAGATATACAAGTGCAAGAGCGAAGAACACGGATAAATGAATCTAGGTACAATTCAAATTATGAAGACATTATAACGGATGAACTACCAAAGTACCTAAAAAATAAAAATTATGGAAAAATGGAAAAACGTATGATTGCAAGATTTAGATGTGGAAATGAGGAGAAAGTGTGCAAATTTTGGTTGGAAGAGGAAGAGAAAATGTGTAGAATGTGTGGAGAAGTTAGGGAAAGCATAGAACACATGTTAAAATGCAATGAGATGAGAGAAGAGCAAATAGGAAGAAATGAGGTACTGAAAGAAGATGGAAAAGGAATTAAATGGATGATGGCGGTAACAAAAAGAAGAAAGGAAATTGAATCAGAATTAATAAATAATTAATTAAAAACCAGGGTTTAGGGTTGTTAAGATTATATATATTATATTAGTAGTAAATTAAGTTATATGGTAAATGTTATGTTATGTTAAGTTGTAGAATTTTCAAGGCCGACAGGCAAGAAATAAACGATTATATATAAAATAATATAAAAATAGTTTAAATCTAATTACTAAAAAGTTATTTAAAAACACATTAAAAAAATATTTACAATTAAAATTAACAATTAAAAAATAGCATTTTTACCACTTATCTTCTAAAAACTCACTGTATGTATAATAACATTTACAAATTAAAATTGATTTTACAGTTTTTTTTTAAAATTTCATGTTTAGGTTTCTAATTTTTTCGGGCAATTTGTTAAAGCATTGAATAGCTACATATAAAGGACTTTTTTCAAATAACGTTAATTTGTGTATTGGAGTCTCTAACTTAAATCCATGTCGTGTATTATATGAATGTGTGCTATTCAACGTTTTAATATCAGAATAGTTTTGTTTTGCGTATATTAGAGCCGTGTAAATATAAAGCGAAGTCAAGGTAAGAATTTCTAGTTGCCTAAACAGTTCCGCACAATGTGTTTGGCTAGATTTGTTTAGAATATAACGGACAGCACGTTTTTGTAGCCTAAATAACCTAATAGAGTTTCCAGATAACCCCCACGCTAATATGGCATATGATAATGTAGCTTGTATTTTTGCGTAATAGAATGTTTTTAATACATATAAATTTACAATAGGTTTTAATTTTTTAATTATATAACAATATGAAGCTACTTTTTTACACATGCCGTCTATATGTACATCCCATTTGCCATACATGTCAATAGATAATCCTAAAAATTTTGTATAGTCACATTCCTTTATACAAGCTTTATTACATTTTATTAATAAAGAATCGTCCAACTTTTTATTGTTCATATTAAATCGTATTGCTGCTGATTTAGAAGTATTTAAAACAAGCCCGTTATTTTTAAACCAGTGACATATACTATTCAGATGTTCATTTGTTTTGTGTACTAATTTAGGTTTGTGTCTGTCACTAATTAATAGTGAAGTATCATCAGCAAAAAGAAAAGTATTATCACTGGGAATATCATTAGTATATATAATAAAAAGAAGAGGACCTAAAACTGATCCTTGCGGGATACCTTTAGTCATTATAAGGACATCTGATTTAATACTGTTTAGCTCAACATAGTGTCGTCTCCCTGTTAAGTAACTTTTGATCCAGTCAGATATAACTCCTCGAATTCCATATTTGTTTAATTTTAAAATAAGTCTATCATGATTGACCAAATCAAAAGCCTTTGTAAGGTCAAGAAATATTCCTACGCTTTGATTTCCGTTATCTGTACTTGTATATAAGCAATTTAAAAATTCATTTATTGCCGATGCTGTTGATTTTCCTTCACGGAAACCAAATTGTTTTTTGTTAAATAAATCAAACTTATTAAAAAATGCTATAATTCTTTCAGCAAAAATTTTTTCTATTACCTTTGAATATGAGCTACATATGTAAAGAGGTCTATACTCGCTGCAATCATTTTCTGACCCTGTCTTCTTAAATATCGGTATAATCTTCGAAAGTTTTAAAATATTTGGGAATATCCCTTGATTCAAAGATTTGTTAATTAGTGAAGCTAATGGACCTGCTATATACACTGCGCATGATTTTAAAATATTTGCAGTAATTTCATCATATCCTGAGGAATTGGTCATTTTTAAGAGGTTTATTGTATTGTGTACTTCAGTATCCGTAACTGGTTTGAAAAAAAATGTTGATTTATTTTCTTTTATATCAATGTCACCCAAAGTTAAATCAGATTTTATTATTTTATTTGCTATCTCATTAAAATATTTATTGAAATGCACTACTATATTTGATAAAAGTTGGCTCTACGGAAGAACCTTTCGAGACCTAATAGAAGAAATGAACTAATAGTTTATTCAAACTCAATTTAACAGCGGCCAAGGGTCAAGCTTAAACAATTGTTTCGGTTCTACAAACCTCGTCAGTATGCCTTGTATTTTCTAATAGAAGAAGACCACGAACAATTGTCGGAAAAACAAAGTAAATTTAGAAAAAATCAGATCCTGTAAGAATAGTATATTCTGTATAAAACAAGTGTAATTGAAAAGAAAGTAAACACAAACAAAGAAGTCCATCTCCTATTTGTAGACTAGCAAAAGCATATGATAGTGTACCCGTCAAAATGCTATGGGAAATACTAGAACATACACCCGTTAACGCTACACTCATAAAAACCATAAAAAATATGTTCACAGATCTTGTCTCGGGTGTTAAAATAGAAAACAAAATATCAGAACTTTTCCATGTATGTATGGGGGACTTTAACATTTATATAAAACATGTACTAAAACTGTAAAAAATAAAATTAGGAGGATTGAAAACTTCGCTAAATGATGACATCACCCTATATACCCTACAATTTTTGAATGATACAAGAAAGAGAGGGCTAAAAATAAATAAGCCCTAAATTCATCAAAAAATATATAATAAATAAGGAATAACAATGAACATGGACAAATCAAAATAATTATGTGTAGACGGAAAATCAACTCACCTAGAACTTGGAAAGGTAAACGCTTACAACAAATATAAATATCTAAGAACAGTATTTGATAGCATAGGAACCGATAGTAGAGAAATACGCCCGCCGAACAGGTTATATTACTTACATAGAATTACGCATATACAATAAACTTTTTAATAAACTAGTTTTCTGAGCAATTTTGAATAAATATGCAAATAATATTAATAAATATGAAATGATGCACCGCTAGAACTTTCAGGAACTCTTGATGTAACGTCAAAAACAAGTGTGTTTTTTAGCTAAGAACCAAAATGTTTTCCTAGTAGATTGTCTTTTAATAAAAATATGTGTCTTCAATACAATATTTGGTAATAAAATTATTTGTTGACTTTACATCGACAAAAGCTTGAAAACATACCTACACTGTTTCCCCAAACTCAAATTAAGACAAAGCAGTCTAATTTTTATGAAAAAATATGAGTGCACTTTAAAAATTCTCACCTTAAAATCATTAATTGTTTAAAAAGTTGGTGCAAGAATCACTAAGATCAAATAAAGGGTTTTAAAATAATAGTTTAACATATACTGCTGATCTACAAAAAAATATTAAGAAATAGTCAAGAGAGTGGATTAAAAGATATATTGAATGCTGTCTTACGCTTTCTAAAAATAGAAGAAACAAAAAACATACTGTAAAATGAAAAAACAAAACAAGAACAATAAAATGGTAAAATGATTAAAACATATTACTAGTTTGCATCAAATGATGCAGGAGAGAACAAAAAAAATTAGAGAGTGTAGTAAAAAATAGATTAAAAAAAAATTCTTATAGAGGAAATGTATGTAAAAAGTATTTTATTATATAAGAACTATGGGAAAACAATAATGCGAGCTAGCATCCGAGCTGGCCTAGTCAGTTACTTGCAGTGCAGCTACTCGCATCTTGTGACCCCATCATACAATAATGGCTAGGGACAGTAACTCCTATGATGAGGTCACACGGTGCAAGTAGCTGCACTGCAGTAACTGACTAGGCCAGCTCGGATGCTAGCTTGCACTGTGTAACTAGGATTTAAAGTTGTGATGATAAAAGCAAGACAAGAAGCGCACCCAATACAAATTTACAAATTTATTGTAAATTTTGAAATTTACAAATCAGATTGATTATACAAAAAATAACCGGGCAATATCAAAGAAACCATCTGGTACACAGATGGAGCCAAAGACCTTAATGGCACCGGAATATATTAAGGTAAAAGCAGAGGAAACGTCAATTAGCAAACCATTAACTATCATGTCCAAGAATCAAGCCATACAACTACAGACAATATGCTTGCCAGTCAATAAAAAGTGATAATGGACTGCGCATAACCAATTTGAAAGCATTGGTTAAGAATAAAATACGCTTGATCTGGACACCAAAGAATCAGAGCATAGAAAGAATTCTTCAAGCGGACCAGCTTGCTAAAAAAAAGAACAACAAAAATGTTTATTGGTCTGGAATCTGCTTACGGGATTTCATAAAAAACCGGAAATCAAATAATCCGTAAAAAACTTGAAACAAAAGACAGAAACCTGCGGCAAAATTGTGAAGGAATAAAACACATAAAGCTACTCTTAACAGGACAAAAGTATGGCAATGCAATAAACCAAACAAAACTGCAAAAAACTTTCAAGACTGTTAACTGGACACTGTGGTTTATACAAACACATGCGTAAAATGGAAATCCAAAAAGTTTCCTAAAATTCTGTCTTGAAAATAAAAAAAGTCCACTACATCTGTTGCAAGACTTACAATGAGAAACGTAAAGTCTTTTTTGGAAAACACAAGCTGGACAAACCAACTCAAGAAAAAAAAAAGTTAAATAAAAAAGCAATAAAAAGAGAGCAAGATACGTCAAAACAACTCCTGACATTGTTATGCAAAAGTCAACAATTGAAAAATAACTTAAATAGGTAGAAACTTGACAAAGTAAATACAGTATTAACTTAAAACTCCCACAATGTGATAGTAAGTGGTTTTAAGTAGAAAAAAGTATAAAAATTTACGAACTATGTAAGAGTTATGAAAACATTGGAACAATGAATAAAAATAAACTGTATGGTTAGAGAGTTCAACGACAACTCACAAAAAAACAATATTCACTTTGCGTAAAAACTAAGAGTCAAAACATTGTAGAATTTAAAACATATGTTTAACGTAACATATGTGGCAACCTAAATGTTTATAAATGTTTATATGTACAAGCTGCTGTACACTCATCGTATATAATCCATTTTTTTTTATTTTAATGTCCATTAATTTTCTATTTTGAAACAACGGATCGCAACATTGCAAAACAATTACGTACTAGTTTCTAGTCTTTATCCGTCATGCACTTCTAACATATATGTTAATCATCCAAACTTAGATTGGACGCAAACAAAAGCGTTGTCTAAGAGAATATATGTCTATCAATTTTATTGTCTATGCTAAAAGAACAATGTTCGTAATTTTTTTTTGCAAAGTTTGGAAATAAACTAAGAAACTGGCAATCTTGCCCCTTCACCAAGTTACATAAACTGCAATTTTATGTGCGACTGATAGTACCGCCAGATTAATAAACGGCTATGCTACTGTAACCATAGTATCTCTAACAAAGAATGCAGAAAAAAGAGAAATAGAGCTAGAAATTCAAAAAAAATTAAAATAAAAAAGCAATATAACTACTAAACCAAAAAAATTACATAGCTATGTTCTATAAAGTATATTAAATAATCTGGAACAGCAATAACTCGCAAGGTATAGTAGATAAAGCAATACCAAGTAAATGATAAGTATCTTATCAAAACCTTTATTAAGTTATAACCTGTACTCCAGATGACAACGGAATGCATAAAACTCGTCCGCATTAAATCAATATACTAACACTAATAGAAAAAACAGTCAACTCAAAAATGCGCATCAAAAACCAAACTCACATACGCCACATTATGTACCACTTCGAGAAAGAGTGAAAAACATATGAGTCATTTAGCAATCTCTACGAGCTTTTCAGCAAAAAAACGATTAGCTTCAAAAATGGTGATACCAGCTTATATGACAAGTCAGATTGCATCCATTGCCACAGCAATAGAAAACAGATGCAAATCACCTCTCGTGCTAGTTAGCCCAGTACAGATATAGAATTACATTGTCTCGACTACTATTAATATTATTATCCTGTTAAGAGGAAAGTTTAAAGCAACTGTATCTAACGTTATGCAGAATGCACTAAATATCTTAAAAAAGTAGTGCAACAAAAAGGAACTATCAGTGAAACCAAGTAAAATGGCATTCATTCTTTTTACAAAATAACAAAACACCAAAAACTTGAAAATCTAAAAATATATGACGTAACACTTCTGATGACAAAGAAAGTAAAGTGCCGGAGACTTACGCTTAATCCCAAACTAACATTTTATACTCTGGATAATGGGACTAACATCTGATTACAGTTGATATATAATGTGCTGATCAGACTCATCAATACATACGGGGTGCTTGTATAGAGTAAAAAAACATTTTTAAAAGTACTGCAACCAGTGAAATGCATAACAACTAGAATAATCAAGATTGAATTCTAACGTAAACTTTCACTTGCGTGTGCGTTCCAGTTATTATTTATTTCACTGACTGCAACTAAACTAAGTACAATACAAAAATTAGCTGTTCTTGTTCTTGTTACCACCACTGCACTTAGTTATGACAATGAAAGCAAAGAAAAACCACTAAAGATGATATCAAACTTTACAAAAGGTTATTGCATACATAAGTCATTATTAATACTATTGCAAGAAGAGTAACAAATAAAATATATCCGGCCACAATCAAAGAAGCCATCTGGTATACAGATGGAATTACATATTACAATGGCAACAGAACCAAAAAACATGATTAATTATTGAATTTCATCTGAATACCAAAATACTAAAGTATAGAAAAAAACTTTAAAACAGACTAGACTAACTTGCCAACAAAGAAAACAATCAATTAATCAATCTAGATGGATATATAGAAAACAAAAAAACTCTGCTACATTTGCCAAGCAAGTGTAAAACTTACAATACGCAACATAGTGCCTTCTTCGGCAAGCATAAGCTAAACAAAAAAGAATTGCCAGGGACGCAAGATGTACCACCTCAAGAAGGAACAAACAAAAACACTGGTAAACGAAAATGTGGTTGTACATTAAATACATAGTAAGCGTCAGAAAGTACTTTAGTACACAGATAAGTGTAATACAAATACATAATAGTCAAGACATATATCTCGGTACTACAAAAACTGTAATATAAGCTGATAGCAAATAGATTAAAAACTGGTAATCTCAAAGACCTTATGTAAACAATTTAGTAAAAATCTTGATGAATTTTATTTATAGACATATTTTTCAATTTTGTGTAGCAGGTACCGTAGCAATATGAACTGTACATAATTGAAATTGTTCGTGCATCAAATTTGATATCAGAATACCGTCTGAGCATAAATTCTTTAAAAAATATCACCTATAGATACTTATGGATAGTATAATATGCAAACTTTCTGTGTGCAACCTTATGCTGAATGAAAAACATAATCTCCACACTATCGTAGAAAATAGTTTACAATAAGTTTTGTGGAAACTCTATCTTAATTTGCCTTTAGTAAGACTTAGTAGATAAAAATAAATGCTTGAGAATGGCAGAAGCCTAATTTAATAATAACCACCAAAATGCAGCCTCCCCATTTGGAAGGAAGAAAGAAAAATTAATCAACTACACTTAGATATTTTATAAAATTTGTATTTTTTTTTTAAATTCTTGTTTTAATAAAACTTTATGTTATAACTTTAATTAATGTTTTGTTTAAAATAAATGTAAAGTCTATAGAATTAATTGTCAATAAAGTCTAAATGTAAGTATATTTAGATCTAAATAGTTCGATTTTATATTTTTTATTGATTTCTCTTTCATTTTAACATTTCATCTAAATTATTAATTTTATGAATTAATTATTAAAGATTTATAATTTTAGAACGATAATACTGGATTTGCATACCTCCCAACGTATCATCAAAGTACTCACTATTTGTGCTCATGCGGAAGAGAGACACGTTTAATTGACTTGGGCGTTGATTACTACCCGAGGTAAGTTTTATAAAACATATAAACTTAAAATTGGTATAGTTATATTAATAATAAAATAAATATATATACATTTCTCTTTTTGTAAAAGATACGTTTCGGATATGATATGTGTACCAGGAGGTTGCGGTAAACATTCATGCAAACCAAAACACTTCAAACTATGGGTTTTAAGAAAACGTCGAGAAGATGATGTCGAACCAGCTTTGGAACCAGTTCCATTTGATTTGAGGAAGCATTGGATAAGCGAAAATATTATCACAACCATTGACTGCGAATGCATTTAACAATATAAATCAATAATATTGTAAATGTTTGACCAAATAAATGTATACTGAGCATTATAATTCTTAAATAATGATAACATAGCATTAAAAATAGAGTTTTTTTCTTTAATTACCTAATTATCATTTCTCTCACACACAAACAACAATTTACTTCAACAAATAATATTTAACATTAGGATGACAGCACGGAGCTGTGATGACAGCTGAGATTATTGAGAAATGCCAACCAAATTCCATCTGGTGAATGAAAGATTCTAAAATGAAGAATTAAACTGTTTATTTAGAAAAGAAGTTATATTCCAACAGCGTTTTAAATTTTTTCAACGTCAGCCTCTATTTCTCAGGCGCATACCAGATAACAAAAAAGAAAATCATCTTTAGTAAACATCTCAATAGATATTATTATAAACAAACACATTATAATAAATAGAATGTTGCAATAGATGTTAACTAAAATATGTGATTATCAAACAAGGGATTGCAAACATAATTTTCAAGTTACATAGAAAAGCAGCTAGAAGAGCTTTGATGTTGGACAAGAACAGTAATCGGAAAAATTATAAACTGTATAATTTAGATAATAATAAAAAATTATTTGTTTTTGTTTGATTTATTGCATGTTTATATTATGTTTGTATGTTGTTTTTATATAAATGTATTAATAAGTTTTAGATAATATTAAAAACATTCACATTTTCTAACTTTTGCAGAACCGTTTTATTTCTAGCGTTACTAGGTTAAACAGTTTGTTATATGTTATCAATTATATTTTGTACCAACAGACTTTAATTCAAAAGAATGGCACATGTATTTGCTTGTAATTCCGGAAGTTATTGTTTCTTAAAGAAGTTTGTTTATGTAGTTATGATATATTTCACTAAACTACGTAGGTACATAGAATGGTTTACACACCGCAAACTAGCTAAAACCCCTGCTATTCATATAGTATTTTTATTTATAAATGTCGACTACTAAGATTATTACTTGCATATGCTAAGGTTAAATAATAATAAAACCTTTAATGTCAGACCATAGAAGTAAATTTAACCTAATATTACAAATAATACCAAACGCTAAAGCCAAGTTTTAAAGATACACTAATCAAAAATATTAACACAAATTAAAAAAACATTGTGGTTATCCTTTCTTCAGGAATCTCGACACATATCTCCACTCCTGACTGTTTGACAAACAAACAAACAAACAAACATGGAAGTCAGTCATATCATTTCCTTCGACACCCTTTTTTGGAGTACATTGTGCTGTGGTTAACAAGTAGGTGGACCTCGTGAAACAAGGAATTGCACCAACGTGGTATTCTTTTTGGTAATTCCCGTATCTTATGTGCACAAACCTTTCTTGGCCCGCACAATAGCCCGCAACTTTGGATCTCTCGTGTAAATCTTGTTTTTTACAAGTTTTCAAGAAATCTTTGGCCGTAAGCACGTTCTGTACAAAGCTCGTAATAACCTTCCACTTCTTCGCGCTTGCAGCCATATGCAACACTAAAATGTTCACATTTGGCAAAGGTTCCAATATCTATACGAACTTCCATTTTAAGCAATCCAAAAGCATGTGTTCTTTCTGCATTGTTTGCCAACACAATACTGTTATTCTTCTGTGTCGTTTTTGCTGATTTGCTTTAATGGAAACACCCGTGGCATAAAAATATAACTACAATAGCCAAGAAAATAATAAACCGTGGATCAGTGGTCATGCCCACTTACCGCTTCTTCTTATCATCAATATTGCCAACGCTTCATTGAACTGGATCTGGCAATAGATTTTGGCATCCGGCTTTCGTAGATTTCTGCTCTTTTATTAATTAATATATCGACTAAATAATAACCAATGCCAAAGTTTTCAAGGAGTCTATAGATACCATCATGTAGGCTCTGGCAATCATAAGTGCTTTTGGTCTAAACGCCTTCTTTAACCGATCCTAATTTCTTGCAGCAACAATGCATGGTGCTCAACACCATTGCATGATACCCAAGTCGGCTATATAACCTATGCCAAGACGTCCGTAGATATCATCCTATAGACTTTGGCTCTGGCAGCACTTAGCTTCTGTTAGCCAATGCCAAGACTTCCAGGACGTCCGTAGATACCATGCTCTGGCTCTGGCAGCACTTAGCTACTGTTAGCCAATCCCAAGATCTTGCAGCACCGATGCATGACGCTCAAATTGCGGCCGCGTAGAGTAAGTAACATCAATATAACAAATACAAGCAATCTTTTGCTGGCGTCTCCTGAACCAACAATTCTCTAAAACGTGTCGTCTTTTGACCGCTGGTTCCACATAAATACGGAATAGTTTTGTAGGCCTCTGACCTTACTCCCAGCAACTAATAGTTTTTTTTATTTAGACTTCCTCTCCTAATGAAACATGTTGTTTTTCGGTACGCTCAGCTCTTTGTGTGAACTGTCATGCCAATGCAATCTTGCAGTACATCATCCAATTTGCTATTTGTTTTGTTGCCACGGCATTTTTTTGCGGAGTCATTCTAGTTCTTGCGTTTTTTTTCAATATTGCAAGGTTATTAACAAACAGAGGGCGTTTCTCTTCGTAGACAACGTTCTACAGGAACAGTCCAAAAATTGACACTTACGGTACACTTAACGGTACTTCTCCAAAAATGTTAAAATAGTATATTATTCAAACTAAACCAAGTACAGTCTGTTAGGTGTACCATGTAAGCATTTGTCAAAGATATTTATAAGTCAGGCCCTGGCGCCTTCCTATTTAGAAGTTTCATAACTATCTCATCTATCTCCTTGCATAAAGAACATTAGTATGTCTACATGGCAAATCTCTTCTGACCACTCAAAGAAGTTCTTTGGAGCAAAGCTTTTTATCACCGTTGCTATTCGCAAATGCACCGGGTAGTCTGGGTCAAATCCCATTCGATACCAATCTGTAGGACGGTCCTCAAGGGATGATGACAGATAAATGATAAATAGAGCTATGGAAGCAGAGAAAGTGACTGAAAACAAGAATTTAGAGGAAAGATGCAAAAGGTACTCGGAAAAATTGAGGAAGGCAGCGGAAGAATCAACTCCCAAATACAAAGAAGGAGGAAGAAGAGGACCATATTGGTGGTGCGAAGAAGTCAAGGAAAGCGGGAAGAAAACAATACAAACAGCAAAAAAAGTCAAAAGACAAAGAAGAAGGGGAGAAGATTCCGATGAAACTGAAGAAGAACTGAAAAATGACAAAAAAGCTTTAAAAGAAGCGATCAAGATATAGAATCTATAGACAGGGATCCCTAGGGCAAAATATACAAAATAGTAATAAATTAGAAGGAATGAATGCAGTGTGCTTAAAAGAAGAAGAAAATGAAGTAGTAATTATTGAAAAATTGTTTCTCACTGGAGGAATGGTAGAAGAACCAGCAGGAATAGCGGACGAAACAAAAGCAGTCCTTGCAACAGTGGAGGAGATAAAACAGATTATAAGGGAACTACCTAATAATAAAGCACCAGGTCCAGACAAGATAACAACGGAGATAGTAAAGGCAGCACTAGAAGAAAATGAAGTAGAGATAACACAAATAATAAACAGATGTCTGAAGGAAAGAATTTTTCCGGCTTGCTGGAAGGATGCAAACCTAGTACTAATTGAGAAAAAGAAGGAAGCAGGTAAAACAACGACGTATAGACCGATATGCCTAATCAACACATTAGCAAAAACTATAGAAAAAGTTATCGTGAGGAGAATTGAACAGGAAATAGAAGAAAAAGAAGGATGGGAACAGGAACAATACTGATTTACAAAGGGAAGAACGACTCTAGGAGCCATTGAAAAAGTAAAAGCCATAGCAAAAAAAGCAAACAGTGGACCATACAGAAAAAGACAACACTGTGTCATAGTAGCGTTAGATATACAAAATGCGTTCAACAGCATACTATGGGAAGCAATTATAGAAGCAGCAAAAAAAAGAGAACTAACAAATAAAACTACTAAGATAATATGGAGCTACCTTCAGAAGAAAAACCGATTGATAAAAATGCAGAATGCGGCTGTGGGAGGAGTGACAATAACGGCATTTGCGGATGACGTAGCTCTGGTAGGTAGGAATATAGACATAAAAGTACTAAAGGAAAGGTTAGAGTTGGCAATAAAGATGATCAAGAGATGGATGAGAAACAAAGGGTTAGATCAGACTCCACAGAAAACCGAGGCGGCATGGCTATCGACAAAGAAGACAAACAGGGGAAATGGAAAAATACAGGTAGGTGAACAAATAATAACCATAGCCAAAAAAATTAAATACCTTGGAGTAACACTTGAAGCAAAGGGATGGAATGAACAGGTTAAGGAAGCGGTAAGAAGAACAAACAAAAAAGAAGGAATGCTTAGTAGGCTTATGCCGAACAAGGGAGGACCAGGAGAAGGGGCAAGAAGGTTAATAGCAACTGCGGCTAGAAGTAAACTATTGTATGCGGCAGAAACATGGGGAGAAGCTCTTAAGACAAAAAAAAACAGAAAAGAAGTAAAAGGAGTTATGAGAGCAAGTTCGTTAAGGATATGCAGGGCTTACAGAACGGTGTCGTAAGAGGCACTAGAAGTAATTGCGGCGACACTACCCGCAGATTTGATGGTGGAAGAAAGATTAGGTATAAAAAAAATGAAAGTACTAGTAAGCAAGAAGAAAAGAGACAAGCAAGAGAGAATATGATAAAAAGATGGCAAAAACAGTGGAAAGAAGGAGAAAAGGGAGAATGGACAAGGAAACTAATACCAGAAATAAAAGAATGGGTAGAGAAAAACCGGAGACGTGTTACTATACAACACAACTACTTACCGGATATGGAGTGTTTGGAAAGTACTTACAAAAAATAAATAAGATGGTGAAAGAGGAAAAATGTATATTTTGTCTAGAAGACACGAATGACGACGCAGAACATACGCTAGTAGAGTGCGAAGCGTGGGAGGAAGATAGGAAAACGCTAGAAAAGATATTAGAAAACAAAGTAGACAAATCTACAATTATTATAATATGCCTGAGTGACGAAAACAAATGGAGAGCACTAAAAAACTATGCAACGACAGTACTGAAAAAAAAAGATAGAGGAGTTAGAAGCTTGAGATTTAGGTAAACCAAAATGGAAGTAGACTTCAAATCGTGGGAAGAAGATAGGAAAACGCTAGAAAAGATATTAGAAAACAAAGTAGACAAATCTACAATTATTATAATATGCCTGAGTGACGAAAACAAATGGAGAGTACTAAGAAACTATGCAAACGACAGTACTGAAAAAAAAGATAGAAGAGTTAGAAGCTTGAGATTTAGGTAAACCAAAATGGAAGAAAACACTCAAATTAAAAGCCACAAAAAACAAAGGAAGAAGGAGCGAGAAGCTAAATGGAAGCAAAAGAATATGGAAAAAAGTAATAAAGAAGAAAAAAAAAACAAAGAAGGTCAAAACAACTATGCCTGCCAAGCAATGGAAGATAAACAGAAAGACAAGAGAAGAACATATACTAAAACCCTAGTACCAACAGAAATTGCAGAAATAACGAGGAAAAAGAGAGAACTGCTCAAGGAAAATAAATTGACGAAATTGACTAAACAATTTCCAAACAGACAGAAAATGCAACTTTTGAAATGGTCAAAGTATATCTGGCAACTAGGGAACACGAAGAACTAATCCCAAATGGAGATTCAAGAATCTCACTAAAAGTTAAACTGGCAAATATAGGACCACCAAAAGGGATGCATTTAATGGAGCTGCACAAAATATTTATGAAAGAAAGAAGATACAACAAGGAAGAAGTTAATGAAGATATAGAAAAACTAAGAAGATATCTAAGGACAATGCAATATCTAGGCTGAATAACACAAGAATGGGAGAAAAGAGAGGAGAATGCCACTGTAGAAAGTAGGACAGAAAAATAGGGTATAGGGAGAGATGGGCCGGGGACAGCATGTGTTGCCGCAGCAGACTGCGTGAATTCCGCAAAGCCGAAACCTGCTCACCTAAAACTAGTACCTCATTAGAGACAATGACTAGAACAAATTAACAGCAGGACTTACGCAGAGAAGAAAACCGAAAGGTATTGCCATGCGTTAGTTATTCTCAAGTGCCACTTGTTGAGGCCAATACCTCACTACGTCCTTTAAAAAAAAAAAGAGATGATGATTAATTCTGACTCGACGTCTAAACAAACAAAATTGGCCTTTGGAATCCAAACAAATTGATTGATCAGTGCATTTATTTACCTAATAAGTAAAGTATACAAGGTAACCGCAATAAATTCCTGGCCTACTACATTTCTAAAAACATCAGACGAAATGTCAAATATTGTCAGTAAAGTGTGATATTTTATTAACGTACATGTGCAATTTTAACTCTCTACTTTAATTAGTCTTGAAGTGATATCCAGACAAACGACACGTTAGGTTTCATCAACCAGATTTGCAAAAAAATTAGTACCGAGCAATCATCAAATTTTTCACTTTGAAAGGTCTTACCCCTCATCAAATTAAATAAAGATTGGATGGCGTATACAGTAAAGATTAACTTTCTCATCAACCCCAACTAAAAGTGAGAAAATTATCAGCAATGTTAGGGCTATCAGATACATCAATTCGACAAATACTCCATTTGGGTGTAAATAAAGTGCAAGATGAGTCCCAAAACTTTTGTCTGCTGTTCAAACACGACATCAAGTTGATTGTGCTCGATTTTTTATAAAGTTCTGTGAGGGGAAACAAGAAAAAGTTCTGTAATCTATCGTTACGGGGCATAAAACTATGGTTTTGTGTCATAATACTCTGTCCAAAAGGAAATCCATAAAATGGCGTCGTGCAGGTAAACCACTACCAAGAAAAGCCAGGATAACCGAGTCAACTAAAAAGATCATAGCCACAATCTTTTGGGATTGGGCATCTTGATGATTAATTTTATAGAAAGAAATTCTACGGTGAATAGCGCTTATTTTGCTAATTTATCACATAGGTTGAAGAAATTTTTTTGAGCAAAACGTCAAGAAAAATTAACTAAAAGAGATAGTTTGTTGCACGACAACGCACCTGTGTACACCTTCAAAATATTATTATGAGAGGATAGAATTATTAATTAAGCAATGTGTGTTGAGGTTAAGAGAAATTATATTGAAAAATAATAAAACATCTTTTTCATAAGTGCAAGGTATGTTGAGTTGGTACTCGGATTGGTACTATGTGGCATACATCTTTAAACAATTTCCAAATAAACAAGATATAATTCACTTTAAATAATTTAGGAAACTCAATATTTTTCCGCATGTTTTTGTCGTACGGACAAAGCTATAGATATAGTTGATGAAGTTGACCGTTACTATGTAATAATTCATAATACAAGATTAAATAAAACAATTACTATGTTTTTATATCACTATTTATTTTGTCACACTATGACTTCAGTTTTGACTGAACCTCAGCCTTCTTCACACAATACAGAATTTATGTATTGTCTGAAGAAGGCTGAGGTTCAGTCAAAACTGCAGTCACAGTGATTCTGTTGACTTTGACTTTATATTTCTTTTATCTCCTTCACTACTTGCGTCCATCTTTCTTTATTTCTGGAGATGTGTGCAGCTTGATGACTAGAGCTACTTGTTGCTTGTTTTATTTGATCAATCCATCGCAGAGGCAACCTACCTCCTGCTTTTTTTCTTTTCATTATGCCATTAAAATTAAAGAGAAAACATTATCCAACTATGCATCAAAAATAATCTAGTAGTAATAAACACCAAATTCAAATACAGAGAAATACACAAATCTACAAGACCACGACCAGCAAACAAACAATAAACCAGAAACAAGAAATCAATCATCAAATACTACCTAGTTAACAGATACAACTGGTACAAGAGCAACTACACGGAACTGCTCTCTACATTTAACATGACCAGTTTTAAACAAAGACGTCTTTATTTTGACGTGACACTAGTTTTTAAAGTGCTTTGTGGGATTATTGATTGTTCTGGCTTACTTAGCTCAATTAGTATTCATGTCCCAGCTCGAGTTTTACGTAATGACTATTTATTTCATATACCGTATAAACGTACAGATTATGCGCAGCACTCTGCATCTACACGTATTTTGCGTAACATCTTGCGGTACTATTATCAGTTGAAGCTTCATATTTTCTAATTAACTTACTAAAATGTTCAACATTTTTACTTCAATGTATTACTACTTACATCCCAAAGTTAGAAATTTTTTAATGAACAATCAAACAACATTTACTTTTTTAATCATAATCAATTGCCAATTAATGTAAGCTTTTTTTCTATCTTTATAGTATTCATGTTTAAAAATACAAAAATTAATTGATTATGAATGTTTTAAATCTGGGATTTAATTAAAAACATATTAAGGAGGGAAAATTGTTACACTATTATAAGGATTCACAGAATAAAACGCCTGAATATAATTGAATAAATTTTTTACACATAAAATAGAAATTAACAAAAAAAAAGTTTTTGTTTAAGGCTTCATTATTTTTTTTTAAAATTTCATTTAAATGCAATTGTTAAGTTATTAGAATTTTTTTTGCAATCATGTATATCTACAATTGCTTAAGCTTAAATCAAGTATTGCAGTTGGTTATAAAAATATAAAATTTTCAACGCATCCATACTAAATTTAGTTAAATTCGATCTAAATCAACTAAATTTTGCTCTATAACAATGTTACTGTCTAGCAATTCATAGAAAATTGGGCAGAATATATACTTTCTTTGAAAAGTGTTATGTAATTTTATATCAGACGGCGTTTAGACCATTCGTTGTAATGTTAATGAATGCAGGTGCAACATCAAATTTTATATCCAGTTCCATAACACAAAAACTTGGAATTCGAATGTCTGAAACACCACAAACTATAAGTGGTATAGCTCAAACTAATACCAATCGGAATCATCTGCACTAAAATTGCATCATGAAATGCAAAGTTTAAAAACACAAACACATTTATAGTGTTACTTTGCCACAAGAAGATTTGAAACAAGATAAAATTATTATCGCACGACATATTTATCTTCCAAATTTTGGAATAGAATATTGGGTTATTATTTATCCTAGGAATTGCTGCAAGTAGAAAAAATAGATGTGGAATGATAAACTTGTTTAAGACAACGATATGGTGGATTGCTACAGGAAGTATGACGGCCATTAGCACCATTCCAAATGAAATCAGCAGTAATATCGCTCAACTAACTAGACTACATGAAGATGTCAAACGGTTTTGGGAACAAAAAGAAATAAGTCCAATACAACATTTAACTCCGCAAGAGAAACAAGTAAAATATTATTTTAATAAAACAATTAATCAAACCGAAGAAGGAAGATTTATTGTGAAACTACCTTTTAAAGACAACTACAATATACAATCAATTGATAAAACAAAAAGTATTGCCACGAGAAGTCTATTATCTATAGAAAAAAGGATTATCAAAAATCCACAACTTTGGGACCAGTACAATAGTTTTATTAATGACTATACTATTAAAGGACACATGAGAGACGCAATCTCTACTGATGTCACAGGATGATATTTACCTCATCATGCTGGTTTCAAAAATTCTAAAACTCAAGTAAACGATACATTGATGGTTGGACCTACTCTGCATTCAGAATTATTTTCAGTTCTGCTCCGATTTAGAACTAAATTATTAACAAAAGAAGGTATTATCTTTAAAAAATGGGTGAGCATTGTTCCATCAGTTATTGAAGATGTGGACAAACATGAAGGTATTATGCTTACATTCAATAAAGAAATAATAGTTAAAACATTAGATGTTCAATGGAATTTTAACTCTGATTTAGTTCTATCACAAATGAACTTCAGCAAAAACAACAAAATAACAAAAAGAGTAATACTATCCGAAATTAGTCAAACCTTCAATCCATTAAATTTATTGACTTCCGTTACTGTGCGAGCCAAGATACTATTACAAAGCCTGTGGAAAGTAAAATTGGAATGGGACAAAACCGTTCCATTAGACATATATACAAAATGAATAGAATTTAAGAAATCTTTAAAACACTTACATCAAACACTTAAATAAAATTAAAATTCCTTGTTATATACTTGATTCTAAACAAAAAATTGATTCCATCATTGCATAGAATTTGTGATGCAAGTGAAAGGGCTTATGCAGCATGTGTTTATGTAGTAGGCCATTATGTTGCTGAAACAAACTCTTCTCGACTTCTTTGTTCTAAAACTAAAAGTGCTGACAATTCCTAGGTTGGAACTATGTAGAGCACTACTTGTTGCTGAGTTAATTAAACGAGTAAATGAAGATAAACACCTACCAATTAAATCCATAATTTGTTGGATTGATTCTACGATTGTATTAAATTGGATAAAAGCTACACCTGCTCGTTGAAAAACATATGTGGCCAATCGAATAGCAAAAATCCAATCAGTCACGTCAACTAAGCAATACCGTCACATTTCCACAAATGACAATCCTGCTGATTTAGCGTCAAGAGAAATCAAAACACTGAATATATAAAATGTCATTTATGGTGGCATGGGTCCACTTGGATGATTAGCAATAAAGAAAATTGGAACAACCAGGACCAACAGAAAAACCAAATTATTAGTGCTCATCATACTACCATTTCTCTGATTGGTCAAATTTACATAAGATAATAAGGATTATGGCATATATTAAACAATTTGTCTACAATACTAAGTCGTCAAAGTATACAATTAACCATGTCAGCTGTTCCACAAAAATATTGGCAGCTGCAAGCTAGAGTAATCGTTAAAGGAATCATCAAAAGATGCATTAGTTGCAGCAGGATTAAACCAGTAACATATATAAATTCTCCAATAAGCGCTCTTCTTGTTGAAAGAGTTACACCTGGACGACCATTTAATGTGACTGGTGTAGACTATTGTGGACCGCTTATGGTAAAAGAAGGATCAAGACGTACACAATAATTACGAAAATTATATGCGTCAATATTAAATTTATTTGTTTTGCTACTAAAGCAGTGCACATCAAACTGGTCTCTTTAACAGCAAAATGCTTGATTGCATCATTAAACCGATTTACTTTTAGACAAGGATGTAAAAAAAAATCTACTCTGATAATGGAACAAATTTTGTCGGCACTAACAATGATCTCAAGAGGTTTGTCAAAGCTGCCATTCAAACTGATGAAATCTCTGGTTATTTATCAATCAAAGGTATTACATGGAAATTTATTCCACATCGTGCTCCCCATTTTGGTGGAATCTGGAAAGTAGCAGTAAAGTCTAGCAAAAATCATTTAGTTTGAACCATTGGAAATACTAAACTAATATTTGAAGAAATATATACACTTTTGGTACAAATTGAAGGAGTTTAAACTCACGACCACTAATGCCATTGAGTAAAGACCCCAATGATGACCTCATTGATTCCAGGTCATTTTTTAATTGGTGACCTCAATACCACAGCCATCATTAGAACACATACAAATTGGTAGATTATCTAAACGGCAACACGTAAGTTATACATGAAGGAAGAGTTTTGGAAGAGATGGAGAAAAGAGTACCTTTATACATTACAACATCATTCATCGCATCAAGAAATTCAAACCACACCTCAAATTGGACAACTAGTTTTAACTAAGGAAGAAATTCATCCACTTCATTGGCCCATGAGTCGTATAATCGAAATAATATCTGGCCGAGATAAGGTAATTAGAGTGGTTAAACTTAGAACCGCCAACGAAGATAAAATAGGAGCTGTCAAAAGGCTATGCCCATTACCAACAGATGTAGACGTATAACTATTGATCACCTGTATATGTTGCATTGTTTTATTTTTAACTGTAACAGAAGACCGGTGATTTTCCTGTGCTGTGCATCTTTGATTTAAAAATTTATTTAACTGGACTTTTATTAGCTTTTTAATAAAATTTCCCAATCAGCAACGGTTTTAACATCTATTTTCCTTAGTATTATGTTGATTAACAGATTGTCCGACTCTTTCACTGGACATACTGATGCATCTTGTATGTAAGCTGTCGCAGCGTCTATTAATTTTCGTAAAACTTTTACACCTTCTCTCTGATAGTCCCAAAAAACATCTATATTTGCTATAACAATTCTTCGTTTGTTTTGGAATCGATTGCGTAATAATTTCCATGATTTGACATAATTGTCACCAGTAATTGTAAGACTGCTTATAACTTGATACGCAACTCCTGTTACACTACGCTTTAAATATTTTAGTTTTGAAATAGAAGATAATTGAGGATTATTATCAATTAATGATTCAAATGAATCTATAAATTTAAAACAACATTCTAACTGGCCATCAAAAGTCGGCAATGTAATTGATGGTAACAAGACTTGTTCACGCTTTACAGTGCATTTGAAGATACTTTATTTTTGTTTAATCAACGCTGTATTTCTTCAACTGCCTCATAATATTGGTCTTCTACTTCAATATATGATATATATATATGATTTTCTGGATCTTTCAATTTTGAATTGAGTGTCTGGATAGCTTCAAATGCTGTATGTCTAATGCCTCTGGATGATCTTGTAAATATGTTTGCACTTGAGTGATAGCGCCTTTGTGTTTTTCTCTCTGTCAACGATATTCTGCAACTTCAACAGCGGACATGAAATAGATTTCAATTAATGCTTCAGTATTAACTTTACTTAATGTTTGTTTATTTGTTACATATTTAAGTTTGGATAACTTTAAATATTATCCGGTTTAAAGGACCATTTGTTTACGTGTTTGCACGATAATTAATATATGTAAGTTGTTCCCAATGATCAGGAAAATAACACTACTTGTTTAGTTCAATATGATATCTATTGAGGTGAACGATAATAACTGACAATTGTTATTTTTTTCTATGACATCATACAATTATTAAATTCAAAGCAATCTTATTCAAATTATTATCTACTTTATGATGATTATTAAAATATTAGTGACGATGAGATCATAGAATCGGCAACATTGCTCTTTTAAAATAGAACAAAGATTTTTATTATGAATTAAAAAAAATTCTAAAGCCAATAGACAAAAAATAAATAAGAGTTGTATATAAGAAAGAGTTTTACAGCAAGAATTTTTTGTTTGTTTCACACCTTCCTGTGTTAATAAATACTCAAATTAATACAAATTTACGATGTATTCAATAAAAAAAAAAATTGTGCCAATATTTAGTTTTTTGATAAATTGTGTATAGTTTTAAATTGCAGATAAAAGTGGCAAATCTAAGAAGAATATACAAAAGTACAAAATTTAAAGCATTAGTTATAGTAGCATATTTCTTAAATTAAATCTTCTCTTCCTTTTACTACCAAACTTAAACCGCGCCTCATTTATTATTATTCTAAGATAAACATAATAAAAATGAAAAATTTCTTAATAATTTCGATTTCGATACTCATTGCATAAAGTCATAAAATCCATATATTGCAACAAAAAATCTTACAAAAACTATTCAGAATGTTATTGAAAAATATGTTCCATTCTCTGTTATTAAACTAAAACACAAGTACTTGATTGCAATTCCGACAAAATAGGCAGTTTATACAAAGCAAAAAGCATTTAGGAAACACATCAGTAATCATTCCGATTAGACTAAACAGAATCGAAATAATCAAAACAATCTAGTTAATAATCCAAAAAAATACAGATTGTTTTGCCAACCAATTTGCATATAACTCTAGTATAAATCTTTCTATACTATTTGCTAGTGTGTCAAAAGATATCTTTTTAAACTAAATACTAGAAAAACATCAAGTATAGATGACATTTCATTTATTATTCTTAAAACATTTGTAAATGAATTAGCTCCCATTTCCCAAATTGTTGGAAAATTGCAAATGTTTAACCTATACCTAAAAAAGAAAACAAGTCTGATTCTTCAAATTATAGACCAATTGCATTATTGTCCAAAATGTTAGTTTTGTTTAAAAAATATATTAATTTCTACATTGTCAAGATTTTAGAACAACATAAATTTATCTAAGATACTCATTATGGATTTCGATCAAAACTTTCAACTATTTTAGACTAACATGAAGAATCTTGCATCCTAATCTTATCAACAAGCTGCATTGTAAAGATACATTTTTTGACAGTAGAAAAACTATTGTTAGAATTGATGACTGCAAAATTATAAATGCTAGTGTTCTTCAAGATTTTGCTCTTTTGCCAATTTTATTTTTGATTTACATTAATCAACTTCTTTAAATAACTAAAAATTATATTCATAGTTTTGCAGACAATAGCACACTTCATATTTTCCAATTACCAAATCTACAAATATGAAAGAGCGTCTTGAATCTTCTATGATACATTCATTATCTTGCAAAGTAATATGGAACCAACTATTATCTCTTAAAAATAATTAAAAATATAGAAGTTGGTTGAGTGACTCTTTTGTACCAGCCAAAATATGGTGCTTCAAAACTAAGTTGATCTGTACGCGTATTTTTGTAAGACCGCTTTGAGTTACCACATCTTAGAGCATGAAATTTTCCGCAAGTTCATAAATTATAACAAAACTAATGGCCTTTTTAACGTGCATGCATCATCGAGACAGTACACGAAGCTACAAACGTTTTCTTTTTTAACCAAAAAAAGACGTATTCATCACAACACATTTGAACACACTAGAACTCGAGTCTCTTGGTTAGTTTCTAGTTTAAAATATATTAACATTTTTTTTTACCTTTGGTACAGTTTGTTGCAATACTAATACAGAATCTAATGCCGTGGCTCCATGAAGTCTCCTACTCCAAAACACCTTATACTTTTGAATTGGTAAATCCGATTGAGGCGGACTCCATTTCAACTCAGTATGTAATGATTCATTAAATCTCCATAACGGACCGACGATTACATTTTGTGGGGCTTTAGGTGGTCTTGGTCCTTAATAAAGAAAACGATTATTAATTAGTTATTCCTAAGCAATAACAAAAATTAATTAATATATTAAAGTAACGTTAAATTTTAATTAATAATTTAATTCACCAAAATAATATTAAATGTTGTCTTGAATTTTACGGTAAAAAGTTTTTATGCAGATATAATTAACAAAAACCATTAAGAGTTAATATAAATTGCGTTGGAGTTTATTTAATTAATTCTTTGTGGGGAACAAATTATATTACTTTAAGAAAATTTATTATAATTATCTATTGAAACTCATACAATATTTTTTCTTTTACTGTATACCTGAGAGAAATTATTGTGTTGTGTAAACAAATATGATTAATTGCTTTCTTATTTAAGAAAACATAATACTAATAATACTTTTGACAAACCGTATATTATAATTTTTAACTTTCAAGATTAGTTTGTTTGGTAAAGAATTAACAATTTTGACATCTAGATAGCTTCGTTTAGT
This sequence comes from Tachinus rufipes, assembly GCA_963932245.1. NCBI lineage: Eukaryota > Metazoa > Arthropoda > Insecta > Coleoptera > Staphylinidae > Tachinus > Tachinus rufipes. The sequence continues at coordinate 34,514,284 of OZ010746.1, read as the reverse complement.
ATTAAAATAATTGTACTGTTTTTTTGTTAATTATAAAATCTGGTGTACACCACGAGCATTAATATATGATAATATATGATAATGCTCATTATTATGCGCTTCCCGCATAAATGATTATTATATTATGAAATCAATGTTTATAAGATATATAAGTATTTTACCTGCTTGTGCAATGTATGACACATAATCAGAAAATCCTTTAGTACCATTCGCATTAACAGCAGCAACTCTGAATTGATACCATCTTCCCGGTTTAATGATATGTTTCAAAACAACGCCCGACTTTGTCGCCCTATAACATGGCTTCCAGTGACCCATGTGGGATTCAATAAAATATTTTCCAGTATAATGCCTCTCTTCAATTACATAAATAACCATTTTGTCTGACCTCCTTCCGATTTTCCATTTTATATAAAGCGAACGCTTTCGTCTATCTTTAATTGTTATATCCATAGGTATATCCGGAAGACCTAGAAAAAAATTATTTATGAAAAGATTAAAAATAGAAATGTTGAAAAATATTAAATTATAGTTTATTAAATAAATTCAGAAAGTATGATCTGCCCAATAAAATGACGAGAAGATATTGTAAATTTATTTACTGTCAGCATGCATACATGATATCATGATTTGTACTGATATTTTAAAATAAACTTTCAATCTTATAATAAAGCTAATATGAAGTCATTCAAAATGTGTATTCGCAATTCATTTATGCAATCTCATAGCAACTTCCAAAATGTTGAATAACTAAAACAATAGAAAATTAGTAAATGATCGTAGAATGGATGTGTAAACAAATCATAGTAAAGCAACAACATGGCTTTTGCAGAGAGTATAGTATAGCTACAACAAATTTATTAGAATATGTTTCATACTTGCTCAGTGCTTAATGAAAACTTTCTAAAAGATATTTGAACCATTCAAACATGCATCTAATATCAACATTATATAATAATAAATTAATTTTGTAAAATAAACAAAAGACAATTTTTGGTGTTTCACAATAAATTTATTGTGGTCCCAATACTAGAGGAATTTTGATAATGACAATAAAATTGCGCTAAAAATTAATTTTTGAGTACAAATTCTAAACTAAACCTGTAGCTGAAATCGATTTTAAAGAAAATTTATGCTCGTGTATACTAGCACAGCCAAAAAACTATAAAAAGGACTTTTATAGATATTTCCTAAAAAGTTCTTCGTAAAAGATTAATTTTAAAATTATATTAACCTTATTGACAAATAATTGCTAATGACTTACTTTTACCTCCTTAGTTAAAATAATTATTTATTACAATTGTAATTTTAGTATGCCAATTTCAACGCTAATTGAGAGTTTGTTCAAAATGCATTATGCTTATGCTTAGACGCGTATAGGCTGAACGCCGTAGCTAAATCTGAAGAAAAACATCTACTATGAATTAAGAATAACTGAAAAACTAATTCACCGTGTTGCCATTCTAGTTGAAAAAAGCAATTTCACTTTTTGCATGTTTTTAGTATTATGTACGAAATTTCAAGTACCATATACATCAATCACCTGCTTAAAATATTTGCCATTTATTTGACTAATTAACACATTAAAATCGTATTTACTAAGTTACTAGACCAAAAATTTACCGTGTATTGTAACTAACTTTGTGGATAACACGGCACAACTTACGCAGCTTCTGCGCGAAGAAAATTAGTAAAAATAACGTAATCAAAAACATAAAAAAGGTTTTTTTTGGTGCCAAAGGTATAAAAGTTTTAAAACTTGGCAAGAGTGTAGATTTGAGGGTTCTAAGTATGGTGTTAGTTTTGAAACTACAAAATCTGCCGCTTTAAAAAAAATGCAACCAAAAGCAGTTTTCAACTACATTGCTGTGTGTTTTATAAAATAAGTTTTTATTGAAAGATGGAGTTAATAAAATTTGTTTTATATATATTTCATTTTTTGAGTTACAGGGCCAAATTATAAGACAATTGTTTTAATGCAAAAAATGACAATTGCGCCCAACTTTATAACAATTATCCGACGATAAGCGTAGTCTGTTACTAAACATAACAAAAAACTTAATGAGCAAAATGTGACTGCGCCCACCCACGGTGCTAGCTGTCTCAAAGGCAGTAGAGGAATTACCAAGAAACATTTACAAAAATTAAAAAACCCAATTCGACGACCAAAATATAGAATATGTCGTAAGAAGCTTGACAATAAAATAAAACGCGTCCGTAGCAGTAAAAGCGCGCTACCGCAATAACTGCTTGAAAAAATTACACAGACTCTCCCAACCAAAAAATAAAAAAGCCAACAGACCACAAACGTCAATAAAAAATAATTTCGATTTTTCGTGGATGAATTGATAAATGTCATCAAGAGTGATTACCACACATACCCAAGAACACTGAAAACGCCAAGACCAAGAGCTAGTTTTTTGTGTTCAGCAAGCACAAAAGTCTGTACCCGTGGGTTAGCTCTTATTCCGCAGACATAGTCTAGAGAAGCTAAGCTATCAATTACAGGCAAAGAAAATTTCATCTTAGCCGCTAGATAATTTAATACTTAAAGCACTAATAAACAGTTGTCAATTTTTGTCACCACGAATATTTCGTTAATGCTCCAAAAATGTAAATTTTGTGTATCATCCACCAGCCATAGTTGAACGACCTTAAGTTGGTGGTGGGGTCAATTGCGGTTCAGGTTTGGCGGAGAACGGACGTGTTACCGCATAATTTGTAGCTATGTAGCTTAGTGAAAAATTTTAATAATTAAAAAAATTAATAAATAAAATAAAAGACAGTAGTGCACTCTAACAAGTAACAATTAGTGCTTGATGGTGAAAATGTAGTGTAATTTATCAAGTGGAACTAAAACTAAGAAAAAGGTGCGGTCGTGTTAGGAATACACTCGTATCAAAAAATTGTGATACGTGGTGTGTTAACGCAACAGGGCAGTGACCGGAACAATTAAATTTGCCGAGTAGTGAAATAAGTGATTTGCGTAAGAGCGTGTAAGACTGTCAAGCGCGAATATTAAGAAACGCTGCGCAACAAACCAAAGATGAAGAGGAAAGTAACAGTATCAAAAGGGGAAAAGAAATTGACTACCCAGAAGAAAATAATGAGAGCAAATGCAAACGCTAATGACAATGGGAGTTTTGATTAGAGTTGAGAGATCAAAAACATGCATGTCTAAATATAAAGATGAAAATTTAAAAAGCTGCCAATAAACTAGTGGCAGTCCTAGAAAGACAAGAGTTTGAAAAAACGCAAAAAAAAAAATTGAATAATACTAGACGTAAAGTAGGTATTAAAATGTCAACACAGACAGAAGATATACCTAATACATGCTAAAGATAAATACCCAGAACTAATAAAAAAAGAAGAAGAGGATGAAACGCCATACGTGGAAATAATTAAAAAAATAAGTGGAAAAAAATTTGAAAAAATACACATTATCAAACAGAAGTTTGAAACAAGAGGAAAAGCAGATATGAATATTCTAAAAGCAGTAGAAAAAGTCTCAAACAAAGCAAAACAGCTTGGTATAGAGATAATTGATATACCTATACCGACAGGATTGGCACCAAAGGAAGCAAAGAAAATTATAGAGATAGCTGAAACGCGATCACAAATGAAGACGACATTGTGCGTCCCGATACAACTGCAAACAATAACAACTAGTAAGCAAGGAGGGTGCAACTTACGCGGACCTATTAAATCAGGCAAAAACCCAGATGAAAGGAACGGTCTTTAAAAAGATAAGAAAAACAAGAAAAGGAGAGCTGCTACTAGTAAGAAAAGGATCGAAGACAAAAAAAAGAAATAAATAAAGTAAGAGCCGGAATGGAAGGTTTTAATGTAAACAGAGCAAATAATGACCCCACAGGAGAGCTAGTTTTAATCAAGGGTATAAGCCCGGAGACAAACAGAGAAGAACTGTTTGAAGAAATCGGTGGTAGAATGGGCAATAAAAATATCACAATTATACCTATAAGGATAGGGTATAGTGTGCCTAAAGATAAACCGGCTTTATTACTTTGATTTATCGGATTAGCTCATTAGTAGCCTCCTTGGGGGTGTATTAAATGTACGGAACGGTCTATTAAAATGTTACCTGAATGCTATAAAAGCAAGGATTGTATTAAAATTATTATTACATTTTCTGTGAACGGCTTGGTGATATATTTCGTTTATTTCTGTTTATAATCTGTGTTTTTCTTGCTATATTTTCCTATTAAAATAGCATCTTAATTTTAAATAATGTGGAGACCGTGGAATAAAGCTACAAAAGAATATAGAAATTGATGCATTGACAGTTCTGAGTATCCCTGTATCATTGTATATTTAATCCCATTGAAATGATATGGTCGAAACTATAACAAAATGTGAGGCGGCATAGTACAAATCCAAAATTCAGAAGTGGAATTGTGGATTTAATAAGGACGGAAGTAGATATAATTTCTCTTCAAACATGGAAAAATTGTGTGGATCACACAATTAAAGAAGAGAATATTTATAGAAACAAACATGTAGTTCCGATAATAAAATCCGAAAATAATAAATATAGGAGCCAAATCAGATAAAACTGATACTGATTCGTTTAATTTATTATTATATATCATTATTGATATTTTTTTAAATTAATTTAATTATTATTATGTTATGAATTTGTACATCTTTTCATCTATATAAATAACTTATTTAATTTTATGTTTTTTTTTTCTTTTGAAAAAAATTGTTTTACCCTTTTAGTACAGATATAAAAGAGATTGTTAAGTACTCACTTTTTGGACCCCTAATGAGCTAATTCGATAAGTAGCCAATTGTAGTAATAAGGAATATTGCATAGAGTGTACAGTAACAAGACACAGAACACGAGCAAAAAGATGCCCGGTCACATACAAAAGAAAAATGAAAAAACACAAACAAAAATGTATAATATCTTCCACACAAATCTTGGCAGAAAAAGAGAGGTGCAATACCTACTGATGTCAATAGCGGTAAGAGGAAAAATAGACATAATAATAGTGAGTGAACCAAATAAAAACAAACTAAGTGGGGAGTGGATAAAAGATAAGTGTAGAGATAAAGTAGAAAGATGGGCACCCAGAGAAGAAATAGTGTGGGCCGATATAGAAAGTTTGATAGTATACAGTTGTTACATCAGTCCAAACTGCAAAATGAAATATTATCATGAGTGGAACTAGATCACAGCTTAAGAAAACAAAAAAATAAACAAATTTTAATAGAAAGCGATCTCAACGCAAAACCGCCAAGGAGATAAACCAACATTTGTAAGAGCAAGATCCAAATCATAAATTGACATTACCATAGCAACATAGGAAACGGTTGGAGTAGTAAAGGACTGGACAGTGACAAAAGAAGAGAAGGAAAATGGAACATAAGAGGGATGAACAGAGAAAAGATAAAAAGAGCTATGGAAGCAGAGGAAGTGACTGAAACAGGCCTACATGCCGGTGTCGCAGGAAGCAGTAGAAGTAATTGCGGCGACATTACCCGTAGATTTGATATTAGAAGAAAGATTAGGTATAAAAAAATGGTAAATGAAAGAACTAGTAAGCAAGAAGCAAAGAGACGAGCAAGAGAGAATATGATGGAGAGATGGCAGAGACAGTAGAAAGAAGGAAAAAAGGGAGACTAATATCAGAAATAAAAAAATGGACAGAAAAAAAAAACCGGAGACGTGTTACTATACAACACAACTACTCACCGGACATGGAGCCTTTGAAAAGTACTTACAAAAAATAAATAAAATAAGAAAAATGAAAAAATGTATATTTTGTTTAGAAGACACGCATGACGACGCAGAACATACACTAGTAGAGTGCGAAGCGTTGGAGGAAGATAGAAAAACGCTAGAAAAGGTATTGAAAAACAAAGTAGACAAATCTACAATCATTAAAATATGCCTGAGTGATGAAAACAAATGATGAGCACTAAGAAACTATGCAACAACAGTACTAAAAAAAAAAGTTTGAAGCTTTAAGATTTAGGTAAACCAAAAGAAAAAAAACACACAAATTAAAAGCGAGAAGTTAACAAAAGCAAAAAAATATGGAGAAAAGTATAAAGAAGAAAGAAGCAAAACAGGTCAAAACAACTATGCCTAACTTAATGCTTTTTAAAATTTCAGAAAATCTAGATATCACATTGTCATTGATAATACACTAAAATGGAATAATCATATTATCCAACTGTCTTCTAAGTTGTTATCTGTCTGTTACGCAATAAAGAATATAAAATATCAAATAGATTACACAGAAGTTAGACAAACATGTTTTGCAATGTTTCACAGCCATCTAAAATATGACGTTGCATTTTTGGCTGCACAACGTCAGAAAACCTGACTACTATATTAAAATTACAAGAACGCGCGCTTAGATACATAGTAGGAACCAAAAATAAAGATCATTGCTTACCTTTATTTGTTAAATATCAAATTTTGACATCAGTTTCATTGTTTATTTTAGAAATTGCTTGTCGTGTTTATAGATACAAAAATAGTATACCTCGTAAAAATAAAGTGCATCAGCACTATACTACATCGCATAAAGCCCTTCACCTTCCTAAACCAAACTCAAAGTTATGTCAAAATTCTATAATCTACCTTGAAATAAAAATATTCAATAAGTTGCCATTGCAATTAAAGGATCTTAATGTTTTAGAGTATTGACGATTTTTTTTAACATTAACCTTACTATGCAGAAGTAATTATAAATATATATTTTTTAGATAGTCATGTACAATTTTTACATTTTAATTAAATTTTTATTAGTATTTAAATTTTAGAATAAATAATATTAATTAGTATTAATTCTGTGTTATGTATGTACTACCTGTAATTATTGTAATTATTGTATACACTTATTGTGTTTTTAAAAATATATCTGTCTATCTATCTGCCAAAGAATGGAAGGTGAACAGAGAGACAAGAGAAGAACATATACTGAAACATTAGTACCAACAAAAATTGCAGACATAAGAAGGAAAAGGAGAGAACTGCTCAAGGAAAATAAGTTTACGGAATTGACTAAGCAATTTCCAAAAGTAAGATATGCCTTCTCGAGGTTGACAGAAAATGCAACTTTCAAAATGGTCTGGCAACCAGGGAACACAAAGAACTAATTCTAAATGGAAATTCAAGAATCTCACTAGAAATTAAACTGGCAAATGCTAGACTACCAAAAAGGATGCACTTAATGGAGGTGCACAAAATATTTATGAAAGAAAGAGAATACGACGAAGAAAAAGTTAATGAAGATATAGAAAAACTAAGAAGATTCATAAGAAAAATGCAAATATCTAAGCTGAATAACACAAGAGTAGGAAAAAAGAAAGTGGTATGCCAGTGTAGGAAGTAAGGCAGAAAAATAGGGTATATAGAGAGATGGGCCGGGGACAGCATGTGTTGCCGCAGCAGACTGCGTGAAATCACATTAGAGTCAATGACTAGAACAAATTAACAGCAGGACTTGCTCAGAGAAGAAAACCGAAAGGTATTGCCATGCGTTAGTTATTTATTAGATCCACTTGATGAGGCCAATACCTCACTACGTCCTTAAAAAAAAAGTTAGTAGTAAAAATTATCTTAAATAAATAGTCTAAAAGATTACTTTTTACAAGATGGAGTCTATAACGTAAGCAAGATAACATATTTTAAGAATGCTTTGTGTTCCGTTGAAACTATATTAAAAAAACATGCGTTGGGCATTTTGGCACAAAATTATATGATAGCTTCAAAATATTTAATTGTAAAGTCTTTTGCAAATCATGTACTTTTCACATAATTCAGCAAAAACTACAAGTGAATGTTGGAGTTTCTTTATCAAGAGTTTACTGACTTAAATCATTGGCAGATTATAAAAATATCTATTAATTAAGTAAAGAAAATAAATTGGGTCAAAAAAGTTGCAAAGTTTACTAAACTTTCTCCTATACGGGTTCCCACTTTTAAATTTGATAACTCTTAAGCTTTTAACCTAACCTAATCAAATATAGTGCCAGTAATTAATAAATACGTCCGACACAGAATATAGCGCCACCCGTAACCTAAAAGTAACTAGACAATCTAATCTTACTTCTAGTTAACCCAATATAGTCTAGACTAGCTCTGCGATGTATAAAAAATGTCTACTATTCCTTGTTGGAAAGTCAAAGTTAAGCTGAACCATGTCTAGCTGATTCACAGATACGTCCGTCGCAAAATATAACGTTACTCGTAACTGTATGCGTAGGTTATCTAACCATGCTTCGGGTTAAGCAAACATAGTCTAGGTTAGAGACGCTCAGATTTAGAACATCGGCAATCTACCTTAACAGTATTAGGCGGCAAGCGATCGAATAGGTCACTAAGTTTTAGTAGACCTAATAAAACCTAGTCACTAGGTAAAAATAATTGTTAAAAAATAAATATTTAGTGTAGTTTCATACAATATATGAAGAAATTTTAAAAATAAATTTAAGACGGTCGATTTAAAAACCTCTCGCGATCGACTGTTTGCGCTGAATTTTTTATTGTTTGATGAAGAAGCAGATAGCTACAGAGACATTATTCTCGCTATTACTGGAAAAACTGTCGGGCAAACATGTTCGCATTCTAATCGGATTAGTTCGAATCCAGTTTCTTGGCTTTCTAGAATAATGAGAAGAGCAGTTTTTTTATTGCCTCTTATTAAAATGTAGAAATTAATAAACGTTATTGCAATTTTTGTACGTATTGCAATAAACATTGTCGAATTTTTGTCGACAAATAAAAAGCAAATAATTTAATTTCAACATTTTCTTAATCATTTGTTTTTTTGCTAATTAATTATTTTGTAGAATAAAAATATTTTAATAATAAAGTATACAATTCTATCAATTTTTTTTTTGGTTTTACGGGCTGTAAAAATATGAAAATATTGAAAACCACACCACTTGATACTAATATAGTTATAGGTATATTTTCTGTTTAAGCCTAAAAACTAATTGCGCAAAATTACAATATTTATTTTATATATTCGTATCAAATCTACTTGAACATTATGAAAAATTATCTGTAATTAAATTATTAACAATATCCGCGTTATGAATCATATTAGAATATATTGTTTTTGATCTATTATTAAACTATGTTGCTTATCGATGACTAACTGATCTAATAATAGCACTGTGTACAGCAATCCGCATTTGGAATGAATCATATTTCTTGTTAAATTTACGCACAAACGTATTAGGGTAAAGACGCAAAAAAATAATTTGGTGATCAATTCAAATCGATAAAATCGCATGTTACGGCACTGGTAGGTGTAACTGATTGATTTCAGCAGGTTAATGAAACAGGTTTTACATATTAAAATAATGGCCTAGTTTTTTCGGATCGGGGTAGCCGCAAGCTCCTTGAATCGCAATAGGACCACCGGGCTTACACGCATTATTATGTAACGGGTCAATATTTCAGCGGACTGCATGTAAACATGACATTGCATAACCAAAAAAAGATACTTCATCGCAAAATAATTAATGAAAAAAAAAAGAACAAAAGGAGTTTCATCTGTACATTGAACAGTTGTAAATTGTGCTGTGGATTGCATGAAAAAGATATTTATTTGAAATGATTTTTGTATTTTAAATGAATGGAAATATATGTGTTTAAAAAATTTCTTATTACTATATATTATAAATATGTTTATTTGCTATTATAACTATAATTAAGTCTTTAGCATTTATTTTCTTAAAACAAGCAAGATTTTAGATAGTATTTTTTGCTGCGTTAATGTAATGCATCGAACATAAAAGTACTTAACATATAACACGGTAGCTACCTTTTTTTAATACAATTTAAAGATTTTTTGAACTTCATTAGGACCTAACTAATAGTGAAGCTATTGCATGTCATTATAAAAAAACTTTTTTTTGGTAATATTTTATATAAAACTTTATCTTCTACATTTATAATGGTTTTTTTCTTTTCAGATTACGTAACTGACGAATGGTATTACGGAAGGCCCGCATATTAAACGCTCGTTTAGGTACAAGGAAGAAATAAAACAAGAGATTGATAATTCAATGAAGGATACGACAGTAAGTGAGCTTAACATTTAGCAGGAAAGTTGGACATGAAACAGTATGTTATACCAATATTTATAGACATGAGGAAAGCTTTTGATACCATCGACAAAAAAAAATTGATTAAAAAAATGGAGTTATTAGAAATAATAAACACAAATTTAAAACTGTTAAAAACATATATTAAAAACAGAACACAACGAACACAAATAAACAACTTAATTAGTAAAACAACGGAAGCAGAATATGGTGTACCACAAGGTGGAGTGCTGGCAGTAATACTGTATATATTATATATAAATGATATAAAAGGTTTTCCAATAAGAAGTTTTATTTTGAATAGCAGGTTATTTGGGCAATTGTCAATTTTGAAGCTATTATCTTTTGACATTTGACAAGTAAAAACTACGCCATTATTAAAAATGGAACTATACACGCTTTAACAACGCATTAAAATGATTAAAATTCACTACAAAAATTGTGAATATTTTTCAGTCACAGTTCGCAAAACTAAAGCACTTTTTGGTCGTCGTAAAGCACCTTCTCGGCCGGCAATGGTAAACTTGGTGGAAAAATTTGAGCTGTTGAGTCAAGTTTGTGATGTGAACAATGGAAACCGTGTGCATCGCTCAAAAACACATGGGAGTATTGCTGATGTAGCCCGTAGTGATGAAGAAAACCCAGGTTTGTCGATTCCTTGTCGATCTTTGGAATTAGACATTTCACAAACGACATTACACCGTATTTTGCATAAAGACTTAAGTCTTAAGGCCTTTAAAGTTCAGTTAACACAAGAACTCAAGCCAGTCAATCACCATAAACGTTGTATCTTCGCTGATTAGTTTCTTCAAATGCATCAAAATAATCCGGAATTTCATCGAAAAATCATCTTCAGTGATAAGGTCCATTTTCACCTCGGAGGCTACGTTAATAAGCAGAATTGTCGCATTTGGGGCTCGGAAAATCCAAGAATGATTGTTGAAAAGTCTTTGCATCCTCAACGTGTCACTTTTTGGTGCGGTTTTTGGGCTGGCGGTGTGATTGGACCCTACTTTTTCAAAAATGAGACTGGTGCAACTGTTACGGTGAATGGATGGCGCTACCGAGCTATGATTAATGATTTTTTATGGCCGGAATTGGAAATATTGATGTAGACGACGTTTATTTTCAACAAGACTGCGCTACGTGCCACACAAGCAACGAAACAACCGCAATTTTGCAAGAAAAGTTTCCTGACCGTGTTATTTCTCAAAGAAATTATCACAATTGGCTCTTGTGATTTAATACTTTTAGACGTTTTTCTTTGCGGCCACGTAAAAGATAAGGTCTATGCCAATGCTCTACAATTGATTCAAGACCTTAAAGATGAAATTTGTGAAGTTATCGAGAACATACAGCCGCAGTTGTGCGAATTGGTCATGGACAAGTTTATGAAAAGAATGTGTAATAAGACAAAAAAACACAAAAGATATTGACATAAAAATTGAAATAAATAACATACCAATTACTAGAACAAAACAGACAAAATACTAACTGATAAACTTACCTGGGATACACATATTAACAAAATATTAAAAGAAAGCGCATCAACAATAACAGCTGTATATAGAATCAGGGAACGCATAACCAAAGAAACGGCAATAAGTATATATCATTCACTATACTTAGCTAAAATTAACTATTTAATAAATATATGGAGAGAAACAACAAAAACAAACATACAAAAAATACAAAGACAACAGAACAAAATTTTAAAAATAATACACAAACTACCAAAATTAACACCAATAGAAGAAGTATACAAAATAATTAACAAAACAAAGATAAACAAAAAAATAAAAATAGAAAAATGCAAACTAATATACAAAATTAAAAATAAAGAAATTAAAACCAACCTCCAAATAAAAACCAACAAAGAAATTCACAAACATAACACTAGAAGAAGAAGCTATATACATGTACACACAACAAGGACAGAAAAGGCAAAACAAACAATACTAGGCAATTAACTAGTCACTTACAATCAACTGCCTGAAAGTATTAAAAAAACAAAGACTTATATAACATACTAACAGTTACGGGGTGTGTATGTACATTCAGTTTTAAATTAAATGCACCACCTAGTAAACATTGTTTTACCAAATTTCAAAATCATAACATAATGTTCACTGGGTGGTGCATTTCATTTGAAATTGAGTGTATATACAAACTACTACTTTTCAATTTTAAATATATAATATAATCTAAATCATTATGATTATAATACACACTTTTGTTTGGTTTGTATTTCATTTTGCTTCATACCAACGCTTAAGTTTTCACGGTTTTATACATGTCCAATTTATTGAAAAAAAAAACTTCTTTAAAAAAAAAAGTTTTCATAGTTTTAGTTAGTAATGACCTAATTGTGGACCGTGTAGGTTAAGTAATCTACTACCTTGAACGTTTTTTTGTCTATTTTTAATAAAATCAAATATTATGTACCTTACAGAAAAGTTGTATTACATTATACCAACACGTTATCAAATGTCCAACGCAAAATATTTCATAATTTAGGTAAAATAAATATATAAATTTTAATAAGAAGTTATTTATACTTCTGTAAATTTTCCAATCAAAGTCATCTTTATAATTAATTCAACTGAATTAATTAACTAAAAAACTAATTAATTAATTCAGTATTTTCTTTTAGGATGGAGCTGCTTAACTCCGACCCGACTGATACCCAGATCTTAAGCTTTCTCTACCTCCAGTTTTAAAAGGTAAAAAACACTTAATAGAAGCAAGACAAGAAGATCTACTGCTTCGAAAAACATGTTACCAGGATGACCAAGGACGAAGGATTATTATCGTTTCCAAACTCCATAAAAAAATCCTCCTCGGTCTGCGCAAAGACGGAAAATAAAAAAAAGCAAAGCCACCTTTAATGGTGCCACAATTTTGCTTATTGCTGTGACACTTTTTTTCATAAAGGTCTAGAAGCCCTCTGCGCTTTCTAAAGCTGCTGCAGGCAAATCCCAGCCTACCAAAACTACGGTCTTTCTTAAGAAACTTGCCGAGAATCTAGCAAATTCCAGCCTATCCAAACACATCACAAAAGATCTGATAAATGTCCAGCTGGATAGCAACGTCAACGCTAACAAAAAAAACCTCGCACATAGAGAAGAGATACACTATCGTGGCCAACACAAGAAGTCAAAGAAACAAAAGAATGAATTGGTCGAATCTTTTTTAATTTCTACACCACCTAGGGCATTAACCGGCTCAGCAAATCGGGCGTCTTTATATCCATCAAGGCCATCAACCAACAAAACCAAAAGCTCTTTAACTAGGGTAGCCCCTAAGGCACAGGCACCCACCTCTAGTTAGCCTAATAGCTCCTCAGGTCCTTCATCAAGTTGAAATGCAGTCTCTTTTGAATGCTGCAATTGCAACAATGTGTATTATTATACTTAAAAAACTTTAAAAAACGTTAGAATGAACGTGCTCAAACGCATCAAGGTTGATGCAGTGCAAGCAGAGTTTATTGCTCAAAGGTACGCTCCTTTATCAGTCAAACGCATGGGAAGGGATGGAAAACTTTTCTCCATTATTATCTCATCAAAAGTCAGTTTTTCTTCCGTTTGGCACAAGCAAGAAAAGATAACTTTAAGGAGATACTTACATCTTTCTTACATTTACTAGTGTAAAATTAAAGACATACAAATTGTCCGACAGTCTGTTTTTATACGTAGACGTAGTACAAGTTTTCCACAATTTCTTTGTAACCTCACTACACCCAATATTAGTAAAGCAGAAAGATTCAAGACCCACTAAGTGCCAAATTTCAAGAAATTTAAATAAAAGGGAGTTTAGTTAGTAAAGAGTTGTTTTTATTTATTCTTTAATGCATTCATTAAACTTTCTGGGTCTGTTTTTCTAATGCTACCGCTTTCTTTTTGGTTATTATTTCTTTGTTTATCGCTATTGCCTTGACCTTTTTGTCCTCTAGTTTTTTATTTTTGTTTTATTTTGTTCATTGTGGTTTTCCATTTTGTTTTTTCTTCAATTTTTTGTTTAATTTTTTTACTATTTTCAGTTGTTAACTTTAATATTGTCTTCAACCTTTTTTTACCTTTGGATGTTGTCTTGTTATACTTAGAATATTTGTACATAGTTTTATTTATAGATCTAATAAAAGCTTTTAATAAGTTATTTGTTGATAATAACTTGTTTTGCCTTTTGATAAAATTTTGCTTAGAAAACAGCCTAAAATCGGAAACACACTCTTTGAACAAGACGTCTACTACACATATGAAGATATAGAAAAGAATGCCAGAAGCATGATAGACTAGATAACATATACTCAGGAGATGGCAAATTTAGTACAACCGGTAAAAATAAGTAAAAACGCAAAACTAAGTACAAATCACAAACAAAGCTAACAACTAAACAAAAACAAAATCTGAAAAAAAGTGTTAAAAGTAAAAAAGTCATAGAAAAAAAAAAATTGGGAAAAATATGATCTAAGAATAGAGGAAAAGCTAACAAAACTGGAACAAGAAGAAAAACAAACCACATTAAACCAAAAATGACCACAATAAAAAATACAATAACAAAAAAAAATGAACAACAAAGTAAAAATTAAACAAAAAAAGCATACAAAAATACTTACAAACAAGGAAAAGTAAAGACAAAAAATCATACAAAATAAAAAGAAATGAATCTAAAAAGAATTCGGGGAAAAAATCCAATAACTAAGTGAAATAGATAAATTCCAGAAAGTAGTCAAATCTCTAATGAAAAATATGAAAAGTATTAAAGGTAAAAAAGGAACCATACATACCGAAACAGAAATGATAGTAAAAACATGAAAAGAACACTACGACAAAAATTATGAGCAAGGATCAACTCAAACAGTGAAACAAGAAGAAAAGAAAAAGATGAAAAACAAGCACACGTCAAAAAAACAGAAATAGAGAGTGGCAAAGTGGTAAACGCAATAAATGAACTGAAAACAAGAAAAGCGGCAAGACCAGCCGGAATCACGCTAGAACTAATCAAATATGGAGGTCAAAAAGCAACAGAATTGGATAAAAGATATATGCAACATAGCATAGAAAGAACCAACAATACTAACTGATTGGGAAACAAACACGCTGGTGCTAATACATATAAAAAAAAGTTTCACAGAAATTATAAAACAATATGTCTAGCAATAAAAGTATACATTAAAATTTTAGAAAGGAAAATAAGACAACAAATAGAACAGATACTAGAAGAAGAACAATAAGGCTTCAGGAGCAAAAGACTACAGATAACATAAGCGTAGTTCGGAAAACAATACAAGCAAAAATATAAATAAAACAATGCATAACTATATATCACCAAGATTACTAAAAACAATACAAAGTTTATACACAAAAGTAAGAGGAATAGTACAAATAAACGGCATAAAATTAATAGAGAATAAACAAGGAGACTGACTACCCATCACAGTTTATTATATACATGGATAGAGCATACAAAATCTACAAAGACAGAATACCCAAAACAGTATGAGGATACAAATAACTAAAAGCAATATTAATCGAAGCAGACAGTGTAACATAATGGCGGATAGACAGGAAAAGATGCAAAAACTAATAGACATATGGATAGAAAAAATAGACAGACTAGGCATGAGCATAAACACGGACAAAATAAAAATAATAAGGTGCAAAAAAAAACAACAACACAATACTCATGCAAAGGAACAAGATTAGAGAAAGTTAATAACTACAACTATTTCTAAAAATAGCCAACAAACATAAGAAAGCAAATAGACAAAAAAGAAATAAATTAAAAAATCAAAACAATATATACAGTGTGTTCACGGACTATACGTGTAAACATTTTTATTGGACATTTTTCGAAAAAAAGTCATTTTTAAACATTTCTCCTGCTTGATATATAACTCCAATTTTGTTGTCCAAAAAATAAAAAAATGTAACTTTGCAAAACAAAAATTTTATAAATAAAAAAATTGTTAAGCATCAAAATTATGAGCGTAAAATGAAAAATAAAAAATACAAAAAAAATATTGTTATAGGATTTATATTTTTTTTAAATTGAATGTTCTAAGAACAAAATTATGTTTATTTAACGTAAATAATGCTGTAGTCTAAATAACAGTCAGCACAATTTTATTTAACATTAAAACCTTCATACTCATTTTCCATCCTCTTTTAAAATTCATTATAAATATTGTGAATAATCTATAGCATCACTGTGGCAATAGCATCAGTAATTCTGTTTTTCGAAATTTCAAGCATATCTTGCAAGTCCGTGGCATACACTATACGATTAAAATAACAGCACAGAAAATAATCCATTGCCCTTAGGTCTGTAGACCGGTCTAGCCAATGTATTGATCCATTGATCATATTTCTTCTAAATTCTAAATTTTATTCATCCAATTGAAGCTAAAATTATTCACTAAGAATTTCCAAATAATAATTTAAGTTTAACCTGCATTCCAGGAAAAATGGAACAATTACTTTATTGTAGGTTAACGCACACTATACCTAAACTTTCTTAAATTTCTGACTGTTTGTACAAATACTAAAGTGTAGATTTTCTTTTGCCCAAAAGAGACTATTGTGAACGTAGAATCGTCACTAAATATGGTGGTGAAAATTACGGCGTTTAAGTATGCGTTCACCCATTAATAAAAAAATTCTAGTCGGTAATTGCCTTCTTGAAGTTTATGAATAAAGGTTGGTATGAATGCGTGAAATTTATTTGTAGACAGAATATTACATACGTGACTTTTTAGCTGATTCGCTCTTGTTCTCAAAGGAAGTCGGTGATTATTGTTAACTAATTCTAACAGTAAAATTGTTGCAGCATCATTTTCATTATAAGTCTTTTTCTCATGTTTTTAACTAAGACTAATTATAGAAAAAAAAAAAATGAGTAAGAGAAGTATAAAAAGAAAAAAGATTTCCTGGCTTCGTAATTTGAAGAAATGGTCCAACCTTACATTAAATGAACTAGTCTATTCGTGGATACACTGTATACAACAAAATCGTAATTCCTAAAGTGCTGTATTCCACAGAAGCAGTAACACAAAAATAAGTTAACAGCGATAGAAATGAAATTCTTCAAAAATATATCAAACGTCACCAAATTCAACAAGAAAAAAACGAGATACATAATAACAAATAAACTAGAAAAAAGCAACTAAATTGGTTTGTCCATGTAAGAAAAATTGATAATCACACATTAACAAAACAGGTAAAACAAACAACTATAGAAGGAAAGAGAAAACCAGGAAGACCCAGGAAAAAAATCTACAACAAATTGCAAAAAATAGCCAAAAATGAAGGAGATGGCTTAATAACGAGTACCCGATGCCCTAAGAGGTTAAAAGAAATAGCAAAAAAAGAAGAAGACTTTTGATAGATGGCAACCTTCTAGTTCATTTACTTATTTATCACAACGTCTATCAAAACATCTGTATAAGCGGAAATTTGGTTTTATCTTCTAGTGTAATAATAATAATCATTTTATTCCAATAGATCTTTTACAGATATAGGAAGGGTCAACATATAGATAAAATAGAATCATAAATAAACATATTAAAAAAACCTATTAAAAAAAAAATTAAACTAAGTCACAAAATACAGAATACAAAATACAAATTGCAAAATACATTAAACAAAATAAAAACACATGTATTTTATAAAAATAAAAAAAGCAACTATAGATCATCTGTTAAAAATTCATCAACTGTATAGTATGCTTTATTTAAGAGAAATGCTTTTATTGCATTTTTAAAGCATAAATTTTTTAAATGGGTTAATGACGTTGGTAGTTTATTAAATAGAACAATTGCCATGTATGTAGGAGATTTCTCATAACGCGTTGTAGAATGTTTTGGAACTTCTAAAACATTACCATGTCGTGTATTATATTGGTGATATTGATTTAATGTTTTGATTTTGGATAAATTATTTTTGGCATATATTAATATATCAAATATATAAACGCAAGGTAATGTCATTATTTTGCTTTTACGAAATAGTTCTTTACAATGAGCGAACGTTGTTTCATTACAAATATAACGAATTGCCCGTTTTTGCAATTTAAATAGGTTTTCTTTGAACCAACTCCCCATGCTAAGATGCCATATTTTAGTAAAGAGTGAAACCTAGTAAAATCAAACTTTTTAACGACGTTGGTCGATACAATTTTTGATAGTTGTCTTATTACAAAACATAATGATGAAGCTTTCTTGCATAAATAATCGACATGTATGTCCCATTTACAATGTCTATCAATATGTACCCCCAAAAACTTTGTTTCATAGTGTAAGAGTGATTGCTATTTTCTACTACATCTGTTAGGGTAAGTCAATTAAAATATTATTAAAAACAAACTATAACATCAGTTTTTTTTCAATATATGTATTTTATACAAGATGTAATACATAAATTTAGAATAGCTAAGTTCTTATAATTTTACCGGAATAAATTTGTTATGTTTAGCACGGAATTCAATAACTAAAAAAAAAGGCACCTGTCCTACCAATGGCTTAAGGCCTTTTTCTATTTATTTATAGCTGTGTAAAATCTTTTTGCTATTTTCCTTCTTTAATTTTAGTTTAAGTATAAAATACATTAAGCCTGCAACAGATGATATAAAGAGCAGCAAAACGTCATTACGGGCAGCAGCAATAATATAGGATACAAAAGTCTACGTTAGACTTTAAATTACAACCCAGGTTATAAGGATACAAGTGTTTGCTGCAAAAGACATGAACAAAGTTTATACCATCGACCAACGATCAACAAAAAAAAAACATTACTGTAATGTTTTCCTTCTCTGCTTTTGGATTAAGGTCCACCAATAATAATTTATGCCCATAAAAAGAAATAAGTACTGTCAATCCCACTTAGAAAATTGGACAACCCAACAATATAC
Organism: Tachinus rufipes; assembly: GCA_963932245.1. Classification (NCBI taxonomy): domain Eukaryota; kingdom Metazoa; phylum Arthropoda; class Insecta; order Coleoptera; family Staphylinidae; genus Tachinus; species Tachinus rufipes. The sequence goes on along the minus strand of OZ010746.1, from coordinate 34,495,282 downwards.
ATATTTCACCAATATTTAATAGAAAATGGTGTACCATTCTCATTGTATTAATTGTGGATGAGCACAAATTGCACTTGACATACGAATTAAGTCTACGTTGCTGTAAGCTAGACAACAAACTTATTGTATTATCCCCAAATACTACTCAAATTTTACAACCATATAATGTGGCCGTATTTAGACCAATAAAAATGAACTGGTAAAAAGTCGTTAAAAATATAATGCCAATAATTCGGAGCCAGAGTTTAATAAAGGATATTTTCCTTTGCTACACTTTTGTATAAAGTTGTTAAGGCAAAAACATTAAAAAATTGGTTTAAGACGTGTGTTTTAAAATCTTTGAAAAAAAAAAACAATAAAGCGTCAAAAGTGGGTTGAAAGATGGCTTTTTTTAAGTTGCTCCGATCTCAATTTGTTTTCAGATGACATTTACATCTTTTCAGAAATAAACGTTGTTAGATGGCGAGCGAGGTAGTGTCAGGGCAAGGTCCGGGTGCACAAAATTCCGATTCAAGTGATATAAACAAACTTGTTTGTGTTGAACGTTGCGGCAATAACGTTGTTAATGATACCCGTTGTGAAGTTTGCAATCAACCGTGTCATCCAGGATGCATAAAGAGGCATAAAACATACAAATTTTTCAGTGCAGAGTGACACATCAGATGAATTAACCACCATTGTCAAGGTCAAAGAAAGCATAAACATCTCAACTCAAATAGATAGCAAATAAATGCGTTATTGATGGAGAATAAAATACTGCTTGAAAATAAAATTAGAAGGTTATAATATAAATTATATAACATCGTACAAAGTAGTTCAAATAAAAGTAGTTCCAAAGCACCGTTAGAAAAGCAGCATTGACGACACGAAGTCGTCGTTTAGGTGCATTGAACATGAACCGGAAAACGAACAAATTAAAAAAAAGTTATAGCAATGTTACTGAAGGGGAAGTATTAGTGTTAAAACCTAAATCAAAGTTAAATCCTTCGAAAACTAGAAAAAAGTTAATTAATACAATGCAGCCTAAACTAATTATCAATTTTACGGTTAGAAACTCTATTAAAACAACAATGTTATCATGATTTGTAATGATAAAGAGGAACTACAAATGGTTCAACAAAGTTTAGCTGATAAAATTGGTAATGAGTACGACTTAATCAATGTAATAAAAAGGCAACCTAGATGTAAAATTTTACAAATTCGTAACAATGGTTAGTGGAACGACGAAGAGTTAGTGAACATTAGTTAATTCATAGATCTAAGGTAAATGAGTACAATAAGTTTAACGTAATTTTAGAATATGATCATAATACATTTAATTATCTAATTAAAATGAAATTAGTTAATGTTGGTTTTTCCCGAGTTAAGGTTTTGGAAGACTTAAATATAATTCATTGCTTTAAAAGTAGTAGTAGCTTAGGACATGTTTCTAATAGTTGTAAGGGAGAGATCACTTGTGGTAAATGCTCTCTCAACCATGATAGTAAAAACTGTACTGAAAGTGAACATTTTAATTGTATAAACTGTATAAAAAAAAATAAGTCATTGAAGTTAAAATTAGATATAAATCATAATAGTTATGATTCAAAATGTCCATGTCTTATTAGAATATCGGAATTAATTAAAAATAAAACCAATTATGGAGACAAAAAATAGCAATTAAATAAAAAAAAAACAGGGTTTTTTAAGTCACAAAGATGAGCTTTTTGAATACATAAAGCAATACAATTTACCACTAGTTATCTTATCCGAAACTCATATTACTAAAGATGTTAATTATTCCGAGACAACGCTGGAAGAATGCATTTCAATTGTTTGTGATTCACACAGTAAACACACAGGCGTGGTGATGCTAATTCATGGCGTCAATGAACATAAAATTTGAGCAAACTTCAACATTTTAAATTCTGTATAGATTTTGAGAATAAGTATATCAGAATATGAAGTATGGGCAATTTATAGATCACCATCAGGAAGCATTCCCTGGTTTATTGCAGAAATGGAAACGTTATCAATACTTATATTAAACGATCAAGAAAAGTAATTATACTGGGAGACTTTAATACACATGACTACATATTCTCAAATATTTCTCAATTGTATGAAAAACCATGGATTTGATCAAATAGTTAATCAGTACACAAGAGTAACACAAAGTTTAAAATCTATAATAGATTTAGTCTTCTGCAATTTTTGTAAAATTAAAGCACTGATTGAACGAGACCCTAAAATATCAGATCACTTCAATATTAGAATAAAACAAGCTCAATTAAATAATTTTGTAAACTTGGAAGATACGTTTAAAAATAGAAGTTTAAATAAAATTAATCACAGTAAATTCCAAAGTGACTTGAGATTTAAATACCAATGATTTTTTAAACGTTTTTTATAGTAATGTTATAAATAGATTAGATATTCATGCCCCTCTAAAAACATATACAAGTATGCTGTTTAAAAAGCAATGGTATGATTATGAAATCAAAGAACTTTGTCAACTTCGGGATAAATAGTTTGAGAAAGCATATTTATCTAATATTAATGATGATTGGATTGAATATAGAAAAAGTCGAAATATGGCTACATCAACAATTAAATTTAAAAAGAAAGCCTACTATGCACAGTTGATTCAACGAAACGGATATAACCCTTCCCAAATGTGGAAGTCTATGAAGGAAGTGACCTGTAAGAATAAAAACCAATCAAAAATTAGGAAAATGTCATTTAATGGCGCCTTTGAATCAGATAAAATAATTGCCAACAAATATGTATACAATAAATAGTACTACTATAAATGAACTTGTTGATTTAAATAATACAGTACAACTTTGGCAAAAAACAACAAAAAACCACTGTTTACTAAATAATATATTCCCATTTCAATGGAAAACATCACGTGTAGTACCTGTTCTAAAAAAGAAAAACACAATAAAAGCAGAAGAACATCGACCTATTAATATAGTACCATTAACAGAAAAAAAAAATTGGAAAGAGTGGTTTATGACCAACTAATGTGTGTCGAAGGACACAAAATATTAATAAAAAACTAATCGAGATTTTGCCATCATCATGCATGTGAAACAGCTTTGCAATTTGTCATAAATAGATAAAAAAATGCAATAGATAATCCCATAAAGAAAACTAAAATAATTGCTGTTTTTGTAGATTTTAAATAAGCATTTGAAGTAATCAACAGAAAGATATTACTCGCCAAATTAAATTACTTAGGAATTGACAAACCAATGTTGAAATGGTTTAAATAATATTTAACAGACCAAAAACAAGTAACATCTATAAATGGAGTGGAATGAAATGAATTATTTACAACACATGGTGTACCTCAAGTACAATTTTATGTCCACTACTATTTACGTTGTACATAAATGATATAAACGAAATAAGCTAGAATGACTTTGAGTACGTTAATTTGTTTGCGGATGATACCCTGTTGGTTGTGGAAGATGACAATATAAATGAAGGAGTTATAAAAATGAACGCTTTGTAACAAAAATTTGAAAGTTGGACAAAAAAAGAATTATTTAATTGTCAATACAGACAAAACAAAAGTAATGGTGATGGGTAATGATATGGCCAATCTTGATGTCCTAGTGTGTTTATGTGTTTATTATTAGAATATGTAAATGAAATTAAATATCTTGGTTTAATAAATGACAACAAATTAAACTTTAAAAGCCATTGTAAACAAGTTATCACGTGGATCGGGGCTACTAACCCACGGATTGGTTGCCGGCTCTGGGTCGTGGGTTTTACTTTAGGGACATGGGAGGATTGGGCTCCACTGGAATTATCCAGACATAAAACACTTAATAACACATTACAAATCTTTATTGTGTCCGCTCTAGCGATACTTAAGATGAGCACACACGTGCTCGTTGCGGAGAAGGAAACACACACACGTGTTTCCTGCTCTTTTGCTTTCTCAAAAACTGACTCTCTGAATCGTCTCTTCTCACTCCATAAGTGCAGGTAGCGCTGAAGAGAGTTTCAGCATATTCGCACTTAACACTTAACTACAAGCACTATTTACAATAATATAGGCCACACTCTACACCACATACAATTACCAGGTCACAACTCTCCTCTATACCCACACAAAGTTTTTTTTTTGCACTAAAATACGCACCTCCGTCTGATAGAAAGTGATTCTTTTTCCATACCAATTATCCCACATCAAAATTTACCGGCCGTCGCCTCAAGTTGTAATTTCGGGCATTTAGTTGTGATGCTTTTTGTATATTACTTCGAACCTTTCCGAAGATGGCTGGAAGTGTATCCAATTTTTTGGCAATTTCTTGCCGATCAGAAAAGCTAAACTGTGCATTTTGATTTAATGGTGGATATTGGTCACCTGATCTTATTAGCTCCCTGCCAAAAGTTAAAAAAGCCGGAGTAAATCCCGTAACATCATGTATACTGGTTCTAAGGGCAAAACTAAATTTTGAAAGATGATCATCACATGCCCTATGGTTATTTTTATCTTTAATGAAGGAGGCTGCCATCGTTTTTATGGTCCTATTATACCGCTCGGTAGGATTTGCTTGCGGATGGAACATCGGCGTATACAAAATCTTTACCTTATAAGAAGCACATATGTTTTTAAAGGTGGTACTTATGTATTGTTTTCCATTATCAGAGATTATACATTGTGGTATACCATATACCATAAAGATATTTTCTTCTATAATTCTCGTTATTCGAGGAGAATCTGCTCGCGGAAGAGCGTATAAAAACACATTCTTAGTGAACAAGTCACAAACAACTAAAATAAATCGGTTTATTTTACTTCCCATTAAATCGGTTGACAGGATTTGGAAAGGACGATCAATTTTGTGCTTCCCATTAGACCACCCGGTCTATCTTGTTTGACCTTACGAGCAAAACATACTACATAACGGCGGCAGTACCTGGCAACATCCGCGTACATGCGAGGCCAATAATATATTTCTGCTTCCCGCTTGTAGGTCTTAGCTATCCCGAGATGTCCCGCAGAATCCACATCGTGATTCTCAGCTAAAACTTTATTTCTAAGGCATTTTGGCACAACCGTCTTCCAAGGATTTTCAAAGCCTAGAGAGCACTTTGACTGCCGTACCAACTTAAACAATCTACCTCCACTCACCTTCTACGTTACAAAATCATCTGGGTTTTCAATAATTCTTTCTACCGTTCGTCGATACCACTGGTCAAAATCGTCATATTGAATCAATATAACCGCCAGACCCTCTACTTGGTGCTTTGGACCTGGTCTATGTTTGACAGTAAAGTTATATTGTTGCAAAATCATTAACCAGCGGCACAACCGGCCTGGAGGATCTTTCATCTCCCACAAAGATTTTAAAGCTTGGTGGTCCGTTATTATTATAAACTCCGTGGCTTCAATGTTACCTCTAAATTTATTAATTCCAAACAGTACCGCCAAACACTTCAGTTCCGTAGCTCTATAATTTTTCTCTTGCGCAGTAGTACTTCGAGTTGCAAATGCAATCACGCGATTGCCTTCGGAAAATTCTTGACTTAATATGCAACTTAAACCCAATTTTGACGCATCGCACTCTAATACAAATGACAGATCAAAGTTTGGAACGGCTAAAATTGATGCGGAGATGAGCTGTTGTTTAAAACGTCAAATGAGGTTTCCTGTTCTAAACCTCATCGCCAATGTCTTTTTTTCTGAAGCAATAAATCTGCGATACTACCCTGCTAATCCTATAAAACGCCTTATCTGTTTAGGAACAGGGAAGTTAACTATTGCTGTAACCTTTTTGTTATCTATGAGTAATCCGTTACTGTTGATTACATAGCCCAAATACCTCAACTCTTGTCTAGCAAAATGACATTTTTCTCGATTTAGGGTTAGACCAGCCTCATGTATCTGCTCAAATACCTCACTTATAATGTCTAGATAAGTTTTAAAAGTTTTAGTTATTATAATAATCTTATCGAGGTATTTAAAAACGTATGGTTCGAGTTCTGGTCCCAACACCTGGTCTATCAGCCGTTGAAAAGTACTTGAACTATTGTGTAACCCAAACGGCATTTTGGTAAATTGATATAGACCGCGTCCTGGTACCGCAAAAGCCGTAATCTCCCTACAAGATTGTGTAAGATCAATTTGCCAATAAGTTGCCGTAATATCGAGTGACGATATGTATTTTGCTGCTCGTAATCGATCCAGTATTGCTGGGACTTGTGGCAAGGCATATGGAAAACAATAGGAAAACTCCATGGCAAATGGCTGGGTTCAATTACCTTGAGATTTAGCATTTTATCTACTTCCAGATTAATTAGCTTTTGCATTGCAGATGATACGGGGTAATATTGTTGTTTAATCGGGTCTGTATTGCTCACATCTATGCGATGCTGCACTAGATTGGTACATCCCAGTCCGTTTCCCATTTTTTCAAAATAATACAAAATTAATTGATTTAATTGTTGCGTTTCTGTAGTTCATAAATTGCTGTCACTCATAGAACTTAAACAGCCAATCACCTGAGTTGGGAGAGAATACACATGTTTACCTAAATCCGGTATAATTCCAGATTTCGTCCAGAAATCTACGCCTAAAACTAAACTACAAACTAGACTTTCTATCACTAAACATGATAATACATAGCTTTTTTCTTGTACCTCCAAAGGCAATTCTAGTGTAGCTAAAACCAATGCAAAACTCCCATTTGCTACCTTTACACCACCCACCTTATCATCTAAATTTTCCCTTATTCCTAACTTAACTAATTGACTATATACCTCTGTAGATATACATGTTCTAGAACAACCGCTATCCAACAATCCATCAAATTTTATACCATAAATTGAGACACGAAGATATGGTCTGCAATTGCCAGAACTTTATTTAATATTAAATTAATTTGACTGCGCTGTCTACTCGAGATTGGTACTTCTTGTATGCAAAGACTGTGTCGATCCGTCCTTAAGACCTTGCATTTACGTTTCCCGATGAACATTTCAAACAGTTTTTTGGGTCTACTCCAAATTTACCACACCTTGTACAAAATTTATTGCGCGGCCGATTGCATTGCGTAAACGGATACCCTTTACTGCCACAATTCCAACAATGTAAATTACTTTGATAACTGATAAACGATTTTGAGCCCGGCCAAATCAGGCTCAATTTTAACATTCTTCAATGCACGTTGGCCTTTTCTGCTAGCCATCGATTAGACTCAATTTGATCGCATCGATTGCGAAGTACCTCAATTTTATTAATATCATCAAAACCTAGTCTTTCAATATAGTACGGTTTCAGATTTCGCTTAATAGTACTAAGCTTTTCTTCTTCCGCTACTAACATTGGTATACGATTGTAAAGAGCGAGCATACTGGCAAAATATTCGTTTATCGACTCTTCGTCCTGTTGAAGTCTTGAATCAATTTCCCTACGTAATTCGTAAATGTAATCATCGGGTTGGTTCTGTGGAAAGCCTTTTGACAAACTCCGCCCATGTGCGAAATGAGTTTCTATATGCACGAAACCAAGTTAACGCCCGATCGCTTAATATTTCGGGTACACATATGTATAGCTTATCCTCGGTTACCTTATTAATAACCTTAAGTTCCTGTATTCTCTCTAAAAGTGCACCTACACTATTGTCCAATTTATTGCCAGAAAATTTAATTCCCCAGTCGGATATGAGCTTTCGACCTAAGGACCGTTGTTTGGGGTTAGAAGTAGAAGGTGGCGTATGAATATTGTTAAAATTTGTGGCATCAGTAAACAAAAGCATTGACAACAATATTTGACTAGGGTTCTTTAAACTTGGTCAATTTTAACTACAAAAACTAAACTGTTTTCTGTTTCAAAATTAAAATCCAAGGTATTATCATTACCAAATAATTAACTAAAAAATAAAACTACAAGTCTATATCTAAATCTTCTACAATTTGTCTTCTACGGATTTATAATCTCACATAATATTTTCTGAAACGACTATGTTGTTGACATTGCTTTGAGAGTGTCTAGAAAATTATAATTTCTTAATTACATCTTTATAATAGAATAATCTTTCAATTTCATTATTTTCCAAAACTTATATTCTGCAAATATGCAAGGTGAATGTTTATAGACTGCTTAAATTTCGTCTTCAATGAGTGTGGTTTAAAAAAGAAAACAACAACAAAATATTTTCTCACTACTTTTTGCGAAAGCTTGAAGCGCAAATAATGTTTAATGGCAGAGTTCTTTTAATTTTTAGGTGAATGACCACCTGTTTTTATAGCAAAATATAAAGAAAGATACAATAAAAACAAAATTTTCTTAATTAATAATTGATTTTTGCATTGTTTCTTTAGTACAGTATTTTAGTAAGTTTTGTTATAGTTTCTTTGCTAAAAATGTAACTATTTAATTATTTTGTTATTATCAGTAAGTTTCTTATTGCACAACATGATTCAATTATTTATTGTCTTTGCTATAGTGACACTAATATTAATACAAATGCTTAATTAACTATTAACTATTCATTATATCTGTTTCTAATATTAATTCCGTTATGGATTATTTATACAATTATGATAATTATTTTTTTATTTTAAAAATAAAACTCAAACTCTAATCTGCATTAAAATCAATCGGATTCTTATAATTTAAATGCAAATCGAATACAAAAAAGCCACAAAATACAGTGACTACTTCCTTCTCCATTCGATTATTAATTAAGCGGTAGCGTTTTTATTTTATTTTTTAAACTGAATTATTATAATAGTTCGACATTTCTACGAATTGAAACCAGTTGCAGATCATTATTTCAGCAATTAATTATACCACTGAACTAATTGCAGTTAGAATATTTTCGACTTTCACAGAAATCGTTATTCAAATACCTGCTTATAATTATAATTGTAAATTACCTTCATTTAAATTATTTTTGATAAATTGCATATATATTCAAAGATGATATATTCAAATTATTTGCATCTATCTAAGTCCGTTTGAAATATTTAAGGGCGATTGAAATGATTGTACAAATGGTGAGAAATTATATGTTTCAGAATATTTTTTTTTAATTTAATCAGCAATGAAAGCAAATTATCGATGAAAGTTATAATTAATTTTATTAAAACCCGCAATGGGCAGGTAGTTCTTTCGATTTATATCCTCTTTCTAAATAAACTGGATGACATTTATATCAGCCTACGCTAATCACACACTATTCGCTTGACCGTGTATTGAATTAATTATTTTTATAAAAAAGTAAATAAAGTGTTATTGATGATTGCAATGAATTTGGAAATGAAAATTCATTAATAATGGATAGAGAAAATTGTATTCGGTTTAATGCTTGGATAGGAAATAATTGATGCACTTGCGCTGCAATTCTATGGAAATTGGAACGATAATATAAATAACATTTACTTAAGTCTGGCGCCCCAAGAGTTATAAAAAATAAAAGCTTGCATATACAATATATTGCAACCAGACGGCACAACAAAATAATAATTAATACAGAAGACACATCTGCAAAAATGTATTAAAGTAGATATAGAATAAAAACAATGAAACATTGGAAAAACACAGTTTGGAAAATGTACAGTTTTTGATACTGTGGTAGTGAATAAAGTTATACATGCAGCAGAACTGAATAGAACAACAACAGAATACAAAATTTGCGTATTTTGTTTTCTATAGACCTTTACAATATAAGTAAAACGGGGAGAAATGATCATTTGTTAATTTATTTATCGCTAATCTATAAACGCTATAAAGTTATAGCAGTGTTACAGAAGTTTGATCTCTTCACGGTGGATTTTTAAACTGGCAGACAAATAACATAAGAGGAATATTACAGAAAAAGTTAAAAATAATAAAATAGTAACACACATGTATAAAAAGCTACAAAGAAACAGGAAAATGTTAACAACAAAAAAAAAGTAAGATACTTGCTATGCATGATAATGTACATTTCTTTCGAAAGACCACAATATTGATGACCAAATCTGCAACATCCATCTCTTTTTAAAGTGCATACATTGGAGTTTTATTAAATGGCAGATTAACTGTTTATACTAAGTGATATGTTTTCTTCTTTAATAGTTTAACAATCAAATTAAAGTTAGTTAACTGGTGCTTTTACAATTAAAATATGGTTTTAAATGCCACCAACTCTGCCAGAGCTGTTGCTCTTGTTTAAAATGGGCTATCACAGTGTTATTCAACTTAGGTTCTTTGTGTTTTATGATATACTGAGCTATAAAACGGTTTATCAATACAGAAAACTACATCAGAAAAGTTGATTCAGGCAGACAAAAGTGAACAACTTTTTGATATGAAATGAATACTTTCTGACCTTACTAGTTTGTGAATTAAAAAGACTACTGCAGTTAGCGCCTGGAACAAATTGCAAGTGATACAAGATTTAACAATTAGTGAGAGAATTGTAGGTTAGAAGGATTAGTATTGCGCCCAAATGTCCCATAGTTGAGCAGTAAAATGCCTTTGCTTTGCTTGCTACAATTGCAAAAATAAGAAATAAAGCAAAATTATGTTTGGTGACGTAAAGATTTTTCGTCAAATCCGCAGATGGAATAATAGAAAAGTTTGCACAATACAATATTTGGTTCGGTATTGATGTGAAGTGGCCTGCCAATTTGCACCAAATTAGTGCTTGTCATTATAGGAGCAATGACTGCAGACAGGTACTTTGCTTTATTTATTGACAATAATGTTATGCTAACGTATTGACAATTGGCAATGTGAGGGCGGGCATACCTCAGATTGCCAATTGTCAATGAGTACTTAAACAAAGCTCAAATCCACACTGTGAATTAGCAAGAAGCCTCGATCTAAATATACGGTGGACGGCGACTGAAAGAATTGACCCTAGAAATAGGAGAAACAAGCTTAGTCACTAAGAACACAATCAAATATCTAATGGTGTGGTTTAACCACAATCTTAAAATGAAAGATTAAGTCAGAAAAATCACAGAAAAAGCAGGAAAAATTACAAACGCCCTATAAAAAATAATGCTCAGAGTAGAAAGACCGTCCTCAACAAAACAAAAGCTGCTATGCTCGGTTGCCCATTCTGTTATGATTTATGAAGCCCAAACCTGGGAAAAGGCATTGAATTGCAAAATACATAAATATGCTGGTGGTGCAACAAATTATAATTGCCATGTAAGTTACTAGTAAGTATAATACTGTTTCGACGAAAGCTGTACTAGTTATTGCATCAGTTATGCTCATAGATCTCATCAAAAAGACGATCATCTAAACAAAACACCAAACGTAAGAACAAGATACGTAAAGCAACAATTGCCAAGTGGCAGGACTTATGAACAAGAACCACTGGCAAAGCAATATGGAGTAAAACTACTCCGAGATGCAAGTGGGTAAATATAAAGCATGAATTAATTGATTACATCTTCTCGCAACTCAGTAGACATTAGTGTTTCAACTCGTATTTAATAAGACTCAAAAGGAAGGATTGTGGTATATGCAGACACTGCACTATGGAAAATATAGCTGGACACATCTTTTTCCAATGTCCAAGATGGACCAAGGAAAGAATGGTAATGAACATATACATCACTAAAAACAATGTAGATATAATCCTACATAATAATCGGAACTTTTGTAGGATTCATAACTATGTAAAGATGATAGTCAGGAAAACTGAATCTGATAAAAGAGTAAAGGATCTAGACCTATCATCAACAAATAAACAGATAACCGAATAAATCTAGGGTTTGCTGAATGCGTGTCCGGACGTACCTATTCTGATGCAAGGCTTAGTTGCTAATTCTAGAATTGAGCACCAAACGTTAAGTGGAGATAAGTTTTTAGTAGGCTGGAAGTGCTGAGCTGAGTGTTTTATTTTCTGTTTTATAACATTTTTCATTTGAGTTCTACAGTTATTTTTAAAACAAAAAATATTAAATAATGCCTGATTACCAGATCTGCACATTCTACTAAATGGATGATTAAACCCATAATGAGTATAATGAGTAAGTTCTTCAAATAGTAGCTTTTATCTAGTACAAGTATCATTTGAGGAAACATAAAAAGTCCAATCCAAATGTAATTCATCACAAATCAATTATCTATCAAAACCTATTAAAATTTCCGGCCGTTTTTGCAATTCCTGTGTGCTGCTTTGCGTTTTTGATGTACTAGGGCTGTTTAGTGCAGGTAGTGTGGAGTATTTCTGACAGTGTGGCAGCTAAAATTTGTAGGCCCCCTCCGCAAAATATTGAAAAGGGCCCCCTATAATTACAAATAGCGTGTACTTTATACTTTTTCTTTGTAACCCCCCCCCCCCCCCCCAAGTTTTTTCATAAACCATGTCAGGGCCCTTTTTTGCAAGATTGGAGGCGCTTTTATAACTTTTTCCATAGCTTCTACCGTTGATCTTCATTTCCTAAAGCCAAATTGATTTTTTTCTAGTCTAATTTCAATTAGTTTTTTTTTAATTTCGTGGCAATGAGCTGATCATATATCTTACTCAGAGCATTAAAAAGGCAAATTGATCTGCATTTGGTTTTTTCTCCAGTATTTTTAGATTTTTTTAGTAGGACGAGTCTTGCTTCTTTTCAAATTTCTAGAAAATTACACTTTTTATTTAATATTTGCAGCATTTTATCAGGTGCGCTTTCAACAGTTTTTTATTGATGACATTAGTAACAAATCCGGTTGCGGCGCAATGTAATCGTTCTCTTCAGCGTCTTCTCAAACTCCTCATTTGTAAATGAATCCACTATTTCTGCTTCAAAAGCCTCCAATCGGTTTGGATTGTGGAAATAATTCCAGCGCAATTTCCTTCTGTTTTTCATCTGTTAGTGTTGATCTTTGTACTAAACTTATTTTTTTATCTGAAACCCCAGGTATCTTGCTCAATTTCTTTGCACACATCTAAGGAATAGTTCCAGCGCAATTTTGTTTTGTTTTTTACCTGCCTGTGTTACTTTTTATACTAAAATAAAGTGAGCGAAGGGAGAGTGACACCTCGGCAAGTGTGATGTCACATGATCAAACAGGGAATAGATTTTATGACTGAATTGGGCAAGTTTAGGGTAAGGTATAAGGTAAGGCCAACTTCATTGAGTAAGGTTGTCAAAAATTAAACGTCAATGCGTCAAATATAAACAATATTAATTAGTTAATATAGCACAAGCTAATAAAAAAAGAAAAATATATAATATAAAACCTAATAATAATAATATATAACCTAAGTTCTTATACTATTTTTATTTTTGACCATAATTTGGTTTTTATTAGTTAATTTAATTTCTCCAGTTTTTGTTCTTATTTACTTATGTGAGCAAATTGAAATGTTTGAAATATCCATTTTCAAAATGTAAACTATACTACGAAGTAAACAAACCATAGAAATAACCTAAAACCAGTGCGATATTTCCCCCGCTCATAGAGGTCTATAACAAGAGTACAGTATGGATGTCAGTAAAGACGTTTATGAACGCCGGCAAGAGTGAAATGTTTCCCTTCACCTCTACTTTAGGAACGGCAAAGGTGATCATTTGGGTGACTCTCGCCCTCACTCAAGTACTTTAAGAACGTACTCCTGGTGTTGCTCTTTATAGTTAAATAATTTTTTTGTTACAATTATAAATGTTATATTCTAAACCACAGGTATCTTAATCATATTATTTGCATACTTTCTTTCATGCGTTTTTTTTGCTTATTTGTAGAGTACTTTTTTCTTCCTCAAGTATGTAGTATGTTTTTTTTTATATTTAGATCTAGGGTTTTTTACCTTTCTTGCCTTAATGTTCTTTTTTAAGCTAAGTCAAGGACTTGTGTCCATCATTTTTTATTATAATGTTTATTAGTGTCTATTGAATTATTTGATTTTTGTGTGTTTTTACTTCAAAATATATGTCTAGTGTAGGCTTAAGTTTTCTTTGTCTGTTATCTTCTAGTTTAGAACTCTGTTGTTTATGATTGATAAACACAGAGTGATGTCAATGTATAACTGTGATATTCCTCTAATATTTTTTTTTCTCATTTATATGTTTAAGTCTAGTTCAGACATCTACTCTTTTAAAGTTACTCTATCTCTCGTCTTTTACTCCTCCCCATAATTTTACCGTAACGTTAATTTTTTTTCCAATTATAATTGGTCTGCTTTGACTTTTTATGCTTTTTCCCAATTTCTAGAGGTACATTTCTGGTTAGGAGTTTTCTATTGTTACCGAAACAATTCTTTTACCCCTTTGGTATTTTTTTGTTAACAGTTGAAGGGGCAAGTGAATGAATATATTATGTTACAATTCGCAAAATAAGATTTAAGTAAATTACTTTGTGAATTTTTCATACATAGCATATTCATCTATTCGATAACTCTTGAAATAATGAATGTACGACTTTGAAAGATCTAGTGATGATAAAGTGGCATAAAACAAGTTCTTTCATCGAAAAATCTCACTTTTCAAAAAATGTAACATAACATATTCATCCACTTGCCCCTTCAGTTGTTTGTTCATGATTTTATATATTATGGCAATGTTTTTATTGTTGTACGCTAGCCATAGCTTGCTAAATTGTTTTCTTGTTTTGTTCTGATTTCACGCAACTGCCTACTTCATTGTCTAACGCTTTCTTACAGAAAAAAACTCATATACTTAATATATTTTAGTATAATCTTACTGCAACTTGAAACGCTTTGCATCTCTCCGTGCCAGCATTGTGTTTAGTCTCTTGGCAAATCGTTTTTTTTTTTAATTTTAGCAATTCTTAGCTTTTGCAATCTGTTGCTCTATAATCATAACATTAAACTTGCAGCAATTGATGATTTTTTTTTCCAAAAAACATTTTGCAAATTTTATTCTTATTTTCCAGTTTGTTAGTATTTTCTTTGTTTTTTTTATCTCTGAAGCATTTAAACACAAAAATTTGTTAAAAAACTATCGCCTTTTAACAGTTTCTTGCATTTTCTTCAAAAATGTAGTACTGGACATATGCAAATTATTATTACCACTTGAATCAATAACAAATTGTACATCTCTATACCAAAGTTTAGACAATACAATTCTAAAGTATCTGACAGAAAAACCGATAGACAGCTGAAGATACAAAAAAACACAAAAAAACTGAAAAAACAAAAAGCGCCAAATATGGATAGAATACAAAATAAAGCATCAATGTATGGTACAAAATATCTGATTGAAAGAGAGTTAGACAATAAATAGAGTATGGAAAAAGGTTTCCTACTTAGTAGAAAGTAAATCATGTATGTCCGATACACAAAAAAGAAATAAAAAAGTACGACATACAAATTCTATGCCATGGGTCTAGAAAAAAAAAAATGGAGTAATAAACTAGAGATGAATATGATATAGCCAGAGATACCATAAATAACGTATATGTACAGTATATAACAGAAAAAAAAGAAAAGTTATACACGTAACAATTGTTATTTTAGAAAAATAACTTATAGCACAATAAAAAGTGTACTAAGTTTAATGTTCAATGAAGTATAACTCTTAAAATTTTAGCAAACATTTTGAAAAATATTACAAATTAATTTCAAAATTTAATAAACAATTAAAGGTTTTGGATTTTTGTATATTTCATTAGATTGGAAATTTCATTCTCAACACTTTGCAAAAAACCGATTTTAAAAAGGAGTTAAATTGCGTGAGTTCTGCTCGTATTTTTATGACACTCATCAAACTGCTCTCTTAAGGAACATTTTTGACAATTTTTAAACTTTTTTTTTACATTTTAGAACATTTTGACAGTTGAAGAACATGTTTGGCATTTTAGAAGATTTCAGAAATATTGTTTACACTTTAGAACATTTCGAAAATATTTTTAATAGTTTAGGAACATTTTAAAACGTTTCAGGAACATTTAGAAAATTTATTTAGTTCCGGAAAATTACTGATAGTTAAAGAATATTCTTTGCACGTTAGAACGTCTAAAGAACATTTTTGACATTTTTAAACATTTTTTCAAAATTTAGAATATTTTTGATAGTTTAGGAACATTTTGTGCACTTTACGACATTTGAAAAATATTTTTACAATTTAAGAACATTTTATTGCACTTTATAGCATTTTACTGAATATTTATTAAAAGTTCAAATACATTGGTGTCATTTCAAGAACATGTTTTGCTTTTTTAATTTACACTTTAGAATATTTCAATAATATTTTTAACAGTTTAATACGTTTTTTAAAAATTAGTACATTTTAGGAACATTTAAATTATTCATTGAAAGTTTAAGAACATTACTGACAATTGAAGAACATTTTTGGTACTTTAAAGCTCCTGATAAACGTTTTTGAAATTTTTTGTATATTTTTTACGCTTTAAAACATTTTTTTTTGCACTTTAAAACATTTTGAAATTATTTTTAACAGTTTAAAAACATTTATATAGTTATTGAAAGTTCAGGAACAATACTCACAGTCCAAGAACAAGTTTAGAACTTTAAAACGTCTTAGCAACATTTTTGACACTTTAGACTACTTAAAAAATGTGCAGAATGTGCGGAGAGACTAAGGAAACTATTGAACATATGTAAAAAGAGTGTTACAAAATGAGAGAAAAACAGATGGAAAAAAATGAGATATTGAAAAGAGACGGAAGAGGGATAGAATGGATGATGGCAGTTAAAGAACAAAGAAAAGAAAAAGAAAACAGAAAAGAAAAAAAATTATTTGTGTTAATTTTATTAAAGTTTATTATTTTGTAAATGTAATTTTCAAGACCGAAAGGCAATAAATAAACGTATTATTAATAATAATATAAACAAAGATCTCAAAACAATACCTAACTTGGGTATTCTTAACATAAGTCAATTTTAATTAAAAAAACTCAAATTTACAGTTTCAAAGTAAAAATCTGAGCTATAAAAAGATTTCTCAACAGATGCAAACATTTTAATTCTTCCATGCAAGTATTGCATATATATATATATATATATATATATAGAGATGTTAACTCCCTTATAGAGGCGTTTTCGCGCACAATTTTAACCTGATCGAGGCGTTGAAATTTTAGAAGCGAGCGCTCGCACCAGCGCACATAAACAACCAGTTCGAGGCGTCTAGCGGTTAGTACTAATTTTGCTCGACTAGATGGCTACTGCAGCAGGTTTTAAGAAATATGCACAAATCTCGATAACATATGTTGTTTTCATTAAATCTTGGGAGTTGCAGCGTAGATAAATATTTCGTAATATTATATATTTTTTCTAAATAAAAATGTTTGTTTATAAATAATTCAATTGATTAATAAACAAAATAATAAATAGTAAAGTACAATCAAAAAGTAGTTTGATGCAAACGATTTAGTTATTAGAAATAAATAATTACTCAATTGTACTGAAACAACTGCTATATATTGAATTAAAAAAAAAAAGAATAAATATTGAATATTGAATATTTTATTAAAAATTGTTTAATAAAAAAAAAAATTGCTAATTCCAAAAATTACTTACTTACGTTACAATGTCAGTTGTTTTGATTATTAATAATATAATAAATTTAATAAAACATAACTATTATTATTTAAATTTAATAAATAAATAGGGGGCATTGCGTTACTACCTCTGCCGATAACTATTATGCATAAAAACAAACAATCTTACATTCCTATCACTTTCAAACTTTTTTATAGAGGCGTTTTGCGCATACTTTTAACCTGATCGAGGCGTTGAAGTTTTTGATAAAAGCGCCCGGTCCAGGCGCACAAAAACACCCAGTTTGAGGCTTCTAGCAATTTTTCACGCTTATTTTTGACTGGTTCGAGGCGTCTAAGCTTCTAATAAGTTGTTTGTATGCGCTGCTAGACGCATCAGTAGGCATCCACAAATCAAAATCATTGTTTGAATATTATTTGTAAATGATTATAAGAAGCTCTAATTAGATTTAGAATTATTTAATATACATAATTATTTGAAACAACAGTAACAATGTTATTTTAACAAAAATGTTAATAACTTTTTTTTAATCACAAAAAAAATATTTTTTAAAAAATATAGTTGTCAATGAATATCGTCATAAGTTTTATAAAATATCCACTGTTTTACATTTTTGTACATGTTTATGTCTGAAACATACAAATATTTTAGAAAAAATAATTAATATTATAAAATGCAAACCTTATATTTTGCGGTTTATAACATATTTAAATAGTCAATGTGTATCTGTAACCATAGTAATAATTGTACATTTATACAATAACCGCATTAACTATCTCGTAAAAGCGAAATTTTATGCACATTTTACCGTTAAAATTTAAGGTAAGCTAAGCTCCCGCTTCAAGCGCACATAAACATCTAGTTTGAGGCGTCTATAGCGGTCATTCACGCACATTAAGGTGTTACATGACCTTGACCATGACTACAACACAAATTATTTGTGTTTTATAAATGTCCCTTACTTTATCTTTCTTTATAGAAATAGTTTTTGTAGCATCTTGCACACTTTTGATCAGTTTCAGGAGTTTGAAGTTTTTATACATTGTTTATATGCGTAATAGCATTTAATAATTAATTTAAAAAAATGTATACCATTGGATAATAAATTTATTTTGTTTATAAATGGATAACTTATTTGTTTTTTATAAATCATTACATAATTATTATAAAATACTTAAATTATTAAAATTTAATTTTAGTGTAGCTAAATAGTGGGTGGTTTATAGAAAAACAGTATTAATTATTATTTTTTATTTGTATTATTTATAAATGCATATAATTGGGCAGATGTGTGTTCTACGGAAATAGAAATAGTTGCATCTTAGACTACATTGTCACACATTTTCCTCTGGGAACTTACTGTATATAACTCCTTCTTTAGAAATATTAATATTATCATTAGTATTTAATTTTTTTAACAATGTCAATATTTCTTTCTTCGTAAATTTCAATATTCTTTTCTGTTGGTAATATTTCTTTTGAATGTCATGATATATTTTGTAAAATGTTAATTTTATTTGTGGCGTTTACGTTTTCCAAACTTTCCTGAGAATCATCTTCTACAATAGAAATAACACAATAATTTAAAAAAAAATTAAATATATTTATAAAATTATAAATTACCTTGTCGATTTGGAATAATTTCGTCTTCCTGGGACGTAGCTGCTTCTATCTCATTCATTTTCAGCACCATCTCATCTTTTTCTAAAAATAATATTACAGAATTTATTATTAAATAAATTAGTAAATTATTAAGTTATTATTTTAAATAATTTGATATTACTTACCACCGCGAAATAATACTTTCGCGTCATACGTTCCCAAATTTTTGTAGCAAACTTTCTTTACAGAATTGTTCTCGTTACGATCCATTTGCCGTTGATTACAAATGTAATACAATCCATCTTCTAAAAACTTTACTAAATAAAACATCGCTAAATTATATTCTCCACTCTATCACAAATTTACTAAACAGTAAACACTTTTTCTTAAATTACAATATATATATCCTAATAATTAATGAAAAAGGGTAGGAGTAAAGCAATAAATGCTATTTTTCGTATTATTATATGTACCCTTTCAGTCGCATCCGGATAAGAATTAATGCTTTCTAATGAGATTTTAATAAACATTTGTTTCATCTTTTCTAAAATGATTTATTATCATAGTATTATGTTACAAATAAGGTTATATTGCTAAATAAAAAATCTTGATATTACCTATTTCTTTAGTTAAAACTAATAAACATAATGATTTTACAATAAATTAAACAAAATCTATTACTAAAAACTTTATAATCAAATTAAAAAAATATATAATTTAGTTAGATTATTAAATAAGTGACCAGATGGCGGTCGCTATTGTGCGCGTATGCCGTTTTTAGCACAAATTATAATTTTTTGAAAAATTATATATTGGTTCCATCGCCATAATTAAAATTTAAGCCATGTGCGTTCTCTTTTCACTACAAGTTTATAACGTGCGATCGTCATCATAAGATTCGTAATTACTAGTTCTCTGAAATAATATTAGTTTATTTTTGGATTGATGTTGTTTTAGCAAATATGATAAAGAAATATGCAATAATTAAAAAAAATATAAGAGGTTTTAGTTATTTTTTATTCCAAGTAACTAAAAGTATTATTATTCGATATTATTTTATTTATAATGTCTTAATTATTATTTGATTCACTTTGATTTAATGTAAAATGATATCATTCTGGAAAAGAAGATCGTTCATTTTCAAAGTTGTGTTTACTTCTCAATTCATTAACAACAAAACATATTTTTGATGATAATATGATTAATATAATTAAACTGATTGATTTATGAGCAGGTGATTGTTTCTTTCTTGTGACCCGCAACTGCATGATTCTGTCATAAAGGGAAATACTAATCTTCCGGTTTTTCTTGGCTTAATTATGTCTACATATACAAAATCTCTATAATTACCGTAATAAAAGAGCAGGTAAAAATATATAGATTAATTTTTTACTTTTTAGAATAGTTTTATTAGAATAGAGAATTGACGATTGGTGATATAAGAAAAGGCAACACACAGTTACACATGTCTACTGTGTAAAATATTTTCCTGTCTTTTTATGCAAATGTCAATTGAAGCAAATTTCAGTGTCGCTATGTATGTCATGATTGCATTTTTTATTCAAATCAATTATATTTGATCTAATAAAATGTTATAATACATTTTAAGCAATTATTATAAAATAATATCTATAAAGATTACGATAAATTCTTTTTACTAAGCAATGCGATATTCAGGTAGTTAATTCTTCGTCGATGTAACAAAATTGAAGTATCATGTCAACAACATATGTTTTTTAAACATCGCCGCTACTATTACAATCCTAAGCAAAACCTTGTTGAAATTACCTGGTAAAGTGATGAATATTACATAAACATGACATAACCAGTGCTTAATATTTATCAATATATTTAGTATTGTTACCTGTAAATTTGTAGTTAAAAGCAGAAGAATAGACAATGACATAAATATAATTATAGCGTTTAGTTTTTTTATTGGTATTTTCAAAATTGTTTTATGTAAACAAATTAAAGTATATAAATACTAGCAAAAATATTACCAATTCATTTTTTTATAAATCTTGAAAAAGACAGATTATAGAAAAAATTATATGCAAAAAACGAGTAGTAAAATATAACAGCAAGTAGTTTTAAAATATTTCCCTCACGTGTTGAATGACCTTGCCCATTTATGGCTTTTCAACCTTTTGTCTGTTTACTTTCAATGAACTCGTATAATAATGGAATTAAGATAAATAATATTTTGTGGTTTATAATTTTTTTATTTATTTAACTAAGGAATTTAAATTATGTAACGTGTCATTTATGCATAGAAACAATTGTAGTTTCGATGTTAATAAGTACCAAAGTATAACAATTAACTTATTAATTATATAAATTAAACAAATTTAAAGTATTGTAATCATATCTGGATTAAAATCAAATAAATATAAAACCAGTAGTTTCAGGTTTGTATTATACAACAAGAAGTAAACATAAGATTGACACAATGCAAAACATAATGAAATTATTATAATGTTGTCAATATGTGATGTCATGTTATTATGTAATACTTTATCATGTTATTATGTAAACCATGTTATCATGTATTATGTATTAATGTTATGATAATAATCATAATGACATACTAAATAATAGTTGGACAATACGATTATGTGGTAACTTAATAGCATAACATAATATAACATGACAACATGATATCATAATAACATGCTAACTTAATAACATGATTTCATAATAACATCATAACTTGATAACATAATAACATAATAACATGCAAGCTTGATAACATGAAACTATATTACCATGATAACTTGATAACATGATAATTTGATAACATAGTAACATGATAACATAATAACATGATAACATGATAACATGATAACATGATAACATGATAACATGATAACATGATAACATGATAACATGATAACATGATAACATGATAACATGATAACATGATAACATGATAACATGATAACATGATAACAAGATAACATGATAACATGATAACATGATAACATGATAACATGATAACATGATAACATGATAACATGATAACATAATAACATGATAACATGATAACATGATAACATGATAACTTGATAACATGATAACCTAAAAACAGAAATAATACATAATAATTTGATAACATAATTACATAATAATTTAGTAAGTTAATAACACAATAACATGATAACACTATAACTTGATTACATGTAAACATAATGACACGATGACTTGATATAATGATAACATGATAACATAATAACAAAATAACATGATAACATGATAATATGATAACATGATAACATGATAACATGATAAAAAGATAACATGATAACATGATAACATGATAACATGATAACATAATAATATGATAACATGATAATATGATAACATGATAACATAATAACATGATATCAAGATAACATGATAACATGATAAAATGATAACATGATAACATGAAAACATGATAACATGATAACATGATAACATGATAACATGATAACGTGATAACATGATAACATGGTAACATCATAACATGATTACATGATAACATGGTAACATGATAACATAATAACATGAAAACATGATAACATGATAACATGATAATATGATTACATGATTACATGATAACATGATAACATGATAACAAGATAACATGATATCATGGTAACATGATAACATGAAAACATTTTAACATAATAACATGATAACATGATAACATAATAACATGATATCATAATAACATGCTAACTTAATAACATGATTTCATAATAACATCATAACTTGATAACATAATAACATAATAACATGCAAGCTTGATAACATGAAACTATATTACCATGATAACTTGATAACATGATAATTTGATAACATAGTAACATGATAACATAATAACATGATAACATGATAACATGATAACATGATAACATGATAACATGATAACATGATAACATGATAACATGATAACCTGATAACATGATAACAAGATAACATGATAACATGATAACATGATAACATGATAACATGATAACATGATAACATGATAACATAATAACATGATAACATGATAACATGATAACATGATAACTTGATAACATGATAACCTAAAAACAGAAATAATACATAATAATTTGATAACATAATTACATAATAATTTAGTAAGTTAATAACACAATAACATGATAACACTATAACTTGATTACATGTAAACATAATGACACGATGACTTGATATAATGATAACATGATAACATAATAACAAAATAACATGATAACATGATAATATGATAACATGATAACATGATAACATGATAAAAAGATAACATGATAACATGATAACATGATAACATGATAACATAATAATATGATAACATGATAATATGATAACATGATAACATGATAACATAATAACATGATATCAAGATAACATGATAACATGATAAAATGATAACATGATAACATGAAAACATGATAACATGATAACATGATAACATGATAACATGATAACGTGATAACATGATAACATGGTAACATCATAACATGATTACATGATAACATGGTAACATGATAACATAATAACATGAAAACATGATAACATGATAACATGATAATATGATTACATGATTACATGATAACATGATAACATGATAACAAGATAACATGATATCATGGTAACATGATAACATGAAAACATTATAACATAATAACATGATAACATTATAACATAATAACATGATAACATGATAACATGATAACATGATAACATGATCACATGATAACATGATAACATGAAAACATGATAACATGATAACATATCAACATGATAATATAATAATATGATAATATGATAACATGATAACATAATATCATGATAACATAATATCATGATAACATGATAAAATGATAAAATGATAACATGTTAACATGATAACATGATAACATGATAACATGAAAACATGATAACGTGATAACATGATAACATGATAACATGATAACATCATTACATGATAACATGATCACATGGTAACATGATAACATAATAACATGAAAACATGATAACATGATAATATGATAACATGATAACATAATAACAAGATAACATGATAACATGATAACATGATAACATGATAACATGATAACATGATAACTTGATAACATTGTAACATCATAACATGATAACATTATAACATAATAACATGATAACATGATAACATGATAACATGATAACATGATAACATAATAACATGATAACATGATAACATGATAACATGATAACATGATAACATGATAACATGATAACATGATAACATGATAACATGATAACATAATAACATGATAACATGATAACATGATAACATGACAACATGATAACATGATATCTTGATAACATGATAACATGATAACATGACAACATGATAACATGATAACATGATAACATGATAACATGATAACATGATAACATGATAACATGATAACATAATAACATGATAACATGATAATATGATAACATGATAACATGATAACATGATAACATGACAACATTACAACATGATAACATGATAACATGATATTATGATAACATGATAATATGATAACATGATAACATAATAACATGATAACATGATAACATGATAATATGATAACATGATAACATGATAACTTGATAACATGATAACATGATAACATGATAACATGATAACGTGATAACATGATGACATGGTAACATCATAACATGATAACATGGTAACATGACAACAACACAACATGATAACATGATAACGTGATAACATGATGACATGATAACATGATAACATGATAACATGATAACATGATAACATGATAACATGATAACATGATAACATGATAACATGATAACATGATAACATGATAACATGATAACATGATAACATGATAACATGATAACATGATAACATGATATCATGATAACATGATAACATGATAACATGATAACATAATAACATGATAATATGATAACATGATAACATGATAACATGATAACATGATAACATGATAACATGATAACATGATAACATGATAACATGATAACATGATAACATGATAACATGATAACATGATAACATGATAACATGATAACATGATATCATGATAACATGCTAACATGATAACATGAAAATATGATAACATGATAACATGATAACGTGATAACATGATGACCTAGTAACATAATAACATAATAACATGGTAACATGGTAACATGATAACATAATAACATGAAAACATAATAACATGATAATATGATAGCATGATAACAAGATAACATGACAACATGACAACATGATAACATGATAACATGATAACATGATAACATGATAACATGATAACATGATAACATGTTAACATGATAACATGATAACATGATTACATGATAACATGATAACATGATAACATGATAACATGATAACATAATAACATAATAACATAATTACATAATAACATGATAACAGGATAACATGATAACATAATAACGTGATTACTTGATAACACAATAACAAGATAATATAATAACATATTAACATGATAACATAACAACATGACCACATGATAACATCTTAACATGATAACATAATATTTTGATAACATGATAACAAGATAACATGATAACATGATAAAATGATAACATGATAACTTAAAATCATGATAACATGATAACATAATAACATGATAACATGATTACGTAATAACATGATTACTTGATATTACTATAACAAGACATTTTATTAACATGATAACATGATAACATGATAACATGATAACATGATAACATGATAACATGATAACATGATAACATGATAACATGATAACATGAAAACATGATAACATAATAACATGATAACATGATAACATGATAACATGATAACATGATAACATAACAACATGACCACATGATAACATGATAACATGATATCATGATATTATGATAACATGATAACATGATAACGTGATAACATGTTAACATGATAACATGATAACAAGATAACATGATAACATGATAACATGATAACATGATAACATGATAACATGATAACATGATAACATGATATTATGATAACAAGATAACATGATAACTTGATAACATGATAACATGATAACATAATAACATAATAACAAAATAACATGATAACATGATAACATAATAACAAGATTACTTGATAACACAAAAACAAGATAATATAATAACATGATAACATGATAACATAACAACATGACCACATGATAACATGATAACATTTTAACATGATAACATGATATTTTGATAACATGATAACATGATAACAAGATAGCATGATAACATAATAACAAAATAACATGATAACATGATAAAATGATAACATGATAACTGATAATTTGATATCATAATAACATGATAACATAATAACATGATAACATGATAACAAGATAACATGATAACATGATAACATGATATTATGATAACATGATAACATTATAACATGATAACATGATAACTTGATAACATGATAACATGATAACATGATAACATAATAACTTGATATCATGATAACATGATAACATAATAACATGATAACATGATAACATGATAACATGATATTATGATAACATGATAACATCATAACATGATAACTTGATAACATGGTAACATGATAACATGATAACATGATAACATAATAACAAAATAACATGATAACATGATAACATGATAACATAATAACGTGATTACTTGATAACACAAAAACAAGATAATATAATGACATAATAACATGATAACATAACAACATGACCACATGATAACATGATAACATCTTAACATGATAACATGCTATTTTGATAACATGATAACATGATAACATGATAACAAGATAACATGATAACATGATAACATGATAACATGATAACTTGATATCATGATAACATGATAACATAATAACATGATAACATGATAACATGATTACATAATAACATCAATACTTGATATCACAATAACAAGACATTTTATTGACATGATAACATGATAACATGATAACATGATATCATGATAACATGATAACATGATAACATAATAACATGATAACATGATAACATGATAACATGATAACATGATAACATGCTATTTTGATAACATGATAACATGATAACATGATAACATAATAACATGATAACATGATAACATGATAACATGATAACATGATAACATGATAACATGATAACATGATAACATGATAACATGATAACATGATAACATGATAACATGATAACATGATAACATGATAACATGATAACATGATAACATGATAACATGATAACATGATAACATGATAACATAATAACAAAATAACATGATAACATAATAACGTGATTACTTGATAACACAATATCAAGATAATATAATAACATGATAACATGATAACATAACAACATGATAACATCTTAACATGATAACATGATATTTTGATAACATGATATTTTGATAACATGATAACATGATAACATGATAACATGATAACAAGATAACAAGATAACATGATAACATAAAAACATGATAAAATGATAACATGATAACATGATATCATGACAACATAATAACATGATAACATGATAACATAATTACATAATAACATAATAACATGATTACTTAATAACACAATAACAAGACATTTTAATAACATGATAACATGATAACATGATAACATGATAACATGATAACATGATAACAAGATAACAAGATAACAAGATAACAAGATAACAAGATAACAAGATAACAAGATAACAAGCTAACATGATAACAAGATAACAAGATAGCAAGATAACAAGATAACTAGATAACAAGCTAACAAGATAACAAGATAGCTAGATAACAAGCCAACAAGATAACAAGATAACAAGATAACAAGATAACAAGATAACAAGATAACAAGATAACAAGATAACAAGATAACAAGATAACAAGATAACAAGATAACAAGATAACTAGATAACAAGCTAACAAGATAACAAGATAACAAGATAACAAGATAACAAGATAACAAGTTAACAAGATAACAAGATAACAAGATAACAAGATAACAAGATAACAAGATAACAAGATAACAAAATAACAAGATAACAAGATAACAAGATAACAAGATAACAAGATAACAAGATAACAAGATAACAAGATAACATAATAGCATAATAACATGATAACATTATAACATTATAACATGATAACATGATATTATGATAACTTGATAACTTGTTAACATTATAACTTGATAACATGATAACATACTAACATGAAAACTTGAGAATGTGAAAACATGTTATCAAAAAAAACATTAAGACATGATAACCTAATATCATAATAACTCGATTACTTGATAACACGATAACACGACTACAGGATAACATTATAACATGATAACATTATAACATTCTTGTTAACAAAATAACATAATATATGACAACTTGAGTATAAATTGCCGGTTTAACGCGACAGTAGTAGTTATCACAATAATGTGCATTATTATTATTATTACAGGTACTTATTGACCTTAGTACACATTTTGTTTGTTGTTAATTTATTAGCAATTATTGTTTGTTCTTTTTTGTAATACAAATATCATAGTTGCATCAGAGGCATATAAACAATGTGTTAGAGTTTAGACGCCTCGAACAACTTAAAAGTGTGTGTTTAAAATTAGCTGTGAAATATATATTTTCTACACAAACAATCATCAAACTAAAAGCTAAAACGCCTATAGTATGTAGTGAATCGTGTATCAAGGGTTGAAATTAGGCTTTAGCAGTTTGCTATTGCTTTGCTTCTTCATGTTGCTAAAAGCGAAGGGCTGCTTAAGCACTTTGGTACGAATTACACTCAATATTTTTTTGCCTGCCAGAAATAAATACTTTTTTCAGGAAGTTTCAAGATTAATTTTAATCTGTCACTACTGTCAGATTTTAAAGTATGGCGTCATTATGTGAAATCGTGATTTACAGCTACTTAAATACCGCAAATAATTTACAAGCCTTTGTCGTTTCGGCCCGCATTTTTGGGCCAAAACAACGGTTTCAGTAGAGTCAGGCATAAAAAGTGGTTGAAAGTAGAAGCAAAACTTTAGTTAACATAAACTAGATAAAATGTTTATTGTTTTATAGAATAAACAAATGTTAAATCCCTTATGGAGGAGTTTTTGCGCATACTTTTAACCTGATGCAGGCGTTAAAACTTTTGAGGCAACCGCACGCTCCAAACGCACATAAACGCTCACTTCAAGGCGCCTAGTGGTCTTTTACACACATTTTATAATAGCTATACAATACTGCAATTTATCTTAATTCTGGTGGCATTTAGTTGAACCTTTTCCTACTGCATTTTAGCATGGTCACAGTTATTAAGACACAAACCACAAATAATCGGCAGCAAATGAAACTCTCTCGGCCAAAAAATAAACCTCGTCTTCAATTTTTAAATTTATTTTGTAAATATCTGTGAATGTAATGGTTGGATCAAAAATATATTACTGCTTCATGTTATAATAAGTATCGCTGAATAGCGTGATGCTGTTATTTAACTAAAAATTTTGATCGCCTCTAAAAGGTAGAAAATGTATCGCCCGTAAATAGGCGAATGTCCGTATATATATATATATATATATATATATATATATATATAAAACTTATATACGTCTTTGTAATAAATATAATTTCCAAATATAGGCAGGGGCATCTAAAACTAAAATATATTTTCTAAATTTGATTCAAAAGTGATTAAAAATACAAGACATATTGCTATCTACATACAACATATATTTACTAGTAGTACACGTTCAGATATGTAGAACCAAAACTTTAAGAAAGATTTTCTTAACTGAACTATCGATAAATGGAGTAAGCTTTATAAATCATTATTTTCAGGTAATTTTATTCCGCAACTATTTAAGTTCAACGTTCACCGACTGATTAAGTTTCAGCAAATGTGGTTTCACTCGTTGAAATTTAAAGGTATTAAGTAGGAGTATATAAGGTATTGTTGTCATATATTAACTAATTCCAAAATATCACATTTTGAAATTTAACAAAAAATGTAAATTGCATAAAAATGCGCAAAAGACAGTAATATTGAATAGAATATAAACTTAAATGTTATCTATTTAAAAAAATGTCTGGATAAATAATTATAAAAATATAACTCCATTGCAATTTTCAGATTGATTTTTTTTATCCAAATGATTTCATACATTCCCTGAACATCGTTAAAATACTAATGACAAAGATATACTAAAACTTTAGTAATAAGTACCTACTTGAAATCACCTACGCCACTGTGGATATTTGTAATCAATCAGTTGTATAAAAATCGGTCGGCAGCATGGGAAGACTCCACCAAATGAACTTCACCAATATTGAATTACCAATGCCCTAAAAGTATGACAGACCACCGGGAATCTGAATTTATTATAATTACGGAGACGATTTGTGAACGGCGGCCGGTCGGGGCTCCATCGATCGAAGCCGGCCGATTATTAAATAACAACATGATGACTTGTTTTATGCCGTTATTAAATATCGAAAGATGTCAATATGTTTGCAGCGTGCCTCATCATCCGCCAATTTACAACCGCGCCATTATATGCATCATCCACTGATAGCTTAATAAATACCCACATCCAAATTATATACCTTCCTCACCTGCACTTACGGAATTAATACTATCGGCACTAATTCTTTTTATTTTCATCTAGAAATTATGTATTTTACTTATAAAAATTAAAATAGGCAGCTTCGACGTGCATTCCTATCTCATAGTTTATTTGCAGGATTATTATTTCC
This sequence comes from Tachinus rufipes, assembly GCA_963932245.1. Classification (NCBI taxonomy): domain Eukaryota; kingdom Metazoa; phylum Arthropoda; class Insecta; order Coleoptera; family Staphylinidae; genus Tachinus; species Tachinus rufipes. The sequence continues at coordinate 34,464,459 of OZ010746.1, read as the reverse complement.
CAGGTAATAAAATAAAATATAATTAAGTTCTGAAATTGTTTCGCACGATTATCTTCGTAAATACATGTTGTTTAAATAATTCAAAATTAATTTATTTGGTTGCAAAAAAGCAGCTGGTATGTAAGTCGTTGCTCTACGATACATTGCTTGCGCCATTAATTGGCGTTCGTTTCAAAATTGTAAATAATGTACTATATTTAGGTACCACGATATTATAACAACATTTATTATTAGTAAGTATTGCATTAGTGATGTGGTTTATTACTATTATTAAATTGGTTAACTTTCTGCAGTAATATTTATATGATTTCTAATAAAATATTAATACTGCCAGTCAGTATATTGTGGTGGTAATTCCTAAGCACAAATAAACTTTTATTACAAAGTATAACAAAGTTCTTACGTATAGATATATGTCGACAATTGGCTGTGTATTTAGTTTTATTTGAAAAATGTAACCGTTATAATCGTGTTATTACTATTAGTGGATTAAATTCTTTTATAATGGAAAACCGCAAGAGAAAAAATAAGAAAACAGTTAAACTGCTTCTGACTCAATATTTTTTAGTATACATTATCTTTTATGTACTAATTTTATTTTATTGTCTGATAACTACATTTCACTCACTGGCTTAGAAAACAAGACACAACAGATACTTAAAAGGATGAATGATTCGAATCTATAATATGACAAATTTCCATCGTTAAAAAAAATCAGAAATAGACTTTGTTTTGCGTTTTATTGAGTGATATTCCCAAATTGACTGAAATAATATGTAGCCCGCTTTCTGCTGTACAAACAGATTTGATATAAACATTTATAACTATTTGATCCTATTTGATGTTAATTGTGTATTATATAAAAAGTTTAATTAAACATGATGATACTGCCAGAAATTAAAGTTCAAGGGAAATTGTAAAAAAATTTTTTTTTTTGATAAATCATTTATGGCCGATCTCACCAACACTTCTTAAATCGATACTTAGTTAGGTCTTCCTAATAGTTAACTCATCCTTAAATTTTATATGCGTCTCACCAACCATTTGAAACAGATGCTTACGCTAAGTATTGTCGAATTTCTGACTAGCGAGCGGCACATCAGATTTCAGCCAAAATGCATTATATTGACTTAAACTTTTGCGTGCGCTTTCATCGCATTGTGTGCATAACTATATGAGAACAAAACAAAATAAATTTGACAGACGTGATTTGGATTTGGTGTTGTGCCGGTTGTGATTGTTCTGTTAATGTAATGTATAATTTTTAATATTATTCTTATATATTATATAACTTTTTTTAGTACAATATACTTTTCTTGAAGCTATGCTTTCACTTTTTAATTACTATAAAATATACTATTTTTTTAATAAATTCCTTAACCTTAAAATTATTTTTTTTATTTGACAAATGTTGTTGTGCAGAATGAGAATGCAATTAGGCATAGTTTCATCAACAAAAAGATAAATAATTATTATATTTTCCATCTTTAGTTTACTTGTCACACACAAATTTGAGGTTAAGTTCCACTTTAAGCAAAATTGACGGCTTATATTTAACCAATAGTTAAGCGTTAAGTACGAGTTAATAATGTCGGTGCAACGCGCTAAGCCTTCCTTAGCAATTTAACTCTGGCTTAATTTTTAAGTTATGTCGGTGAGATCGGCCATTAATATTGGATTTTTCAATAAAAAGTTTCACTTTGAATAGCAGACTATTTGTCAATTTTGAAGCTATTATCATTTGACATTTTACAAGTAAACACTACGCCATTATTAAAAATGGAAGGATACACGCTTCAATGATGCATTAAAATTATTAAAATTCACTACTAAAATGATGAAAAAATTTCAGTCACAGTTTGCAAAACTAAAGCACATTTTGGTCGTTGTAAAGCACCTTCTCGGCCGGCAATAGTAAACCTGGTGGACAAATTTGAGCTGTTGGGACAAGTTTGTGATGTGAAGAATCGAAACCGTGTGCATCGCTCAAGAATACATAAGAATATTGCTGATGTAGCCCGTAGTGTTGAAATAAACCCTGGTTTGTCGATTCCTCGTCGATCTTTGAAATTAGACATTTCACAAACAACATTACACCGTATTTTGCATAAAGATTTAAGTCTTAAAGCTTTTAAAGTTCAGTTAACACAAGAACTCAAACCGGTCGATCACCATAAACGTCGTATCTTCGCTGATTGGGTCCTTCAAATGCATCAAAATGATCCGGAATTTCATCGAGAAATCATCTTCAGTACTGAGGCTCATTTTCACCTCGGAGGCTACGTTAATAAGAACTATTGTCACATTTGAGGCTCAAAAAATCCAAGAATGATTGTTTGTTTTTGCATCCTCAACGTGTCACTGTTTCGTGCGGTTTTTAGGCTGGCGTTGTGATTGGACCCTACTTTTTCAAAAATGAGGCTGGTGCAACCGTTACGGTAAATGGATGGCGCTACCGAGCAATGATTAATGATTTTTTATGGCCGGAATTGGAAGATATTGATGTGGACAACGTTTATTTTCGAAACTATCGCAATTTTGCAAAAAAAGTTTCCTGACCGTGTAATTTTTTGAAGAGGTGATCACAATAGGCCACGGATATTTTGTGATTTGACACCTTTAGACTTTTTTTTGGGGCCACGTGAAAGATGAGGTCTATGCCAATACTCCACAATCAATTCAAGACCTTAAAGATAGAAATTGTGAAATTCGAGGATATGTAGCCGCAAATGTGCAAATTGGTCATGGAAAATTTCATAAAAAGAATGTGGTACTGCAACCGTAACGTGACGGCCATTTGACTAATATCGTTTTCAAATGTTAATGGCATACCTTCCTTTTTACAATGAAATAAACATTTATTGATTTCTCTTAAAAAATACTCGTTTTTTTTTTAATATCAAAATAAAACCTCTTATTGGAATACCGATACTATTCAATTTATATGCGGAAGAAATATTGAATGAAGTACTAGGAAGGTATTATCATAAATGGATAGCAAGTAAACAACATTAGATATGCTGACGACACGCTATTGCTGACAAGCACAAGTAAACAATTACAGTGGCTTATTGATCGCTTAGTGAAAACATGCAGAGAATACGGACTGAAGCTGAATACAAAAACTATAACATACTAGACAATGGCATAATAGTAGAGGAAAATCAATTAAAACACTTAAATAAACTAAAATACTTAGGCACAATTATTAACAATAAATGGGACCCAAGCGTAAAAATCAAAGCCAGAATCGCACAAGCAAAAGCAAAAATTTTAAAACTCAGAAACGTTCTGTGCAGCCACAACTTAAACCTGGAATTGCGCATGAGGATGGTACAATGCTACATCTTCCCGGCTCTACTATACGGGGCAGAAACGCTAATGGAAACATTTATCAAAAAGGTAAACGCGTTCGAAATGTGGATGTATAGACGAGTTCTGAGGATCAGCTAGGTACAAAGGTATACGAATGAAGCTGTCCTCCAGAAAATTAACAAAAATCTCGAGTTTCAAACATCATAAAATAACGTAAATTACAGTATTTTGGGCACGTAATGAGGCATCCGGAAAATTACAAACTGCTTCATTTAATAATCTAGGGTAAAATAATGGGAAAAAGAAGCGTTGGATGTCGTACAACATCATTGCTAAAGAATCGTCGCCAATGGTTTAGGAAAACATCAGCCCAAGACGATCATAGTCATGACAGCCGAACTGAGAGGCAACAATCGATCGGTCATGACACATAAAGAAGAAAACAAAAAGTGTAAAGAATCATGTATAAAGACCCCACCATAACACTTCACAAAAATTATGGACACATAATAAAATTTTAAGAAAAATGCATAAAAAAGATGCAACATTTCAAATATGGAAACGGTCTAAAGAATCTAACAACATAAAAAATGATCTTAGGAAACAATATAACAAAGCAAGAAACAAAGTAACAAACGTGATCAAACAATCTAAACAAAAACGTTATACAAAACTGTTAAACTTGACCAAATCTAATATGAAGAAAACGTAAAAATATAATTAAAAAACATTTGGAAAAAACTAAAAAGATGCATAAGACAAAAGCATTAATAAATCACTTCAAACTAGATACCAACCGAATAATTGATTAGTTCACCGATACATTTCAAAATCAAACTCGCCAAATTCTGCGACAAAATATTGTATACAAAAATTAAAAAAATAATCAAACCCAATAAATAGTCATAGTAAAAACATAAGATCCAATAACAAAAATATTCAATTTAACCATTGATAAAAAAATTACCAAATCCTTTAAAAAAACAATTTTGCGTCAAATTTATAAATTGTAGAAAAATAAATAATCTAAAAATTTATAGGCCTATACTGCAATGGTACTAGATATATTTAGAAAAAAAAATAGATAATAATCAATATGGGTTTCAAAATTCTAAACGCACCGTTCAACTTCTTAAATAATTCACCGATTTAATAAAGCAAAGTTTAGATAAAACATGCACCAAAGCGTTTGATACCATAAAAAAATAATCCAAACTGTAGAGAACAATAGAATCAGAGAAGATGCTAAAATATAGATTAAAATTACCTAGAGAAACAAAAGTTTAAATGGAAGGTAAACTAGGTAACAAAATAACAATTAAAAGAGCTCCAGGGAAGTATTTTGGGACCAATTCTATATCTTTTATATGTTATGAACGTAGGATCATGATTTAAAACAAGTAAATACTTTTTATACTAAGCAAAATGCAAAAGGTATTTGGCAGTTTCAACAGAAGGCCAACGACAAATGTCTTACAATAAACAGAGAAAAAAAAACTAAGATTGTTCAAATAGTACCTCCACATCAACGATATAATAATGAACAAAGCAACTTAATCTTTTATGATTCAAAACGCTTACACAATGTTCAAACACCAAACAACTGCAACTGTTATGAGCACATAAAAACTGTTTCCAAGCAAAAAATATTTTAATAATATTTTTTAACTACCATACATTTTTCAATCACTTGTTGAATGAAGTGCAAAATTTTTGTCCATGTAGCACCTACCTGGCATAAAACCGCATTACACTCCCCAAATCTTTTCAGTCGTTATTTCACGAACTTTTACAATCAATACTCTTCCAAACACTTTACCTGGAATACTCAATAAACTAATAGCACTATAATTTTTACGTTCAGTCTAACTTAACATTAACTCGTCGAAATGGCGAGTGATAGTAGCGGTGAAATAAACTGTAAAATTTGTGTGCTTAAAATTAAAAGCAACGATATAACAACCAAGTGCTTTGGTTTATGTAATGGGTTAGTGCAAGGACAGTGTACAGGCCTTAATAGAAAAGAACATTGTTTGGTTATGTTCAACCTGTGAAGTATTTTTCAACAAAGGTCAGTCATTTTTTGATATATTTACATAACTAAGAGAACATAACTAAATTAAATATGCAAGACAACTCAAATAAGACCGAAAAAGATAATAAATTAATTAAAGACCGATTGGCCATCTATGAACAAACAGTTTAACTCGATACAACAGACTTAACTCAGAAAGAAGAAATTCCAATAAAGAGTCTAAACTACGCTAAAATAGCAAGCAGTGCAAAAAATAATTCTAGTAAAAACCTATTGAATAAAAATAAAATTGATATCAATTTAAAGTTAGATGATTTTATAAAAGTTAAATACAAGAAAAGTAATAAACATAAAAGAATTATTACTGGTAACAAAAACGACAATAACACATTCAGAGCAGTAGAAAAAAAGCGTGGCTACATGCCGCGAGATATCCTATGGACATGACAGCTGAAACTTTGAAAAAAATACTATGCAAGCGTTTCAATACGCAAAATTTAATATGTAAGGAATTAAGTACTACGTACTCAAATCTCATTTTTAAAAGCTTTAAAATTGCAGGTCCATTCAGTCTATTAACGGATCTAGAAAATCCTAGTTTTTGGGAGACAGGAATTATGATATCCAGGTTTAATTTTTTTCGTTTAGAAGGAACAAAATTACACCCATAAAATAACACAAAAACCAACATCTTTAAAAATACGCAACATAATTGCTAAAAAAAGTAAATACAAACTTATACATCATAACATACAATCTATAGGTAATAGCATTATTTTACTAGAAGCCCTTTTACAAGATGTTCATACTCTTTGCATCACGGAACACTGGAAGTCCAGCACGCAACTTGATGTGTACACCATTCCACATTTCAAACTTATCTCAAATTTTTGCAGGGGTGAGAATGAACACGGAGGAATCGCAATTTGCAGCAGAACCGACGTAGAACCATCGAATATGATTAACATGTCTGTTATCGGGCATATTATAATGTAATATGTATATACAGACCTCCAACTAGTAATGTAACGCTATTTTTAACAAAACTTGATAATTTGCTAAGTTATGTTTCTTCAAAAGATAACCCGTTTGTTATTGCAGGTGATTTCAACATTGACATTTTAGTAGATACTAGGGATTGCAGTGATTTTAAAAACCTATTCAGCTCTTATAACGCTACTCTAACCATATCAGCTATAACACGTATATAATTACTAATTTAAGCACACCATATGAAGCAATTGTCATAAAAACAGGCATATCTGATCACTTTGGTCAATTATTTATTAACAAAATTCAAGCTAATGCCGAAAATCCATACACATACAAAAGATTTTTCTCTAAAACCATGGGTGCGTTTTCCGTAGATCTCAAAGATGAACATTTTGAAAATGTATTTATCTTATAGATCTAGTATTAATGATAAATATGTTAGCTTTATCAGTACGTACAAATCATATATTAACAAACATTTTCCACTTGAGAAAATTAAAACTAAACAATCAAACTCATATAATTTATGCACACCAGAACTCAAGCAATATAAAGATCAACTTCATCTATATGAAGTTCTTGCATTATACATGCCTGAGTTTAAAGCTGGTTTAAAACAAGTAAAAACCAATTATATAAACGCGCTTAAGATTGAAAAGAATAAACCTTTTGAGAGAGAGCTGTCATTATCCACAAATAAAAGTAAAACATCTTGGCAAATAATTACTAATATTGTAAATAAAAATAAAAATTAATCCAATGTTTCACCAAACAAACTAAGTAATATTTATCAAGCAAACATGTTTAATAATTACTTTAATACAGCAGCACTTATACTGGATTCTTAAAATATATCAGCTACTACTGAATATAACTGTAAATTTGATATGTGTAGTGAAAAATTTATTATTCAACAAGTTACCAGAACAGAACTACTTGATACTATTACTAATATGACTAAAAAGAAAAGCGTTGGATTTGATAAAATATCTATGTTTCTAATTAAAGAATCAATTCACGAAATAATTGAACCAATACTACATATAACAAATAGTTCCTTCCGTGAAGGCGTATTTCCAAATAGTCTAAAATACGCATTAATAACACCCATTTTAAAAAAAGGAGATACTGAGTAAATGTGTAACTATCGACTGATACTAATGAGTATACTAAACACACTATCAAAAAAATTGAAAATTTGATGGCTAAACGAGTTACTGCTCATTTAAAAAAAAAAACAATTTATTTGGTACATTTCAGCATGGTTTTCTTGATGGAAAAGGAATTGATACGGCGTTGTTTGACTTCTTACAGTCACTATACACTTCATTAGATAACGGAGAATTGGCATCCTAGACTTATCCAAGGCTTTTGACACTATTGACTACAAAATTTTGTTAACCAAATTGAATCATTATGGAATTCAAGGTACTGCAAACAAATGGTTTGCTTCATATTTAAGCCATAGAACACATTCTGTGCGAATAAAAAACCAAACAACTGGTCGTAATATAGTGTCTGAAGCTTTGGATATGCGGATGGGTGTTCCACAAGGCAGCATCTTAGGCCCGTTGTTATTTGTCATATATGTAAATGATATTAATGTAAGCGTATCTAGTGAGTGACTGTTGGCTGTTGAACTATGCTGATGACACTAATTTGTTATTAACAGCTTCAAATTGTTTAAAAACTATTAACAAAGGGAATAAAGTAATGCAGAAACTGGAAGATTGGTTTTTAGAAAATAAATTAATTTTGAATATTGAAAAAACAAAGTGTATTCTTTTTAAAACCGGCACTTATCATGATACACCTGATGAGATTCAACTTAACAACAAAATTTACTAATTCACTAATTGTGCAAAATTTTTGGGAATTGTTTGAGATAAATCTTAATTTTAATAAACACGTAAATATTCATACAAAAAAGTTAAGCAATAGTTTGAGAATTCTTTCTAAAAAATACAAATGCCAATATAGTTAAGACGTTTTATTATGCTAGTTTTTATTCAATGTTAAAATTTGGCATACTATTTTGGGGAAACTGTTCCAAGGTAGGTACAGTTTAAATAATTCAAAAGCAAGCTATCCGATTTATAAACCATATGCAACCACTTGTAAGTTGTAGAGAAAAGCAATTTATTAATTGTGACTGGAGTCTACGTCTTAGAATGAGCTAAATTTGTCTGGAAACACAGAAACAAATTTTCCAACGATTTATTAACTAATAATTATAGCACACGTCATGGACATAAATATAGAATACCTAAGCATAAATTGACATTAACTGAAAAAAAAATGCACACTATAGTTGCATAAAAACTTATAATAAAATTCCGAAACATATTAAAGAGAGTAGTAATTATTGAAAATGAAGCTTATATGTTTTTTAAATACTTGTGAACCCTATACTATCGAAGAGTTATAACTTTAAAGAAACTACATGAATTGTATTATCATTTTTATGTTTTTATTATTATTATTATTACTATTATTATTTTTATTTTGTGTTTTGTTATGTTTGTTTGACCTTTTATCATGTACGTACTGTATTATGTTTTGTTTTACTGTACAAACACTGATAATAAATGCTATTATTATTATTATTATTTATTATTATTATTATTATTATTACTGCCTTTACCTTTGTACAAAAGAACAATCACAGCATCTTTCCAATCATTTGGCACTGTCGATTTCCAAAAACACAAACTAAATAAACCAATCAATCTATTAATAAGTGATATGGGGCCATACTTTCACATTTCAGCCGCAATCCCGTCTACACCAGCGGCTTTACTATTTTGTAACATTTTTATAGCTTTGTCTACAGTAAGATTATCTGCTGTTTCTCCAGTTGGTCCCTTTAAAAAAGATATTTTTCAGAGAAATTTTACCCACAGATTAGCGACCTGTATACTTAAGTGTATTTGGAATGTCTGAAGACTATTTTCACCTAGCGCATGTGCATTTTTATTAAACACTATACATTTTGGCTAAAAATGATCTCTATTAAAACTTGTAGAGCGAATCGATATAGGTCATTGGAATTTTCCTATATTTTTCCATTTTTATGCTAGAAGGCGCGGAAAATAAAGTATATAATATATATATATATATATATATATAATATATAATAATGTTTATTCTCCTCATAATAAATACACAGATACAAAAGGTGAAATGGCATAGTTCAAGTTTCTTGAATTTTACAATTCTACTTGTTCTTCCACCATACCATAACTTATAACTAACTTAGCCTAAGTAAATTACAAAATAACTATAAACAAATTAAAAATATATAAAAATATTGAAAATAAAAAATAAAATAAAATAAAAAAAAGTAAATAAATAAAATTAAAAAAATAAAATAAAGTAAACTAAAATAAAATATAAAATAAAATAAACCACAACAAACAATAAAATATATCACAAATAGCACAAATAATATAGAAAAAATGAAAAGAAAGAAAGATATTGGTAAATATTTGTAAGTAAAAATTAAAAAATTAATCAGAAAGATAAGTCGACAAAATATGTTTGCTAAATTGAGCAACTGATAAAGATTTAACTTTTGATTTAATGCTGTTGTAGATATTTGCTGTCTGATAGGAAAAACTTCTTTTAAAAAACTCTGTCTTATGAATTGGTATGGATAACAATGATTTCCTTCTGATATTTATGTTATGAACACTTGTTCTATGTTCAGCTTTACTAAAGAGATAACTAGGAGTTTTGAAGATTTTTATTTTATGTATAAATATTTTAGTATAATATTCTCGTGTTTGATTCATTGTTATCCAACCGGTAAGTTTTCTAAATTTTGATACGGATTGCTTTCTTCGGATACCGTAAATTAGTCTAACGCAGCTATTCTGTATTTTTTGAATCCGATTTTTATCTTTAACATCATGATAAGGACCGTATAAGACATCACCATAGTTAAAATGACTTAGAACAATACTATCACAGAGCAGTTTTTTTGTGTTTGTATTAAGTACGCGACGATTATTATAAAGGTTTTTAAGGTTGCAAAAAGCTCGCTTACAACAAGTTGATATATGCGTGTGAAATCTTAAAGTATGATCTATTGTAAACCCAAGACTTTTTGCTTCTTTTACTATTGGTATACGCTGGTTTTCAATATAAATGTTTACGATCTGTTCTGCAATTGCAATGTCTTTGATATCCCAAAAAATACAATTTTAGATTTTGATGGATTAATTGCCCATGTTTATTTGATATATTTACAACATTTTGTTTTCTAATGTCTTTAAATTTTTAACAGATTCAGATTGATACAACTGCATGTCGTCTGCATAAAAGTGGACTTTGCAATACTCAACACTATTTTGAAATAAAGATGTGAAAAGTATGTATAGCAAAGGACCTAAAATTGATCCTTGAGCTACACCTTTTGAAAGACAAGTAAAATCTGATTGCTGGTTCAATGTTTTAACAGATTGAAAACGATCTGTTAAAAAACTATGAAATAGATGTATACTGTTTTGTGACAATCTAATATGACTTAGTAGAGCTAATAAAATATCGTGGTCCACCATATCAAACGCTTTACTGCAATCGAGAAGTACCAGTGCAGTCACTTCACTTTTATCTGTAGCCCTAATTATATCATCTACTATTGTTGTCATTGTTGTCATTGTGCTGCTATAACCAGGCCTGAATCCAGACTGTATTGATGGTAAAATATTATGAAGTTCTAAGTATTTTCTTAATTAAATGTTTAGTACTTTTTCTAAAACCTTAGACAGGCATGGCAAAATACTTATAGGTCTTAAGTCTTTATACTCTTTAGGAGAATTAGTTTTCGGTATAGGAATAACAATAGCCTTTTTCCACAAAAATGGAAAAATGTTTAAACTCAATGCAGTAATTTATAATGTGTGTAATATACTCTATAATGAATGGACAGCAAAACTGTATAACATAAATATTTATTCCGTCGCACCCCATAGCATTTGATTTTATTGAGAGCAAAATTTTGGATATTATGCTGTTGTTAACTTTTTGAAATAAAAAATTATTTTCATAAATTTTATTATTTTTGTAGTAGTCAATTTAGTCTTCTTTAAATGGATTTGTATTATTGGGTACACTGTTTATATAGTAGTTATTAATATCGTTTGGGTTGTCAATTTCAGGTAGAATTTGAATTTTCACTTGTTTGATAATATTATTACTTTCCAAATAGCTTTTTGTCAGTACTATTAGATATATATTCAAAATATAATTTTCTTTCTTTAATTCCAGTGTTCTGGCAATTTAGTTTTTTTAAATTTTTTTAAAGTGTCATCTTTAAGTTTAGATAATACTGTTATAGAGTCCGTATACCATGGTTGCTTTTGTTTGAAGTTTTTTACTAATCTATATAGGGCATGCAGATCTAACAACATATTTACATTATTATTTATAAATTCAACTGTAAAAAATTCTTTATATTTTTTTGTTGCACTATTATCAACATCCAATAAATTTATATTAAAATCACCTAAGCATATTTATAATATTATTTTCTAGTTGGTTCAAAATGTCATCTACTTTCTCTGAATGAACTCTATATACAACATCTATTGCTAATTTTGTTTTGCCAACAACTAATGAAATCCACAGTTGTTCTGTGTTCATTCAATATTTAAAACTTTGACATTTAAAAGGTGAGGTAAGGTTTATCTCGTCTATAAAAAATGTACCCATTTAAGTTGACACAAGTTTCTGTTACTGCTATTATATCAAAATTATATAAAGTTACTTTATCGACAAAATTATCAAAATTGCATAACATAGATCTAGCGTTTATGTGACAAATACTCAGTTTGTGGTGTATTGTGGTTTATAATACTACTAAAATAAATTACATATAAAAATATAAAAATAAATACTAAATGTTATTTTACATAAATGTTACCTAATTACTTAATAACGTTAATTCTTTTTCCTAGCTCTTGGTAGATTGTTGCGCAGCATTGGCTTAGATTGCTGTGCATGTAGTTTCAATTTATTTAACCCCGCTCTAGATTGAGTTGTGTTTGCGGTGTTTGGCGTGCTTGATTTATATGAAACTAGGGGACTGTTTGAAGTTGTCTCGCTATTTTCTGTCTGGGAGGTTTTTAGTGGATTTTTCAGTTGTTCTATTGGCAAGTTGTGTTCAATAATAATCTCGTAGACGACTTCGCTTGTATTTTTATTTGGTAATTGGACGTTTGACAGCGACTCCGTGGAACTGCTCGAGTTATTTAATTCTTCAACAGTGAATTTCTCTCTATTAACTATTATGGCATTGTTTCTTAGTTCGACGTTGTATTTATTATTTTTTGCTGTTTTATAGTGATTTCTTAGTGTTCTTCTGCCTTATCTCTATATTTTATTTTTTTTTTGCACTTAGAGCCGAAACTATGCATTTTAGTGAAAAATTACAAGAAATCAAAGTTAAAGAGCAAAAATTTCCGGTTGATATTGGTTATTTGCATTTTTCGATATTAAGAGCATTTTCCAATAATGCGTGCATTGCCCGGAAAAACGGAAAATTATAGAAAAATTCTAAAGACCTATATCGATTGGAAATTTCCCGCTCTACAACTTTTAATAGAAAATGCAAAAATACTCCAAAACCATGCGTGCACTAGGTGAAAATAGTCTTCAGACAGTCCAAATACACCTAAGTATACAGATCGCTAAGCTGAGGGTAAAATTTCTCTTAAACGTCGATTTTCTGTCTAATTTGAAGGAACTAAGTATCTCTTTTAATAAAAATCACAGTGTCCCCATAAAATTGCTCAAAATATTCTCTCCATCGCTCTTTAATACCATCCTTCCAAATCATTTTTTCACGATTATTCTGAATGCCACAGACTTTTTATTGCATTCCTTGTTTTGCTCTTTTCAACCATTTCTAAAATATTTTTTTATTTCCTTCAAAGTACTTCTGCATTCTATCCAATTCTTTTGTTCTTAATTGTTCCTTACTTTTATTTACTACTTTTTTGCATTCAGTTTTGTCTGCTTGTTTCACCATGCACCTCTCTTATATTTTCAACCACCGTGACTCCACACACAACTTCTGCACAATCAATTATTGTCATTTTTAATCTATTCCACACATTTTCAATGTTCTCGTTTATCATTTCATTCAATTCTTTCTCTTGTCAAACTAATTTTTCTTCAAACACTGTCATTTTGAAAATTTTCCACTTTTACCCTTAACTGTTTAGTTTTCTTTCGATGTTTCCTAATAAATTTACGACCAGGATCCACTTTTGATATGACAAGATAATGATCAGTTACCTCTTGAGTATCTTTAACTAAAGTTCTCAATATTTCATCATACGCCACAAAATCAATCATAGTTTTGGGCTCACCCCTATGCCATCTATACGTGTCGATAACTTTGTGTACAAACTTTTCAATTTCTTGCAATTTTTGTTCACTCTATCGTCTCCATACTTTTTGATTCAACTCTTTAGGTACCCACCCAATAATTCAAATCTCTTTTCAACACAACCATCTGCCTAACCTGTGCAACATGGTAAGGACTTATTGAACGTATAGATTTAATCACAATCAGTGGTGGGTAAATACCCAACGGGTAGATAAATAAAATTTAGGTATATATCTGGTATATACCGACAGGGTGGCGGTATATACCAGGTTTTGGCGTTGTTACTCATACTGTTGTCGGGAAATTCTGTTATTAAATTAGACTATTCCCCTAAACTGCATCGTCCGCGTCCGGTCGTGTTTCCGTTAGGATTTAGGTTAGTGTTCATTTGTTTATTGAGTTGACTAGTAGTTTTGTATTCTTTTATTCGTTTGATAGTATAATAACATAATGTACATAATACATATATTATGAACGTAAGTTCTTACTAATTATTTTATACTAAATAAACTAAAATAGTAATGATCATAAGCACTGTTAACATGCATTACTTAAATGTGGCTCAAAATATAACCTCTAATTTGTTTATAATCTGTCAGATATTGATAAAAAAATTATGCACAAATATTATGTTTTGTTTAGATAATGCATTGTCTTGTGATGCCGCACTAATGACACATATTACATGTGTAATTTACACTTATATGAATGACCATTAATGTACATATATGTATATACTAAAATAAATTTCTTTATGGTTATTCATTACAGAAATTACTTATACAGTATACAATATGAAAAAGCCAAAGCACAAAATTCGAGAATTATTTGATAAAAAAAAATCAGTAGATTGTAAATATTGCAAAGCAACTCGCAAAGCAAAGTATAAATTTATCAATGTAAACAAAATGAAGAATCACATTTTAAAGTGTGAAAAATTCCCAAATAATGTAAAGGCCCAATTCAAATCAGACAAATCAGATTCATCCTCATCCTTGGCTTCATCATCAATGACAATGACCTCACTGTCACAGCATCAAGAATGTGCCACGCCAACGCGCTTAAAACAGTTTGTTGACTGTATAAATCCCATAGAAAACGTAAGTTTCTTGCAATATTTTTTTAAATAGCATTATCCATTATTAAATTTTTAGGCAAACTTGAATAATATACTGGCCAAAGCAATTTTTGCGTCTGAAACATCCTTCTCCATTATAGAGCATCTACTGCAGAAAAGTTATGACCAGATTATAACTCTACCTTCACGGAAGTCTATTTCAACAACATATCTAGATAATGAAACGTGAATTAGAATCAGAAGTACAGCATTTGGATAACCTTAATCTGCAATGTAGTGGGAGGAGCAATATTAGAAATGAAACCATCATCAACTTCATAGTAACAAAACCAGAACCTATATTTGTGGATTTTATAAATACTAAAAAACACCAACACACCGCAGAATATTTATCTGAAAAATTAAGCAAGGTGATTGAAAAATATGGACCTGACATTTTTTTCTGTGTAATAGGGGACAATGCTGCGAAAATGCAAAAATCTTTTAATCATATTCAGCAAAAATATACTCATATAATTCCCTTAGAATGTCTAGCTCACACTTTTCATTTACTTTGCCGGGATATTCTGAAATGTAACTCTAGAAATTTATGGAGAATTTATCTGCACTTGCAAAAAAGATCAAAAACGTACATGTTTTGAATGCTTTATTTATACAAATCAATAAAAATAGAAAATTGAAAATTTCATTAAAATTGCCTGGTGTAACACGTTGGGGTAGTTTTTTAGCCTGTTTCTAGTCTTTTCAAAAATTAAAAATGACCCTTCAGCATCTAACGTGCTACCTGTACATATGAAGAGAGACTTATTAGATGATCTAACATTTTGGCCTAAAATTGATACCATTATTCAAATACTTAAACCAATTGTAGAATATTTAGATAAATTTCAAACACAAAGCTGTATTATTTACAAAGTTTGTGAATAGGTCAAATATTCAAATAATTAAAAAAAAAATCTTTTTAAAAATGACATGAATGAAAACAAAGTCACTAATATTTTAATATTATTTGATAAAAAAAGAGAGCGTGCTTTAAAGCCCCTCCACTGTGCATCTGCATTACTAGATCCATCAAATCAGGGTTTAAACCTTACTCAAGAATAACAAATTGATGCAATGAAGTTCATATAAAAAGTAGCAACAGATATGAAAGTGGATTCTCTCGAAAATGTAATGGCTAATTTAGCAATTACAGGTCAAAACACAAATTTTGGTCTAAAAACTTTCTATGAAGTGGAATCCACTCTACATCTCCAGTTTCTTGGTGGCCATTATCCAAAGTTGCTATAAGAATTTTAACTGTTCCAGTTTCGTCGGCAGAAACTGAAAAATCGTTTACCACTTTTTCATTCATTTATAATAATAAAAGAAACAGATTGACAACCGAAAGAGCTAGAAAAGTTACATACATGTAGCACAATTGGATAATCAATTTCGAGTCTAATAAATTGGAACAACAACCAAAACTAAGCACTTCATATTCTGGATTTTCTGAACAATTTTCTCATGATAATGCTAACATTTGTGACCTGCAGTTTTAAAGTTCCAATTCTACATTAAATGATTTGAGTGTAAATTACAAAGGTAAAGGTAAACAACAAAAAATTGAAAATAATGACATTGTGACGAGTCTCATGGAGATAGACCAAAAATCAGACTCAGACACACAGACATACTCGAGTCAGACGCACACGACCTCGACAACTGAACAGTCTGAACTTGATCCTAAATAGATTTCAGATTTATTATGTTTGTAGTTAAAAATTTATTATACTTAACAAAAAAATTTGTAGATAGCTTGTGTTTTTTTTTAAATTAAAATGTATTTTTTGACATTTGTTCATTATTTTGGTGTTTTTATATCAAGTTATTCTATTATCTCTACTAAATCAAAAAAACAAAATGGATAAATACCATGTACCCGGTACATGCAAACAATTGGATTGACTTTTTAGTTAGCTGGACAAAATGGAGTATTTCAAAAAAGCCAAAGTCTTTGATTAAGCTGATATGCAACATAGATGGGCTATGGTAAAGCAGTTACGTCTAATAAAGCAACTTATAATTGGACGTTGCAATTCTCTTCTATAAAATTGATTTTGGGGAAAGGCCCAAAATAATTCCAAAGAGTAGAATATTATTATAGCAAAAACTTGGACAACTTAAACTACACAATACTTGCTTTTTTATATTCTTGATGAGTCTGGTTAGAACGACTACTGGCGTATTTGTTAAATGCTTTTTGCTTTTTATTAACTGCTTGTTTTGTCTGAATTGAGTACAAACACTTTTGTTTTGGTTGAATAACAGAGTACGGAACAAATTTTTTGATGGCCTTTTAAATAGTTTTTGTGAGATTTTTTGCTGCAATATGTAGATTTTCAGAATATAAGCAATGAGTATCAAAAACAAAATTATTTAGAAATTGTTTCATTTTTACTATGTTTATTTTAGAATAATGATAGATGAAGCGCGGTTTAGGTTTGGTAATAATAAGAGAAAAAGTAAGTAAATAAATGATCAAAATTTTCTAAAGCATCCTCAACAGTAGTTGTTGTAACCTCTGGAATAGTTGAAAGATACAGATCTAATAATTTTGGTTCATCAAAAAGTAGTCCATTGCAAGAAAAATATGTGGGTTGCTGAATAAGTTTATTAAGATTGTGCAAAGAAGCAAAAAATATAGCTTGTTGTCCGGGTAGTGTTGTAGAAGATGAGTGACTTAACCATTCAGCATTATGTACATTAAAATTTTTTAAACAAAATTAATTTAGCTTTTTATGATTACATTAAAAAAGCTTGTCAAAACTTTCAGAAAATACATCAAAAAAGTTTGGAGTTTGGTGAACGGTATATGACAATTACAAAAATTATCTTATCAAAAACATTAAGTTTAAAAAATATGCTATTATAACCAATGAATGTTCAAGATAATAATCGGAATCTACTAGATTAAAGCGATCTAGATCTTTATTGTTTACTTTGGTTTCAGCCATAAAGAGATAATGGGATTTTATATGATCGAGATGCTGATGAACAGAATTTAAATTCTTTGTTAGAGCACAAATATAAGATATGCAGGTTATGTGGGTGTATTAATATACTTTTATATGCTGTATGTATAGTTGTTACAGACCGGTTTCGGCCGTTAGGCCATCTTCGGTGTACTACAAAAAGAAATTATTTATTATATAAATATAAAAAGATAGAGAGACTTATAAATTGTGAATTACATATATATGATGTTATGAATATGATATGAGTAATGGGAGGTGTTAGTCAAGGTTGTATAGTTGGTGGTTGAAGTTACTATTATGTGTGTCTGGTTGCATAGTTGGTGGTTAAAATTACTATTGTATGTGTTAGGGATTATTGGCTTGTATATTTTTATGTAGTTTAAGAAATGTGTATATATACTACAAATATAATTAAAGTTAATTTAACTTTTAAGCCATAAACTAAGTCAATGGTTGGCCGATTAAATTGGTTAGTTGAACAGGCGAGGTCATGTTCTACCAATTTATTTATTCATATCATCTTTTTTGAGCTGCCTACTATCGCATCGGGCAACCTGAGGCTATTGCGCATGTATATTAAGTATATTGCACATATGTTATAACTATTACAATAGACTTTCTATCAATTGTTTTTGTTTAAAAAAAACATTTCTTATTTGTGTTAGTTTTTTTTAACATTTTACCGAATAAAGTAAGAAGTCTTTAGTTTTTACGTATAGGTTAGGAAACGGGTGTTTTTAACTATACGCTTAATTTTACAATTACTTATAATAAATGATTAAAATTTTATCAAAAGCTTCATTGAGATTTAATGATGTAGTTTATATTTCTATTTATAATATTATATAATCAAAATTATCCAAAGTTGTTTCATTTCTTTCATAGTTAAATGGATTTTATGGTTAATAAATCACAAAAGTGTGCTTTCAGATTATTTACGTTATTAAATATTTTTGATAGTTTATAATACTGGAAGATATGCAACGCTTTCAATTTTGTTTTTTATACCAGAATTAATTTACGATTTATATATTTTCAGAAGAAGTAAGTTATTAATAAAAAATATTAAAAACAGAAGATATATTCTGAATTATATTACAGGCGTTTCCGCCGGTGCAACAATCGCGCAATAAATCGTGGAATAATTTATAGCTGTTATAATTATTTAACTAAATTTAAAATAGGACTATAGAAACTCTTTCAATAATTAATTATAAAAAAGGGTATAACTTTACCTGCTACATTTTTTAAATTGTGTGGCGCCTGGCAGGTAACCCCGCAGTGATGGCTGCAGCATTTCGTAACATCCGAACAATCAGAATCTAGTCGGCATGTATTCAAACACGCCGAAGCGAAAGGAGACAATGTTGATCCTTGCTTGGAATTCGGACAACTTCCCGGTTTCTCGAACCCTTCCAAAAGACACGATTTGATGCACTAAAAACAGACAAAAAATAATGTTATTTTTTTCTAAACTTCTATTCATGTTAATATTAATTACTGATATGTAATTTTATGATTTGTATTATTTACTGCAATCTGGATTTGCTTGATTATATATGTATATGCTAGCATAATCAATGTTACTTAAAATGATTTAACATGACTAAATCAATTATATTGAAACGAAAAGATTTACAACGTGATTAGAACAACTGCATTTATTCAACATAAATACAAGAAATAAATCACCGAGATTATAAACTAAATTCCTTTAGAGCAAACGAGAACTATAATACAAATGTATAAATCGCTTGTATTTATACGTATTGCTAGTATAATTAAACGGAATAAGTACAGATGTCACGGAGGCGCAGGATCCAGCATCGCTCCTATAATCTTGAAATTTATTATAACATAAATTAATTTTCCGTTTTCCTATTCATATTTTTTTCTTTAGCCATCGATGGCGCTATTCCTAAGAGAGGATCCATTACATAAAGAGATAAACCATGCATAATATTAAAATTAATTGCGGTTCATGTGATACAATATATTATTTATTGCGGCGCACGTTCTCCACCTCAATATATTATGTGCATCAATAAATACTAACTAGCCGGCTCTCACCATTTGCAATGTTGTTACAAGACATGACCATTCAATGAAAAACTCTAAAAAATACAATTTAAAAAAATATACAAATTACAAGTGATTTTTGTTTAATATTCATCAGTAGTTGATAATCCGATTTGGTAAAACATACATATTTTATTTTAAATGTGTTATATTGATACGTACATTTACATATCCTCAAAAGTGCAAATAAAACTGGATGTTTTGAATAAAAATATTGTTATTAGTTCAAATATGCAATAGCAGTCTTTTGCATCATTTAAGTCGTTTACTTGTTTGAACTAAAATTAATAAAATTAAAAACGTATTAATTAAATTAAATATTTTAGTTTTAGTTAAGTTTTTTTTAGTATTTCTTCAAAAGTATAATTGAAACATTTTGAATTAAAATGTGCTTTATTATTAAGTGACCACATTAGAATTGGTTTTGTTGGCAGTTGACAACACAATTGCTCCTATTGATTATTTATAAAAATCATATCATTTTGAAGAATTTTATTGAGACACGCATACTAGATTTTCAAGGTATGCACCCATCATCGGTGTGACTAGAATCTCACTGGTCGAAGAGACTATTAACATAAAATCACATTAACAGTTTATGAGTAGTAATGTGTCAGAGGTGGCAACGTTGAACTGTTTGTGTGTAAAGTAGAGTTGTAGTATAGTTCTTAATAGAGGCATTACGTTACCACCTCTGTACAGTTTCTCTATTTTAATCACATTGGGTACACTGTGATCACGTAGAAGCAACAACATCGACAAGCACCTTTGTAGAGTTACTTTGCACTAGTCTAATACCATGATAATCCATTACAATACAATACTAATGTTATTGAATTTTGCAATATTATTGCCTTATAAGAAAAGTTTAAAATAAAGAATGCTAATTCCATACTAACATTATTGTTATTCTTCAATAGAATTTCTCTCCAACGAGCAACAAAATATTGTTCAACTTTGCCGTTTAATAAAATATTTCTTTTTTAATCGATGAGAATTGTTGTTCAATTAATAATTGGCTTATGTCTTGATAATTAATTGCGTCTTATCAAACAATTACTTTAAAGTTACTCTTTTGTATTTTTGACGTTGCTTTCTTTGCCCAACAATCAAATCCTGGTGTTTTCTTGCAAAATTGACCAAATTTGTGGATTTGCAAATATTTCTTTTTTATTTGTTATCTATTGTTTGTGGATCTACTCTCGACACAGCTGATCAAAGGTTATTTTTTCTAGCTGGCTGCGTGTGTTTTGACCAACGACATTTAAAGCAAGTTCTATCGTCTTCAGTTTCTTAATGCTTTGGTGGTTGTTTAGCCTTTTCATGTAGATGATTCATTGTACAACGACAACAACTTAGTTTGTTAAGTGTAGCAAATGAACGCACCCAAGCGGATAGATTTTGAGGTATCATAAGTGACAATATCCACTAACTCAGTTTTTGTGTATTTTAATTTGATATATTATAAAGGGTTTTCTAATAAGTTTCATTTTGAATAGCAGGCTATTTGGACAGCTGTCAATTTTAAAGCTATTATCTTTTGACATTTGACAAATAAAAACTACGCTATTATTAAAAATGGAACGATACACGCTTCAACAACGCATTGAAATTATTAAAATTCACTACAAAAATGGTGAAAAATTTTCAGTTACAGTTTGCAAAACTAAAGCACTTTTTGATCGTCGTAACCTTCTTGGCCGGCAATAGTAAACCTGGTAAACAAATTTGAGCTGTTGGGACAAGTTTGTGATGTGAAGAATTGAAACCGTGTGCATCGCCCAAGAACACATGAAAATATTGCTGATGTAGTCCGTAGTGTTGAAGAAAACCCAGGTTTGTCAATTTCTCGTCAATCTTTGGAATTAGACATTCCACAAACGACATTACACCGTATTTTGCAAAAAGACTTAAGTCTTAAGGCTTTTAAAGTTCAGTTAACACAAGAACTCAAGCCGGTCGATCATCATAAACGTCGTATCTTCGCTGATTGGGTTCTTCAAATGCATCAAAATAATCCGGAATTTTATCGAAAAACCATCTTCAGTGATAAGGCCCATTTTCACCTTAAAGGCTACGTTAATAAGTAGAATGATCGCATTTGGGGCTCAGAAAATCCAAAAATAATTGTTGAAAAGTCTTTGCATCCTCAACGTGTCACTGTTTGGTGCGATTTTTGAGCTGGCGGTGTGATTGGAACCTACTTTTTCAAAAATGAGGCTGGTGAATGGACGGCGCTACCGAGCTATAATTAATGATTTTTTATGGCCGGAATTGGAAGATATTGATGTGGACGACGTTTATATTCAGCAAGACGGGGCTCTTTACAATGAAATAAACATTTATTGATTTCTCTTAAAAAATACCACTTTTTTTTAATATCAAAATGAAACCTCTTATTGGAAAACCCTATATATATATATATATATATATATATATATATATATGTATATTTCATATGAGACATTAGAGTACAATTATGGAATAAATAAGTAAATACATTTCAGATAATTCAACTTTTAGGTTCATTAGCCGGATTGCATTCGGAGTAAGGGTTGTTATGTTATCCGAATTTCCATTGTACTGATAAAGGGGGCAGTTGGAAATTATATATTGCATGTCTTGGTTCTTATAAAACATGCATTGCATCTCCCATGGTCCATAGGTGGCGGAAGAGGTCAAACCCGGGTGGCTTCAATGACGGGCTAAGGTAGACGCTTTGCCAGGTTCCAAATTTTTCCACTCTTCTTTTTATGTTTGTTGCATATCAAAGTTGTTATTCAGTGAAATCAGGGGGGCGTGTATTGATTTTAACCTAGATCTTCATGGATTGGGAGAGAGAAGTGTTTTTTTTTTGTATTTTCCCGAGTAGGTTCTGTAGGGCCTGAGTTCGTCTGAAGTGCGGCGGCAGGATGCGGCTCAGGATGGGCAGTCATTTTTCTGGTGTTGATTTAACTGTCTTAGTTATTGTTCTCATCATGTTATTAAGTTGGATATCAACTTTGTTTACATTTGAGCTGTTTATTCATACTGTGAAACAGTATTTTTCTACAAAATATGCCAAGGCTGTAGTTGCAGTTCTAATAGTGGTCCTTACTAGTTTTTGCACAATGTTATTTCTTGTTCGGCTTTTAGCAGCAGTATTTTCTAGGTATTTCTTGTAAGTAAGGGTTTTGTCTAGTAATGTTGTTCTGTTAAAATTGATTGTGAGAGTGGTGGAAGCTTCTTTATTATTTAGATTGAAACTTGTATTTTCAGTTTTAAAGCATACCGTGCTTTAAGGTTTTGGGCCAGTGTTTCTTCTGCTTGTTTGAAAATGTGGTGTTGTGTTGCCAATGCAATGTCAATGGCATATATGAACTTCCTGGAGAGGATTGCTGGCAAGTGTACAAGTTAAAAAGAAAAGGTACAACCACCGATCCTTGTGGCAGGACGTTATTTAGATGTTTTCTTTTGCTAACTATTTGTTTAGATACACCTAAAATAGTCTGTCTTGTAACGTGAATTAACTTGTAGATTTTGATCCATATAACTACACCAATCAAGTTAAGTAGTAATCCCATTCTCCAGACAGTATCATAGGCTGCAGTAAAGTCAATAAATGCAGCTGAGGTATCTAGTTTGTTATGGAACCCATGTTTCATATGTGTTGTTAACGCAAGTACTTGGTCCACACAGCTTTGTTCGGGCCGAAACGCTGCTTGTTCTGGAGGTGTGATTTGGTTTATGCTTTCTAAAATTCTGTTGTGAATTAGTCTTTCTAGGAGTTTATATGCAACGCTGAAAAGTGCAATTGGTCTGTAGTTAGCTGCTTCAGTGGTTGGTTTACCAGGTTTGGGTATTACTATGATTTTAGATTTCTTAAAAGCAGGTGGGAGTATGTTTGAGTAGAATTGTTTAAGCCAGTCTCTGATGTTATGGCCCGTATTCTTGTTTAAAAAACTTAGAATTTCTCTGGCATATTTGTTTATGTTTCTTGTAAATAAATTGAAATAGCATTCTTAAATAATTTGCAATTGTTTTTGTCAGGTTTTTTCAAAAGCAAATCTATTGCGTTGATCATATCTCATTTTTAATGTCAGAGATAGCTTACGTCTGTGTGGCATGAAACGCTCATTCTGTCTTCTCACTTGGTTTCTGTCCACTCTTGAGTGCTGAAAAAACACAGCGTTAATGTCTTTAACAGTTCTGACTGTTAAAAGAAGTAATGACTGATGATGATAAATCTAATTAAATCTTATAACTTTTTAATTTATTCAGTAAAATGTGAAAAAATATCATTTCTTAGTAAATGCTTTTTTAACAGAATATAATTTATTTAAAGTGCATTTTATTAAGTTATAGTAACTTTGACCCTACATTAGAAACTAGCTGCACACGCATGTGAGCACATTTTTTCTAGTCGTCAAACGATACTAGAAAGTGGACAATACGTCTCGTAAAATGGCGGCCACGACTAACAAAACGGAGCTTTAGAAGACCCCAAAAAAGATGACTCGACGACATTAAACAGTCTGTGGGCCAAAACTGGCACCAACTTGCCATAGATAGGGACATATGGAAAAATGTAAAAGAGGCTATGTCCAGCAGTAGATAGACAAAGGCTGAGAAAAGAAAGAAGAACAAACGATATCCGCAGAACATAATTATACTTCAAATAAATCAGAAACTTAGAACCTGAGAATTAGTTATTTGCTGGGGATCAAATTTAAAGTAGTCAAGGATTGTAATGCAATTTTAGCAACCACTAAGAAAAACTTATACTAATCATATGAATTGCAAGTTAGTGCAAGAATTAAATAATAAAGTTAGATTGAAAAAAACTTTGTTTTCTTGTCATTTTTTAATTTAAAAAAAATGTGCAAGAAAGTATGTATTCCTTAAAATATTTACATTCTATAACAAAATATAAATTCCATTCCACAGAGTTTAAATTGCATAAGACCATTTCCTAAACTTGATTAAACATAGACAATACAGATTAAAAGTCAAATTATGGGTCTTGAGTTTGTTGGAAATAAAACAAGCCGATACAATTATTATAATTATGTGATTGTACACAATATAATTCAAATGCCAAACCATGGTTTTGAGTTTATAGATATTCTTAACTAAAACAGTCCTTAAACATTATTGCTTGAGAAAGTCAAGTTTGGATAGATTATCTGTGGTTACTTACTGAGTTTTCTGAAGACTGATCAAATCATTGCATTCGCTAAACTTGACAAAGATATTTGTGTAAATGAAACTAAATATTCGTAATTTTTAAACTGAATGCTAACATAAATATTTTGCAGATAAAATTATAGATCCATCTTGAATTCAAAGTATCTTCAGAGCGGGACACTTAAAACAAATCAATAGCATCGTTGATACTATAATGAGTTTCTCATGAGTAGAGAACGAGCTAAATGGGAAGGCAAAACTTTTCATGCAGAAGTCCATGCTGTTCAGACAGTGAAAGGTCAACTATTTACAACCTACAACGTTTGTTTATAATTTATAATTATTTATTGGGTTTATACATATTAACGGTGTTTCAGTTATTTGCTTTACCCAGTGTTGTGTTTCTTTAGTTTTAATAAAAAAATAAATGTTTGACTATGTAGCTCTAACTTTGGTTTGAAGACAGTAAAAAATCATAATTATAGAAGGTCTAAAAAAAATTATTAGAAAAATAATGTAAAAAAAAGATGTTATAATACTGCAAACAATATAAGATTTTATGAATCATTGAACTTTTTCTTAAAAAAAAAAAAAAACTGTAAATACAATTTAAAGTTTGGATAGCATATTATGGCAAAAGCTGCAGCACGAATATTATTTAAGTTTATTCAATGTGGAATTACATGTGCATATGTAGAAATATGGCTAAATAATAACTTGCTCTTTATCCAACGAAGTGATTCGGAGGTCACCTAATAAGCCGTTGGTCCCATCAACCCCTTCAAACAAGTCGGAAGATTTCTGGGCAATGTAAAATAGCTGTAAAACGCAAAAAGGTTTCAATATTTTTATATAGACTAATGCTATTATTTGAACCATCGGACTACATTTTTTTTAAGTATTTGGTGTAACCATCCCATTTATATTATAAACTATTCATCACGTGTGCGGTATTATTGACTTAAATAATAATAATACATAATTTCAAACAGAACCGTTGCGCTCTAAAAAGTACAAATGTGCACATTCTATCTCAATAAACTTTTAGATTTTTTTACAAACTGTTTTGGGCAGCTTTGAAAGACTAAAAAAGTTGAACTATTCTATATTGAATGTGAATTTCATTGTTGACCAGTTCATAATCATCGTCCACTTTAGAAAATAGGCTGGATTCTGCATAAATTTCTAGACAACAACAATACTTTGTAGGTAACATTTATAATTTATTCTAAAAAACAAAAATATTAAATAAAATTGTTAGAGAAGGTAAGTTTTTAGAATTTTATTAAATACGTAATAAAAATAAAGTTTGTGTGTCAACCGGTTAAATTCAAACTATTATATATCATTATATCCTTCTTAAGGTAGTATGTCTAGCGTCCATGCATTGTACACTGCCACCTTATTAATCTTCTTTTCGAGTCTGCTGTCTGATTAGCCTTTTATCTGCTCGCAATGCAAATTCCAAACTACTAGAGAGATTAGTTATCTACTCAGAATCAGAGAAGGATCCTAGTCATAATATCACACGCCAACAAGGTGAGTTGGGAAATGGGACAGCGTATACATATATGTTAGTAATGATTTTTCAGTTGTGAGGTCTGAACCCATGATCTATGGTGCAACAGTGGGATGCCTAGACTACTGCGCCACGTTCTCCTTTCTATATGCAAAAATGCATTATCAATTTATTTATAATGGAAAAAATATATATTTTAAAATATGTTTTGTTTTGGAAAACGACAAAAAATTGTGAAGTTTCTTTGCGTGCACTCTCAGAAAGTGATCTTTATGCAAAAAAAGTAACCCATGTTAAATTTTAACTATTAAGAATTAAAAAAACACGTGTCGCACTGCCTTTGAAGTTTTAAAAGTAAACCTATTACCTTACTTAAATAAACATAATTGGAATGTTACAAATTTGAAAAAATAGAAAAAAATACGAACAATACGTCATTTTAAAGGTTTCTAAATTAAAAAAAAAATATAGATCTAAGCCTCAAATTCTAATAATTTTTGTTTACGAGTCTAAGTTTATGTTCAAAATTTAAAATAAACGGTTTTCCAATAAGAAGTTTCATTTTGAATAGCAGTTCAAAATTGAGAACTGCCCAAATAGAGCTCTCAATTTTGAAGCTAATATCTTTTCACATTTGACAAGTAAAAACTACGCCATTATTAAAAATGGAACGATACACGCTTCAACAACGCATTGAAATGATTAAAATTCACTACAAAAATGGTGAAAATTTTTCAGTCACAGTTTGCAAAACTAAAGCACTTTTTGGTCGTCGTAAAGCACCTTCGCGGCCAGCAATAGTAAGCCTGGTAAAAATATTTGAGCATCAAGAACACATGAGAATATTGCTGATGTAGCCCGTAGTGTTGAAGAAAACCCAGGTTTGTCGATTCCTTGTCGATCTTTGGAATTAGACATTCCACAAACGACATTACACCGTATTTTGCATAAAAACTTAAGTTTTAAGGCTTTTAAAGTTCAGTTAACACAAGAACTCAAGCCGGTCGATCACCATAAAGGTTGTATCTATATATGATGAGGCCCATTTTGACCTTGGAGGCTATGTTAATAAGCAGAATTGTCGCATTTGCGGCTCAAAAAGTTCAAAATTATTGTTGAAATGTCTTTGCATCCTCAACGTGTCACTGTTTGGTGCGGTTTTTGAGCTGGCGGTCCCTACTTTTTCAAAATGAAGCTGGTGCAACTGTTACGGTAAATGGATGGCGTTACCGAGCTATGATTAATGATTTTTTATGGCCAGAATAGGAAGATATTGATGTGGACAACGTTTATTTTCAGCAAGACGGCGCTAATTGCCTCACAAGTAACGAAACAATCACAATTGGCCACGTGAAAGATAAGGTCTGCGCCATTGCTCCTCAATCGATTCAAGACTTTAAAGATGAAACTCGTGGAGTTATCGAGGACATACAGCCGCAAATGTGCAAATTGGTCATGGAAAATTTCATGAAGAGAATGTGGTACTGCAACCGTAACCGTGGCGGCCATTTGACTGATATCGTTTTCAAATGTTAATGGCATACATTTCTCTTTACAATGTATTAAACATTTATTGATTTCTCTTAAAAAATACCCGTTTTTTTTTTAATATTAAAATAAAACCTCTTATTGGAAAACCTTATATAATAAAAATATAATTATTAAAAAAAAAAAAAATTAAACAAAGTATATTGATGTAAAGCTTCATGTGAAACCTAAATAGCAAATACTCAATTGTTTTTTGGAGACCCAGGGTATGCATTTGACTCAAATCTGGACGCTATGATACTTAATAATTATATTAATTTTATAACTTCAAAGGTAGTGCGACACGTGTTCTTTTGAATCTTAAGAGCTAAAATTTGACATGGCTTACTTTTTTTGCATAAAGATCACTTTCTGAGGGTGCACACACATAAATGGGTAAAATTTCTTCTTACTCCATGCTCTAATCATTCTTGTATAAGACTTGTTTTGTCTTTGTCTCCTACCGCACTAAGAAAAAAACTTGTCAAAGTTAACCTCAAATATCCACGAATAGACAACATCAAAATTTTTATCTAGTTTTTGCACTTGGATGCACACTAATACTTACAAAAGTTTATAGTTTTGATCAAAATTGAAACTATAAATTGTATTTGCATATATTCTCTATGAAAACTTACTTTTTGAAAAAAAAAGGATTAAAACCGTAAAAACATTATGATGGCGCCATTCTGTTAAATACGGCTGCAAGATAATGCGATTAATGCATCCAGTCCAGATGCATAATTAGAAGAAACCGTTTTTACAAAAAATTATAATCAAGTGTGTTTAGTTGAAATGTATTGTTATAATTAATTATTTTAATAAGAGTTTACTGTGGAAATAATAAGTATTTGTTGTTATAGAAAAATTTATATTAATTTTTTTGTCAAATCAGATTAAGTAATATCTGCATACTTGCAACAACTACATCATTTATTTTATTTACAAATTATTCCTTTTGCGTACTTGCTACATTC
Organism: Tachinus rufipes; assembly: GCA_963932245.1. Taxonomy (NCBI): domain Eukaryota; kingdom Metazoa; phylum Arthropoda; class Insecta; order Coleoptera; family Staphylinidae; genus Tachinus; species Tachinus rufipes. The sequence goes on along the minus strand of OZ010746.1, from coordinate 34,435,357 downwards.
TAGTTTATGAACCATATTCTAAGAAAGTATTCCTTTGCCTGATAAGAGGCGAACGTCTTACAAACGCTCAATCAAGTGAAACAATTCTTCTAGTGCTGCACAACCAACTGCACAGCACAAAACATTGGTCCTTCAAACCGGATATTACAAAGATTCGAAATATAACCATAAATTTCTTGAGTAGCAAATCAGCAGAAATTATTGTTTCTCTAGATATTACTCCATCTAATTATGGAATTGCTTGGCAATTACTAAAAGATCGATACGAGAACAAGCGATTGATTGTACGCAAGCACATATTTGATATTCTTGACATTATTGATACAAAACGCAAATCATTAGAAAACTTAATCAAACTTAAAAATGGCATAGCAAAGCACGATCGAGCTCTCGACGCGTTAGGCATAAACAAATATGATGCCATAATAACCAATATTGCTATCCAAAAATGGGTCCATTCACTGTTAAATAATGGGAAAATTCCATACACGGAATTCCTAAACCATCAGTCAAACACGTTAAAATCGATATCACTTATCTTATGGGATAACACTCAACAATTCAAGCATAACTACAAACCGGTTAGAACAACAAATCATGCCAAAACTAGCATAAAATCTCTAGCACGTTAAAAGTGTATCATTTGCTCTGGAAATAATAAGTATTCGTTCTCATAGAAAAATTTATATTGAAATTTTTGTCAAAATAGAGAATTAGTTATATCTGCATACTTGCAACAACTACATCATCTACTTTATTTACAAATCATCCCCTCTGCATATTTTCTACATTCTACATCTTTTAGTTTATATAATAAACATCCGTTATATTTTTGCGATAACAACGAATTGACGTTCTTCGTAAGCAGACAATGTGAATGAACTGCTTGAGTATCAATCATTTGATAAAGAATTGCTAATCAAAACAGAATTGCAAGCATTGTGAGAGGAGTCATCATACTCTCATACATCTAGACAAACATCCAACACTCAAAACTTTGTTACCAAGCATTGATTAACATAAAAAAAAACCTTATTACCTACGGCCTTTGTTGACATAATAGATATAAATGGTATGCCAAACAAATGCCGAGTGCTGCTAGATTCAAGATCTCAGTCCATTTTCTTGTCATGAGCATTGTTAGCAAAGTTGGGACTGGCTGAAAAAGCAATTAATATTTTTGTCAGCGGCGTATCAACTTCCAACTTAAACATTAGTTGAAAAACCAAAGCTAAAATACAGTCTCGGATAAACAACTACGTATGCAAAGCAGCGTTTTTGTCAATAAATTTACTAAGAATTTCCTAACAAAATAAGAAGGGAAGAGTGTTACAAGTATCTAAACAAATAAAACTGGCCAATCCCAAATATAATTAGTCGGAGTTGCAATACTTCACCAATGGTAGGACAAATACAAACCATCAATGGATTATATTTTTAAAAAACAAAACTTGGTTGGACTCTATGGGTCCTTTATGCCAAGAAATTAATAAGACAGTAATAAGATGTCAAGCACAAGTTGACATCAATGAAAAAGTTACTAAACTTGAAGAGGTTTTTCATAAATATCATCTACTAATCATCTTCAAGCTAAAGAACACTTTGCAGCAAACACCTGACGAAATAAATTTGGACAATTTATTGTAAAGCTTCCGATAACGGAAAATGCCCTTACACTTGGCAAACCCTACAACATAGCATTAAAACGCTTTTAAATACCTATCTGCAGTTAAATTACAAAGATTTCATCTAAAAACACATGAAAAAGTTAAGGAATCAGGACAAAAATCTAATAACTCCATATTACTTACCTCATCATCCAGTGATGCAGGATGGCAGCTTAACAACAAAATGGCGAATTGTTTTCGACGCATCATGCAAAATCTCATCGATACGTTGCAAATAGGGCTTACCATACAACCAGACCTATTTAGCATAATATCCCGATTCAGAACGTTTGAATTTGTGATAACGGCTGGTATAAAAACAAATGTACCACCCGATAGAAGTAGATAAGTTACAAACTCATCTCCAAAGAATTTTGTGCAGAAATAATAAAAAAGAAATTAAGATATTCAAGCTGAACACAGTTACATGTAGAACGACATCAGCATCATACCTTGACATTAGATGTTTTGAGGCTTCAAACTGCACAAATTTGATGTCCAATGAACCAGCTCTTCTAAAAACGATAGATCAACAAGACAGTTGTGATGGAGGATCCATTGAGAAAAACGAAATCCATAAAACTCTTGGATTACAGTGAAACGCATCAAATGACTCACTTCATTATATTAATTCTAAATTATCTATATTAAATAAAAGGCCAACAAAGCAAAATATACTATCCGACATTGGCAGTATATTCAACCTTTTGGGTCTCATTGGTCCAATAACTATAACTGTAAAGATGATAATACAGAAAATATGAAAATTAAAATTAAGATGGGATGAATCCCTGACAATTACTTTTCAAACGGCACGATCATTTATATATGCACAATTAACAAAGTTGGAAGCCAAAATTCCGAGTTTTTATGTGCAAAATCTAGAGTGGCCTCACTCAAAACAGTCTTTATAGCAAGACTCAAACTTTGTCCAGCAGTACTACTAGCGCGATTTGTAAATCAATTAAAGGGATCCTTGAACATAGAAATAAATCAAAAGAGAACAATCTCTCCACATGTTAAAAGAAAACAGTATATGGTAACATGGCTCAAAGTGGCTTGTCAAACCCAAGGTTAGTAGAAAATTTGTATTTAGCAGGTTGTCTGGTTTTAGCAAAGGGGCGGAGTCGTTTGCACGGGTCTCCTATTTACATAATCAAACAATTGGTTACTTTATTACAGTAAACAAACTTTGCTATTAAATATTAGATGTGTTCTTTAAATATAAAAATTAAATTAAATTAATTAATTATTTTTTACAAATAATTCATATATTTAGTTAGCGGATATTAGCGAGCAGTGGTGTACTTCTATAACTACAAAAAAAAAATAAAGATTTTGCTTGCTTTATTAAGCATAACTTAATTTAGAGCAACCATTTATGTAAAAAAAAAACATATCTAAAGTGAGACATTGGTCTCCCCCACGTCATAAAATAATTTTACTCCGCACCACTACCCGCACCTATATCATTTAGAGGCAAAACCAGGCAACCTTCTATATACGTTTTTTTACCAACCTTGCATAAAACCAAGCAAACAATGGCCTGATTTCAATTTTTTAATTAAAATTTCCACGACTTTGCCAAAGGAAAGGGCACTAAAAAAGGTATGCCTATCAAGTATAAACACCAATACATTTTTTGAAAAGATTATTGCTCGTCATTCAAATTATAAACGACTAGTACGAATTATAGCGTAAGTAAAAAGATTAATCCACAATTGTGTAAAGTTTTCCAAACAATCTGGCACCTTAAAGACTGCTGAATTATTGGAATCAGAAGAGAGCTCAATTCTTAACAAACAAAAACAACATTAAAAAAAAAGCAAACGGGCTCTCCTCAATCCATTTGTCACCCTAGATGGTCTAATACATGTAGGAAGAAGCACAAAATTGTCTTACTCATAGTGTCCTAACAAATCTGATAATAAAATCAGAGCATGAGAGACTTTTTCATAGCGAAACGCAACTTGCTTTAGCTCCTATAAAAAAACGGCATTGGTCATTGTCAGAAAGAAGCATAAACCGACAGGTCCTGAAGGGGTGAATAAAATGCTTCAGGACCAATCCAATAATCACAAATCCGCAGATCATGAGAGACTTTCTAAGTTCAAGAACAAACCAATCAAGACCATTCATGGCAACTAATGTAGATTACTGTGGACCATCAAGATGGGAAACAAACAAAGCAACGCGCCAAGGTATAAGCGCATTGTTTGTATGTTTTATTACAAAGGCGGTACACATTGAAGTAGTCTCAGACCTGACAACTAAAACTTTCTTAGCATCTCTGAAACGTTTCATTGCTAGAAGAGGTATGACAAGTGACATATATAATGACAACGGCACCAATTTGTTGTGAAATAAACAAGTATTTCAGTTGGTGAAGCAATCCGAAATAAGTATCACGGAGCATCTCAACACGGCATTTAAAACAACGCGCACTTAATTTTGGTAGACTTTGGGAAGCAGCAGTAAAATTCACAAAAACCCATGTAAAGAAAGTATTGGAAAAAACAAAATTAACGTTTGAAGAATTAACAACATTTTTGTGCTCATTTGGAAGCGGTGCTAAATTCTCGACTTCTGTTCCCGTTATCCAGCAATCCAAATATTCTTGACAGCTTCACAGTGGGACATTATACGATTGGTGCCGCGTTAACAACATTTCCTCAACCAAATCTTTCACAAGTTCCGGACAATAGACTTTCGCGTTAGCAGCATTTAGAAAAGATGCGTCAGCATTTTTGGAAACAATGGTCAACAGAGTATTTACACACACTCTAGGAACGACTCAAGAAAAAGTCATAAAAAATCCCAGCCCAGAAATAGAACAACTTGTGGTAACCAAAAGAGACAATATACCCCTCATTCTACATCTCTTAGTTTATAAACCATATTCTTACAAAGTATTCTTTTGAATGATAAGAAGCGAGCGCTTACAAACGCTCGATCATATGGAACAATTCCTCATCCAACTGCACAGCACAAAACACACTATATCATAACCAATTTATGATTTAAATACATTTTGCTTGGTTTTTGATACTAAAAAATTGAAAAATGTAGTCGCCTCAATGGTTAAAATATTATTTTAATTTAAAATTTTATGCAAATTGCATTTGTTTGAAATATTAAAGTAACATCTATAGTAGCATCAACTCAATAACGTTAAAACTTAACTTTTTTTAAAATTTAAAGAAAGGATAATTCAACAGCTTATAAATTTGCTTATAGCAACAGACAGAACAAACGTAAAACTAAATGCTAGACAATACTGTAATAAAAACAACTAAATAGGTTGATATACTAATACCACAAAAAATCTTTTACAGTCAGATTGTTCAGCAAATAAGCAAATAACCTGCAGAATAATTCCATTGTCTAAAAACTAAAAAGCTCTAACACTAGAGAAATACTAATATATAACCTAGTCAAAGTAAATATAAAATATTAAAAAGCTTTTGTCAAAACATTATCAAGACGCAATCAACTTGTCTTAAATCCTACCAATGCAACAAATAACAGACATATAATGGAGCAAGCAGGATACTTTGGTATAGAAGAAACCGTCGGATTGTACCCACCAGTCAATATACAACATAAAAATCTTCATCTAATTGTCTGTAGTGCCTAGATAGGTCTTACATAAGATTTCTCTTGACTGGTACGTGCCGTACAAATAACTTGAAAATATAATTGTTTGAAAATTCTACAAGTCATTTTTTACGGTACAAAATCTAATATTTTACGCTTGTGTTACTACCTCACAGCAGATTTTGTTAATTGAAAAAATAAAAACGCTGAGGCCTAGTATTTGGTCCATCCACACTCTCATATTAAATGTAATTATGGCTATTTATATGAACACTAATTATGTATTAGAGTAATCTCTTAATTTAATAAATTCACAATTTTTAAAATGTTCTACCGGAGCTACGGCCCGAGCCTGCAATAAATTATGCGTCAAGATTCAAAAAAGGTGATTCAAAAAACTTTAAGGGTAGAATGTGTTGATTTCTGCAGAGCAACACTATGGTAAAACCAATTATGCCAAATAACCGATCAGCTGGTATGTAAACAAAAGCATGTTTACGTGACAATGCCTAAAATAAAGTCACAAGACACAAAATAACAAAAGAAGTCTAACGAAGGGGATATTGCCTTAGCCCTGACAGCTGTAGAGAATGGCATGTAAAAAAAAGTCTTTTGTTCAATTTGGTGTTCCCTGAAATACGATACAATTTAGAATGTCTGGTAAATTTATAAAATTAGCCATGGGCCAAACAGTACTATCTAATGACAAAGAAACACTTTTAGTAAATTGGATATCGGAGAGTGTAAAAAAAGGATTTCCCAAGCGGAAAGATGATCTAAAAGCTTCTATTAAATATTTTCTTGACAAAATCAATAAACAAACAATATTTAAAAACAACTTACCGAGAAATCAATGGTACCAATCATTTTTACGTCAGCATCCATTATGTGAAAGAGCAACGGAAGGTGTAACTCAAAGCAGTGCTTGAACGTCTAGTAAAGATTTATTAAAATGGTTCAACGAGATTGAAGTCTACCTCGAAGAAAAAGGATATTTTGCAAAAAAGGGTCTACAATGAAGATGAAACATGTTTTTTACTTAACCCAAAGGGAGGAAAGATATTGGCTCCAAAGGAATGCAAGAACGTTTATGAAGTGGATAAAGGTGTTGCAAAATCAAATTTAACTGTAATGTTTACATTTTCCGCTGCTGGTGACATTACTCCGCCTATGATTATTTACAAGAGACTACAACAAAGCATTGTTGAATCCGTTCTTAAAACTTGGGGCATTGGTTTAAGTAATAATGGGTGGATGAAATTGGAGTTATTTTATGAGTACGTTGCTAACGTTCTACATCTTCATCTTGTAAAATCGGGTATACAATTTTTAATAATATACTTTGTAAACGGCCACAAAACCCATTTAACTTACCATTTAAGTGAAATCTGTTCTAAATTGGAAATTAATATTATCGCTTTATATCCTAACTCTACAAAGCTAATTCAACCAGCAGATGTTTCTACGTTTAAACCAATAAAAAATTTATAAAAGCAAAGTATCTTGCAATGAAAAAAAGAAAAGCTTATACCTGAAATGACAAAAGTTGTAGACTTAGTTAAGCTTGAAAGTATAATAAAAGAACTTTGCCCATGGGGCCAATCAGCAGTTGACTTTTCTAAATGTCTTGGAAAATTGAAAATTCAAGAAGATATTGGAAAATAAAATTCTAAGTTTTAAGCCTTTTTGTGATATTGTTGGCGAAAACTAAATAAATCAGTTCAAAAATATGAAATCGGATAAAGTTGAAGATGAAGAAAATGATATTTTGTACAAACTATGAAAGGATCAGTAATACTGGTGAAAAATCACTACATTAGAATGTGAACTGAAAGAAAAAACAACAAAATATACATAAACGAACAACTAAGGGCGCAAACAAACATGCTGTTTTTTAAAGCAAGAGAACAAAAAAAAGAATCTCAGTACTAATACTTATGGACCAGAGATGGAAACATATACATAAGAAAAACCGATACAAGCACAAAAATTAAAATGTTTTTAATTTTAATTTTTTGACTTAGAAAATTTAAAATAGAAAACCTAAATTCAAAATAAAAATAATAATCATATACAAAATAACTAAATACGTATTCGATATACCTACATAATGTAAGAAGCATAAAAAAACAAATATCAAGAAATTTAACTCATTCCTACATTATATAATAACCCAGCAATAATTGCCATAACAGAAACCTGGTTAAATCCATACAACCAAGAATTTTACACATTAGAAAATTAAAATGCGGAATACAACTCAAGAAATACGAAAGGAGCAGGAATTGCGCTGTATATTAAAAAATACAGATTACAAAATACTAGCAAATAAAACAATAAAAGACATACAAATATTAACAATAGAATTAAAAGAAAATACAGAAATTACCCTAATATATAAACCCCACGGATAAACTTCAAAGACCTTAAAACGACTCTAAGAAACAATATCATCAACAGAAAGAAACCACAAATAATAATAGGCAATATAAACGTGAATATTGCAGAAAATGATAGCGAGACACAAGAATATAAAAACATATTATTAGAACATGGTTACAAAATAGTAAACAAAACATCATTACTATACTACACAAGAAAAAACCCTAATCCAAATGGAAAAAAAACTCTATACTAGATCATGTTATAAGTGTTATATTATTTAACAAATAATAAACAAAAAGTAGAAGATCTAACAATAATACCATATCTGATCATTGCAAACTAAATACCAAAATAAAATCGAAGCAAAAAACAAAACAAAAGTATAAATACTTTGAAAATATTTTGACAGATTATAACAAATTAACTAAAGAAATTAACAGCATGGACATTAAAGAAATAGATAACTTCAAAAATTTATAAAAAAAATTACAAAAATTTGTAGAAAGCAATCAAACTACAAAAAGGTTTAAAAGGATGGAACAAAGCTCATGGATAAATAAAGAAGTTTTAGACAACATTAAAAAAAGAAACAACCTGCATAAAAAACATCTTAAAAATCCAAATAATGAAACAATATAAACGAATATTGCAAACAAAAGAAGAAAACGTTATACAATATAAAAAACACCAACATACGATACTACAAAAACAAATTTCAATTAAATAAAGATAATCCCACAAACATATGGAAGTTAATAAACAAACAGATTAACAAAAAAACTCCAAAACAAATAAACATTGAAGAAATATCAAAAGAAGATGGAACAACAACTAAAAAACCAATAGAAATAGCAAATGAAATAAATGAATATTTTACAAATATTAGAAAAAAGCTAGCGGAGAAACAACTTTCAAGCACAAATGAGAAACCACAAGTCACAACAATAAAAATAAAAATAAACAACATACACTTTGATTACACTTCGCAAGAAGAAGTTAACAAAATAATCATAAAATTGAAAGAAAACAAAACATCCGGATTTGATAAAATTACAAACAATCTAATAAAGCAAAACAAAAAAATTTTGACACCAGTACAAATAATAAATAGAGTTATTGAAACAGGTATATATCCATGTTATATGAAACAAACAATAATAGTGCCCATACATAAAAAAGAAGATAAAACAAAACCAGAAAATTATCGACCTATATCACTACTATCAACATTAAACAAAATACTGAAAAAAGTAATTCATACTAGATTAACTAAACACATAAACAAAAACAATATAATTTACAAGCAATAGTAAGCTTTTCAACAAAATTGTAGAACACAAACTCATCTCATAGACCATATAAAGCGTGAAGTGGACCAAACTGTGGTAGCAATGTACATCGACATGAAAAAAGCATTTGATACCATATTTAAAACAAAATAATAGGAATAAAAGATAAAGAACTTAATCTAATAGACACATACCTTAAAAACAGACCACAAAGAACGAAAGTAAACTCTACAGAAAGTAAACCACTACGAATTTTGCCGCCGACACTATATATATTATACACAAACGATATATTAGAGCTAAAAAACTACACGGAACACTCATTAGACATCAAAATCTTAGAGACATGGTATTACAACAATCTGCTGACCATCAACGAGACAAAAACAGAATACATGATTTTTAACAACAAGGAAGAAACATCTCCTATTACAATAGAAATAAATGGTAAAACTATTCAACAAATAAAAGAAGTAAATTACCTGGGCCTGACAATTCAAAATAAATAATATAAAGTAAATAACAAAATAATAAAAAGTAATATAACAATACAATCAAACAAAGACATACACAACCACAAAACAAGAAAAAAAATCACACATAAGAACTACGAAATATGCAACAGTGAAATGCACACAGACACTAACAACAGACACCATAAAGCAATACAATAATCTGCTAACATATGTAAAAACGCTCAATTACGTACCATTTAAATTAAAAATAAAACACATGTTACTACATGACAAAATATAAATAAAACAACAACAAAATCAACTCAAACAAGCCCTCAATATCAGTAGCCTGAGATAGGTATGAACACCCGCAAACCTCAGGACAATGAAAGAGTGATAAAACCAATCTTTTTTTATATTATTAAAATACATTTTTGTTTTTATTTTTATTATTACTAGATAGTTTTAATTTTAATTCTAATTTGATGTATGTATGTATAGTATTAACAGTAAAAAAATTCTCTTCATATAATAACTAATATAGAAAATAATATTAAAACTGAATTGTTAAATAATAATTTGGTGTCTTATGAATTCACTAGATTTATTTCTGAGATTGATACAGAAAACGCAAATAAAAAAAAAATAAAACATTTCCTACAGTTTACCTGACATAACCAATATAACAACATCAGAACAAGAAGTCAACAAAAACATAACTATAGAAAAATATTTTAGAATACCGAAATCAATAAAATGAATTTATTAAAGGATGACAATAATCAATCTCTAAAGTTGCAAGATTTCATATCATGACCTAAGACGCCTGAAAGAAAAAAATAAAAGAAATGTTGAACGATTGCCATATGTGATAAAAGCAAGTAAATAGAAAAAAAAATTAAGATAAAAAGATAATAACAAAACAACAGTTAGAGCAACAGAATGAAAATAAAAGAGTTGAACAACGAAAGAAAATCTTGCAGTTACTCGTAATAGAAGAAAAAGTTTCAAGAATCTGGAAAAATAGTAGAAAAAAAAAATAAACAAAATAAATGTGAACATATCAAATATAGTAGTAAATTCAAGAAAACTTAACAAGAAAGTTATAAGAGAAAAAGACCTTAAAAATATTTTTGGCAAAAAAGATGCATGTGCCTAAATAAAAGTGGCAGATTCAGACATATCAGAGGTTGTTTTTTTAAATAATACACATACCAACAGTAATGCTATTGTTGAAAAAAACCTGTAAGAAATATTATTGGCAAAGAAGATGCATTTCCCCAAACACACAAGTGGAAGATTTAGAAGTATTGGAGATTGTTTCTTTAAATAATGCATCTACCGACTGTAAAGTTATAACATCCGGATTATGTTTTAAGTGCACTCGTAATATAAATTGTGTATATAGAGGCATCAAGCGTATGTACTGTAAACGACAATATCATAAAATTTGTTTACAAAGTGAGAAACTATTTGTAACACCATTTATATGTAAATGTTGCTTTTGTGTTGAGAAAATATAATAAAGATTTTTGAATTCTGTAAAATTTTTCTTGAACTATGTTTATAACTTGAAAACACTGTCTGAGCTATGACGATGATGATACCTACTAAATAGATACCTATTTTGACCATATAAAAAATGTATGCTAATAATTAGCACAAAACCCTGCCAATAACATGTTTATGTATCCCAATTACTTAACTTTATGGTAAGTATATTTAAAATGTAATTTAAATTAAATTTGGCAAAGTAAAAATAAATTAATTTGTTGCTACACCTGTTAATACATTACAATAAAATAAAACTTGCTATCCCATAGTGGTACAAACTTATATGATTTTGATAAGTAAGTAATTTGCTTAAGGGTGCCAATTACTGAACAGTTTACCCCTGTGGTTTACCCTATATTATTTATTATTTATGTTTTAATTTACAATCTCTGTCCGACGGTCATGAGAATTATAGCCACGTCTGGAAAAATATAAACCAATATAATTATTAATTATTATTAGATCATTCATTATATTACCAAACAGGTTTTTTATTTTTTATATTATTATCTGACAATACAAGAAAGACTTAATTTGATCGACAATTGATTGATAAATCAATTTATTACTATTACTTTTTTTATTAATTAAAAGCAGATTGAAAATTCTTCGTACTCATATACACTAGATTTCCAAGCAACATGTACTGTACAACACACGATATAAATTGATTTTAAAACAAGAAAATAGAAAAAAAATGGTATAGAGAAATTCTCTCACAATCTTAACGCGTGAGTTATGTATGCCCTTAATTTTCAAACTGCTCAGCTACTGTTAAGAATTTATTTTACAATAAATAACTCTTTGCTGGTAAGTTAGAAAACGTCATAAATGGAGAGACGAGTTTCTTGCATGTGCCGAGCATTTTCATACTAAGCCAATAAATCTTCCAAAAAAAAGAATAATATCGAAACCAATTACATTGCAACACATTACGAATTAATGCAGAAATTCATATCATTTAATAAATATTGACTTTTATTTATTTATGTTTAATTCAGAACGTTATAATCTCATTGGATTGCGTTTCTTTCAACCGAGTGAAATGTTAATTAAATTATATTAATTGTAATTTATTTACCAGGAGCTTATTTATAAATTATATTAGAATTCCTGTAGAAATTATTTTGTTGGATATTTATTTAAACATTTAAAGATGTAATTCTCATTCATATTACCATTATGGAGTAGTTTACGAGTAATGCAAATTTATTGTGTAATTATTCATTTTATATTATAATTGAAACAATTTTACAATATAACATAGTTTTATATATTTAGAAAGGAACAACATATAAAGTACTTAATATATATTTTGAATCAACATTAGCAGAACTGTTGCTTGCATAAATAATTATTAATTAACAATTTGTTTGTGTTTAATGAATACGGTTAGTTCTTCGTGTGATTGATTCATAATTAGCAAGCAAAATTACGTGACATTTGAAATGGTATCGTATGCAAAAAGATGTTTAGTCTTCAAACGATCGAGATTGTTTAAAATGAAGGCCAACCACCCAATAAAGCGTTGTTGACTTATATGGTGGTGGCATTGTTTAAAAGTTGCAAATGCATCAGTGCTGAGAGTTATCGTCTGTAGTACGGGTTTGTTTAATTATAAAATATGGTCTCAAATTTAAGTCACACTGTGTGCAAGCAGAAATATAATAAATTATACATTTTATGAAACGTTAAAGTTGTAATAATATACTATTTAATAAATATAAGCTTGACTATAGTATAAGATTAAGTTATAACAAATCTACATTTATATTTTATAAAAATAGGAATTCAATCGGGTTTTCAATTAAAATCAATTTCATTAAAATTCTTGCTTTACCGATTATGCATGAAATAATTGAATTAAAATTTGTAGAAAGCTGAAATTTAATTCTTATTGCGAAATAATGCCATAAAATAGATTGAATATATTTGCTAATAATACAAAATTATTAACTGGGCGTATGATTTAGGTTTATTAATATTTTAATATAATATATGCAACACTCAAATGATATTTTACGTACCTCAATAATCAATAATACTTAATAATTTAAATAATAATAAACATATTATTAAGTCGTAAATTATAAGGTATATAAAGATAATGAAAATGTTTCCTATTCTTTGTTTATAATTGATTACTCCAACTGAAACATTATAGAATCATGAAAAAATAAAATTTGGAATGATTTAAGGTGGAATTTTTATTTTCATTATATTACATCTCAGCATTATAATTACTGATGCTAAGCAATGATTAATTAATTTAGTACAATTAATTAGCGACCTTTTATAAGTACATCAATAATCCACAAACAAAAGTTAAAGTGGAGTTAAAATTAAATAATTAAAAAAAGATTATCAATAAAAAAACTCATTGTGCGACAACTGAAAGTAGTCGTGTTTGGTATCAAAAGCAAGCCCAAAACACACAGAATTGCTTAAAATGATTAAAAATTCTGTCAGTTAATTAGCGGCAATGTTGATATTAATTACATAATGTAATTGAACTTAAAATTTTGCACACTATAAATTGATATTGCATTATTCTTCATATTTGAGCAGATATGTATCATTAGAAATCTGAGAATGAAAAGATTTGAAATCACTTTTTGCAAAAGTAAGCAAAATTGAAATTAGATTATACATACTAATTAGTTATCAACAAGAATAAAATTAATTGCGGGTTTCTGCACTGCCTTAAATCAAGATTAGTTTTAATTACCAGTATCGCTAACTAAACAGCGGATTGAAGTGAACAAAGCTAATTACTAAGTGATTTATGCTGCAAAAATCTGGGGCTTGTTCATTATATTGAAACGATATGTTTCAAATGAATATAGTTAATAAAGTTATAGCATTAAAAATGTAATAATAATTTTCAAAATTTCTTTGTTTTAAAAGTCAGCGTTTTAACTGCAACAAACAACAACAAAAAAGTCTCAAATTAAAGTAATTAAATAAAGACCAAAATTAATTTGATATTGTGATCAGTTTCTTTGCTACAAACGATTGTTTAAGTTATTGTCACAATGTTTTTTGGGTTAACTCTTAATAAATGTAGATTTAAATATTTACACAATTAACTTAAATTTTTATCTACCAAAAAAAAAAGTTTTTCTATATGCACCAGAAAACGTAATTAAAATGACAAGAGATTTTTTGCACACAGAAAATAGATTACGCAAAACAATCGTTAAAAAAATTAAGTCTTTTGAAAAACTATACACACGACACTACTCAGACAAACAAACAAAATAATGTTGCATTTACAAATGATGTAAAATTACAGTTTAATGCAACAAAAATTTCAAAGTTTAGGATACGCAGAACCAATAAAATATTTAAAAATAATATTAAAAAAACTAAACCGGCAAAATTACATAGACTATATATGATGCAAATTTAAGCAATAAAATGAGCGGAGCAACGGTAAAATATATTAGCAAACAGACGGACGAGACGTGGCACGTATTTTCTGACTCAATTCATGCACTTTTATCGGTGTAAAAACCGACGGATATAATTGTTTAAATAGAAAAAATAATAAGGAAAGCATTTAAAAAGCAATTAGATTTTATTGAATTAAAATGCGTTTGGGAGTTACAAAAAAAAATTAGACATAAAACAAACAATTAGAAAAACTATTAACAATATATCACATTCTTCGGGGCATCTCAAAAATTAAGTGTGTAATGACTAAGTTTTTATTGATCCAAACATACTTGCCGCAACTCATTCAAAATCAAAGGAATAAAAGCACGACTTCAAATTCTTTAACCAAGCATGCCTCAATCATGTCAATAGGATTGGCATGCCGATCTCGGTGACGCAACGGTTGAGAGACTAGTTATGGTACTGGAGGTTCTGGAGATTGGAATTTTACTGCTGTCTACTCCATGACGGAGATGTATTTTTTTTACATATAGTTAAGTGACATATGTGGTATGATTGCCATGCATCATGAGAAAGTAATTTCTAACAAAAGTAGCACATATAACAATAAAATCTTGTAGAACTTTATTAACTAACCAGTCGTCGAAAGTCTTCTGGAATGATGTACAATTCTGTACCTACCGTTAAAAAACTTCTTTTTTAAACTATAAACTGCACCTTAGTAGTTGGCTCTAGGGCTAAAGTTACATTCAGTAAATTGCTCTTAGTTTATGTGATTCTTGGCAAATTAAAGTCGCGCTACTCAGTGATGCCTAAACAGTTCTGTATAGATAGCAAGTTTGCGACTGGAAATACTTATCTAAGCCTTTGTTTAATTGTTCTCTTGCTTACGTTTACATTCCAGAAGTAATAAAAACAATTTCCGATTTCTACAGCTGTAGTTTTTGTAAACTTTGTAAGATAATAAACAGTTATCATGGGCATTAGTACGTCGTTGATGGCCAATTCCAGTTTGTCTTGTGTTTGCACAAGTTTTCAAGAAATGCGTATAAACTCGTTGCACAGTATTTTTGTATATTTTATATTGCAAAGCTAGAACTATCCGTTTTGAAGTAATACAATAATGAAATAAAATTTAGTTTGCGTTTGTCTGAACATTCAAAATGATTGAATAGGCTAGATAACTTTGCACAAATGCAATACTTGTTGCTTTGTTTTTACCCAAATTAACCGCATACTTAAAACCTTGTAATCAAACATTAAAAAAAAGAGTTTTTTGTTGTAATATTTTATATATATTTATTAAACAAAATAGGAAAAATGTAAAATTTTAGAATGTTAAAGTTTTTTTATGTTTTTTTGTGACGGTGAAAGTAAAATGTAAAAAATATATTACTCAAAATTTTGATTGTTGCGTCATCCGTCATCTCCAGGTCCTCCGTCAAAGAGGGTAGTCTAGGCCCCAATAACTTCAATCTTGTTCCGCTTTGTTCCCATCTAATTTGTTCATTGCCTGCCTCCATAAACAAATATGATATATAGTATTACTTCATTTCAAACGGATTTCTATAACATATTAGTAGTTTTTGGTTCATGAGGGTATGAAATCCTTAAAAAAAATTTACGATTTTTTTTAGTTTTTTTTGTCGTTTTTTAATTTAACCTCAATTTAACTAAAAGAAAAATTACTATTGAAATCAATCAGAAATTTTCCGTAGAATCCAAATCTGGCTTAAATAAAAAATGCTATTATTTAAAGTCAAAGTAAAAAAACGACAAAAAAAAATAAAATCGTAGAATTTTTTAAGGGTTTCATACCGATCAGATGACTACTAATAAGTTATAAGAACGGAAAAAAATACTCCCTTTCTAAAATTAAACACAATATCAAAGCTCTTCACATAAATCTTTAAGCAGGAAGTAGCCAAGTCCGGATTATGAAAAAACAACAGAAAAAACAAGCACAATTGACGCAATATTTACTATCCGCCAAATTACCGAGAAAGCTATAGAATTCAACAAAACAGCCATCATGTGTTTGTCGACCTAACCCAAGCCTTCGACAGAGTGCTGCTATCTGACGTGGTGCCGCTCCTGCAAAAAAAAATATACATCATGATACATAACGGTTCACAAAACTCAACACCGACAACTATACCTTTATAAAAGTAGCAGACAAACTATCCAGCAAAGTGCCCGTATCAACCGGGATAAGGCAGGTGTCTAGCTTAATCAATACTATAATGAACGAAGTGATTACAGAAGTCAAGAAGGCTAGAAAGGGTACCGGATGGGAGATAAAAAAGATTAAAAGTGTATGCTATGCGGATGATGCGGTACTGATCTCCGAAGACAATGACAGCTTGCAAAGAATGTTCTACAAATTTGAACAAACCGTTTCAAAGTTCAACATGCAGATATCCACGACCAAAACACAGTCGCTTACGATATCTAGAGACGCGCGTAGATGTAAGCTCGCCATATACAACAAAAGTGTCGAACAGCTCATGCACTTCAAATACCTGGAGGCCAACATAACAAGCGACAGGTGCCTAAAAAAAAAAGTGAAAGCCCAAACAACATAAGCAGATTTAATATTGGGGTACCTAAAAGATATAATATGGCAAAACAAGCACATGTTTGTAGAAAGCAAAGCAAGAATCTACAAAACCTGTGTCAGGCCCATTATGACATACGCGATCAAATCCAGAGCAGAAAACGCCACAACAAAACGACTCATGAGAACAACAAAAATTAGAACCCTAAAATGCATGGTAAGATGCAGTCTCCAGGACCACATAAGAAGAAAAGACGTCAGATTAAAGTGCGACATTCAAGATGGGCTCAAAAAAGAAAGCAAAAGTAGAGAGACCATGTGGTCAGAATAGATAAAACCAAACTATTAAAAATTGCCAGAAAGACCCCCTATAAAACCACCAACAATATGGTATAAAAACTGAAGATCAGCGTCCCAATTGCAACTATGAATGTTAAAGAAAAAACAGGATCTATACTAACTAAAGAGGAAGAAGAAGAAGAAGAAGAAGAAGAAGAAGAAGAAGAAGAAGAAGAAGAAGAAGTAAAAATAATATTTCCATGGCTGTTGTGGACGTTGCTCTCATTGCCCCCGTAACAACCACCAAACAAGTATTTTAATATACACAATAGCTAACTTTGAATTAGAAGAAAAAATTAATTAACTCTAAAATAAAAACTTATAATGTGTAATCACATTAAAAAAAAAAAAAAAAATAGAAAAAAAAATACAGATGTATCGGTACTAACTGTTTAAAAAAAAAAATTAATAAATTTGAGTTATTTAACAAAAAACAATTTGGTTTCCGTGAAGGAAAATCAACAGCATCGGCAATAAATGAATTTTTAAATTGCTTATGTACAAGTACAGACAAGGGAAATCAAAGCCTAGGAATATTTCTTGACCTTACAAAGGCTTTTGATTTGGTCAAACATGATAGACTTATTTTAAAATTAAACAAATATGGAATTGGAGGATTTATATCTGACTGGATCAAAAGTTACTTAACAGGGAGACGACACTATGTTGAGCTAAACAGTATTAAATCAGATGTCCTTGTAATGACTAAAGGTATCCCGCAAGGATCAGTTTTAGGTCCTCTTCTTTTTATTATATATACTAATGATATTCCCAGTGATAATACTTTTCTTTTTGCTGATGATACTTCATTATTAATTAGTGACAGACACAAACCTAAACTAGTACACAAAACAAATGAGCATTTGAATAGTATATGTCACTGGTTTAAAAATAACGGGCTTGTTTTAAATACTTCTAAATCAGCAGCAGTACGATTTAATATGAACAATAAAAAGTTGGACGATTCTTTATTAATAAAATGTAATAAAGTTTGTATAAAGGAATGTGACTTTACAAAAATTTTAGGATTATCTGTTGACATGTATTGCAAATGGGATGTACATATAGACGGTATGTGTAAAAAAGTATTTTGTTATAAAATTATAAAATTAAAACCTATTGTAAAATTATATGTATTAAAAACATTCTGTTACGCAAAAATACAAGCTATAATATCATATGCCATATTAGCGTGGGTGTTATCTGGAAACTCTATTAGGTTGTTTAGGCTACAAAAACGTGCTGTCCGTTGTATTTTAAACATACCAGCCAAACACATTGTTCGGAACTGTTTAGGCAACTAGAAATTCTTACCTTGACTTAGCTTTATATCTACACGGCTCTAATATACTCAAAGCAAAACTATTCTGATATTAAAACATTGAAAAGCAAACATTCATATAATACACGACATGGATTTAAGTTAGAGACTCCAATACACAAATTAACGTTATTTGAAAAAAATCCTTTATATCTATCTATTTAATGCTTTAACAAATTGCCAGAAAAAATTAGAAACCTAAACATGAAATTAAAAAAAAACTGTCAAATCAATTTTAATTTGTAAATGTTATTATACATACAGTGAGTATCTAGAAGATACATGGTAAAAACGCTATTTTTTATTATTTGTTTATTTATAATTGTAAATATTTTTTAATGTGTTTTTAAACAAGTTTTTAGTAATTTGATTTAAACTATTTTTATATTATTTTATATATATTAAGTTTTCTATGTGACGATACCAATATTTGTAAGAACCAATGGAATAAATAAATAATAATTATTATTAATTATTTTATGAAGCTAGTAAAACGTGGACATATATTACTTCTGAAAATAAGTAATAAAACTAATGTGGAAAATTACAAACCAATACTACATCTATACAAAGTTTAAAAAAAATTATTTCAAACTGGCTATAAAAAAAAGCTATTCCTAACAAGACAATCACACATCATCTAAACCATGCTAATACAGATGAGTCAAACAAAACTGCAAATGCTTACAGGACACTGAACACTGTGCTCAAACACATGCATAAAATAGAAATCTAGACAAATTGTCTAGGCCACAGGTGTCTAAATCTAAAAACTCATATAAAACACGCAATCTGTAAATAAAGAAACAAACAACGGTAAAATATGTCATTGAGCAGCATGCTCAACTGAACTAAAATAAAAACTTATATGGACCATCAATATGGTGACTATAACAAAGCGGAATATTTTGAAAACACTTCAAAAAAGATGGCTCCACAACATTAAATACATTACAACGCATGTAATGTAGTATGGAAGAAGCTTATAGTCGGGTGAGTAACCAAAAACTAAAAAGAAAATATGCATAAACATATTGTTTGCACTGTTGTACTCATGCCATTGCACGTTTTAGTAACTTTTTTGCGCTACCACGCACCACATTCTATGAGCCAAGCTGTAGATAAGCCAGTTTCTAGGTACTTCCTAAATAGCTCTTGTTGTTACAATTTGATAAGCAATATTTGAAGTCCAAATAGCAGCCAACCTTTTCATTTCACCTATGTTTGTTTCCTTGACTGTGTGTTTTTCCCATCAGCGTCATTTGGTTAAGATAAAAACAATTTGGATATCTAGCGCAAATAATGCATAGATAAAACTTGAAAAATGTTTGTTTTGTTTATAGTTTTGCAAATCAGTTCAAAGTTTTTATTTGTGTACCCCTTTTTTTATACATTCTCGTATAGTACGGGCTTGTGACTTGTGTATGCTTTTATTATTTAATTTTTAATTAAAAACATGAATGATAATAATTCTAGTCTTCTTATCACAATTTTGTTGTTGTTGTTTTCTTCTTTAATTCTTTTTTTTTGTCTTAAAGCCAAAATTGTAAGGCTTACACTTGTGTTACTACCTCACAGCTGCCTTTGCTTAAAATAAAACACAAATATATACTAACAAACTTGCTAATTGAAAGAATAAAGGTTGGTTAAACTATTTATTTGCGGTCTTGTTTTTTGTATTTTATTTTCTGTATCTACTCGTAATTTCCCTATACAGTCATATGCACAAACTGGTAGTGCACTTGAGGGGTCTAGTTTCAAAAGGTACAATCTCCACAAAACATTTGTTAACATTGTTATAAATTTAAAATAATTTGATCAATAAATGATCAAAATAAATCAAATTACAGGTTGCATAATGTCTTTGTAAACTGAATCTTGCCAAAATCTTTTCTTAAGTAAAAACTAAGTTAAACAAATAAATAAAACAAAATTCATTTTTAAAGTATTGTATGAAACAAAATTTTAGTATCACATTATAGAATGTTTGCTACAAGATGGTTTTAATAACTCAATACTTTAAAAAAGTGGAGATTGTACCTTTTGAAACTACACCCCTCACTTTTTCTCAAGTATTGCCGTATTTTTCTTTCTTTTTTCCAATTGAATCTTGTAGATAAGTCATCAAAGTGCAACAAAAGCTCTTATTTTTGTATGCTATATATATATATATATATATATATATGACCATGCCTGAGTCAAGCGTTGATTTTGCTCAAACCACTGAAAATGCCTTTCTCTACATGAGTCCTGATTTTGTGATTTTTTTAGATTTTTTCAATCAACTATTTTCGAGTAATAAGCAGTCAAAGTTTGAAAAAAATGAGTTTTTTACATTTTTTTTTTCAAAATTGTTCAGAGAATCAATTTTAACAGCCAAAAAATTATTTCCTTCATTTTTGAAAATATTGCAGAACTTATAAGATGACAGGTATTTTATTTCTTAAATATAGATAAAAACGTGCTTATGTGCAAAAGATACCCTGAAAATTTCAGTAAGTGCCATGCACTACGCTCCGAGATATCTAAAAAAATTATTAAGTACTTTTTTCTTCAAAATTGTCCAAAGAATAAGTTTTTACAGCCAAAAAGTTTTTTCCTAATATTTTGAAAATCTTGCAGAAATTTGAGACAGTTTTTCTAAAAAAAAAGACATTTATTTTTTATTTTTTCAAATAATTGGTATAAAGGTGCTTTTATATGTTCAAAAGATACTCTAAACATTTCAGGAAGTACCGTGCACTACGATCCGAGATGTCTTTGAGCAAAATCACTTGACTCAGACATGACCATATATATTTCTATATTGATGTTTTGTTGGTTGCCAAAGTTACTTACTCTTTGTGCAATTTTACCAAGTCAAATAAACAAATACATACATTTATGTCTGCATAATTTATTGTATTGCTATTAAAGATTGGTATGCTATATAGGTTTAGTATGCATAATACTTGATAAACTCTCCACTTTCCATCTGTTTTTTTAATATATTAATTGAGATTATTAAATGCAAATTTTATGTAATATCTAATCTCTTCAATTTTTAAATTGATTATATGTTACTTGAAGTAATCTTTTGGATTCCTGTTGTTTGGCCGCTCTTTATTTTAGCAATGCAACCGGTTTTAGTGTAAATATTGTAGATAGATGCAAGAAACCTACTTTTGTTTTTATAAAAAGTTTCCGCACGACGTTTTATTCTAATGTCACGATAGCTTATTTTACCTTGCTTTACTTTACCATGTTTAGATTTATTGATTTCAAGTTCTCTATATGTATAACTAGTATCATTGTTTGAGTATTTTGTGTTACTTCTAAATTTTGTGCCTTCATTATTTCTTTTCATTTATAGCAATCTGCATACTTTTATGTTTAGTCTTACTATCAAAATTAACCCAAACGCGCCACTTGACCGCATAAATACTCTTATTTTGTTTCCAACTCTTTACTGTTTTTAACTTCTAAACAGTTATAATTATTATAATATTACCACCACAACATATAAGTGCATTTTTTGCATTGTCTTGATTGTTATAAATTATGGTAAAGAACTAGTCATGATTAAAATGTATGGCAATTGTATTTATTGCTAAATTAATGTTAGAAACTTTACAGTTTTAGTTATATTAATGCTCAAAGTTATGGTAATTGGTAATCGATATGATTCAAAACAAGTACTGCGTTTCTTTTCTTGTATTTTATGTGATGAGCCTTAATTGACCTGACCAATTAAACTTTCTAAAACACTCACTTAAATTATAAGCTGAAAATTTTAATTGAAACTATTTCATACAATGTTTCACAATATAACGTCAACTATATGTAAATTAATTATCAATTTGCTTATTAATATTAAATAAAATGGCATTCCGATTAAAATAAAGAACAACTTTATTGAAGCTTCATCTTGTTATTCCAATAAATAAGCGTATAATTATATTTATTTATAAATTTGATGTGATAATAAAATGCACGCGCACATTTGCGTGTTGGTTTTAAGTAATTTAATCAGATTACACAAGTATGTAATCCTAAGATACTCCGATCATTTTACAGATCAAATTTAGTCTAATTCTTATAAAAGCAGGTATATAATCTTTACACACACACAAACTAAAACAGCCATAAAAATGCAAATGAATTGTATATTTAGTCTGAGCATGCAACTCTTATTTTAATTTATAATGAGGTTCCGATCGCTCGATTCGAATCAATTATCTTTCCTACCCGATACCTAAACGAACCAAATATATTAAATTTGTATTAAGGAAGTAGTAGAAGATGGAAATTATAGACTGCTTATTAGATATTTAAATGCTTTGTAAGCTGTGACTGCTTCCACTCCCACCTGTACACCAATAAAAGTCACGAATTGCCTGTAAAGTTGGAATTTTTATTGCTGTTAATTATATGAAAATGTTGTAATACTACTCACTAGAATGGTTCAATTATATGCGCTGCCAATATTATTATCATTCGATAATGTGATTCATTTTACCAATAATAATTTGCTGCTATTAGTGTTATACTACAAATGATTGTTATTGATTCTCATATGTACTGGTTTAATGTGGTTGCTATATTTTCTATTTAAATCAGGTGTACTTTTGAATAAAAGATGGCATTAAATAACGTTATTAATAATAATAATATTCAATTATTGTCCGTCATATATTAGTCCAATTACAGGTTAAAATATTATATAAATGTAAATAATGTTAGCAAGGCACTTGTAAATAATAATATTGAAAATGAAGAAAATATAAATAAACATAATTAAATAAATTCTATAGCGGTGTTGGTAGTTTTGAATATACTTTATCTAACAAACCCTTCAAAACTGGAATGCTATTTCACCAAATCAACAGACTTATTGGAGAAAATATATTTCAATTCGCCAATGTACTCAATCACTTGCGCTATAAATTTACGGCTAACTACGCACAAACCATTAATTACTGTATGCAATACACATGCAATGTGTAACTAAAAAAGTTACAAATGCCAGCACGACACATCCGGTTCTAGTCAAAAAAACACAGATCATACGTCTCAGTTAGTCCCAATAAAAAGTAACCTTTTTAACCTCAAACAAAAACCAAAAGTAATGTTTTTCTAAATTGGACAGTTCAATCCCCACAGGTAAAATTAACTGACGTTTTAGATAACTTGTCTTATATTAAGTAGCAAAACATGATTATTATTGTGTTAAATTAATACCATAGTTATATTACAGGTTTCCAATTAAAAAAAAGAAAAAAAATCAGGTCAGTTAAGCTTAACGTAGACATCATACCCTTTCTTTTAAAGATGCCTAGTGCAGCGG
Source organism: Tachinus rufipes (assembly GCA_963932245.1). Lineage (NCBI taxonomy): Eukaryota > Metazoa > Arthropoda > Insecta > Coleoptera > Staphylinidae > Tachinus > Tachinus rufipes. The sequence goes on along the minus strand of OZ010746.1, from coordinate 34,411,468 downwards.
TTTCCAAACTTTTTTGCCTCGACACCCTTGTAGGGCTAAAAAAAAATTGCAACACAGCTACCCTAAAAACAGTAGTATTTAGGAAAAGAAGAAAATCAATGCAAATTGAATGCTCAGTTGTCTTTAATACAATAAATAAAATTCTTTGGATAAATTTTTCTTAATTTTTTACTTTCATCAAGCTGTAAACTAAAAAAAATCAATCTTCTTGTAACCTTGTTCTCTAATCTAAAATTGTAAAATTTGCTTGCTTGATTTTTTAACCTTTATGTACTAAATGAGAATGATTGCATTACAGATGTTTTTTTAGTTTGGATGGAACATGCAACCATTAGCAATAGTTTTGTGATATGTTGGGAAAGTAATAATATAATATACTTGTATGCTTTTTAGTTTTTTATTTTCAGGATCCTGATGATGACTAAAAAAATTTTAGTCAATTATTACTTTCCCAACATAACCTCAATGTATGCATCTCTGAAAAACAACAATGTAATTTTGTGATAGTTAACGAATTGCCCTTCCGGTGAAACTTGAATGACTTAGGCTCGCAGGACTTTCATGAAATACACTGGCCAGCAAAATTAACGCACCACTAAACTATTTAGAATTTTTTTTGGAAATTCATATAAAAATGGAAATATTTATTTTTATTTTAAACTGCTATAGTACACACATTCTAAATTTATACAATTGTTTTTTTTTATTGAAGTCTGTTTATCTTATCTTTATTTTTTAACATACCTCTTTTTTTTAGGTTTTATTGCTAAAATTTATCATTTGCACTGAAAATTTACATTTGTGAGGTACAGTAAAATAAAGTGTTTATTATGAAACGCCAATCTAGAAATTTGACCGCCAAAGAGTGTGCTCAGGCAGTCATTTTACTGAAAGAGGGATAGAGTTTTCAAAGAATTTGACAGGTCAGCACTTATAAAGACCTGGTTAAGGCAGACATCGCATAACTACGCAAGTTCAAGACCGTTTTTTAAGAGTCTCTGCTTTAAGACAACAGTTTGTGACAGGAAGATTGTTGTAGACACAGCTATAGGAAGCAGATAGACTCAGAATTACAACTGATACTTTTTGTCAACGCCTAGCTGAATCTGATCTGAGACCAAGAATCTCAGCGCGAGGACTAGCTTTGACTCTAGAGCATCGTAGAGCAAGATTAAATTTTGCAAGAGTACACATAGATTGGGCTGATGAAGATTGGGAAAGAATTCTTTAGTCAGCAAAAAAGCAGATTTTGTCTTTACAACTCAGATAGACGTATAAAAGTTTATCAAAGACCTAATAAAAAATACGCCCAATATAACTTCCACCAGATTATTTGGTGGAGGATCAGTTATGTTTTGTGGAGAAATTTCTTTAACTGCTCGTACTGACTTGGTTTAATGAGGTTGGAATTGAAACTATGGATTGGCCAGCAAGCAATCCTTATCTTAACCGACGTCTTAAAAACGGCAAGATGTTCCTAATCCTCCTAACACTTTAAATAGGCTTACTGGAGATATTGTCCAAATATAAAATAATTTGGATAAAAACAAGATAAGGCCCGTAGTTTTATGCATAAATAATCGCTGCCGTGTTGTTGTGTTAATTATTTTTAACTAAAGTTAATAATTTTTTGAATTTTCTTGTTTTTTTTTCTTTATTTTTTTCTTACCTTCTTTTGGAATTTTATCTTTTGTTAATACCCTTATTAAGTTAGAATAAGAATATACTTAATGAAGACAGAAATATTTGATTAAAATTATGAAATAAAAAATATTTTTCAAAATATAGTAGTGGTGCGTTAATTTTGCTGGCCAGTGTATTTTGTTTTAAATGATGATGCTGGTGGTCATTGAATTAGTTGCTTTAGTGAGTTTACCATCTTACCGTTTAAAAAACTTAGTTTTTAAACCAATTGTCTGTATATCTTCAATAAAAGTAAGAACTCGAATAAATAAATGTAATGTTTTTATTATATCTGCATAAAAATCTCTGTGAATTGCATCAAAATGCGTGCGTTGACGAGTCGTGTTTTGCCACTCATGCGCAAAAGCTCTATTATACTATTTTTCTTTTTTATATTTTGTTAATGTATAGTAAAAAAACAGACACTGATACATTAGCTTAGTTAAAATTAATGGAGCAACTGAATTGTCAAACCAAGTACGCGGGATGGTCAACATAGAAGTAATGATAATAATAGTTGTAGGTATTAGAACAGTTTGGAACATTACCGCCTCCGCTCCTCCTGTCATGTAACCAGCCGCCAATGCATGACAAAGACACTTTCCACGCACACCGTGGCTGCAAATATTTTACCAATAATTATTAGTTTGTATGAGATAATTTATAAACGCTATCGTCCTATTCCTGTTTGCATTACATGGTAGCCTCTAGTATCTTTCCCTTGACTGCCGTCTTGCTGTTCTTGGCCTTATGTTCCAACATAATAAGTGGATAGGTATAACACCTGCAATGATTTGTATTGTTTTAGTTGACGTTGTTTTCTAGTGGCAACTTTTCTTTAAGCACTTTTTAGTGCCTTTCTGAATGTCGCTAATGCTGCCATTTATTTTAACCTAGTGCCCCATACAGTGTAATAGAATGTACCATTTAATGATTCTTTTTTTTCTTGCTTTTTTTATCACTAATGTTGAGAATTAGTCTGCTCAACGCCGCTGCTGTTTTACTTGTTTTTGCAAACACTTCTTTTACTTGCGCTCCCATAAGCATGTTATGTCCAACTACTATGCTAGAGCATTTTAGGCAACTTTTGGATTCGATAAGGAGATTGTTAACACTTCAGCTTCTTCTTCTTCTTTTTATAGTGCATTCTCGTTCTGTGGCGTCCTACGGATCTATTTCATTGTATCTTTTCCTGCATAATTAGTTGGAGAGTTGAGTACCTTTCTCCTTGGGAAATGTGCCCCAAATACTCGAGCTTTCTTTTTTTGATTGTAAGTAAAAGTTCTCTTTCTTTGTGCGTTCTTTGTAATACTTCTTCATTGCATACAAGGTCCGTCCAGGGTATTTTTAGCATACGACGGTAGACCCACATTTCGAATGACTCGATCTTTTTTTTTTGTTGTTTTTATTTAGTGTCCATGCTTCCATACCATACAATAAAGTCGAGAAGATATAACATCGCACCATTTGTATTCGCAGGGCTATATCGAGGTTTCTATCTTTGTACCTAAGATCTTACGAAATCCAAACTGTCTCGCTGATATCCGCTTCTAGCTTCTTGTATATGCGACTATGAATAACTTTTAAGAACACTATCAAAGTATGGCTCATCAGCCTAATAGTTCTAAAGTCTGAGCATTCCCTTGCGTTATGATTTTTTGGTATCGGAATAAAAGTTGATTTAAGCCATTCTTGGGGTGTGATTTCGGTTTTATAGATGGTATTATATAGATTTACTAGAATCTTCAACTTGTCGTCATCAATTAATTTGAGGAAGTCTACTGGTATCTCATCTGGACCTATCGCCTTCCTATCTTTTGAGTTCTTAATAGCATGGCTTACCTCTTCGGCAGTTATAAGGGGGACTTTTGTAGTTTCTTGTATATTTATTTCATTTCTAGTGTCATCGAATAGTTGTTGTATGTATTCCTCCCACCTTTTGATTTTTTTCTCTATGTCCATTATAATGTTTCCGTTTGTATCGTTTATTAAACCATTTTATGCTTTACGCTTTTTACGGCTATTTTACATCGCCACAGTAAGTCTACAACTTGTTTAAAGTGGTTTGATGGGACCAACAGCTTAATACGTGACTTCCGAACCACGCTGGTGGATAAAGAGCAAGTTATCATTTCAGCCATATTTCGGGGATCGAACCCGGGACTGCTCGCATGATATGCAAGTGCTCTACCATTGAGCTATCACACCATATTTTGTTTTTCTTTCCTATGCCAGTAAACTCTTTGACCTTTTTATGTAGATTAAATGAATCGTATCTCTGTTTTAGTGCTTCTATCTCTTAGCACTTCTGTCTAATGAATGTTTCTTTGGCCTCTCTAATTTTTTGTCTTATTTGTTGTTGAATCTCTTTGTATGTATGTATATGTATTCATTCTTGCTTCCATCCAGCAAGGCTTCTTTAAGGTCTTTCCATGTCTCGTTTACGTCTCTGTTCTCTACGCTTCCCTGTACGAATCGATTGAGGTTTTTGTTGATATTTGTCTTTACCCTCTGTCTGATTTGTTCTTCTCGGAGCATAGTTGTATTTAATTTAAGTTTTTGATACTTTCTTTGGACTTTCTTTAGCTTAACTTTTAGGGTGGTTATAATAGGGTTGTGATCAGAATACACATCTGCTCCTGGATACACTTTAACTGTGCTTATAGCGTTTTTATAACTTCTGTTAATTAGGATGTAATCTAATTGGTTCCGTACTATTTTATCTGTTGTGTGGGCTGGTGACTTCAACTTCAGTTTTATGTAAAGCCAGTTGAAGCTCTTTCTTGTGCATTTGTATGTCTATTACCCATAATCTATTCAATGAGTTCTTTGATGGCTCTTTTCTTTTCATCTGCATAGTCTATAATAAAGGTTTTTTTAGGTGTGTCCAGTTTGAGTACGCCATCATAGAATAGGTTCTACAGAGTTGAACCCAGAACGTCATATTTATAAACAGGGTCTTAATGAATAGAGGTAACAAACTTCTAGGGTGGGAAGTGAAGTTTATTTGAGACACTTTATATTTATAAACTTATAAGCAACCATGTTCACCCTAAAAGTTGCCCGCTAAAAACTTTTTTGTTTTTTTGTACAATATTTGAAATATCTATCTTAAAAGTCTAAATTAAAAAAAATAAGATATAAGATATAAAAATTATAGACAATTAAATTGTTAATCTTTTTTGAACAGCATATCTACATATATCTCTAACCGTACTCATGTTATAAATTAAAAAAATTATTTTTGTTGTTGTTTTTGTTAAAAATCAAGCTTAAAAGTAAAAAAAACTGCGTTTCTTTCACCTAATAATATGCTTCAATGTAACTCCTACCAATTGTGTGCTATTAAAATAAAAATTCAAAGGAAACATTTTTTAAAACTTTAATGAGATATCTAAACTGGTCACAATAATTGCTTAATATGCCTACCACCAACTTCGATGCAAACATTGCACCTTTGCAGCATACTTTCATAAACCCTCTCAAAATTTCTAGACGCTTCTTGAATTCCTTGCGCATCTGCCATAATACGCGCTAACAAATCATCTTCAGATTTGATTAGCGTCTTGTACAGCAGACTTTTCATGTAACTCCACAAAAAGAAATCTAGGGGCGGCCACGTTACTGGCCCTTCTTGCCCAATCCATTTATCCCCAAACTGTTCGTTGAGGTAGTCCCAAACAGCAAGCAAAAAATGTGCCGTCGCACCATCATGCTGCAACCACATCTGTCGGCAAACCCATTGGTACTTGCTCCAACAATTTTGGCAAGACTTTTTTTAAAAAATCTTGTAAATGAAACCGGTGAAACGAGGTGTAAGAAGGTATGGCCCAATCAAACGCCCGTCAAAAATGCCAGACCACACATTAATTCCGAACTTGTGTTGGAATTTGAATTGTCAAATAGTATGAAGGTTTTTGTCGGCCCAAATATGGTTTTTGCAAGAGTTAAGAATGCCTTAAGGCTGTAAGCGACAGCGATTTACAAACCAACGAGAAAAGTTAATACGTGATTGAAAATCGATTGGACTTAAAGCTTAAACATTTTGCAGATGATAGGGGTAAAGCTGACGATCTTTCAAAACTTGCCAAAAACTTACATGATTAGCACCAATGTCACGTGTAATGCTTCGAGTTCTGCTGGATGGGTTCTGCTCTATTTTATAAAGCACAGCTTCTTCAAATCGTAAGGTTTGACAATGTCTTGCAGCTCCGCAATTTACCTTGTTGACTGCAAAAGTTCCTGTATCTCGCAATCGCTAATAAACTTTTGTAAACACTCTATTGAAAGGTATTGGACAATTTGGAAATCGGGTTGTATACAAGCGTGTCGCAACTCTACTATTAAACTAACATCATATTAGCATAATCTTGAAAACTATGCTGATTCATGATTTAAGTAACAAGTAACACAAATTCAACAATTTCATACGTCAAAATAATAAGCGATTTAAGACATAAAACATTGCTAACTTGAAAAAAAAAAGTGTTTAACGTGCAGCTAGCGTGAACATGGTTGCCTATGAGTTTATAAATAAAAAGTGTCTCAAATGAACCCCCTATCAAACCCTAAAAGTTTGTTTCCCCTATTGATTAACACCATGTATAGGTTTTGCCAACCAGAGAGTTCTGAGAGTTGTATACTACGGTTGATACTGTGCATCAGTAGTTTAGGATTTTGTTCTGCAATTGTCTTTACCACTTATGATATACCGTTTGATCCTGCTGCCTTCCTGATTTTATACGTTTGCTTGCTTCCTTTATTTTCTCTATTGTGAACGCTGGTATGCTGTCTTTTTTATGCTATTAAGTTAGTTTGAGTTCTGAAAACAAATCTTGTGCTATTTACATTGGTTCAGAGTCAGTGATTTCTATAGAGAAGCGCAACCCAATTTTTATTGTTATTTTATTTTATAGCCGGTGAGATCAGAACCTACTTCCTTACAAATTAGGTTCCAGTATACACGTTTTGTTTTTTGGGATTGCCTTCTTGATATTAATTTTGTTTTGTAATTTTTTCTTGTCACTTCTCTTTTTGCTTTATGACACTTGTGTTTGAACTCGGCTATTTCTTAGTCCCAGTTCGCTTGAGCATACTTCTTTTTTATATAGTGTAACAGGCATCTTCTATTATTGGTGATTTTTCTACCCTTCATGTTTTTAGGGTTCTTTTTGTTGTTATTGTGGTAGCTTAAGTTTCCTCGTTATCAACATGCTACTTAGTGTTAAGTCTCAACATCTTCGGTAAACACATTGTAATGTTGCCAAACCAAGCATCGTTAATAATGTAATCATTTTCACTTGCCCATTCTGCAAGTGCGCTATTTGTTTTGTTTTTTCCGACTATATATAAAAAAAAAATTTACATCATCTCTTTTGTTATACTTTTAGAATGTTTTTGAATATTTTTCAAACACAAATTAATAAAAAAAACCAAGTCTTAAGTTTAAAGATGGTTTGCTTTTTAGTACAAAGAATGGTTTTTTAATCATCAAGAATTGTTCCATGTTCTTTACAAGATTTACATTTTTGCACAATATAGGCTTTAAGGACACAGGAAAATTCTTGTATCATAGAGTACAACATATTTTTGCAGAACCTTTCCTACCTTCCAAATCATAGATTGATTTATACTGCTGCATAGGATTCCTAATCATGTGAAGTACACTGTAATTTATTGTTTTTGGTGTTACCACCCAAGAGTTCTGAACAAAAAAATAGCAAACTTTTATAAAAATTCTGTCGACCACACCTTATCCTTAATAGACAGGACATGGACATTCTAAAAAATCATTTTATGATTTTATGGTTAGAGAGCAGCAAAATTGAAACTCCCCCTCTACTTGCACAAAAGAAGCTACCTACCATCATAGTCTCTTTGCCACAACATGCGTAACAACAAAAAAAAAAACAAAGAAATAAAAAAAATAGAATAGTAGTTGAAAGACATCAATGAAAAAAAGAAAAAGGAATAAAATACATTAAAAACAAAGCAAACAAAACAAGATAACCTGAAAAGACAAAAAAAAACAATTGAAATAAAACAGTCAGAAACAGATAAGATAACAGAAGGAAAAATAATAAAAATAATGAAAAAGCTGAAAAACGGAAATGATTAAATACATAGAAAGAGAAAAAGTAATTTACAAATACAGGCGCAAGATCCTAACAATAATAATTAAAAAAACAACAGATTTAACAAAACAATATAGAATATTTAAAGTAGATTCAGAAAAAGAAGCGCCCCGGACATAATTTGATATTAAGACAAATAAGCAAAAACTCATAAAGGAGAAAAAATACATACACGTCTATTTTGTGGATCTAGAAAAAACTTTTAACAGAGAAAATAATTGAAAACAAAGTCGATATTTACGCTTGTGTTACCACTTTACAGCTGCCTTTGATTATGTACCTGTAAATTAATTACATAATACCTGTTAATTGATAGAATAAAAGCGCTGCAGAATAAAGAAAATACAAACATAGTGAGAACAAATAATAAGATATCAGCAAAACTTACTATGAAACATGGCGTAAAACAAGGATGTGTGCTAAACCCACAACTATTCACAATACTACTTGGCAAGGAATTACAAAAAAAGAAACTCTGCCAAAGAACAAAAGCCGGGTGGATCGAGTAGCTTGGTGATGTTCTCCGCCGGTCCTAAGCTCAAATAAAAGAGGAGTATTTTGAGGTTAGGCTAGCCACCTGCATAATGTAAAAAAAAACAGTAAAATCTACGAGCACAAAACGACAAACCTCAAAATTGGACGCATAGAGGTTCACGATATTTGCATAGAACAGGAATATAGCCCAGCAAACAAAAAAACAGAAACAGAATTACTCAACAACAAAGACCAAGAAATTTTAACGCAACTACAACAACACCAAATAGACGTATGTGCACTCTCAGAGACTATGAATTTGAGTAAGAACACAACGCAATACCCAAACTGTCCTAATATTTTCAAGTAAAAACAAAAAACCAAAAAGCATCATCTTGTACTAGATCAGATCAGTCGTTAATAAATTTAAAACCAAATTTAATTAAAATTAATTCAATGTATTGCTGAAAGAAAAACAAAATATTTATATGTCAAAAAATAAAAATTTAAAGTAAATTGACAAAAATGTTATCTCAAATTATAATAACAATTATTAATATAATGATTTTAGTGATCATAGTAACATGTTTTTTCAAGTTATGCTGTTCGTATTATGCTAGCCTACAAGCATAGTACGTGTTGCCATTATACTAAAAATATCACAACTGTAAGTAATACTAATTTATGCAAAAAAAATTATTAATGTAAAATGTTTTTAGTCCATTGACGATGGCTTAATTGCCAAAACAAAAATGAACAAGAATATTGTGTATGTTACAAATATTAAACAACTTAAAATGTTACTAAATTAATGTAGTTGACATTGAATAACTGTTATGTTTGCAAACGCCAGTTGTCCTGTCAAACAATTTTCAAGCATTGATTGAACATTAGTTGTGGTGTATCAACACAAAAACCTCAAAAGTTTCCAAACTCACAGTTACCAATATCATGGAATCAAATGTCTTGTTATTAATGAAAAAAGAATGGAGCTCATTAAAATTATAAATAAAATATGTACGGAACTTTAATAAAGGAAATTAATGAAATACAACTATTATTAAAAGTACATTAAACCAACGTTAGAACAGGTGATGAACATAGCAAATAATAAATTGGTTATTAATTAGCATTGACGTATGTAAGTGATAACAATAACGGAAAAAAACTGGCCAAAAACAAAATATTTTAAGATTACTTAAGCCTAGTGTAATGTTTCTTATACACAGTAATGAATAGCGCTGCTTGTTCGTTTGTTAAAGGTGTAGAGCAAATTTTGGTCCAAAAGAGCGTTTCATGTTTTACCAAGATACATAGTTCTGGATAAGACGTTTAGCAGTTCTGATTAACATTTAATAAGAAAACTTACATAATAAAAACACTAAAAAAACAATGAAAGTTTTGATATAGAATGTTTAAAACTCGGTAATAGTAGACAAGTGTAACTTTAGTGAATAATAAACTTTATGCTTACATTTTTTTTAACTAAGCCATAACTGAGATATTCAAATATTTTTTTCAATTAGAAACCTATAACTAAAGAGAATAAAAATTGCTCTATTGCCCTAAAATATGGTTTTATTTTTAACAATAACACAATGTCGATGAATAGTTTTATGCAAATAACCAATTTTTCAATTAATTTGTTTTGTTCATGTAGCTTTCCATGAGATATATAGTACAACAAATATTACTAAAACTACCAAAACGGTATAAAAAAACTTTAGGTTTGGATTACTAAATATAATTTAAGAACTTTTTTAGCATACTAAATGAAAAGAACTTAACCTATTTTGCAGAGGAAAAAAAATGAGAAACTGAAATTAAATGCTGCATAAAGTTACTTGTTCAAGTATATTATATTAGCACAATAATATATGGTATATATGTATTTATTTCAGCAGTTGTGCGTATATCTGAACAAGCGGAAATAGCAAACTTGATGAAATACGAGGCAGAAGCTTAATAGAATAATTTAAATAGAGAATATATTTTTAGAGGCTGCATGGTTGGCATATAAATTTGTTAAAGGAGCATTTCAGTATTAGAATAACTGAACTATTGGAAATAACAAGAATATATTATAATATTATATTTTATATTTTTTATTTTATCATTATAATAGAAAACTTACATAACCAATGTGGATGTTGTTAAGACTATAGTATTTTTGGTTTGATTAAAAAAAGGTGACTTAATTAATGTTTTTTTTTTATGTTTATAAATTTAAAATTGTTTTGAAATTGTACCAGAAAATTATAAGAATGTGTTCGTTCTGAATGACATCGTCGTATAAATATATATAAATAAATATAATAATGCATAGAAACATAAACAATCTTGTACTTGTACTAGAAAAACATGTATATGTACATGTAAATTTTTATTTTTTATTATAAAAAATAGGAAATCTCTTTTTGAAACAGTCAAACTATGTTATTATTTATTATAAATTTAGTTTATTAGATTATTGTTGTATAACAAGACGATTTGAGTATGCACTTAATAGGTAGATGGCTATTGAAATATTATAACTCAATTTGCATCTGATATAATTATCTAATTTGCTAATAAATGACTAACTAGTACATACAAACTGCATATTCAACCGCCTGGACATGTAGCAAACACCAGAACAGACAGGGTTCGAGAAAAGCTAGCACAATAGACCACACCCACAGAATCAAGCAAGTGATGGAAAACGCCAATGATTATAATTAACCACAATATCTAGTCTTCATAGATTTTGAGACTGTAGAATTCTGAGCACAAATCGTAGCATTGCAGCGATGCAAAATTGACTACCACTATGTGCAACTAATTAAGAACGTGTATTCAAAGATCAATGGAAAGGAAGATGCTGTGCAAAACAATGGCAGACAAGGAAACAAACATATATAAGATCTGCAACAAGAGTAATATATAAAGCACAACGGATAGCAAAACTCTAGTGGCAGTTGGTGGGCTATGTAATAAAAATAAAAAACAAAAAGTGGACCAAAAAAAAAACAAGAATATGGAGACCCAGAAAAGAAGCAAAACAAAGCGTTGGCAAACCAAAGATGTGGAGGAGAAACAAAATTGTAAAACACGCGGGTGCACAATGGACATAGTAGACAGAAGAGAAAAGAACTTAGAGGGCCGCTTATGCCCAAAAATAAGATAATAAAAAATGTTAAGATTTTGGTTTTCCCTTGGATCCACCTCAAGTTTCATTAGATTTTTGGACTGAATCTAATAAATACAAAATTCATTCTTCCGAAAATAGTGGAGCAAGTGGCACTAATTCATAAATTGAAAAACCACCTTCAAAGTTAAACAGCTTTAAATACAAACTAAAGCCTTGTCTGTTCCATAATTTAATTTACTCAACTGACCTCAGCATCAGCATATTTGCCATTAAACCACAATTATTATCTTCTTTTTGGTTAAAAACAAAGTAACAAATAAAAATTCAGATAACTTTAATCAAGTTGAGTTCAATTATACATTTATTGATCAAACATTTATTTATTGACGAATAAAGTGTTTGTGAATGCATCCACAAAAAAAATATGTTCCAAACTGACGACTTAAAAAACTCAAGGTATTAATTATAATAGCAAATTTCTTAAAGTAAATTTTCCCAAAAAGACTTTGTAAAAAGCATATATTGCTTTCCAATTAAAACAACAACTTTTTAGAAAACTTTTTAAAAATGTTGACAAGCTTCTTTACGACAAAAAAAAACAAAAACTATTTGGTACAATTTCACCTTCTACAAGACTATCATTCCAATAAGTTGTTATTTTTGCTGCTTCTCATAACATATTTTTCCTTAAAGCTGTTTTTATTTTTGGGCTGTAATAGTTCTGTCTTTATTCAGACTTATCTGAAAGTTTTGGACATTATTATTATCATTATATACTGCAATCATGAGGTGATTAACAAATTTAATGAAAAATATTCAGAAAACTGGTCGCTAAGTAAGTAAAAACAAATTTGTGAAAACTTTTTATATGTTAAAACCAAAACAAAAAACAGAGAATGCAGCATTAGTTTTAGTTCTTCATTTAGTTGATAAACATTCCCAAATTTCACTTAGAAATAGCTGTACAAATTGAATACTTAAAATTATTTATTTAAAAAATTAAATATTAAAAGGAAGTAAAACTAAATTAGGTGATAAACGTTTGGATTTTGTTTGTGCATAGGCGACAAAAAACGACAAATCAACATTTTTTACCAATGGAATAGTTGCATCTTAATATTACGGATATGGAACCGCAAAAGATTGAAAAAATCCAACCAACAAAGATAGTTAGTAATTTCATTTATTTAATGTCGGTCTATTTCTGCTGCCAGAACTAATCACAGACGCCAAAGGTTAAGACTACCGCATCTGAGAATTCAAAAATTCCAACCTAAATTATTGTGTTCTCCAAAGTGCACGCAACATTGAAGCAGTACACGGGACCTACTAAAATGTCTCGTGTTATCATGGGATTATTGAGCCAAATTTTTTTATGGTAATTTAGATCATCAAAAGTATTTATAAATGCTGTAAAAAAAACTGATAATTTGCCTATAAATTATATTGCCTCAATAAATTTTCTTTTTTTCAAAAATTTGTTTTAATCGAAGTAAAATTAATTTTAGCATCATATAGTTGTTTTATCGGTACTTACCTATCTAAAATAAAACTGCATTTTTTGCAGCGGTGTGTTCTTCTAAGTACCATCTCAGATGCTTTAATAAGATTCCAAAAAACAGGACAGTTTATACAATGGCAGCATATTCTCTTGTTCAAAGGCTAAAATATTCTGACATATTACAGTTAGATCCTTTTTAAATATACTGTTGAAAATATAAATCAATTATTAAATTATATGTAGAAATAGCAATGACGTGAAAGTTGCCGTTTTTCTTGTTAGCGGTCGGTATGGTCTTAAATAATAATTAACTAGAAGATTACATTGTTTTGTTTTTTTTATTTTAGCAGTTTCTAACAGATTAAGATTAGTTTCTTTTATACAAGTTGCTGAATAAGCAAAATAACTTACCACAGTATAAATTACCACTTTTTTGTTTGACATTGAAAACAAAACAGATGCACATTTAAAACATCAACTTTATTTAAAAAATTGATAAAAACCTACTTAATTTACCAGAGTACAGTGCTCTTCCTGACAAGACATGAATTGATAGTAAACATAGTATTATAGTAAGCAGAAGTTAAATGCAGAACGAACAATAAAATGCATATTTGATATTTAAGTTCATTAAACAAATAATACAAAAAATCAAGACATACGCATAAATAATATTGATGCAAAAATGATTAATACCGCAATTTCAGTTTAATGTTTTTTAAACTAAATATTGTGGCATGAGAAACGTGTACATTCTCATGCAACAACATATATATATATATATATAACTACATACGTGCATGATCATTAGTTTGTCCGTGCGCTGTGCTATGATCGAAGCTCTACTAAATGCCAAGATTAATTTTGCTGTTCGATGTTCCAGGAGCTGGAGCGATGCTGATGCATAGCTCACATATACAAAAAATTATCATGCAACTTCTGTTATTAATATTTGAATTTGGCAATTTGGCCTATTTAGTCATTTACCCTAAACCATCCTTTAAACGTAAAAACGATTAAACGTAAATATCTTCACCATTATTAATCGAATAACCTAAAAAACTTACAAATTTTTTTTAATTACAATTTTTTTTTAAAACTGTAACTTTTTATCTTTTTGAATATATAATCAAAACAAAGTTTTATAGACGTATGTATAACTTATAGGTTTTTGAACCTCTTCTCAAAAATAATTTTAAGTCTTTTTTAATTAATATACTTTGACAGTTTTTGTATGTTTATTTTAAATTTAAATTAAATTTTTCTTTTAATATAATCAAATGTACTGATTTGCATTCGGATATAATCAAAAAAACTTGGATACTTTGTAAACATAAATGGTAAAAAATATAATTTGTTTTATTTCTAAATAAAAAATCAATAGATGGTTAAATTTGTCATACTTAAGATTAATTTTTCAATCTTTTGATTACAAATAAAAATTTGATTTAAAAAAAATAATTTTTGTGTTTTTGGTGAGGTGTGAAAAATCTTGTATTCTTTCTTTTTAAAATACTTTTATTCTGACGACGCTAAAAAAGTTTCAGTTTAATATAAAAAATCGGTGCAATCAGCGAGGGTTCGAGCTTAGAACAATTTCTAGTGTTCCAGGCTCGGAGCGCTGTTCGGTGTGCGAGGATCGCCGTTGTGTCCGCACACTTTAGATTTTAAAACAATATCTGACTAGAGTACTTTTAACATGGTTAGTAGGTAGGCTAGGAGAGTTTTGGCTCAAAATCCCATAAGGAGGTCTAAATTTACTTTTCCGCCATTTTAAATTTTTAGGAGAAAGGTTGTGAACTGCTATTTAAGAGGTTCATTGTGTTAAAAAGTGAGAGATACGCTGAGTAACGCATTTTAAAGGGCGAGAAACACGCTGAGAGACGTTGAGAAACGCTTACATTTTTCAACGTGTCTCTCGCCCTTTAAAATGTGTTACTCAGCGTATTTCTCACCTTTAAACACAATGAACCTCTTAAATGGCAGTTCACAACCATTCTCCTTAAAATTCAAAATGACTGAAAAGTAAATTTAGACCCCCCATGTAAATCTTATGGGGTTTTGAGCCAGAACTCTCCTAGCCTATCTACTATAGTTATTTTTAATTCTAACAAAGCTCAACTTCTTATTTTTTTCAAAGTTTAAAAGTCCACATGATTTCTTGGCAAATTTATTGACTTTAGATTGAAATAACACATATTTAATATTCTATCTAAAGATATACTAAAGTAGGCATATTCTATAATATATTAATAACATAATGCTTATGAAATTTTAACCAAATCTAACATTAACGGTAACGTGTTTTTACTTTAAAGAAAAATAGTACAAGTTATTGCGCTATTGAGCGACAGAGACGATTGAAGGTAAAGATACATAGCACTTTGAGTTTTAACACTACCTAATTTATGCATATTGAAGTGTTAAATACAATACAAAATATACAAAAAAATAAATTTATATCCTGCTTGTGTCGAATCGCCTTACCTTCTAGTGGTAGTGAGACTGGTAACAGTATACTGGCCTACATGGCAAAAGTCGCAATAATATTAGTGATGCTGTGCTTGATTGAAATAGTGCAAGCTTGTTCGACACGATAGGACTGGACAATTGTTGTATTTGTGGTATATTATCTGAATAGGCCAACATCGGACAGTATTTAAACCCTTGCCGTCAGCAACTACTATAAAAAATACAGTTAAGCAGTTAAGGTTAAATTTTCAGGGCCCATCTGATAAAAACTTGGCAAAGTTAAAGTTAAATAGGCGGAACAAAGCCTCGCCTGTTTTACGAACTAATTTAATCAACTAAACATAGACATTGACTCTTTTTAACGGAAACCAAAGTAAACAATAAATATCCAGATTGCTTTAATTTAGTAGGTTTTTATTATCATATTGAACGTTAATTTGCTGACCAACAGGGTGTTTGTGCCTACACCCACGAATTTAAAGCATTGGTTGTAATATCATATTTCTTAAACTATATCTTCCCGGTAAAACTATTTTTGTAACTGGCAAATACCGTTTTCCAAATAAAACACCTTTTTAAAAGTATTGACAGGCTTCTTCAAGGTAATTATAGAAAAACTGAATTAATTTTATTAAAAGATTTTAATATACATAATACTGAATGGTTAAGCCACTCATTTTCTATAACATTATCCAGACAACAAGCTATGATTTTTTCTGCTTCTCGTAATCTTACCCAACTTATTCAGCAACCCACATATTTTTCTCGTAATGAACTTTTTGGTGAACCAAGTTTATTAAATCTGTATCTTTCAACTATTATAAGGATTACATCAACTAATGTTGAAGCTGCTTTAGGAAATTCTAATCTTTCACTTATTACTTCTCTTGTCTCTTCCTATTATTACCAAACCTAAACTACGTCTTATCTATCGTTATTCTAAGATGAACATAGTAAAAATTAAAAAAAAGTCTAATTATTTCGATTTTGATACTTATTGCCTATATTGCCATCAAAAAATTTGTTCCGTTCTCTGTTATCAAACTAAAACAAAAATATTTGTTTTCAATTCAGACAAAACAGGCGGTAAATAAAATGCAAAAAACATTTAAGAATCACATCAGTAATCGTTCCAAACAGAATAAAAAAGATATACATATATACAATCTGAAAAAAAAGGATTGATAGTTAATCAACTTTCTCAGCTTTCCATAAACAACAAAAAAATTTATAAAACAATAAATTCATTGCAAGGTAGTACAAAATCTTCAAAATGAAAACAATCTAGTTACTGATAAAAAAAAAACAGGTATTTTGCAAATCAAATTACATTTAACTCTACTATTATAAATTCTCCCATTGCTGTACTTACAATGCCGGCTAGTGGAAAAATATTAAGTCCAATTTATTTTACACAATTGGTTGTATTATTCTTAAAACATTTGTAAATGAATTAGCTCCCATTTTGACTAAAATATTTAAAAAATTACAAACGTTCAACCTGTTCCTAAAAAAGGAAACAAGTCTGATTTTTCAAATTATTTATAGACTAATTGCATTATTGTCCAATTTGTTAAACAAATTTGAAAAATATATTAATTTTCACATTGTCAAGTTTTTAGAACAAAATAACTTCATCTCAGATACTCAATAAGGATTTCGATCAAAACGTTTGACAACAGATCTCCTTACTTATGTTAGTCAAAAATGAAATTTTACTTTAGAACAACAAGGAAAAAATCTTGCAGTCGCTCTATACATTTCTAAAACGTTTGATAGAGAGCATCCTAATCTTGTCAACAAGCTCCATTGTATAGGTCTTTATAAAAAACTGTAAATCTCATTAAAAGTTTTCTTGACAGTAGAAAAATTATAGTTAAAATTGATGGTTTTAACTATGACTTCAAAATCATAAATGATGGTGTTTCTCAATGTTCTACTTTTTTGCCAACTTTATTTTTGATTTACATTAATGAATTTTTTTAAATAACTAAAACTTTAATTTATAGTTTTGCAGATGATAGCACCCTTCATACTTCATACTTTCCAAAGATCATATCAACAAATATGGCAGAACGTCTAGAAATTTGTAAGTTAGAATCTGTAGCATCTATAAACAAAGACCTCAAAACAATATCAAAATGAAGTACTCTTAACATGGTCTATTTTAATTAAAAAAAAACTTAGCTTCTTACTGTTTCAAAATCTAAATCCGAGATAAAATCAGTACCAAATATTAAACTTAACAACGAATCTTTTTCTGAATCTTCTTTAGTTTGTTTTCTAGGTGTTACAATTTCACATGATCTTCTCTGGAACGACCAGGATGTCGACATAGCTTTGAAAGTATCTAGAAAACTAAGACTTCCTAATAGATGTCAAAAGTTTTTTACTTCTGTTCAAATTTGCATACATATATAAAACTTATATTTTTCTTTGTATTAAATATTGTTCCAAAGTATGGGTAAAAGCATTGGAAACTACACTATCTCTTCTAAACTCTATTTAGAAACGAGCTATTCGGATCATTGCCAATCCAAAATTGACTATTGACTTTACAACACAGGCGTAATGTTGCAGATCTTTGCATTTTTTTTATAGATAATTTAATGGACATTGTTCAAACAAACTCTTGATAGGAGTTCTAACAATTATTCACTGACAGTTCAAAGATGTAGGACAAAAACTTTTAAGAAATATTTTTATAACCGTACAAATAGAATAAACTTTCAAATTCAGTATTTCTTGAGACTTATATATATATTTGTGGCTTATAATATTCAATGTTCACAGACTGGTTAAATCTAGTCTTCAATGTAATAGTTTCAACGAGTGTGGTTTCACCCGTTGAAAGTCAAACATATTTTTATGTTGTTTGACATATTAAGTATATCCTATATATCACATTTTAAAGTTAAAAATATTTGTATTTAATTTCAGGTACATTTTCAAGCAGCTGTGAGGTAGTATCACAAGTCTAAGCCCTAAAGTATCGACCATTGCATAAGAAAAAGCAGTTTGAAATTTAATCAAGGTGGAAACAAAAAACGATTATGTGACCACAAGCAAATCGATGCTAAAAAAGATCTTAATACACACTTTGCAGGTATAACAGAGAAAATTAGTGAAACAATAGCTACAGCAACTATATTGTCTCAGCAATTATTAAGCACAACGAGTACACTAACAAATACTAACTTTTTAATACACATAACTTTTATAGAAATATACAATGTAGTCAATAAAAATACTGATCCACATAAAATCGCTACTAGCACACATCATTTTCAAAGTTATAAATGCGTGTATCTTTACAACAGAACTTAAAACTGCCAGTGTAATACCTATCTTAAAAAAAGTTATTGATAATGTTGACTATATGCTAATATCTATATCGCCTGTATAATCAAAAATATTTAAATTAATCATACACAATAGATTAGTTGACTACTTGAATACCTTCAACATCTTGATTAATTCTCATCATGGTTTTCTAGAAGGACGATTAACAATTACAGCAATGGTTAAAGTTATACAAACGGCCATAGATTTGCTAAATGACAAAATACAAGACTGTTATCGATCTAAGTAAGGCTTTTGATTGAAGTTGCGTAACAACTGTTTAGATCCTGTTTAAGATTTTATGTTTTTAAAGTTGTATTAATAATAATTTGAAAGTGCTTTTTTAATTTTACAACTACAAAGATTTAATATTTAATTATACAGAATATAATACACAATTTTTACTTACATTAAGTGTTATTTTTTCCAAAGATCTATTCTAGGCCAGCCATGATTTGTAATTTATATCAACAACCTCTGCAAAGCAAAAGCGTCTTATACGCTATAAGATATGATAAGACAGAATTACATTCTTCTATACTTCAGAATAAACCAATATTAAGTAAAAAATTATGGTTCCAGGCAAACAAACTTAAGTTTAACTCTGATTAAACACAAAAAAATACAATTTTACATCAACAGCCCTTAAGGGTGCAGTCTCACTGCACCACCGCCACCAACTATCACCGTTTGCCACTAACCACCAAAATGTACTACGGTCTCACTGCAGCCACTGGTGACCACCAAATATTTAAATTTCCCACTCTTTTCTATGTCGGTAGAAGAATGCTATATTTATATATTTATATTTGGGGTCTTTTATTTACTAATGTAATTAGTTTATCAATGTCGGATGGTGTCCATGTTTCTCCCATGTTACCGTTTTTAAAATTCTCAAATATCAAAGCGAAAATGACAGATTATGTTTTGATTTGTAAAATATCAAGTTAGTATGTTTCAAATGACGATCAACCGTTGCCGCGTTACCACCAACCGATTTGAAATTATGAAACGGTGGTTACCAAATGACAGATGCCGGCGAGAATAGTGAATCAGTGGGACCGTCGCCATATGATTTAACGTGTTCGAATTTTAGTTGGTGGCGGTGGGTGGATCAGTGAGACTGCAGCCTAATTAGCACAACATTTAGGTTTAACTATCAATAAAAATCTAACACATTAACATTATTATGTAGTTACTTTATATTGTTAATTTTTAAAACTGTTATTGTAAAACCGATATGCACTATGTGTAAATTGTAATAATTGTTATTGGGGCAACCGTTATTATTACTATAAATAAATAAATAAATAAAAAATAAATAGTTGACTAAAGCTACATACGCAGTCAGAAAAATTCTACAAAACATACTTACAAAAACTACCCGGATTGCATACTTTGGATAACATTATCAAAATGCCAGAAAACACTAGTAATCTTAAGCAAATTGTGTAATTTTGGTTTGCAACAATTTGTAAGTTCTCGGTTTTTGGGTGTCATAAAACTTTTGCAAGGTGTTGAGATTGAAATATCCAGTTTATAAAATATATGAAATTCCAAAATCTTCAATATAATTGTTTATTAATTTTTGAAATTAAATTTTAATTTAGTAGACTTTTTAATTGCTAAAAGTAATTTTGCTTTAAGAAGGTTTTCTGCATAATTTTTGATAAATTTTGCGCAATAAAATATTTATTTATACATTTTTTGATGTTTTATGCGTCAAATAGATGTTCTTATTTTATTAGATGCTAGTTTGACCTTCTAGAAATTCGTCACTGGATTTACCAAATCAAAACCTATATATATTTTTTTAATTTTTTTAAGATACAAAGAAAAAGACAAAACTATGTATGAATTTAATTGTAAACTAATAGCTGTAATAATACTGCAATTTACTTTCTTAATTTATCATTGTCACATCTATTAATTTTATAGGGTAAATTACATTTATGAGTTTGATTAATTATCGTTTAACTGCTGCTGAGTATACACAAAAAATATTTACTTCTTAAATAAGAAAATATACTAAAGAAAGTATTAGATCTGATAAATTGTAGGGCATGCATTTAGATTAATGAATATTTTCATAATTTAATTAAAATCATAGCATTTTAACAAAAATATTGAAAATATTTATTTCAAAAATAAATAATGTAAATTTATTCTTAATTATCATTCGAAATAAAATGAATCTTGTTTAAAATATTAAATTATTATTACAAAAATATAATAAAGCAAAGAAGATAATTACATAAAAATTGTATATATTTGTCAATATACTATTCAAAGAATTGTATTATATATATTTTTTAATATTTACACAAATATCCTGCAGATTATAAATACATACCTACCACGTTTCCCAATATTCACGATTACATTGGCGCAAGAAATTCTAACCTATTTGATTGAAAACTTATATCATGATGTAAATAAATATTTATGATATCGATATAAACATTTTCAACAACTAAAAAACACAATAAACAAAGTAATTACTAATCCCCATTAGTGATTCAATAACAACCCTTATATATTCAAAACATAATTATTGTGTAAATAATGCGACGTAAATACTAAGCTACAAAGCGTATAAAAGTTTGTTGTTATTTCAAATATAATGAAGATAAATTGAAAATATTTTACTAATTTATCAAAAAAAACGGATATATTTTTTAAAATATATTTATATAAACAGTTTCAAGATTACAACCAAATAAGACAGTTTATTATTTTAATTATGTCTGAATGATTGTTTTGAATATTTTATACAAGATTGTTAATTTAATTAATAAATATTCTTACATAGTTTTTATTTTTTGAATTCCAACAAGCTGCTTCACACTTCGCCACACTTAACACATCGTTCTGATCATATTCACCACTTTGAATGCGTTTAGTATCCGAACCGATCAACTGCCATGCTGCCAGCAATAGGTAGCAGAATAGTTGCATACTGCACGCGGACTGATGATGGAGCGAGCATGCTACTGACTCCTAAGACTACTACCACACTGACCATACACTGATATTCCCTGCATGCACATCCCATCCAGGCCCACCTACTTTCTTCACCTATATAGACACTCAAATTATGGTATTGTTTATTTCCCTAGCACATTTGCATTATTTAAATGTAATTAAAATATGGATGTTTCTTGTAATTGTTTTATTTATTTATTATTTACTCTTTCGAAACGTGAATAATTTGTAATGATTGGTGGCACCTGTATTAGATTTATGGTTAAGTGAACAATATTTTTGTATTATTGTAACCAATATTTTCAATTATAGTACATAATAAAAACTACAAATCTATATAATATTTTAATTGACATTTTTTTATTTTATAAAAACTGTAAAAATAAACATTACATTATTTATAAACATTTCTACAATCATTTAAGACAGTTGCTGCTGGTTGCGGTACTGACAAATGTACATATTCATCATCATGTTAAAACTGCTATTTGAAAACCCGATTACTTAAAGGGAGCGTGCAGTTTTTAAACATAACATGACAAATAAATAGTTCATTGATTTATAAAAAAAATATCAGTATGCAATGTTTCTGTTCAAAAATGATATAATAAACGAGCCGGCAATAAGAGAGGTGAAGTGAATGGAAGGCATTCACGCCCAGGTGTCCACTAGGGCCCCCAAAAGGGTTAATGTTTACATCTTATTCTTGAATGTAAAAGTTAAGTAATAGTGATTTACTGTTTTCTTAAAACTTCATTTCAACTTGTTAAATATGTAATAACATTTTTTTTAATTTTTGTGTTATTTATTCTATTGTTCTTATAATTCACACTTTTATTGTAACAAATTAATTTATTTTTAATATATATTAAATATAAAACTAATGATTGTCATTTTATTTTACATTAATTGTTATTTGTTATAATTATTGTTGATACATTAACTTCGTTTTATTATATCAATTAATAATGTAACAAATGTATTTTTTTAATCTGAAGATTAATGTTTTATTTTTTTTTGTAGTGCTGATTAATAGCAATAACATTTTTCAGTCCACCAAATTGTATTATGTATAATAAATATTTTACATATTTTAAATAATTTCATTCTTGTTCTATTAGCTCTGAATTCATTTTACGTAAACAGTTGCTAATCAATAATTCTTATTACTGATGTGTAAGATAACAGTAAAAAATTTACAAAAAAGACATAATTAAACATTGTTGTTCATAGTGCAATATAAAAACTTCAATTTATGTTTAGAGAATTTGAATTAAATCGCATTAATGAGGTAAATCGGATCGCAAAAACCCGGGAAATATTTTAAATGAAAGAATACAGCTTTGTTACATAAATTCCTTACTTAGACAAAATCAGAGCTAATTGAAAATCCGATTATTTGAAGAGAGATTGGAGTTTTTAAAAATCAGCACTAACGAGTCAAATAAATTGTAAATATCAACGTCGATTTATAAATATAATCAGAAAGCATCGTTCCTGTTTAAAAATAATATTGGTAGCCACCAGTAATCAATAATCAATACCGCCCACAAGGGGGGTACTGGGAATGGAGGTATTCAAACCCTATAATAGGATTCCTAAAAAAGTGAAACTAAAATGTATTGAATGTGAAAGTTTAATAATAGTTTATTTACTGATAAAAACCCGTTTATAAATATTTTTGTATTTGTATTCTATAATGTCATCTTGTAGTCTAATCTTTGTTAGTAAGTTTCTTGACCTCTTAGAGTATTTTTTTTATAGTTTATTTGTTTTCAACTCTATTTTTTACGTTTATTTCATCGTCAAATTTCGATTAAATTTGTAAATTTTAGAAGTATACAATTGACATGTTCTGACAACTTTATTTTTACAAATCTGTCATTTAAACTGCCAACTACTAATTTTTGACTAAACATTTGTCAACTTTTTTACAAAACTGTAAATGTTACAATGTAAATATCAACACATCATCATAAACTGAAAAATGTCAATTTGAAAAAGCAACTGTGAATTGTATCAGAAATCTGTCATATCAACAAACATCTGTCAATGTGACAAAAGTTTGTCAACTGTCTTACAAATTTATTAGATGATCTTTCAACTTAATTTTTGGCAAAATCTGTCGTTTGAACAGACAACTGATAAATTAATAAAGAAACTATTACACATATCTGTTATTTAAACTGTTTATCGAATGATAATATAATAAACACTGTCAATTTGATAAAACAACTATAAATTGTTTCGGTTGTGTAAAACATCTAGCATATGATTTGCCATCTTTTACATTTGATAATTTTTTTATATATACAGGGTGTCCGGAAAATACGTGTACAACGTTTGACGACAGACTCCTGACGTCAAAATAGGTCGATCTAAGCCGACTTAGTTATATCCAAAATTGTCTCGTTTAGCCGGTAGAGGGCGTCAAAAATTTGTAAATATTAAAAAGAAATTACCTGTAACAATAATTTTTTAAGTGACCTTGTTGCTATGGCGTTTAATAATTTGACAATTATTGACAAATTGTCACCAGTCTATGAAATTTACTCAAGTATACGATCAACATTCTTGAATTACAAGTTCATTTTACCATTAAAAATGGAAAATTATACAAACTCTCAGAAAGTTGAGATGCTCCTGGTATACGGGTTTTGTCAAGGAAATGGGCGTCAGAGTGTTAGGGTTTACATGGAGAGGTTTCCTAACCGTCGAATACCAAACCACCAAACATTTGCCAATATTGAGCGTCATCTTCGGGAAACGGGCAGTTTTGAGAAAAAGTTTGAAGGCAGGGGTCGTATGCGAACAACTCGAACTGTGGAAACAGAAGAGATGATTCTGGAAAGAGTTGAAGAAGAACCAAGTACCAGTACCCGTCTCTTAGAACGTGAGTTAAATGTTCCTAAAACGATTGTCAATGAGGTTTTAAGAGAACAGTTGTTACATCCTTACCACATACAAAAAGTCCAGGAACTTTTACCGACTGATCCCCCATGCGGCTTACATTTTGTCAATTTATTAGAAACAAAAGAATCCTTGTTCCAAATTTTTGTAGAAAAATTATGTTTACTGACGAGGCATGCTTTACAAGATCTGGGGTAACCAATCTGCACAACGAACATATTTATTCCGATGAAAATCCACATGCCATTAAAGTTGCACATCATCAGCTTCAATTTAAAATTAATATTTGGGCAGGTATTATTGATCACTACCTTATTGGTCCCATTGTTATTCCAGACAGGTTAGATGGAAATATTTATTTAAATTTTTTGCAAGACACATTACCAATTCTTCTGGAGAATTTGCCCCTTTTACTTCGGAGGGAAATGTGGTATATGCATGATGGTGCCCCGCCTCATTTTTCCGTTGCCGTTCGGCAATACTTACATCATCAATATCCCAACCGATGGATTGGAAGAGGCAATGATGCACCAGTAAAATGGCCACCACGTTCTCCTGAGTTAAATATGTGTGACTTCTTTTTGTGGGGCGCTATTAAAACAGAAGACATTAGATAGGGTCCAATATCATTTTTTAAAGAGTGTTAATAAGTGTATTCAGCAAGATGGCGGTCATTTTACACATTTGCTTAAGTAATGTTTTTGTTTTACTTAGATTCTTACAATAGATACTTTCAACTTTGTTATACATACTTTTGTTTTTTTTGACGCCCTCTACCGGCTAAACGAGACAATTTTGGATATAACTAAGTCGGCTTAGATCGACCTATTTTGACGTCAGGAGTCTGTCGTCAAACGTTGTACACGTATTTTCCGGACACCGTGTATATTGTTTAGTTGATTAAGCATGTATTTATTGTTTTATAAATCTTTCAACCATTTCACAAATCTCATATGTCAACTGTCAATTCAAAATGTCAATTGTCTCACAAATATGTACTATAATCTATCTGGTTTACATACTGCAAACTTTAATTTTGAAAAATTTGTTTTATAAACAAATGTCAACATAAGTGTTAGATTGATAGTCTAGTTTATTATATATAAACAATATATTACAGAGCTACGTATGCTAAATATGCCTATGCTAAAGTTGTCAGTTGTATTCTTTTACAAAATATTTCAACACCCCTACTATGTTGAAAGAATCGTATTCCCATTTTTGCTAAACACATCTCATTTTTATAGAAGTTACTCCTTTAGTTAAACTGCCAGCTACCATTTCTTCTGTTCCAATAAATTTCAAAATTATTGCTTTCTCAGTCACTTTTTCTATTATATTTTATAAGATGGTGTCTTATATCTATATGTTTGCTTCCACTATGATAGTTTCCATTTTCAGTCAAATGTATAGCACTTCTATTGTTAGAGTATATTGGTAATGGCTCATTCTTTAGCCAGATTTTAGTTTCTAGTTGCTTCAAGCAAAGTGCTTCTTGTGTAGCAGCTGATAGAGCCATGTACTCGGCTTCTGTTGATGAATGTACTACAGTCTGCTGTTGTTAACTTCTCTATGTTATTGCACCACAATTTTTGATAGAGAGTGATAAGACATAAGCACTACAAGAAGGTCTCTTTTCCATTGGTTTTCTTAAGTAATAAAATAGTCTTTTTACAGCTGTCCAAGCTTTCCCATAATTATTATTGAACTTACTGACATTATTTGTTGCAAATGCAATGTCTGGTCTAGTACCTTGAGCTAAAATATCAGATTTTCTTCTTCTGATTTTTGGTGAGGAATTGTTTTTATTTCTTCAATCTCTTCTTTTGTTTTAGGAAACATATCTTTTGTTAATTTTTGGTTTGTATCAAACAACACTGCTAGTTTGCATTTTACCAACATCTCCTTTACGCATTTCTGTTGATTTAGGAAAAGTTTACTCTTTTCGATGTCTTGAGTAATTTGAAGAATAACACAACTACTTGCTTTTCCCAGGTTTTTCATATTAAATTGACTCATAAATTTCTTGACAAAATTTGTTCGCATAACAGTATTATTACTAAAATAAATTAAATCATCAACGTACACTGCTATAAACATCATTTTGTCATCTTTGAAATAAATAAACGGATCAACCTTAGATTTTTTAAATACTGCATCTTTCAAAGCATATTTTAACTTTTTATTCCATCGACGACTTGGTAGCTTCAAACCATATATGGATTTGTTGAGTTTACATACTTGTTTGGCCCAATCATCAAACTCTTCTGGTTGATACATATAGATGTCTTCTTGCAGGTTTCCTTGCGGTGATTGTATCTATTTGTGTAATCTCAAGATTATATTCAACCGCTATTGACATTAGATACCTAATTGAATACCTTACAACTGGTGAAATTGCTTCTTGATAGTCGATCCCTTTTTTCTGGCTACAACCTTTTGCCACTAATCTAGCTTTAACTCTATTTATCTTTCCGTTATTGCCTGTTTTAGTTTTAAACACCCACTTGGATTTAATAACATTGCAATTGCCAGGTCTTTCAACTAATGTCCATGCACTGTTTTCTATTATGAAATTGTATTTTTCATACATTGTTTGTTTCCAGTTCTGATCCTCTTCTAGTCTCTTCCATGTTTTCATATCTTGGGCTTTCCTCATTCACATTTTTCCACTAATTTCCATCTCATTCGTGGTCTTCTTTTACTCTTTTTGGTTTCCCGTTGTCTCCATTTGGTTATTTTATGTGTCCATCTATTTTGGGTCTGTCTTGCTGTATGTTTAACCTATCTCCACTTGAAACTCGCGATGCGTTCTATCATATTTGTTATTTTCGTTTTATTTTGGATTCTGATGTTTTGTATTCGATCTCTTAGAGATACTCCCAGCATAGCAGGCTTCATCGTTTTTTGCGTGATTCTCAATTTTTCTGCCACCTTTTTTGTACTGGCCATAGTTTCCAATCCATATGTGAACACCGGCAGCTGTCATATACCTTCCGTTTTATGCTTTTCGGAATGTCTTTAACTCTCAGTATAAGTCTTAGTTTGCCGAAAGCAGCTCATCCTAATTGGATTCTGCGCGTTACTTCAGCGGTTTGGTTTTCTTTGCCTGTTTTAATTTTATGGCTGAGGTAGATATAGTGTGGAACCTTTTCTATTGTTGTGTTATCAACGATTATGTTTTGGAGGTCAGTAGATAGTATTTTAGTTTTGTTTAGATTCATTTTGAATCCAATACGTTTTGAGTTTTTGTTTAGCTCTATTAGCATGGAGGATAGTTCTTGAGCATCTGTACTTATTAACATTATGTCGTCCGCAAATCTCAAGTAGTTAAAGTATGTTCCATCAATGTTAACGCTTTTCGTGTCTCACGATAGTGTTTTAAAAACGTTCTCTAATGCCAATGTAAATAATTTTGGCGATATAGTATCTCCTTGTTTGACGCTTTTGCGAAGAGGTATATTATCAGTCTTTAGTTCTTATGTGGAAGGTTGCGTCTTTGTATATATCTTTAATAATTGTGGAGTACCTAGAGTCAATCCAGGTATCATCCATTGCAGAGAGAAAAGCCCAGGTTTTGATGCTATCAAAGGCTTTATGGTAGTTTATAAATGCAATGTGTATTAGTATACTATATTCTGTTGTTTTTTCTATCAGAGTTATAATGGTTTGCAGGTGGTCGAGAGTGCCAAAATGTTTACAAAACCCTGCTTGTTTACTGGCTGGTATAGATTGAGTTTGTCTGTTAATCGATTTGTTATTATTTTCATAAGAAGCTTGTATAGGTGAGACAGTAGGCTGATGTGCCGGTAGTTTTCCATATTGGTGGTGTCTCCCTTTTTGTGTATTAATATCATTTCTGCGTTCTTCCAGGATTGAGGCACGTTTCCTTCTAAAAGGCACTTGTTTAATAATTGTCTTATAGCTTCTTCCATAGTGCTTTCTTCCATTTTCAGCATCTCGGTTGCATAACTATAACCAACAAAAATCATGTTGGTTGACTTAGTGTTCTATTTGATCCGTATTTGTTTCGGAACATGCGCTACGACCTTTGATTCAAAAACTTTTAAATGTTCCAAGTTTGTTTTTTTTACCTGTCCAACATTCTTCTGGTGATTTGTTAACATCTATCAGACTTGTCGTATTTGAACGGTTTTCCAGATATACAGCTGTATTGGTCGCTTCTACCCATAATTTCATATCTAATTTTTGCATCTGCTAACATACACTTTGCCTTCTCAATTATTGTTCTGTACATTATTTCTCTGTTATCATTTTGTTCTGGAGAATATGTATAAGTCATTTGGTGTATAATTTTAATTCTTGTTAGAAATTTGGCAAATTCTCTGCTACAATATTTGATGCCGTTGTCAGTTTTGAGTATCTTGATCTTCTTTTCTCATTGATTTTTTTACTAGAGTTTTGAAATCTTAAAATTTATTTAACGCCTCATCTCGTGATTTTAGAAAGTCGACAAATACTTTTCTGCTCCAGTCATCAATGAACAAAATGAAGTATCTTGCGTGTCTCAAAGATTTTTTCTCCATTGGACCGCATATAGCTGAATGAATAACTTCTAACGTTAAATTTGCACGTGATTCAATTTTTTTAATTATTACCTTGTTTGTTTTCCTTGGCAACATGGTTCACATAACAAATTTTTATTACCTTGATCACTGGTATTGAATTTCATCAACTTTACCATTTTTCATTTTACTTAGGCCTGTAATATCCAACACCTAATAAAGCACCTAATAAACTATTAGCTGAATAACCTAACTTTTTTCAAACTTTAATTTGATTTATTTTTGTTACACCTTTGAGCAGCTAATAAATTATATGCCTAATGTTTTTATTTGTTATAAATATATATGTTAAGCATATATTTAATTGGCTGTTGATAGGTTTTAATAAAATAAATAAAATTAAAAGTTAGGTTATTCAGCTAATAGTTTATTAGGTGCTTTATTAGGAGTTGGATATTACGGCCCTTAGACTGTTATAATTTATATGACACAAACGTCGATGCTACAAATTTGCGTCAACACTTGCATTTATCAAGCGTTTTATTTTATTGCTACATAATCTATACATAGATATTATTTATCAACTCAGCTCTTGCTATCACATCGTTGTTTTTATTTAATACAGAACAACCGTGGCGCCGTGGTCTAGGCATCCGATCGCTGCACCAAAGATCGTGGGTATGATTCCCATATACCGTGATATACTTTTCATATGGTTATATGCTCTCCCGCTTCCCAATCGTTTTGCCAGCGTGGGGTTCTACTGCTAAAAAAACCTTTTCTGATAGAGTGATGAAATCTCTCCAGTGGTTAGGAATTCACTTAAAACTATAAGTCCCTCGTAATGTAAGTTGCACGTAATGCTACGTGCAGAGATGAAAGCCTATATCTAAGAAAAAAAAAAAGGATATAAAAAACGGCTGATTAAGAAGAAGAAGAAGAAAAAGAAGAACAACCCTCTTATCAAATTTTATTATGTTGTCATTTTTTATAGCTTGACTTACTGAAATTAAGTTAGTCTTAAGCTCTGGTACACACAGAATCTCACTAGTTGTTACAGTGTCTATTTTTCTATCCAGCCCGGTTTGTATGTCGCCAACACATTTTACTTTCAACTTGTTGTCGTTGGCTATTACTATTTCTTTAATCCTGGAAGATCTCTTGTTTTGCAACCAGTCTTTATAAAGCGTCAAGTGTTAAGAAGCTCCTGAATCAATATACCATTCAATTTTATTAAATTATCAGGATAGAAACGCCGTTAAATACATTGTTTTATGTGATTTGGGGTTTTCTGTAATCTTTTTGATTTTAATCTTTTTACTTTCACTTGCTTTGTTGCGACAGTCTTCTTTATGTGTCCATAGCAACCTCAATTATAGCAACGCGGACCCTTTTTTTGAAAGTTTAGTTAAAGCATTTTCTACTTTATCAGTTTTAATGTCCATTAATTAATTCTGTTTTAATTGCATCAGCGGTTAGTGAAATTTCCAAATGCTCTATTGCCATTATTATTGGACTAAACTTGTCTGGCAATCCAGCTAACAATATACAGCCAATCCACTCATCCGTTATTAAATCCCGTGTCAGTTAATTTGAGTCATGATTGATATATAATTTTATCAAATCACAGCTTTTCATGCGTGTATCAATCAGTTGACGCAATAGACTTATTTGCCTCGTGAAACCTGAGTCAGCATAAATCGTCTTTAGCTTCTTCCATACGTCTTCTACAGATTTTTCATTTCTCACATGAATATAGTTTGCGGGATTTATTTTTAAGATTAACTTAGCATTTGCATTTTTATCTGCATTTGATTCTTCGCCGGTTAGCGTTTTTTCCAAACCATCTACATATCACCATGCAATTTTCTATTGCAAACGCTCACTCACCGTAGTTCTTTTTGCCTTTTAGTTTAGGTAGGCATAACCTGTTAGATTGACAGTCTAGTTTATTATATATATATACAAAATATTACAGAACTGCCTACGCTAAATATGCCTATTCTTTTAACGTAATATTTCAACAATAAGAATGCTATTTTATTTTATTTTACAACTTTGACGTATGAACTATCAACAAGGTTTACCACAAATAAAAAATGATATGTCAATTGCCAATTTAACAAAAAACTGTCTAAACTGTCTAAACTATCTTATTAATCTGTTATGTCAATTTTTAATTTGACAAAATAACTGTCAATTGTTTTACCAATATTTTATTAGATAATATGTCAACTATAATTAATGTTTTCTTTATTAATTTTGTAGAAATTATTTATATTTATTTTTTATTTAATAATAATATTCTACTTTGATATATTTTTATTTATTTATGGTAAACATGTTTTACAAAGTAATTTGCATTATCAATGCCATTTAATCATATAAATAGCATTGATAATTAAGGATTGTTGGTAAAAGCCTTTGTGCTGTACAAAAGGTGTATCAGCGTTACTTGGACATTGGCTTGATAACCAGAAGATCAGGATCCGGGCGAAAAAAAGTAACTAAGAACATAGATGACCATTTTCTGGATTATCTTGTAAAAAGATGGTTACAGGTCCACCTTTACAACGCCGACATTGTGTTGCAAGATTGGCTCTTGCCCAAAATGAGTCGAGCTTTTTGCCTCAATGGATTAGACAGACGTCAAAAAGTGTGACGCGAAGAAAGATACGCTTTAGTTTGTATTGATGAGCGACATCCATTTGGTGGGTCGGTTATGGTTTTGGCAGAAATTTATACCAAAACGTGCATAGATTTGGTCTTGACAAAGATACATTATAGAGGTTCTTGAAGATTATGTTATGCCTTTCATGACAACTATGAACGAACGGACATGTATCCTATAGAACATGTCTGGGATAAGTTGGGACGGCGTATCCAAATACATACACCTGCTCTAAAAACTGGAATTTTTCCAAAACTAAGTCATAATTTTAAAGTGACCTCTATTTTTTGCTTGTTAGTGTATAAACTGTTAACTGTTTTTACAAACAAATAAATTGTTTATTGTCAGTTTGACAAAGTCAACTTTTTAAAAAAGTGTATAACTGCCTGGCATATAAAACGCTTTACATATAAACTGTAATTTCTTTCTTATGGGTCTATTCTGAACATATTTTAACATCGATGTTAGCTAACATTGCTGTAGAAATTGATTTTTAACCAATCAGGTATCAAGTTTTTTAAATATTGCCTAGCAACGTTCAAAATGTTAATTAACATCGCTGTAAAAAATGTTCAGAATACGGCTATTAATATACTTTTATTATATAAACTGTCAATTTTACAAATTAGTTGTATTTTTTTTTTAAAAAGTGTCTAACTGTCTAACATAATATATAAACTATCAATTTTCTTTCTTGCAAATAATTCTTTATGTTTAAATAGTTGATATTTTTTACATTACCTTGAAGTATAAAAATAAAAGAAATTTTATTGCTGTTTTTCTAGATTAACTGTGGAGTGACATTGCAATTTTATCGTTCAAACCAGTTGATTAATTCTTTATTTAAATTAAAATATGAATCAAGTTTGTCAACGTGACGTTTTTAACAACTAAGCAATATCGAACGGTGTCGAATAATAGAACTCAGAGGATGGTCAGTTTGGAGTAAAAAAAATAGGAACAACGGCAAACATTACGACCTAAACGCCCTAGAAATACTACAGTATGTGATTATTGATTTCTTCAGCTCGTTGTTCTCTTGGACTGGTTTTCAACGACAGCAGCAATTGGAGATGTCAAAAAAAGGTTAATTAATCCAAAAGTTGCTCCAATTGTATAACCCATTTAGTTCCGCTAGATACAGCAACATGGGGACTAAAAAGTGTGTTTATGATTACGCACTCATTTTAATAAATCATGCATCATTGATCATTAATCATAAAACTTAAGCAACATCAACCGTAGGAACCAAAATCTTTTAGCGAAGCACAAAGAATGTGAAACAAGTTTTGATGCTTTACTATGGTCTAGTCTGCACAAAAGCGGTTTTGAAAAAGTGGTCGCTTAATTATTCACGAAGATAAAAATGCAGACTTGGCAGCACTCATGACAACTAAGCTACTTTATTTAGGGACAAATAGCTTTTCTAAATAAAACAAACACAAGTAATATATTTAAACCTAACTGTAAGTTTGCTGCTTGGAATGTGCGCACAATGCAGAATAATACAAAATGTGCATGCCCTGAGCGAAAAACAGTAATAGTATTCCGGGAACTGGAAAAATAATACGCCATTGACATTGTTGCACTGAGCAAAACAAGGTTTGCAGATAAAGGTCAGTTTACGGAAGAAAAAGGCGTTTACACATTCTACTGGAAAAAGCGACGTAACAGTAAAACTAGAATAAACGGAGTTGTGTTTGCAATAAAAACATCATTACCCGAAATTTAATAAATCTCCCTATTGGTATATCCGACGGTATAATCATCTTCCGTCTTCCAATGCAAAAGTTAGACACCGGACAATAAAAGAATATGAACATCACATTTACGTAGACCTGAATTCTCAAATCTAAAATATAATTAAAAGTGACAAAATTGTACTCATGGATGATTTTATTGCTCGAGTTGGTCTAGGTTACAACTCATGGCCTGGTATAATTGCTATACACGGTTTGAAAATTTGCATTACAAACACTGTGTTTAGACAAATAAACAAGTTGTACACAACTTGCAGACACCTTCGGTCTAAGCATTAGCACATTTTTGATTATATAATCACTTGTTGTTGATGTCTACTTAACAAAAGCAAAAAAATTGCAAATTGCTGGACCCACTACAGACTACTTGTACTTAAAATACAGCTACATGTCACCAAATCAAAGAAAAGCAGAATTTCTACGGAAGAAGTTAGATAAAAAGAAACTAAACAACTGGTTTAATTTAATTTTGATAAATGAAGAAAGCAGAAGCAGTACTAAACAAATTTCAACTGTCTACAATATGTACAGTGCTTCTGACTGCAACTCATATAAAGAAATATCACTTTTTGACATAGCTAGGAAAATGGTAATAAGGGCATTTTTCAACCGCATCTAGGCTTACCTAAAAGAAATACTTTTAGAAAAACAGTGTGGGTTCCGGACAAAACGTGGCACCTGTGACGCAATCTTCAGTGTAGGGCAAATACAAAAATATCACGTGACGCTATTTGTATAATACTATCTAACTTGGCTTGTACAATAAATAATTAAGCATTCTAAAACAACGTCATTTTGGAATAAAATAGTATAAATAGTTATTAATATATCATTGGAAGATTTTGATGTTTCCGGACGTGCCAAACAGAGATGTATATTGGCAATGACGCTATTTATTTTATACTTTTCCGTAACTATAAAACAAACTTTCTAAGGCATGTTTTATGCCGTACATATAAAATATAAGCACCAAAGTAGACTATACAACTTATCTAGACTCAAAGCGTTGAGCAGGATTCAAATGGCAAGAGTTATCAAAATACTTTTTGTAGTTAATGTCTGCTTAGTTAAAAACTATGCAAAAGTAGATTGCTAGACTGAATTATTTGTGTATAAAATTTGGTTTGAAATGACAAAAGTTATGCTAGAAGCAATTAAAAATTTGTCAAGGGAGACTAAACCCATAAATATGTATATATGCGGCCAATATTCTATTAAAGGAGGGGGAATACAAACGGATACTTGAGTGTTCAACAATATCAACAATAAAATTGACACAATAAAAACCTTACACGATGAGGTACAAAAAAATTAAACTATGCTAAGAATTTGCCAGATTAAATTAAAAACTTAATTTAATGTAGAAAGTTGGTCATAAAAACTGTATTTAAAGTTGAAATCTGTTAATTAATAAATTAATAAAAAATAAAAAAAAACAAATATAAATTATAAGCAAAAGATGAAAACAGTATTTACAAATATGTATGATAAAATTAAACATTGCAATATTATTAAAAATGTAATTAATGTAAATAGTGATCTATCGTAATTATACAAAACAAATATATAAATTAGTTCTTATCTCATAAAGATACTATAAAATTGTAAAATTAAGTATAAAAACATGGCAAGAAATCAAAATAATACTCTCTCCACTCAAGAAAAAAACTAAAGAAAGTTATTAACACAGTTATCCCCAAACAAACTACTAGTAATAAAATTAATACTGTATCGTAATTACAAAAATGCCATCTATTGTTTTTTAGCAAACAATATACGGCTATAATTAAACCAAAGCATACAAACAAAACAGAAGTAATAGATAATATAAAACCACTTAAAATAAATTTTTGCCTCGGCACAGATAAGATTAATGTAAAGACAAGAAAAACTCTTAACAAAAATAATAAACACATGTTTAGATACAGTTAACTATCAATCATTTTTAAAGCACACAATAATTACCTTGATATTAAAAAAGTAATCCTTAAAATATAACTAGTCGGTAGCCAGTAGTACTAACACAGCATCAAAAATATTGAGAAGATAAAAAAAAAACAAATTATGAATTTTATTATTTAAATTTGATTAAAAAAAATTTGACTTTACTTACAATAATTTTAACTTAAAAAATGACATAGTTGATAAGTTTAATAAAAAACAAAGGTTTAAAATCAATTACTCAAACTCAATTCAACTTCAAAGCGGCCAACCAAATACAGACAATTGTTTCGGTTTTCACAAATCGTCATCAGTTCATCTTGGTGGTACGGCATCGCTTGATGGTAAAGGATAAATTCGAATAGTTGATTTATGTGCTCATAAATACAAGTTAGATAATAATTGGTAGTGCTAAGTAGTTGTAGCTGCATCATGTTGCTTCAATCAAAGAATCGAATAGCATCGATAAAACCACCAAATCCGTACCACCAAGAGGTTTCTTTGAAGTTGAATTTGGTTGGATTGGGTTTGGGTAATTGATTTTAAACCTTTGTTTTTCATTAAACTATATTCGATTGTCTACCTCTTCAGACATTGCAATTTGGTTGCCAGATGTGATACTAAAGTTTTATCAATGATATTCGATTCATTGGTTGAAGCAACATGATGGAGCTACAACTACTTTGCATTACCAATTATAGTTGATAAGTTTATTAATTTATTAAAAGCATTTGATATACTGTGTCCTAATCTACTAAAATAAAAAAAATCTATTAAAAAACTGCACCACTTAGTTCAGTTTTTGTATCACTGCTTTATTTGCTTCGTATAATAAAGCTAAGAGCTAAAAATGATTGCAAAAACAATAAGATAATATTTGGTTTCTAGGTATCTTTGTTTACACCATCGTTGTGGTGTATAGTTGCAAGTAATAGCAAATTTTTTTTTAAGAGTAAATGAGACTAATGTTTTATTTTTGTCAAATGCAAATAAAAACATGCCTACTTCCTTTTTTGCCAAAAAAGAAGGTGGTTTTCTCTCTGTAAAGTCCCTGTCATTGTTAGTTGAAACTGATTTGAAAGTTAATTTGCCAATGGTATGGATGAAAACCAATTATCCAAGGTAATGTTGCGGTTTGTATTCTGTATTGGTTCCAATACAGGTGAAACGTAGCAAAGCAAATAATGATGATCATAATAATGAAAAATTGTGTATTTTGCTTCTTCTGTTTACTTTCTCACTTCATGTGTACATCTTCAGAATTCTTAAGTGCTGCAGCACGTTGACTATCCATCTTGTTATTGGTCTGTTAACTTTTGGATCTCTTCAATTATTCAATTTTGTATGTCTTATTTTTAAAAAATGAATTAATAATTTATTCAAAATCAGTCAATCGAATCACAGCGGCCAAGGGTCAAGCGTAGACAATTGTTTAGGTTCTACAAACCTCGTCAGTATGCCTTGTACGACCACGGCATTGCATGATAGCGAAGACAATTTTGAATAAATATTTCTGTTCTTATTAACACAATTCATATTATAAATAATCAAACGAAAAACTGGTTTGCCATCTAGTTGCAATTTTTAATACTAAAATTAAACATTCAGAGTTTTTTTATTATTTTTTTTTTCTCTTCTTCTTTTTTCTCTTTGAACTATCGTTTGCCCTAGAACAACTCTTTGGACTTCCTTGACCCCCTTTCTGGATGCCAACGCTATTAGGTCTCGAAGGCTTGGTAATCAAAACAGCTCTCTAATCTTTTTCTTACAGTGGAACCCAACACTTTAAACAACTATAAGAGTGCGCGACTTACCAGTCACAAAATGGAACAACGACTGCCATTAGCCTAAAATGGAACTATGGAAAATAGTTTAATTTCAAATTAATTCCAAAACAAGGGGCCTCCTATGCGGACATAATAAAGCACATGAAGACACATGTTGACACTAAAGGAGTTACGGTTGCAAAAATAAATAAAACCAGCAAAAATGACGTAAGACTGACCATAAAAGGAAAAGACGAAAAAACAAAGTAGCTTTCCGCGAGGCGCTCACCCAAAACATGAAAGAGATGGCAAATGTTGGCCCCAGATGGGACCCAAAAACTTTTATGCTTCTAGACATTGACGGGACCACACAGGCAGAGAAGGTCAAAGAAGAACTAGGAAAAGCGCTTTCTAGAACCGACCCACTACTGGAAGGGGAATCTCTAAGATTTAGGAACAATACAAACAGAGATGGGGCCAAACACGCCTTTGTGACGGTACACAAAAGCACGGCCATCTTGCTTAGAGCAAAAAAGACTATTGGCGAAGT
The DNA here is from genome assembly GCA_963932245.1 of Tachinus rufipes. Classification (NCBI taxonomy): domain Eukaryota; kingdom Metazoa; phylum Arthropoda; class Insecta; order Coleoptera; family Staphylinidae; genus Tachinus; species Tachinus rufipes. Next base: position 34,373,623 of record OZ010746.1, on the reverse strand, counting down.
CTGGAGCAGATGGAGCGTGAGAGAAATAGAAGCCCTACAGAAATGTTACAAATGCCTTCGTGTGCGGCACATAGCAAGGGAGTGCTCAGAAAAAAAGAAACCTGTTACAAGTGTAGAAGAAAAGGGCACATAATAAAAGACTGCTTTAACCCCCAAAAATTCTATCTCTGCAACAAAGAAGGGCATAAGACTGAAACGATGCACTGTCCTGCAACCAAAGCCTTTGTCAAAGCGCAAGAGAAGGGGAAAAAAGTCAATTTAAATGCCCACAAAAATTGTTCAAGTAAACCTTGGTAGGAGTAAGAGGGCCATGGATTTCTGAATGAATAAATGCGCCAATGAAATTGCTGCTTTTGCTCTAATTTCGGAGCCAACAACGCCAAAAAAGGTGCATGGGAATCTCTGTGCAAAGACGTGGACAACGATTTTAGGGGTAGAGGTTACAAAATTGTAGGTAGAGGAGCAATTGGAGGTGGCACATCATTTTTTTCCCAACCACCCAAAAGTTACGTGGCTGCGCATTGCATGCAAGCCCGAAAAGATACCTAACATAACCAAAAAAGAGATTAGGGAAACGGGACGCAAAGTCAAAACAAAAAAAGCGGCGGGGTCGGATAGTATCCCACCAGAAGTCATCAAAGCAATAGCCTAAAGGTGTCCAGAAACCTTACAAACCACGCTAAATACTTTTTTAAACAAATGTGTCTTTCCAACAGAATGGAAAATAGCCAGACTAATTCTGATAGAAAAACCAGTAAAGAAAGCATAGGAAAAAGCGTACAAGCCGTTAAGTATCCTCAACGCAATCGGAAAGCTCTATGAGCAGATATTAAACAAGAGACTGCTCGATGAACTTAAGAAGAAAGGCGACCTGTCGGACATAAAGTACAGCTTTAGGAAAGGACGTTCTATTATAGACGCAGTGCAGAAGGTCCAGGAACTGACAAACAAATGCAGAGCGAATAAGAAATTTGTGCTGTTTGTAACTTTCATTTCAATATCAAACTACTTGATAAAGATAAACTGCAGCCATTTTAAAAATCGCAATTTTCTGATAGGAAATAGTCACAAAATAAAAATGACCGCTGGTGTCATACAAGGGTCAGTCAAGGGACCAACTCTATAGAACGTTAATTATGACGGAGTTTTAAAGCTGAAGATGCCTAGCAACATCTGGCTTATAGGCTACGCGGATGATGTGGCAATGGTTGTTGCTGGCAACAGAGCAGAGGAACTGGTGAAGGATGCCGAATGAGCAGCCGAAAGATTTACAAGATGGCTGGACAAAAAGAACTTGCAGTAACCTGACGACCATCTCTTTTAAGGATGACGGCGCCACAATAACAAGTCAAGCCTCCCTAAAATACCTGGGTATCACCTTTGTCCATAACATGAACATGGGCTATCACGTCGCAAAGGCCGCAGAAAGAATGGCAAAACAGCTGCTTCTCTAGGTAGACTGATGCCCAACATAGGCGGATTTAAAGAAAGCAAAAGAAGAGCGCTGAACAGCGTTGTCACCTCAATAATCTTATATAGGGCACCAGCATGAAGCTAGTGGGTCTACAAAAGAAAGTACCGCGAGATACTAGAGCGTTCGCAAAAAAAAGTAGCCATACAAATAGCATCTGCGTACAGGACCGTCTCCACAAAGGCAATACAGCTGATTGCCGGAACTATTCCGTTTCACCAGCTAGCTGTGGAACAGTCATACTGCAGTGCAGAACAAAACAGATTGGTAAAGGAGTCAACAATCAGCAAATGGGAAGAAGATTGGCAGGAAAATAGCGGCACTGCAAAATGGACAAATACTTATCAAAAGCGTAAAACCATGGATCTCCAGAAAACACAGGTGCGTTGATTACTACCTCACCCAGATTTTGCACGGATGTTTCTTGTCTTACCTGTACACCAAGCACAACATAATCACGCATATGCTGGACAGCAAAACTTGTTAAAAAGGTAGTCACTTCCACACTGTCATGCGGAATGGCGTGCATAAAACATTTCTACTTCTCTAAAAAAATAGATAACTTCCGAATCACCCTGGTGGATAAAAAGCAAGTTATTATTTTAGTCATATTCAGGGATCGAACCCCGGACTGTTAGCGGGCTACTATAACTGAGCTATCTCACCGTTCTTTTATCATCTTCTTGATAAGTTAGGAAACTTTTATCCTATGCAGCAGAGAGTTTTTTGGCTGTTGGTTTTTTTGCATAAGTTCAGTTTTTTAGTTGATAATCGTACTTTAAATGCTGAGAGTAGTTTAAAGATTTTGCTCTTGAGACTTTTATTTACAATGTAATAAGCTATAAGCGGTGTGCTAAAAGTCAGTTAAACAAAAGTTTATTTTTCTAGTTTAGTATCACCACAATTTTTTCTACACCATTTGAACAGCAATAAGAATCTCTCTTGTTTGGATTTCCAAACTACCAATTTGATTAAAACATCCTTTTATGCATGGCTTACGTTTGATGTAGCAACTGTTTTATTTGTAAATAATTTGATTTGGCCATTTACTATTAAGACGTCCGAGTCGTATTTGAGTGTTTGTAGGATCAGACTGTGCACCAGAGGCACTAAAAAAACATTTGAAATTACATATATAGCCGGATTCATTCTATGCGATTGTTTCGCCGTTACGCAGTTTTACCATGTATTAAACTTACGTTGCACGTTGGACATTAGAAAATCAGTTTATTCAGTCATTTGCTAAAAACGTAGAACTATGCTCCTCCTCAATGACTAAGAACACTAATCTGGAGCATGTCGGTCTACCAATAAGTCAATGACTTCTTAGAAGACACTGGCGACAACAAAGCGTTACGTAGCGTTTTAAACAAAACTGCTAATTTCAATTTTTTGGAGGAACAGCGGTACGTTATTTTAGAACAAAATCTGGATGTACACCATTATCAAACTAGACCTAAAATAACTTTTGAGTCTTTAATCTAGACAACAGTTGCAAACACGCACTTTAATCGAGTGCGATACTTTCAAAATCTTATTTGTTAGTGGCTCGTTGTACCCCTATAGTATGATCAAAATAAAGAATTTTTTAACGACCTCGGTATTCTCTAGCTGCGCCAACACATTGTAACGTTTTTTTATTATTTTGGGATAAATATTGTAATTTTTCTTTTTTGCTCTGGTTTTAGTTATAATTAGCTAATTATTAATTAACCTTAGTTTTATTATTATTTTATAAATGCGATTTAATTTTTAAAAAGTTGTCATACTGGGAAATTGTTATTATAATTATTTTGTGATTGGTTAAGTTGCGCGCTGAAGGTCCTTTTTGGTTTGAGTCGTTGCGAGTCCCGGAGGCCATATTAGCACATGGTTGCAAAATTATGCAAATGTAATGTGCTTCAGCATTATTAACCAAACAAAGTTTGTTATTAGGAAAGCTATATACAGGGTGTCCGGAAAATACGTGTACAACGTTTGACGACAGACTCCTGACGTCAAAATAGGTCGATCTAAGCCGACTTAGTTATATCCAAAATTGTCTCGTTTAGCCGGTAGAGGGCGTCTAAATTCTATTTAATTTTTTTAAATTAGCCTTTCAGGCTAAGTTTATTAAATAATTATACCCCGCTAATTAAAGTAATTGAATCCAATGAGGAATCAAATAAGAAAGCACATAAATTGAGGACTAAAAATATTGCCACGTGCAGAATCCTAATCAATACGAAGAATCGCAACGCAGTGGAGGCCATCTACCGTACAAGTATTTATTCACAATTTTATTATAATACATTGTTTAATGCTTTTACTAACGCTTTTGTTAGTCTTGATTTACTTTGCTTCACCTATAGTGTTTTGTGCATGAACGCATATGCAATTTGAATTTTTATATTTACATGTTTTTTTGTTATATAGATTTTACTTTGGAAATTAGAATAAATGATTTTTTTTTAATTATTTTTTTTGTCTAACAAAAAATAATTGGCGCCCTTATAATAGAGAACCTCGACACCCCGACTTGAGAACTAGCAGGCGAAAATGTACATTTAAAACTCGTGGTTTACCGACCCTGATCGAGACTGATTTGTTAAACCATACAAATATGAATATTCTTTAAGTGGTTTATCCCACAATCCCACCACGCAGCCTATAGGGCGTCCTAACTACCCATCTTCTAAAATACAATTTACAAACGGAAGGTATATGAGCTTTACAGTCTTAAACTTCTAAGCATGATTCGGGGAAAGTTTAGTCTATAGGCGTTTTTTTTCAGACGGTAAATTAGGCAGTCTTTAAAAGATTCACTTCCCAGACCACCAGCCAAGATAACAACAACACCAAACAGACATGAACCAACTAGAGCAAAAACTAGTAATATAAAAATTTAGAAAAGACTATCACCAATGCACATATGGGTTATATTGGCAAGCAAACTTCAGCATGCCAACAAAACCAAGCAACATCTGCCTCTATATGCGGAGTTATCACACGGAAACGCCGCGACTATCCTTTAAACGCACACAGATGGATCCAAGCGCAAAAAGTAATGCAGGTGGCAAAAACAAGATGACAGACAGACCACTGGTCGTCACAACTACGAAAACAACGCCGTAAAAAAGATTAAGTATTTCAATTGAAAATTAAGATTAAATTGGGAAGCAATAAATTAAGTCTACAACACGGCAACTAAATAGTATTACAACAAAGACCTCTGAACTGGCTAACAAACGCCCCACTTTCACGCCAAATGAGCGTTTTACTACCATTACGTAGATAACACGCGCTTTGTAGGCCCCGCCATTAGAATTGTAATTTAGGCGGCCACTTGGTCGGACTCAACGTCGATTTACCAACCTTAAGTTGCATCTGGAAGTCTTTGAAACAAGTCACCACAACAGCCCCGAAGCTTCTCTACAACTAAAAGACATCTTCAGGAAGTTGCCCAAGACCTAGTGGAATTTAGTGTGACAAAGTAAATTGTTATTTGATACTTTATTAGTCATAGTATTTGCAATAATTGCAGTAATGCAAATGTAAACTATCGCGGGCCAGCCACGGCGCCCCTTACGTATTGCGCCCCGAAGCGGCGCTTACCACGCTTACCGCCTAGCGCGGTTCGTGCTGTGCACCATATTTCTATTTCACAAATCTTTGTGTGTATTGTATTACATTCATCTCTTACCTGTCGATTGCTTGTCAAGTTGGAAATAACTTTATTTTATTATTATATATAATAACTTATTATAATTTAAAGCATAGAATAAGTAATTTTTGTCAATTCAATTTTTATTAACAAAACACACTTCCAACTATACTACAATCACAACACAATAATTTTTAGATTAATATTTATTATTGACCATGAATATAATTCATACATTGTTTTCAGAATTTTCAAAAATTGTACTTTAGACAAACAAGGAAAAAATCTTACAGTAGCTCTAGATATTTTCAAAGCGTTTACCTAATAAGGTATGGCATCTTAATCTTGTCAACAAGCTCTTGTCTTAATAAAAAAAACTGTAAATCTCATCAATAGTTTTCTTGACAATAGAAAAAGTATAGTTAGAATTGATGGTTTTAACTCTGATCTCAAAATCATAAATGCTGATGTTTCTCAAGGTTCAACTGCCAACTTTGCTTTTGATTTACATTAATAAATTTCTTTAAATAGCTAAAAATCTAATTCATAATTTTGCAGATAATAGCATCCCTTATACTTTATACTATCCAAAGACCATTTTGACAAATATGACAGAGCGTCTTGAAATTTCTAGGTTAGAATCTATAGCATCTATAAACAAAGATCTCAAAACAATATCTAAATGGGGCACTTTAAACATGGTCAATTTTAACTCTAAAAAACTAAACTTTTTATTGTTTCAAAATCCAAATCCAAGGTATCATCACTACCAAATATTAAACTAAACAACAAGTCCGTCTTTAAATCTTTTTCAATTTGTTTCTAAGTGTTACAATTTCACATAATCTTCTTTTGTTGACATAACTTTGAAAGTATTTAATGAATTAGGATTTTCCAACTTTTGCATATAAATAAAACTTATACTCGTCCTTATATTGAAAACTGTTCTCAAATATGGAGAAAAGGATCGGAAACTACACTACCTCTTCTAAACTCTATTTAGAAACAAACAATTGGGATCATTGCCAATCCAAAATTGACCAATGATTTAGATACTTTACAACACATGCGTAATGTTGCAGATCTTTGCATTTTATATAGTTATTTTAAAAGACATTGTTCAAACAAAATACAAAACATTTTGCCATCTAAACAAATATTTACTCGTAGTACAAGGTTTGCTAAGAATTTTAACTAAATATTCACTGACAGGTTAGAGATGTAGGACCGAAAATTTTAAGAGGATTCTACTAGGAACTATTCAGTAAACGCGAGCGAAAATTCTCCACTCTTACGACAAATCGAGAGTAAAATAAATCCTATGTTACCTAGAGAGATAACACTCTTATGCTGGGTTGCACCAACATCGGTCGGTCCGAACGGTCCGTTATTTTATTTTTATAAAGTTGCTTGTTTCGTGGTGTAGTGGGTATCATACCCGCTTATCATACGGAAGGTCCCCGGTTCGATACCAGGCAAAATAAAACTTTTTTTTTTTAATTTTGGTTTTTAATTATTATTTATTTTAATTTTAAGTTATTATCACTCATTTACCTCAAATTTTATATTTTTATATATATTTTCAGTATGTAATTTTAATATGTTTTTCAACTGTTGGGGATGTCTTGATTGCAAATTAATTGAATTAAATTCAGATGTAACGTTTTAATTTGTTTTGTGTTTATTAGGTTATACCATTTATTATATTCAATAATATTTTTTGCTGGGTTGCACCAATCCGCTGGTTAAAACGGTCGATTTAAACCGATTGTTTTTTGACGGCCCGTCGCGACCGAGTGTTTGCACCGACGCAATCCCGATGTTCTACGATGTATGCGCGGTGTTAGCCGAAGCGATTGACACATTCATTTGAAATTTAATTGTCAAAATAAATAATATAACATACAATAATAACAATTTATCATATTTAATTATGGAGCCGACCAAAGTTGACCAAAAAGGAAAACATTTCAATGATGAAGAAAAGGATTGTTTATTAGATATTACATTGCAATATAAAAATATAATAGAAAATAAAGTAACAGATGGTGTAAATAATAAGCAAAAGCAAGAAGCTTGGAAAAAGATTACATCAAAATACAATTTGATAAATGTAGAGACTCCAAGGCTTCCCCAACAGCTTAAAAATTTATATGAAAATATAAAACGAAGAATTAAAAAAAAAAACGCAAACGAAAAAGTAATTTATAGTGAGTGTAGAAATAAAATTATTTTTAAATCAAACTTTTATGTAGATTGAATTATATAAAACTGGTGGTGATGCTGGACCTTCCAACTCAGCAATACTTCAGCCAGCTGAAGAAAAAATTGTTGCTGCACTAAAAGGTCAATTTAAGCCGCTGCAAAATATATATGATTCAAGTGCATCATATTATCATGGTAAGCAGCTTATATATGACTATTTTGAAATTTTTCCAATCTTATATGTTTTATATTATAAAGTGAAACAGTGTAACACTCTAATTACTGAACTCAATAAATTTGCAAAAGTTCCAATTAATTCAAATATTAATGCAATTACTGCAGAAAACGCAGAAGTTGCCAATCAAGTAGAAGATGAAATTATATATACTCAACCTGAACCTGAACCTGAAATATATGAGGAAATAGCAACAGGTTTGTATAATTTTAAACAATATTTTTAAAATTTATACTTTATCGGATATGCAGTTGTTAATTTAAAATAAAAATCAAAAATAAAGTTTAAAGCATAAATATCAAAAAACTTTTTCTGCGGTGGTTTATATAAATGAAAATCTAAAATTATAAGATATATAAAAAATATAAAAAATATAATGTTAAATAAAATACTGTAATAAAATTATAAATTATGTCTATTTCAACCTACGATTTAAACAGTTGGCAAATCGTTCAAACTAAATACATAAACAAATTACTGTGCATAAAATATTGAATGAAAAATATTTTATTTTGTAAACTGTCCAAATTGTAGATTGAAAGAGACTTATAATTTGACAAAACTTTCAAACTTATATAACTTATTAATAAACATAAGCAAATTATGAAATGAATTTATAACTTATTCAAGTTCAATCTAACGATTACAGCAACCAAGGGTCAACCTCGCCAGTATGCCTTGTATGACCAATTATTTATAAACAAATTACATTTCAATAAATAAAATAAAAATTATACTAAAATTTTAATTTTTTAATAATAACTTGTTTTCAATTTACTCTTTTATTTTATAATAAACTGGTCTCCAATAAAGTAATAAATTAAAAAAATATCAGTTTATAAGATATATTTACAATTAAACAAATATTTTTAAAACGGATAATTTCTATATAGAAAACCAAAAAGCAACAACAAAACGAAGAACTGTAAAAGATTTATATGAAGAAATTAGCACTGTTACTCAAGCTAAAAAAAGGAAAATGATTAGAAAAGAAGATTACGTTGCAGAAAATAAAACGCAAAAAACACAATTATTTGAAATTGATTTGAAAATTAAAAAAACAAAACTTGAAGCAGAGATTGAACTATTTAAATTACAAAAAAATAAGCTTCTCAAAGAAATAGAAATCTTAAATGTAGAATCAATAACAAAAAGAATAGAAATGGAAACAAGATTAAAAGAGTACAAAGAAAAATTTGGCGTTGAATTTGTTCCTTAGATATTATAAAGATTATAAAGTTTAATAAAAAAAAATGATTCTACATACTTTTCTCTCTAATCTCATTTCATTCATATACAGGGTGTTAGACAAAAAACGTACGACTGAATAACTTTGTTATTTTTTAACCAATTTATATAATTCAAAAACTATTTTAAATAATTTTTTGAGTATTATGAAGGCAGGTCTACACATGTTTTTTTTTTTATTTTTAGTAAAGTTGCTATGACAACTAACTTTTTTTTAAATGGTAACATACATTTTTTATTTTATTTTTTGGAATCTTCATGATATTCTTAATATTAAATAATAATATAGTTTTATAACAAAAAATTTTGATAAATTTTAAAAACATAATATTTGTTTTTATTTAAAATGATCGTAATTGAATAGTTGGCATTAAAAATAACTAATATTTATTTTTTTGAGTGTTTTTATGTTATTATGCATAATATAGTAATTTAAAAAATAACGTTTATAAAATTAAAAAAAAAAATATGTATATATATGTATATTTTTTTTTTAATTTTAAATACGTCAATTTTTATGTTACTATGTTATGCTTAATAACATAAAAACACCCAAAAAAGCAAATATTATTTATTTTCAATGCCAACTATTCAATTACAATCATTTTAAATATTAAAAAATAACTGTTTTTAAATTTATAAGAAAATTTTGTTATATAAGTATATTATTAATTTACATGACAAGAATATCATAAAGATTAAAAAAAAATAAATAAATAAATAAATAATGTATTTAAAAAATTAAAGTTGGTTGCCATAGCAACTATACTAAAAATAAAAACATACATGTGTGTACCGGCTTTATAATACTCAAAAAACTACTTAAAATGGTTTTTGAATCATTTAAATCAGTTAAAAAATAACGGAGTTATTCAGCCGTACGTTTTTGTCTATAAGCTAAAAAACTACAATTGATAATTGAAAATAAAACTCAATTAATAACAGCTATAATTTACAATTCACTTTTACTTCATCAAATTGTATAATTATATAGATATATACAACCATTCCAATGAGAAATGTGGATAGTAAGATCAATTGTGCAAAATAATGTAACAAAAATGTACTTTTTCACAAACAATTAATATCTGATATAAGTATCTCTCATTAGAATGAATACATACCACACTGTCATACTATTCCATATACAAAATAAGTGGTAATATACTTAACACAACTGTTTTGATTTATTTTATCACTTGTATAGGTTATGTAGTATTATTTAAATGATAAAGCGTAGGGCTGTTTTAACATTTATTTTAATCGAGCAGTTTTAAGGTAGTAGCTACATTGTTAGAAATGTTAAACGATGTATTTTATATTATTTAATTTAAATAAATAGTATAAACATGTTGACTAAAATAAATACTATGACAACAAAACATACGTTTTACCATTGAAATAACTTAACTTGTTTAATTAATTTTAATCGATTAGACACAGTGCAGATTATACTTTGTTTTTTATAAATGTGTGGTCCTAAAAAGGGCCGATTGTTATTTGCTAATGCAGGTGTAGCTGGCAACAAAAGTTCTCGCAGATTTAAAACTCAGCAACATTTCATTAAAAAAATGTATTGACTATATGTGTCCGCAGTGCATTTCCTACTTGTGGAACTTCAGCAGCTACAACATCTAATGGCATGTCATCCAAATTTCCTTCCCAAATATCTCCTTCATTCCTGCCAATATTATGAAGAACAGCAGTTGCAACAATGACTCGAAGCACATTTTTCAATTTTATCTGCATTCCCACAGATAACACCGGAAACCTCTTCTTTAGTACTCCATTAACTCTTTCAATACAGTTCCGAGTTTTAATATGAGAGTTTTGGTACCGTATTTCTGAAGGTGTTTCCGTGCGACTCAATGGTGTTAACAAATAATTAGAACACATGTACCCTCCATCACCAATAAGGTAGCTGTTGGGAAATTCTCCAGCTTCAAACCTTGCACGCATAAAGCTGTCATTGTAAATTGTACTATCATGTACCGATCCTGGCCATCGTGCAACTACATCTAAAATATGCAGATTGGAATCACAAACAATTTGCACATTTATCGAAAACCAACCCTTTCGATTTCTGTATAGTTCTGCCTCATCACCACCGGGAGATTGAATTCTGATATGTGTGCAATCAATAGCTCCCACAACACCAGGAAAATGTGCAATTCGAAAGAATCCTTGCTTTACATTCAATACGGCTTCAGGAGTATTAGGCATTTTAATAAACTCACCAGACAGCAATGCAATTTGATGTCCAACACGATGTACAATTCGACATACTGTACTTTTGTGTACATTTATATGATCAGCAAGTACTTGCTGAAAGCAACCCGTTGCATAATACCTTAATGTCACAAGAAGCTGAGTCATGGGTGATACTGGATAGTTTCGATCTGTTAAACAATCCAATGCATCATAAAATCGAGCAAGCAATGAAATTACTGTTTCTTTTTTAAAACGATATCTCTGTTTAAATTCGTTGTCAGTCAGTATATCAAATGGATCAATACGTTCCTTAACAGCACGAATTTCAGGTAACATATCTATTATGTCATCTAAACTCCCTGAAGAAGATGATGAAGAACTTGAACTTGATGAATCCATTTCCATATTCACTAATTCACAATTTTGAGGTTAGAAACACACCGTAATTCAAATAACCGTCAGAAATTCGGTCGGTTCAAATCAGTCGATTTTTAGGTGTTAAATAACGGAGGATTCCAACCGACAAATGTTGGTGTAACAGAAAACAGTCAATAATAAGATCAAATTCGCCGTTCTGAACGACGATGGTTAATGGAACCCATCACAAACGTTTTCATTGTTCTTTTTATTGTATTTCTTTTTGTGTATATAAATTCCACTATAATATCCAGTATTAACTCACTATAACTTTATTGTTTCGTGGTGTAGTTGATATCAGACCCGCCCATCAAGCTGAAGGTCTCTGGTTCGATCCTACATCGGAACCAACTTTTTTTAAAATTTATATTTTTTTTTATTTTTTTAAATTATGAGTACTTTATTTTATTTTAGTCTGAATAGGTAGTTTTTGTTCTGTAGTGGTTATCAATCTGTTACCTAAAGTTTTAATTTTTTATATTTTATATAAGTAAATTAATTAAATTAAAAAAATATTTGTTACATATTTGTTTAAAATATAAAAATATTATTGAATATAATAAATAGTGTTACCTAACAAACACAAAATAAATTAAAACAAGGAAAAACGTTACATCTTAATTTAATTCAATTAATTTGCAATCAAGACATTCCCAATAGTTGAATATAAATATGTATTATGATGAATATGGTATATTGAAATTATCTGAAAATATATATATTAAAATATAAAATTTGAGGAAAATGAGTGATAATAACTTAAAATTAAAATAAATAATAATTAAAAACCAAAATAAAAAAAAAAAGTTTTATTTTGCCTGGTATCGAACCGGGGACCTTCCGTATGATAAGCGGGTATGATACCCACTACACCACGAAACAAGCAACTTTATAAAAATAAAATAACGGACCGTTCGGACCTTAGACCATTTACACATATAGACACGCCGTCTGGCGACACAGCGTACCCAACAAGATCGGGGAGTGTGACGTAACGCGTGGGTAAAAACGCATAGATAGATATAGCTGCATTAGGCTTGTTATTGAAAGCGTGAATGAAATAACTTATTTAATCATTCAAATTTAAATATTGATAAAACCTTTAATTGACTATGACTAACTAATTACTCTGTAATTAATTAATATTGTTTATTTTACACAATATTGATTATTTGATAAACAAATTAAAATATATATATAATTTTACTTTTTTACCTTATTCTTAATCTTATTCAAAAATTAAATTAAAGCATTACATACAAATTTATTCTATCGAAATAAATAATTATTACAAAATAAAAAATAATTTTATTAGTTTATAAATTTAACATAATATATAATATTATATATAAAGCTTCAAGTAGGTCACGTGATAAAATAAATATTTAACAAATATTGTTTGTATAACACAATATTACAGTTTGTGTAACAAATAAGAATATTAAAAGTAAAAATCAGATAATAATTTTGACAGACATATTTACTGTCTCTTAAAAAAATTGTTTTTAATTTACTACTTACTACTTGTTCGAATTTTTATACTGTTATAATACTACATAATATTTGTTGCTTTTATTCTTGCTTCAAATTAATTGATTATTAGTTTTTATTCAAATAATCACTGTAATATGCAATATTTATTGAATGATAATTATAATTACAAATATAAATTGTGTCAATTAAAATAACTTTACAAGTTTAAATTATTATCTTATGTTCAACATTATTTAATTAAATAAATCAATAAACATATAAAAACAAACAATAATAATAACATCAAAAGATAAATTTATGGTTGATCGTATCAAAGTTATCTTATAATTGATTTAATTAATAGCAAAATAAATACTTACAAGTGAAATAATATATCAGACCCATCGTTCTACAAAATTATATGCACAGCATGATTGCATGATTAAAAATTGTAAAATGAAACGGCTAGATTTAAGATTTAAACCTTATTGTACCTGTAACGGCATTCACATTCTGCTGGCCATTCCCACGCTACACGTCATGCACTTGCTTGGTGTTGGCTTCCCTTCTATGCAAGTGAGATATACTACAGGGCGTGTCTATAAGTGTTTATGGTCTAAGGTTCGGACCGACCGATGTTGGTGCAACCCAGCATTAGTCTCCCTGGCGAGGCGAGAAAGTGGGGATTTCAATCACAAATTATCGGACTTTTGCTTAATTTTTAACTAGTAGTACCGGCGTTAATTTAAATTCAATATTAATAAAAAAAATTAAATAGATTTACAAAAGTATGATCTAAGTGATTGATAAATTACATTTTCTGTTATCACTATAAGTCAGTAAAAAAATCAAAAAAGTATACGAAAAAGAAAGTTTTGCGTAATTTGATCTAAAACAATGTTTTTGGCAACTGTATGATTTTTTGTAGTAATGTATGATTTATTTTTTTAAATAAACAACAGCTTTATAGGACTGGGATAATAATTAATCAGACATTCATTAATAAAATATCTATTTTAAAGTGGACGTATGATTTTTGTTGTTGTTGTTGACAATAAAAAAATAAAAGCGCTAGAGGCTAAGGAAAAACGTAGTTTCTAGTGAAATTTATCCCTGCGCCTGAGCGAGTAGAATCTTCTTAAGAGAGATTTCTTTAACCGTACTCTTGATAAATAGAATAAACTTTCAAATTCAGTATTTCCCGAGACTTATAAGCCACAAATATTCAAAGTCAATGTTCACAGACTTTTTAAATCTAGTCTTCAATGTGATAGTTTTAGCAAGTGTGTATTTACTTGTTTAAATTCAAAGATATTTTATATATCTTTATTGTTTTGTCAATGTTTAATCTAATCAAAGAAAAACATATTTATAGTCATAATTTGTTATGTTCGTGATCAACATTGATAATAATATTGTTAAATCGTGGTATAACTATATTTTTTATCGTATTTTTGTTATAATTTTATATTAAGTTTACAATTTACTGATATAATATTCAGTATAAATAGCTGATTTTTAAAATGTCTATCATATCAATTTCATCATGAAGAAAGCTAATTTACTATTTGTTTGTGTATTGTTAGTTACTTTAGCATTGCCAAAAGTAAACGGAATTGTAAGTATTTAATAGTTTTAATAGTATTTACAGTATATATGTATATAGTATTTACATAAATATAATATAAATTTACTTTATATTTAAAATATAATTTCATTATTATAATTCTTTATAATATTCTGAAACAAACAATTTTTATTCACATATTTAAACTCATAATATTATTATAAAAAAAACTATGTTCAATTAAAAAACTTTTAAGATTCTGGTCAAAAAGCACATGTCGATTATATTACATAATATTGTTCAAAACTGCAGTTATAGCATTTAGTAGTATCTTGAAGTTTACATATGTAACAGAAAATTTAACACAAAAGAAAAACCTCAAAAATGTCTTCATTTGTACAGGAAGACAAACTAAACTAACTACAAGTTAACTTGTAGTTGGCAGTCAACGTGTTAAGAAAATGTCACTAAACATCGAAAAAATTACAAAAACCACAACATTGTTTTGACTTATATTAAAATATAGCAATTAGACATTTCTACACTTCAATATAAGATAAAACTACTGAATTTTTTTTCAATTACCTTAATATTTTTTTTAGTTTTGCAGATGTACTGGATGCATTGGACCAACCCAAAATTCATTTAACCATAATAAAATTTTTATACTTGGAAGATTTTGTTATTTTTATTGCAGAAGTATTTTACCAATATGTCCACCAGTTACACCAGCAACTAACAAACCAACTGACACTACCTCCTTAGAAACCTCTACCACTGAGAATAATATATCAACCACTCAAAACTCTACAAACAATTGATGAATAATATAATGATGAAAATTTAAATAAAATATTTTTGTAAACGTATGTTATCGAACAGGTTTTTTAAATTTAATACACTGGTTTGAAAAAATATTTTAAGTTTATTTCGAACATATGTGAAATTTTCAAGGATCAATTCAATAAATAAATAGTTGAAAATTAAATTAGCAAAAATAATGATAAGAAAGTAGATAGAAGCTTTCTTAGCCCCAATATTGTCAACAGATCCGTAGATTTGGTTGTGCAAGAAGTGTTTAAAACTGTAATTTTTTTTTAAATCTGTTGTTTAAAAAATAACCGTTTTTAATTGATTGTGCAATTCAAAATAAATTAGGTTTTTACACTTATGCTAGAGTATAGTCTAAAAACTTGAAACCAAAAAAACTATAAAAGTTCTTCTCCATACTTGGGAACAATATTTAATACAAGCACAAATATAAGTTTTATATATGTGTCCTTATTCAGATATTGTTTTGAAGTCTATGTTTATAGATGCTATAAATGCTGCCATATTTGTCGATATGGTTTTTTTAAAGTATAAAGTATGAAAGGTGCCATTTTCTGCAAAACTATGAATAGGATAAAAAAGTTTATTAATGTAAATCAAAAGTTGGCAAAAACATACCTTGAGGATCACCAGCGTTTATGATTTTGGATCAATTATAATTATAATTTTTCTATTGTCAAAAAAACTTTTGATAAGATTTACAGATTTATGATCAAGACAAACTTATACAATGGAACTTTTTGATAAGATTAGAACGCTATACCCTATCAAATGCTTTGGAAATGTCTATAGCCACTGCAAGAATTTCTTCATCTTTGTCTAAAATAGAATTCCATTTGTAACTAACATCAATAAAAAGATTTGTTTTTAATCGTTTTGATCAAAATCTATATTGAGTATCTCAGATGAATTTATTTTATTCTAAAAACTCGACAAATAATATATTTTTCATTTTTTATTGACAAATTGGACAATAATGCAATTGATCTATAATTTAAGAATCAGACTTGTCTACCATTTTAGGAATGTTTTTTTTTTATTTGAAATATTTTAGTCAACATAAGAGTTAATTCATTTGCAAATGTTTTAAGAATAATATGTAGACATAGATCTATCTATTCTTTATTACGTTTTTTACGGGTTTTTTATCAATTTGTGCGGATAATGTTATTAATTTTGACTTAATCAGTTTTGTGTGGAATTTAATGCATATAATTCTAAAGATTTTGTCATTCCGGCTGGTAATTATAATAGCAACCAGTTATCTTTACAATTTTAAAAATTTCATTTGTTTAATTATTTTGGCTGTGTTTTTAACTATTCGTACTAGTGGCTTAACTTCTATTTTTTAACGTGTGATTTTATTAATAATTTTTATAATCCTGCTGTCTCTTGTGTAACCTTATCGTGGTCTAGCTGTGTTTGTTTTTAGTCAGTCGCCAGTGATAAACCGCACCGGTGTGAATTGTGTCCTTCTATCAACCTTATCCTGTTTTTATTTATTTATTGCTTTATGGATTTTTGAAACTACATCTGTTACTATGTCCGGCCTAAACTGTAAATGCAAAACAGTTGCACAATCCGGTGTAATCTGAGCAATTGTGGCGTTATCTACTATAACAGCTGCGCTATTCGCTATAAGAAATGTCATTGCGGTAGTTTATTTGAATTGGATGATTCTGAATTTCCAAAACTTTACAACAAAATTATTACTCTTTACCAAGTTTTATATAATGAATTGCGGTCAAACAATAAATTACTCTTGAATAAAATTACTTATCTTAAAGAGAAGATTGCCGAAAAAGATAAAACTATTTTTCAATATAAAACTTGCAGTAAACAACTAACTACTCTTACTACTGCGCCGCTCACTAATGTTACAGTGCAATTGATTCAGCCTGCAATTTTTCTTTCTTTGGCAAATTCTGTTGTTATAGGAAAAACTAATAAAAAACTCAACCAAGAATTCAAACTATCTTAGGTTGTGGCTCAACCAATGACAAACTGCAGGCTTACGTGCCTACTTCCTACGTACACGTTTTTAAACTTAGACGTGGAACTAAAAAAACTGATAAAATAAATCATATTAAATCTAATTTTCCTTCGGTGGATTTTCGGAATCTGTAGTCCAGTCCAAACCCGTCATCAGGAACACCAGCGTAACATCAATCTATTACCAAAACGTCGGTGGTATAAAAACTAAGCTCAAAGAACTTATGCTGGCTGTAGCTATATTTAACTACGATATTATTGTTCTGACCGAAACCGGCTTAATCATGACATCAGCGATGCAGAGCTACAATTAACTGGTTACAGTTTGCTTAGATGTAATTGTTCTACGTTAACAAGCCCTAAGCTGGACGAAGGTAGTGTCTTAATTGCAACTAAAACTTGTTTTAATAGTATATTATTACAACCTGCTTTCCTACGTATTGAACATTTGTTTGAAACTATTAAGTTTAAGTTTGTGTCGTATATTACCAGTGCAGTTTACTTACCACCTAACTTGGCATGTGTTAAATATTTAAATCATTGTTATTCTGTTGAATCTATCGCTGACAAATATCCGAACAGTAAACTAATTTCACTGACCGATTATAATCTATCCGCAGCGGCATGGGTAAACGATGAGTTAGGCATAAATGTTATTTGTAATGATCCTGCTCACTTTGTTGCCAACTGTTTTGTATTTGTAAACTGTGCACAATATATTTGTATACCTAATGATAGTGACGTGAATGTTTTGTTAAAACTAAGCCAACATCATAATGCTTATGTGATAGATATAAAATATGAAACTAGCCGTGATATTTTAACGTGTAATTATGTTTTTAGTGATTTTAAATTTGCCCACTTTAACGCAATCAATAATTTGTTGTTAAATGTTGATTGGTTTGCCCTTTTTTATAATTGTGATGTTGATAATTTTGTTAATTTATTTTACTTTGTGTTTATTGACTGATTTGTCCACAACAAACTGTGACGTAAAAACAATTTTCCAATTTGGTTTAATAAAGAATTGGTTTCACTTACTAGACTCAATAAAACTGCTTATAAACGTTGTAAATCTTCAAGACTTTTGTCCGATTATAATGAGTTTCAATCAATTCGTACTTTGTGTAAAAGTCTCAGTACATGTCTATACAAGCAATATATTACTTAAACAGAAATGAACATTCAAACTACCCCAAAACACTTTTGGAAAGTTGTGAGTGACACTAGAAAAACTAATGGTTTCCCATCTACAATGTATTCCAAGCATCAAACTTGCAGTAATGGAGATGACCATGTTAATAGATTTGGTGAATTCTTTTTATCTGTTTACGATAAACAAATTCATCCAACTCCATTGTTTGAGTTTAACAAAAACGTATTACATACAGCATTTTTAATTAGTCTGTTGGATTTATTTAAAAGAATTGACAACATTAAATGTAATTTTAGCATTGATCCGGACGGCGTTTTAGCTATGCTGTTAAAACAATGTATTTATTCCATTTCTACGCTATTTCATTTACTGTTTGAGGCTTTTTTTAATGAAGCTAAACTTCTTTAAGTTTAGAAACAAAGTTACATTATGCCTTTGCATAAATCTAGAGCTAAGGATATTACTAATTACAGAGGTATATGCATCCAGTCTACCATTCTTAAGTTGTTTGATCAAAGTATTACTTGTCAATTACAATGGATGTGCAAAAAAATAATTTTTTAAATGCGCCTTTGAATCAAGAGTTCAAGTTGATTTTATTTACACAGATTTTGATTGCAAAATTTCAGGCTTTGGGTTTTCATGATTCTGTTATTGCATGGTTGTCGAGTTTTTTGGAAAATTGTACTCAGTGTGTGAAAATTAAGAATTTTTTATCACAACCAATTATTGTTCCATCTGGTGTTCCTCAGGAATCTTATTGTGGACCAATTTTGTTTTTACTTTTTATTAATGATCTTTCTTATTCTATTAATTCTTCGTTTTTTCTTTCATATACTGACAATTTAAAAACTTATCGAAAAATATCATGTATCGATGATTGCATTAGTTTGCAAAATGACTTGGGTTCTGTTCATTCATGGTATCTTTTTAATAACTTGTTGTTTAATCTACATAATTGTTTTTTTCTAACTTCAACATACAAGTAAAGTATTGTATGATTATACTATTGACAATAAAGTATTGAATCATGTTACACAAACAAAGGATTTGGGCGTAATTTTTGATCTAAAACTAACTTTTGTTGGGCATATAAATTATATGTGCAACTGTGCTATGAAATTGTTAGGATTAGTGATGCCGCCAGATCCACTTTTTGGCCGGAACCGGATACCGGACCATCACCTACAAAATAAACCGAAACCGGACCGGCACCAAATCCAAGACCGGATCTAACCGGATCCGGCCGGATCCATAAAAATATTAAAAAATAATAAATATTTATCATCGCCGGCATCCAGCGTTTTCAGCAAAAGACTATTTTCTCAAACTAACGATGTCTATATAAAAAACAAATTGACTGAACGCAAATCATGGAGAAAAATTAATATTCATACATTATAATTTAAATATTATTGATAACATTGATTAATATAATATTTTATTTATTAATTTTTTAATATTATTATATTATATCTATTTTCATTATTATGATTTTTATATTTTATAATTTTTTTGTTTACATTTTATTAATAAATTTTTATTCTACTTTCATTAGTTTAATTTATTAAAAAAAAATGGATCCGGCCGGATCTGGCTAAATCCGACCAAATAATTATCAAGATTTGGCCAGAACTAAATCTTTCAAACATTGGCCGGATCCGCCGGATACCGGATCTAGATCCGCTTTCGGCGGCATCACTAATTAGGATATGTTTACAGAATGTCTACTGACTTATCTCCAATTACACTCAAACTTTATTGTGTTTTGGTACGCTCTTATTTAGAGTATGTTCCGTCAGTTTGGGTCCATTCTACAACATTATTGTGAAACTAGAGTTACTGAAAATATATTAGATATAGAATTAAAATTAAACGGATTTAATCATTTTTGTTTATATTCTGCAAATAGGCATACCGGAGGTGTAATTATATTTGTTAAAGATAATATAAAAATTAATCATAATAATATAAAATATTATACTGCTGATAGTAATTATTGGTGAATAGTAATGAAAATTAAACTAAATAAGGAAAACTGGTTAATAGGGGTTACATATCATTCTCCCAGTGCAAATCACGCTGTGTTTATTGATGCGTTAGAATCTTGGTATGACGAAGTAGAATTAGCAACACATAAGTTTTTATTGATGGTAGACTTTAATATCAACTATATCGATAATAATAATTATTACACTAAGCAAATAAAAAATGTTCTATTTTCATTGGGTTTAGAACATTCATTAATTTACCTACAGTACATTAATCGATTATGCAGTTACGAATAGTATAAACTTAAAATATCCGATCATTTAATAATTACAGTTAGATTTAAGAACATACCTAATTTAAATAATTCCTTCAAATATACTAGAAACCTAAGTAAGAATAAGTTAAAATTAGTTAATGAAAAGCTTATAGTATGTACATGGCCATTAGATTCTACAAATGTAAACGATATTACTAACTCATTATTTTATAATATTTCTTGTGCACTAGACGAAGTAGCTCCCTGTATGAAGCTTGTACAGAATAGAAATGCTTCGCCTTGGTTTGATATAGAATTGAAAGAACAAGCTGGCAAAAGAGACCGTGCCTATAAGCTTTTTAAAATAAATTATAATTCAACAAATAAAAATATGCTTTTTCAATCTTATAAAACCGAACGTAATAGATTTGTTAATTTGCTAAAAATAAAGAAAAATAACTATTATTTCAATGAAATAGATCGAAATAAACATAACTCTTACTCAATGTGGAAAACATTAAAAAAACTAATAGGACCTTCAAATAATAGTATATCACATTACATTTCCTTCCCAAATAATAATGGGCGTAAGATAGCAACCTCAGATGAAGAGAAAGCATACCAATTTAATATTTACTTTAAAAATAGCATTGTTCAAATATCTGAATCTATTGACTTTGTTGAAAAATGGTCATGTGATAATTATAGACAAATAAATTGCAAATTTGATAAATTTGATATGATCACTTTTTCTAACCTACATAAAATAGTTCTTAGTTTTGATAATAAAATGAGTAATCATGATATTGTTAACAACAAAGTATTAAAAAGTGTATTCAATGTCATAGGTCATGTATTACTTCATCTATTAAATACGTCATTAGATAATGGAGATTTTCCTACATGTCTTAAATCGAGTGTTATCTGTCCTATACCTAAGACTAACGATAAGTACTTGGTAGAGAATTATAGACCTATAAATACATTGCCAGCAATTGAGAAAATGATTGAAAAAGCAGTTTACACTCAATTATATGAATATTTTGTGGGAAATGATTTATTTATGAAAAACCAGTCCGGATTTCAAAAAGATCATTCTTGTGAATCTGCACTACAATTAACCATCTCCAATTGGAAGGAAGATATATGCAGCAGACAATACATAGTCGCAGTATTTCTAGATTTAAAAAGGGCATTTGAAACAATTGAGATAAAGGTGTTGATTCAAAAGCTGAAATATTATGGCATAGGTGGAACCGCGTTAAAGTGGTTTGTCGATTATTTAACAAAGCAAAAACAGAAAACAAAAATTGGCAATAGTTTATCTGAAGAATGTTGAAATTGGGGTACCACAAGGTAGTTGCTTGGGAACTTTGCTATTCCTCATTTATATAAATGATATTGAATATTTTATTAACAAAGAATATACTTTTTTAAACTTATTTGCGGATGATACACTAATTTCAGTTAGTTCGGATAGTCTCGATGATGCTGTTCTTAAGCTGAATTCACAATTGCAAAAATTAGACAAATATTTCAAAATAAACAAACTTAAACTTAATACAGATAAAACAAAAGCCATGATTATTTCTTCAAAGCATAAAATTTCGTATTTAGATCCGTTAAATATAAACAATTACATAAACAATGAACGCATAAAAGTCGTAGATCATATAATATATTTAGGATTTAATCTTGATAATTGCTTAAATTTTCAAAAACATTTTGAATATATTTATAATAAGATTTAAAAAAAATGTACTTTTTCTCAAGAATATCTGTTAACTTGTCAACGTATTCAAAAATTACAGTATATAGGTCAATCATCCAACCACATTTTGACTACTGTAGTTCTGTATTATATTTATTACCTCAATCAAATACTAATAAACTGCAAATCTTACAGATCAGAGGTATGAGAATAATATTGAGCTGTAATAGGTACACACCAATAGCATCTATGTTAAGTGCTCTACAATGGTTATCAGTATCGGACAGATTAACATTTCTTACAATGACATTTGTTTTCAAAATTTTAATAGGAGATCTTCCAAATTATTTAATGACCAAATTTCGCTTTAATAGAGATATTCACAATTATAATACTAGAATATTAAATAATTTTAATGTCCATACTTCAACAACTAAATATGGTACTCTTTCCTTATACCATAATGTGTTAATAGATTTTAATAAATTACCTAGTGATATTACTAAATTATTATCGGTTAAAAACTTTAAATTTGCATTAAAACAATTTATTATAACAAATAGTATTTTATAAACTTTAATGTATTTATGTGTGATAATTTGTTATTTATAGGTTAGTTATTAATTAATATGTATGTATTCATTATTTTACTATGCATTAGGCATGTCCTAGTTAATGAAATAAATATTATTATTATTATTATTATTATTATTATTATTATTATTATTATTATTATTAGCATTCATATAGATAGAAGCTGTAGATGTTTTGTTAAATTTAAGCCAACACCATACTGCGTACTTGTTAACTATAAAATGTGATACTACCTGTGATATTTTAAATTGTAATTATGTTTTTAATGATTTTAAACTTGCCGACTACAATGCAATCAATAATTATTTGTTGAATGTTGATTGGACTGCACTATTTTATAACTGTGATATTGATATGTGTCTTGATGTATTTTACTCTGTAATCGATCATGTTATTGATTGTTTTGTCCCTAAAAACTGTGGCGTGAAAGCAATTTTCCTATTTGGTTCAACAAAGAATTGATATCACTTACTAAACTCAAGAAAACTATACACAAACGTTATAAATCTTCAAAACTATTGTCGGACTATAATGAATTCCAATCTATTCGTACTACGTGCAAAAATCTCAGTGCTCATCAATACGAGCAATATATTTTACAAACTGAAAGTAAAATTCAAAATAATCCAAAACATTTTTGGAGATTTGTTAATGAGAACAAAAAAACTAATGGTTTTCCAGCCACAATGCATTATAAAGATCAAACTTGTAATAATGGGAACGACTTTGTAACTAATTTTGCAGATTTTTTTTTTTCAGTCTATGATAACAAAACTCATCCAACTCCATTGTTTAATTTTAATAATAACGTAATACATTCAAAAATTTTCATTAGTTTGTGTGATGTTTTTAAGGGAATTGAAAACCTTAAGTGTAATTTAAGCGTTGGACCCGACGGCATTCCCTCTTTACTGTTAAAAAAGTGCATTTATTCTATTGCAAAGCCATTGCACTTACTTTTCAATGCTTCATTGAATGAAACTAAATTTCCTCAAATATGGAAACAAAGCTATATTACGCCTTTGTTTAAATCTGGAGCCAAAGAGAATATCACTAACTATAGAGGCATTTGCATTCAATCTGCTATACCTAAATTGTTCGATAAAATTGTAACTAGTCAGTTGCAATGAATGTGCAAAAGCATCTTAATAGAAGAGCAGCATGAATTTCGTGAAGGGCGTTCCACACTTACTAATTTACTCTGTTATGAAAATGATATTTTAAATGCATTTGAATCTAAAGTACAAGTTGACTCAATCTACACCGATTTTTCAAAGGCGTTTGATCGTGTGAGTCATAATATTTTGATTGCCAAGCTCAGTGCTCTGGGATTTCATCATGATGTGACTTCCTGGTTATTCAGCTTTTTGAAAAATCGCACGCAGTGTGTAAAAATTAATAACTTTTTGTCACAGCCCATTCTTGTTTCATCTGGTGTTCCTCAAGGATCTCATTGTGGACCAATTTTATTTTTGCTTTTCATTAATGATATCTCACAGTATATCAATTCATCGTCATTTCTTTTATTTGCGGATGATTTAAAAATGTATAGAAGAATATCATCTCTCAATGACTGCCATCTTTTACAACTGGACTTGGATTCTATAAATACTTGGTGTTTTATTAATAAATTATTTTTTAATGCTGATAAATGTTTTTCAATAAGTTTCCATAGAACTTTAAGTAAAATTTCTTTTAACTATATAATTGACACTAAAGTGTTAAACAAAGTCACACAAATAAAAGATTTAGGCGTTATTTTTGATCATAAACTTACATTTGTTGAACATATAAACATCATGTGCAATCGTGCCATAAAAATGTTAGGATTTGTATATAGAATGTCCGCCGATTTATCAGCCAGTACACTTAAACTTTTATATTGTGCTTTGGTGCGTTCGCATTTAGAGTATGCTCCGTCAGTTTGGAGTCCTGTTTATGAAATTCATAACCGTAGTATTGAACAAATTCAAAAAAAGTTTTGTCGTTTATTGTCTTATAAATCCGGCATATTATCTGTAAATTATGATTACTGCTACATTGCTTTATTGTACAATCTACCGCCATTGAAGATTCGCCGCAAAAGAGCTGATTTGTCGTTCTTGCGTAATTTAATTATGTCTGAGATTGATTGTCCGGAGCTACTTGGCACTCTTCTATTTCATGTAGCACCTAATAATAGACATTGCAGACATTCTTCTTTATTTCGCGAGTCTACTCATTCTACTAATTATGGTTTCAACAATCCACTCGGTAGAATGTGTAGATTTGCAAATAATTTACCAACTGATATTAATGTATTTTGTGTCTCTAAATCTACGTTCAGAAGTCAGCTAAGTCATGCTGACTATGTCTAATATGTGCGCTTTTATGAATGGTATATTTGTATTCTTTATTTTTGTATTGTAAAACATCATTGTTTATATTATATATTATATTATACCGTCAATAAAGTATTATTATATACGCAATATAGAATGCATTCAAAACAAATTTTTTCGTTTATTGTCGTACAAATTGTGCATTTTTTCTGAAACTACGATTTCAACCACATTGCATTACAATATAATCTTCAATCGCTGGAACTCATTTTTACGTAGACTTATGATGTCTGAGATTGATTGCCAAGAATTACTTGTATCTATTCCATTTTAAATATCTAATAATAATTGGCAAAACGTGTAGATATTGTAGTTTATTGACATTGTGAAGAAATAGACTAGTATCAGAAAACTTTGTTTCTGATTATTGCACAGTGAACCTCAAGTATCAGAAAAGTTTTTTTTTACCTAGATACAGAACTCAAACAAAAAATACTTAACATTCTTAAGGCAACAATAGAAAAATACAAAATAAATAAAATGTGAAAACACAATTAGGGATAAGACACTTATGGTAATAAAATAAATAAGATTAATGCAGACCAGTTCTTCTTATCAGTTACGATTTTCAAGATTTGCAGGTGATTGTACTTTTTTTTTAATTTTTGGCTGCAAGCTTTATAAAAGAGAACCATCAAACTTTTTTTATTGGCTGCCGCTCTTTTTGGCAGTGTTTTGTGACGTCTTTTCTTTCTAGATGGGAAAAGTCACCTGCGCCAAAATAGTCACAGCCGTGATCACAGGGTTCACTAGTTGGCCGGAGATCGGAAGTGCTTGGGCGCCATCACACTAAAATGTGAACATAAAAACAACTCAGGTAACTTCAAATAATATTTATTATAAAAAAGAAATAAATCAATTTTTTGTCCACCCACAATTATAATATCACACACACACAAATTTACAGGCGTATATTTAGAAAGGAATTAGAAATAAGCTGGCAGGAGACAGAGCAGGTTTTGGAGTCGTCGGCAGGGACCTGGAGCTCGACAGAAATTTAAGGAAACTCTTCGGACAAAACGGACAAAAGAAAGAAAAGGTGTCAGGAATAAACAAGCTAAACTAGTAACTTACTACGTCTGGATTTTAAGCGGAATTGGACTGGATTGCTGGTTTTCTGGCTGAGCGCAAGACTAACTATCAGAAAGACTGGTGTACTGACTGAATGTAGGACTGACTCTCACGGCTGGTCTAAACGGAACTGGACAGGGTCGAATTTACGGATTACCAAACCCAAGCTCGACTAACTAAAATGCCTGGACTCCAAGCTAAACTCTAAGCTTGATTCCAAGCTAGACTCACTGGAAAGCCAGCTTGACTCATTTTACTAAGATGAAACCACGGTATATACAGGAAAACAAAAAGAAGAGGGGATGGAACAAGAATTCTGATTAGTTAAGGAAAGGGATTCCAAATTAAAATGTTGGATGTATAGGAGGTGGCCTATGCATCCAAAAATTAATAACTAATTAAACTTAAAATTAATTATATACAAACAAGACATTTATTTACCTAATTATATTCCGCAAATCCCGTTTCAATCGTCCCACTGGCTTGGACGCTTTATCCAAAAGAACAATAGTTGTACGGGTTGCCTTCAGTCTAACATAAACTTTACAATTTTAATTAATTAACCTAAGAACCAATTAACCAAAATTTGGAAGTTTCCAGTCTTCCGGCAAAAATAGTTAGTTAGCAAAAACCCCATATGAGACGCCTATGGGCCCCGCGGTTACATTCCGCCCGATGTGGTAGTGCCACGTGCGCCGTGCAGGATACGGCGGTTATGTTACGGGGCCCTCGGAGGGTTGTGAGTGTGTGAATTGTGCAAGTGAACCGCGACTTAAAAGAATAAAATATCCCCAGGTGACCCCTAATGACTATATTATTAATTGCAAAACAGGTCAAATAAATAACACATTTATTTTACGCTGTCATGTTACATTTAATGCCGGACCTCAAACGTTGCATAATTGCCGAATAATTAACTAGATCAATTATTCGGAAATGTAGGAAACTTTATTTAGATACACATTAATTTTGTCAATAACTGGGTGGTCATAAATACATATATACCGATGATAATATTATTATATTAATATTAAATTAAATTTAGACCAAAATCTGGGATTTATCAACAACAAATATTACGCATCAATATAAATAATTAATTTGAAGCAATATTAGCATGTATTTGTTATTAATAAATCCGAGGTTCGTTACAGTTTCATAATTATTTGTATATTTTATTTTATAGGATATTTCTCCATTTTATAAATATTTATAGAAACAAGCACGGACTAAAGGGTCCCCAGGATTATATCCTGGTCGCATAGATGAGTAATATTGAATACCTTTGATTTTTTGCAAACAACGTTAGGCAAGTTTAAGTCTCGATTTTTAAGGCGCCTTTTAATGGTGGAATGGACAAAATCTACCTTTATCTGGATATGGCTCTTTTGGAGATAATTCTGGGTAACTGACTATGTTTCATAGCAAAATAGAAGAGAGCGTTTGAAAGTATAAGATTGTTTTGGTATCCACAACCGTCGCTGTAAATTATAAATGATTTTGTAGTATTATTTTCTGAGAAATAGTCGGAAAAAAACTTTGTAGAAAAAACATTGGCCTCTAAACCATCTTGGGACTCGTCGTAAAGATAACAAATGTTATAAATGGAATAATTATGAGCACAAAGTTTAGTTTTATAATAAAAAGCACATCCACACAAAAAACAGTTTTTTTTGGAATTACTAGTAGCTCTTTCTTTATCTTCTGTTTTCAAAAGCCTAGCCTGTTATTTTTCTTGGCATAATCTTTATCTGAAATGTTTTCCAGTTTATGGTCTTTTTGAGGCTTAAATATTTTGATATTGTCTTTTGTGCATTTTTTGTATTAACATTGTTTTGGATAGATGATTTGTTTCCTTGGCTAAACAATAGTTTTTGTACTCTTTGTAAAATTCCGCTGTATTTTTGAAGTAGGGCTATAAACACAGCTTATTGGTATTAGTACAGCAATAATGAGACTCAATTTTAGGAAGTTTCAACAAAAACTTTTTAAAGTTTTTTTTAACCCGTTTGTTTTACTTTGTCTGTTTCTATCATTTTTTTGTATGTTTTCTTCAGGCAAATTTATTCTACCATATTTGTTTGCGCATTCTCTGACAATTTAATCTTCTATACTTAATGTCAATAAAAACATTTTTTTACATGGTTGTACTTACTATTACTTACTATTTGCAATTGTCCAGAAATAACTTGCAAATTATAACAGGGATCTTGATAGGACTCTGCCAACTAAGAAAACACATGCACAACATTGGTATTGAAGATATTATATTGACAACACAATCGAGCATGTGCTATGTACATGCACGGTCCTCTCATATGATAGAGAGTTCATGTTAGAGATTCTTCTAAGCGTTGTATTTGCATACATCAGCCACATAGGGTAGTTAAATACCAAGACAACGGAATGATATCACCACTGGAGGAGGTACAAAAGATCTATTAACTTTGATTTACTTTTTAACTTTAAATCCAGAATACAGATGTCTAGCATGTAAGCTTTATCAATTATGTTTAAATTATAAAGTAGTATACTTCATCATTACCATCATCATCAATTGCAGCTACATCAATTTATTTTTTAGAATGTAGCTTTTTAGCTATTTTTCTGATATTTTTATTCTATCTATTTAGAAGTTTCTTTGTCGGTCGCTTTACGTCTCTTGATGACCATTGAATTATTCTGCCTGTCTATGGTTTATCTCTTTACACTAAATGTCTTGTCCATCGCCATTTACTTTTTCAATGATGTTGTTTATTTTTGTTTTTTAGCTGATTTATTCAATCCTTTTGCAGTTTTTTCTAGTAATTTCGAGCATGCATAGGATCTATACCACGGTGTGCAACTAACTACGTTAGGACCGAAAGATACATTGTTTATAAACTTTTTTCTTTAAGTATATTATGTATCAAGTTTTGTAAACAAGTTTATAAAACGTGAAGCATACTATACTTTCTTCAAAACTTTTATTTGCGTTTTGACATGTTTTTAATGTTTTTAAAGGCATGTAAAGTAAACCGTTTTGTTCAACAACAAAGTTTGATAAAAATGCAACTTGTACGTGTACGTGGCAGTCTTTCAACTATACACTTTAGTTTTGAGTTGTTTTTGATCAGACAGACTAACAATCCAATTTTTACGCAGTTTATAGACTATTTCAGAGCTTGCCAAAGTAATATGGCGTCTTAGTTATAAGAGTAGAAAAAGTAATATTATTTCATTTTAGAATTACTTTTTTTAAATATTTTATTGTTTTTTTTTTACTAAGTAATACTAAAATTAATAATAAAGCTGTAATTGCAAAAAGGTTATAAGTTTCGTGACTAGATATAAAAAATATTTTGTCCGGTCATAGAAAATAATAATTACCGATGAAGATTATTTTTATTACTAAATAAAATCATAAAAATGCTTTTCACGACTTTGTTATCATTAGCTGCTAAATATATGTATAAATAGAAAACTTTGTGAATTAACCACATTGTCCTACAAAATTCATCATGAGACAAACTATCACTTCTTTGTTTGTTTATGGATTAATGGTTATGTTGGCTTCGCCCAACGTTAATGGAATGGTAAGTTGCTAAATTTACTCAAAAATATTAAAGAAACATAAACATTTTACCATTAGTCAAATGAAACATACATTTTTAGAAATGTAATAGTCCATTATTTGAAATTTAATTTGTAGACTATTTACAATCAAACAGTACTTTTGACAAAATTGTTGAATTAAGTAATTTATACCAATTAAAATTTTTATGTTGAAATTATATATAATATAAATAAAACAGAGTATTATATAAATAATAAATTTTGTCATTGTTTTGGTTTATAGTTTTGCCAGTGTCGTGGATGTGTCGGAACTAGCTTGAAGTTTACATACGACTGCCATCCTCGTTTAAATAAAATTTGTCAAGGCTTTTGCGCATTCACTTTACCATTCTGTGAACCATCTAATACTGAAACCAAGTTAAATATGGAATTTTTGAAATCAAGTGGTGATTCGAGTTCTGATTGGAATAAAGATTTGAGTGGTAATTCGAACGGTGATTCGAGTAGCTCTTGGAGTTGTGATTCGAGCGCTGGTTCAAGTGGTGATTCGAGCGTTTGTTCGAGTGGTGATTTGAGCCTTGGTTCGAGTGTTGATTCAAGTATCTATTGGAATGGTGATTCAAGCGATGATTCGAGTGGTGAATCAAATAGCTATAAGAATTATGATTTGAATGGTGATTCGAGTAGCTATTCAAGTGGTGAAACGATTGAAGTACACATTGAATATTAATGGTTGTAGAAGTTTAAACAAGTTTTCACATTAAAAACATATATTGATAATGTTAATATCTCTTATTAGTAACCACTATAGTAAAAATATGTTGTATATGTTAAATATAAACTAATGAATTGATTTGAATATATTTATAAAGCACAACTTTTATTTTATTTATAACATGTTTATTTTTACTATTTAAAGAAGATACAGCAGAAATAAAAACTCTATGATTTTGATTAACTTTGTATTTAATTAACCGAGTTTATAATATAGTTTATAATACTTTATTTACGGTATATAAAAAAACAACGTTTATATCTACATAATTATGTACATAAATAATGATGAATTACAAGCAATATTACAATTACACATAAACGAATATTGAATAATAAAAACATAGAGAATATATATATATATATATATATATATATATATATATATATATAGAGATAAAAACGCTGGTTTAGGAGCGTTTAAGCGCACGCTTTCTACGTTGTAAAAACGTCTACGGATTGGGAGCGTACGCTCCCAATCCGTGCATATAAACTACGTGTTAAGAGCGTCCAACGGTTAGTTCAAACTGAGTTTTAATAGATGGCATTAAAATCGTGATTTACAAAATTTGTTAGTACATTACTGTGGCCACACATTTGCTCTTTTGTAGCAAACATATCTACCGTAATAAAATCAAACCAGTTAGGGTTATTGACATACATATTGTTTTTTTACAAATTCTTCATAAATTTTTGTTTAAAATGTTAGTTACAATTATTTTGTCTGTATTATGAAACAACAAAAATAATACTTGCTATAAAAAATATAAATTTTATAACTAGTTGAAAGTATTTAAGTATGCCATTTACAATAATAAAGTCAAAATAACAAAATTTCTGTTGGAGGCGGCGAGATTATAACTTTAATACACAGTATTCTATGATCTTAATGAATTTTGGTGGACAGCGACATTTTAGTAACCTAATTACTATGATAAAGTAAAAATAACAAAATTGCTGTTGAAAGGCGGCAAATTTAAAATATTATTGCACTAATTTTATTATCTTAATGATTTTTATTTAGATGAAAGGACTTAAGTATACCAATTACAATGATAAAGTCAAAATAACAACATTTTTGTTGGAGGCGGCGCAATTATAACTTTAATGCACAATATTCTATGATCTTAATAATTTTTGGTAGACAAGGACATTTAAGTAAGCTAATTAGAATGATAAATTAAAAATAACTAAAACCATAATGGGAGGCGGTACAATTATAAAAATATTGCACAACATTTTATGATTTTGATGAATTTTAGTAGATAGAGGTACTTACGTATGCCAATTGCAATGATAAAATCAAAATATCTAAATTCTTGTTGGAGGCGGCGCAATTATAAGATAAATGTACAATATTCTATGATCTTAACAAATGTTAGTAAACAGGGACAATTCAGTAAGCTAATTAGAATTATAAAGTAAAAATAATAAAATTCCTGTTGGAAGGCGGCACAGTTATAATATTAATTCACAACGTTTTATGATCTTGATGAATTTTAGGTGATAGAAGTACTTATATATGCCAATTACAATTTTAAAGTCAAAATAACAACTTTTTTTTTTTAAGGGATGGCAATTATAACATTAACGCAAAATATTCTATGATCTTAATAAATTTTTGTAAACAGAGATATTTAAGTGATAAATTTTGTAGATAAAGGTACTTACGTATGTCAATTACAATGATAAAGTCAAATGAGTAAAACTTTTGTTGGAGGCGGCATAATTATAACATTAATGCACAAAATTTTATGATCCTAATAAATTTTGGTAAACAGCGGTACTTAAGTATGCTACTTACAATGATTAAGTTAAAATAATAAAATTTCTGTTTAAGGCTGCACAATTATAACATTAATGCACAACATTCTATAATCATAATGAATTTTGTTAGACAGGGATACTTAAGTATGCAATTACAATCATATCGTCAAAATAACAAAATTTCAGTTGAGAGGCGGCACAATTTTTATGATCTCAATAAATTTTGGTAAACTACCCCCGTTTTAATTCTGCAAATTACAATGGTTAAGTTAAAATAACAAAATTCCTGTTAAAGGCGGTAAAATTATAACATTAATGCAAAACATTTTATGATCTTAATATAGTTTGGTAGAAGTATTTAAGTATGCGAATTACAAAGATTGAGTCAAATTAACAAAATTTCTGTTGGAGGCGGCACATTTAAAATATTAATGCCCAATATTTAATAATCTTAATAAAGTTTAGTAGACAGGGGTATTGAAGTGTGCCATTTGCATTGATAAAGTTAAATAACAAAACTTATGTTAGAGGAAGCACAATTATAACATTTATGCACAATATTCTATGATCTCAATGAATTTTGGTAGACAGGGGTATTTAAGTAAACTAATTACAATTATAAAGTCTAAATTACAAATTTCTTGTTAGAGGCGGCACAATTATAACAATAATGCACAACATTCTATAATTTTAATAAATTTTGGTAGACAGCTGTATTTAAGTATGCAAATTACAAGTCAAAGTTAAGTCAAAACAACAATATTCCTGTTAGGAAGCGACACAATTATGTTATTATTGCACAACATTCTGTGATATTAATAAGTTTTAATGGAAAAGGGTATTCAAGTATACCTTTTATAATTATATAGTAAATATAACAAAATTCCTGTTAGAAACGGCACAATGATAACAATAATGACACAATGTTGTATGATTCTAATAAACTTTAATAGATAAATGACAATTGCAATGATTAAGTGAAAATAACAAAAAAAAATTATTGAAGGCGGCACAATTATAACATTAATGCACAACATTCTATATTCTTAATGAAGTTTGTTAGACAGTATTATAAGTATTTAAATATGCTCATTTTGATGATTAAGTCAAGATAAGTCGAAACAACAAAATTTTTGTTAGAAGCGGCACAATAATAACAATATATCATACAACATTCTTATAAATAAATAAATTAGATTATAGATGTAATTTAATTGAAATTGTTTTAAAGATTACTATTATGGTGTGCATTTTTCAAGCTGGATGTTGAAAATTAAAATTAAATTAACCATAAGCGGCAGCTATGTCAACAAATAACAATAAATAAAAGAATATACTATTAAACATATATTTAATTTTTATTTTTAACATCCAAGTAGAAAAATAAATACCATAGTAATAACCAATTATTACTGATTATAATTAAATTAAACCATTAACAAAACAATATTGCTAATTTTAAAACATAGTTTTTTTATGTAACCATTATACTTATTTTGTTCAAATAAAATGTTTGGTTACCCTCGCATTGCAGTGAAAATGTTAACAAACTTTTTATTTTTCTAAGCATAAAACTCATTTAATACTAAGAATAAGTCTATTTTTAGAACTATTTATTTCAATGTCTAAATCTAACTAACACTTTTTTTGAAATAATAAGTAATTGATTCACACGCAGGTTGTAACACGGGCCATAATTTTAACTAACTTTTTTAATTCTAATTTCAAGTAAATAATATTCAATATTTTTTATTAATTTATTATTCGATAATTTAATAGTAAGTCAATTATATCATATCTATTGTTAATGTTTAATTATAAAAAAACGTGTATGAAAAATGAAAGCATTCAATATGCGTTCTAAAAGCATTAATTTGCACAATATACGTTTTAGAAGCGTTTATTTGCACAATACACGTTTTAGAAGCGTTTATTTGCACATTATACGTGAACGTGAACTGTAGTATAGCCCTAGCGGTAAGCATTTCAACTCAATAGTATAAGCATGCCGTTAGGCGCCCTTAAACATGACCGATTTGTAGTTTTAGGAGCGTTTAGCCATAACTGTAAATAACTTAGACGAGAACCAAATAGACTAAGATAAAAACTAAATAAAATAGGATTCTAACTTAACCTTTCGGCACAACATCAAATTGCTTGATCATTTTTCAAATTTATATTGCAAACTATTTATTAATCTACTAATTTAATAATAAATTGTTGTTGTTTCCACGTATAAAGCAACTGCTGAAACATTATGGCACTGTTAGTTTATAAAGTAAATTAAACGCTCCCAATCCTCTCGAGAGCAAACGCTCCTAATACAGAGTTTGTGCCTATATATATATATATATATATATATATATATATATATATATATAAAATTATTCATCAATACATTTTAATTGACTCTTAAAAGTACATTTTGAAACACAAAATAAATCAATATTATTAGAAAAACTATTTGCAATTCTACACATTCTACCAATTGGATTATTAAATCCATAATTGGTAGAATGTATAGATTCTCTAAATAATAGAAACTGTCTAGTTTAGCGATTATTGTTAGGGACTTACATTGGAAGAGTTACTAGTAACACTTGGCAATCAATCTCAGTCATCATTAGTCTACTTAAAAATAATAAACCAAGCATTTTTCGTAATTTTTGGATAAAATGTATAATTTGTACAAGAATAAACAAAAATATTGTTTTGAATGCGTTCTATATTGCATATATGAATGCTGTAGAACTGACAGAGCGTACTCTGTATGAGAACGTACCAATGCGCAATAAAGTAGTTTGAGTGTGCTTGAAGATAGTTTAGTTGACATTCTGTACACAAACTCTAACATTTTCATAGCACGGTTGCACATATAGTTTATATGCTCAACAAAAGTTAGTCATTGATAGATATTCTTCTATACATTTTAAGATTGTCAGCAAATAAAAGATAAGACAAAAAGTTAATAAAATAAACAAGATCATTAATAAAGAGTAAAAACGGTATTGCTTCACAATGAGACCCTTGAGAAGTACTAGATGGAACAACACTAAATACGATTTTTCAAAAAACTCGGCAACCACGCAACAACAGATTCATGAAAACCCAAAACCTAAAGCTTATCAATCAAAATTCTATGATTAGCACAATTAAAAGCCTTTGAAAAATCTGTGTAAATAGATTCAACTTGAACTCTTGATTAAAAGGTATTTAAAATATCATTTTCGTAACAAAGAAGATTTGTAATAGTAAAACAATCCTCACAAAACCCATGTTGCTGTTCCACTAAAATGCTTATGCACATCCATTGTATTTGACCAGTTACAATTTGATCAAATAACTTAGAAATAGCATACACCTCTATAATTAGTAATATCTTCCTTGGCTCCAGAATTATGCAAAGGCATAATGTAGTTTATTTGAAGATGTCATTAAATTATACATATATGTTATTGTTAAATATAATATAACAATATGTAATTTAAATGAATTGACGTTTGTGTTTTTAAATAATAATATAAACTACGGCAATATTGTTGTGGTATTTTAGTTTTAATATAATGTTTAAAATAAACTTAATATGTTGCTGCTATTGTTTTTGTTTTTTAAGACTTTTTTATTGTTAATAAAATACAATTGTAGATCAACATATACGTTTAGGTATTTTTGAATCAAAAACAAAAAGCTTTGTAGTTTCATTTTGTTGCAATAACTAAAGAAACCAATTCAATAGTGATAAACATTAGCATACCAACTGGCCTACTGCTTGGCTACTTTGGGCTTGAGTTGGATTTAAGTAAATGATTTTAATTTTCTATTTACTTTATTGTTTACAAGTTTTGAAAATTCTTTTGCAGTTACTTTTTTAGATTGTGTTATATCAATCAAGTAGTAAATTTAACAAATCATATTTTTTATGAAAAATTGTTTTTACACTCAGTGTAACACTTATACTAATGTTTTGAAGGATGCACTTTTTATTAGTGTGCCTAGCACCTCTGGTCAAAAATACCATTACATAAATTTATATTAACTATTATAAATTTTATCTACAAGAGGAGTTTTTTATGTTATCTATTTAGCTTTGAAAACAAAAAGTTACAGATACAAAAACAAAAACTATTTTTTTATTATAAAAATCATTAACACTAACACACTTATTTTTTGTTTTCAAAAACCGATAATTTAGGTTTTATACTTTTGTTACCATTTTGCATTAAATTAATTAAACAATATTGAATATTGAAATAATGGAGGCTATGTATATACTGCCAAAACCTAGTATTTGGTCTACCCATTCTCTCATATTAGATGTAATTATGGTTACATGGCTTTTAATAATGTATTAGACTAATCTCCTAAAGTAATAAATACTATAATTTTTTAAAGTTCTGTCAAAGCTGGGGTTGCAACCAACAACAATTTTAATTTAGTCGGTTCACCTAACTAAGCAATTTTATGGATAGTCTCGTCAGTTATTTAACAATTTTTGCGTGTCAAAATGTTTACAATTTTTACTGATGCATGTGTTTTTTAGTTTTTTTTTTTCAATGTTGTTTTTATTATTTGATCAATACACCATATTTTCCATTGTAAGATTTTCTTTTAATTTGGCTTTGGTTTCGGCTCGTTTGGTTAGAATGAAATGCATTCCATTATTGCGTGTGATACGTTATTGGTCATCTTGTAGTGCCGACAGTTGTCTCTAATTTTAAATCTGCGTACGTAGCTTCCAAATCATCAGTGGCCGCTTAGTACTTACGTTATACAATAGTTTTCTACTCCGTGCTTCCTTTTGATCTACTTTTTTAAGTTCTTTACCAGTAACTTGGTTTGTATTGCTTTGCCGCATTATTTTTTCACTCCACGGTTAATGGTCTTTTCTCTTACTACCCCCAGCTATTACATAGTAATACATGATATGTTATTTTTAATTAATATATTTATAAGTATCAGTCACGCTAAGCACCCGTAGAGCTCAACTTTTCTACAGTTTAAGTGCTTTGCTTGGGATCTTGGATGTTAAGCATTAGTCTAGTTAAAACCATATGGGTTTGCGTTTTGGCGGCTAGATGTTTCTTCATGTTGTTATTATTGCTAAATTTTACTTTTAGGTATCTGATTGTTTTATTAGATTTAACTCTGATAACAATAATAATAATATATTTATTTACGGATCAACCTTTACATTAATTTAAAACAATTAATTCTAAAATATAACAGATTTTGCACATATTTTAAAACAATTACAGTTAACATTAAAAAAATACAAGTTATCACAATATTTATTAAAACTAATTACACATTGGTTTAAGGGATTATTATAACCATAACATGTTGAATGGTGTTTAGTCTTCAACACTGTTTGCAGTCTTGTATTATATTTAGGACATACTAAAAAAAACATTGATAAAATTTGAGAACATTTTAAATTACCATTTACAACTTTGTAAGAATAAAACTATTCTCTTCTTTTTAAAAGTGGATGTAATCCAAAGTGAGACAACAACAAATCATAATAGCGTTTTGAAAATGCGGTGACCAAATAATACAACAATAGTCCAGTATTGATCTCACATAACTATTATATAAAACATTTATTGGTTTGATGTTTCTAAAGTCTTTAGTTATTCTTTTAACAAATCCAAGTATTTTGAGAAATTTCTGAATAATAATATCAATGTGCGATATAAAATTTAATTTGCAATCAAAATTAACACCTAAATCCTTAATACTTTTCACAGATTTTAAAATAGTAGTACCAATTCTATAATCAAACTGAAAATTGTCATGTTTATGCGAAAAACGGATACTTTTACATTTATTAATATTAAGTTCCATGTCGTTTTTTGAGCACCAGTTATATATTTTATGGATATCATTTTGTAAAGATACACAGTTATTATCATTTACTAATCGTTTAAATAGTTTTAAATCATCAGAAAAAAGAAGACACTGACATTCTAAATCGACACTGATATCATTTATAAATAGATTAAAAAGAAGGGGTTCTAGGTGTTAGCCTTGAGGAACACCAGAAGTAATATTAATCAGATCTGCTTTAGAGTTAGAAATGACAACTTGTATTTGGTTATTTAAATATGATTCAATCCATTGCAAAACAGTTCCACCAATTCCCAGTGACTTTAGCTTTTTAATCAGAATTTTATGATTGACTCTATCAAAAGCTTTTGAGAAGTCAGTGTAGATAGAGTCAACCATTGTTCCTGATTCCAAGCTTTTGGATATAAAAGTAGTATATAAGAAAAGGTTAGTGGTAGTAGATTTTGTAGGACAGAAACCATGTTGTTGATCAATGATAACATTAGAAAACAGTGAGTTTAATTTTTGTGAAACTAATTTGTCAAGCAGTTTAGGTAGTTGAGATTGTTTACTGATTGAACGATAATTAGCTATACTAGCTTTGCTACCATTTTTATGCACAGGTACAACGTAGTTTAATTTCCAGTGTTCCGGAAAGTAACCTTCGGATAGAGATTTATTAAACAAAATAGAAATTGGTTTAGCAAACATCTCCGAACAGTTTTTTAAAAATATAGGTGGTAGACCATCTGGACCGGCACCTTGGTTTAAATCAAGTTGCATTATTGAGTCAACAACTTCAATTGCACAGAAAGAAAGAACATTTACATCGACATGTGAGGTTGCATAAATATTATTATCAAAATTATTGTTTATGGACAAAGGTTTATAAGTTAAAGCAAAGTGAACAACAAACATGTTAACAATTTCTTCTTTATCCATTGAATGTTTATTATCTAAAATCATAGTGTTGGGAATTTCACTAGAATTTTTAGCAAAGTTTTTTGTATAGTTCCAAAAATATTTGGGATTATTAATAATACTGTTTTCTACTTTATTAATATTATCAAGATATGCCTCATCAATAAGAGTTTTACACCGTTGACGTAATTGTGAGAAAATTTGATAATGATTATTTTCATTAGTAGATTTTAAAAGTTTATGAGCTAGCTTCTTATCTTTTATTAATTGTATAATGTCAGGAGTAAACCATATGGGGTAAGTATACTTTACTTTACGAGTGAATGGAACAAATATTTCGACAGTAGAATCAAGTACCGTATAAACATAAGTACTGGCGTCACTAGTTGACATAGAATTTAATATGTCCTAATTAAAAGATGCTAAATAATTATTTATTAAATTATAAGGTGTTTTTTTTGAAATTTGGTTTCACTGATTGAATATAATTATTGTTGCAAGCAGTAACATCAATACTTGCAAGAAGCGGTGGATGGTGACTATCAATGCGCAACAGCGGAGCCTTTTTAATAACACTGATTGATTGGTTTAAAAATACTAAATCCAGGATTTTATTATTTTTATTGACTACGCCATTGTACTGGCTAAGACCATTAAAAATAAAATTATCACAAATACTAGAGGGATTGTTCCTACGAACGTTGATAGGTAGTAAACCAGGCACTACTACCTAACTTTAAACTATCCCAAAGTTCTTCATTTATACCAGAATTAAAGAGTTCTTGTGAAGAAAATGATGATTTTATAGCAATCAATACTCCACCTCCACCACACTTAACGTTATTTAACAAACTTCTATTGCACCTAGATAGTATATCTTTCATCTATAAATTCGTTATTATATACATCATCAGAAAGCCAGGTTTCAGTTAACACAATGATATCATAATTATTGTTGAGTATCGATATGTATAACTCATTAAGTTTATTATTTGTTCAACGCACATTCTGATAGTAAATAGTCAATATTTCACGAACGTTAACTGTTAATGCTGTTGGTCTTGTTGATGTTGAGGTTGGTGTTCTATTCGTTGAAACCCTATATCTAAATTAGGTGTTCTAAGCTACTTTCTCAGGTCAGAAATCCCCATTAAGCACCGTTTCTTCAAGACGTCCTGGGAAAGAAACTTTGAAGCTTTTATAATCACCTGATTTGACAGTTAATTCCTCACAAGTATGCACAACATCAGGCAATTTTTCATTAACATACTTAATAATATCGGTCTTCTCAGTTTGAATGTTAAGTTTGTAGACATGGATTATACAAGGCGGTCTATATGCTTGAAGTCCAGTATCAACGTTGTTGCCATAGAGCGGAACTCTCTTATGGTAGTTATTAATCCGTGTATTACTGTTGGGATTATGAACGCTGACGTTGTTAGTTTCAATAGCAGCTACATTATTTGCGCCTGATGATAAAGACGATGCAGGATTGGAATGCAGATTATTAGAATTAAGTTTATGTTTAAGTGTTTCAATTTCATTGTTCTTAGCAGTGAGTTTTTCTTCTAACCAATTGGTTTTTTCTATTAGCAGTTTATTATTAAATCTTAGTTCATGTAGTAGTTGTTTTAAATAAAAAAGATTTTCTTTAGCAACTTTAGATAATTCAGGATCTTCAATATCTAAAGTAACTAAGCTAGGATGCAAGACTGCACCGCAAGCTTGTGCTAGCTTTTTACATTTACAAGTTTTAACATCAGACATACTTAAAACAAATAGAACTAAAATGTGTTATAAAATAGAAAATAAGAAAAAACTGATGAATAAAATATAAAAATATAGATTTAAATATACAGAATAAATATTGTAGGTAGTGAACTATTTGAATTTAAAATTACAGAACAACATATAATTTAAAAATAATAAATTAATTAGTTAAATTAAATTAAAAACTAAGATAAAAATAAAAGTAGCTACTATAATAAA
Source organism: Tachinus rufipes (assembly GCA_963932245.1). Lineage (NCBI taxonomy): Eukaryota > Metazoa > Arthropoda > Insecta > Coleoptera > Staphylinidae > Tachinus > Tachinus rufipes. Next base: position 34,332,337 of record OZ010746.1, on the reverse strand, counting down.
AACCACAAACAACAAATTAAAAAGACAGGGACACTCGCTTCACACCACAGGGCCTATTGTGGTGAGTAATAAAAAAAAAACAAAGATAAGGAAGGCCTCGGATAATACGTTAATAGTAGTGAATGTTAGTAATAAAATATAAAAATAACATAAAATTTAATTTAATATTTAAATAATAAAAATAAAAATAAAAAATAAAAATAAATAACTTGCAACCGAGATTTGAACCCGTACAGAAAGTGAATAATAATTTACAAATCGTCGACTTTAAGAACTACATACTAGCTTCTCATTTAAATGATGCATGAGAAAAATTGACTATACAGAATAATAAAAGTAAGAAATAAAACAATATATTAAGAACCAAATTGTAAACAAATATTTAGGTTAGAAAACTAAGTACTTTTAATTATTAATAAAAACAATTAAAAAACACAGTTATGTTCACTAAATAATTAGATTAATCACTTGCCATCAATATGAACTAGAATACAGAAGTTTGATTTACTACTTATAATAATAAATTCCACACATTAGATGTGATAGCATTTAATATTTTTCCATAACTACAACTTGTCTTGTAGCTTGATTTCCACCTCTGACAGTTTTCCCCCGCAATAAAGATAAAGATTTTTTTTGGTTATCTCTAGTCAATTTTATTGGATAATTTTGATAATATTTTTTAGTAGTTGGTTTGTTTTTTCTTCTATTTTTTTTTAATTTACCTTTCACGACTATTGCCGTGTCATTTGCAAATCTGAAAATTTTATTTCCGTTCTTTGTGGTTATTGCGAGTATCTTATTGTAAAGAGTTTTCCAATAAGAAGTTTCATTTTAAATAACAGGCAGCTGTCAATTTTGAAGCTAAAAATATCTTTTGACATTTGACAAATAAATGCTACGTCATTATTAAAAATGGAACGATACACGCTTCAACAAAGCATTGAAATTATTAAAATTCACTACAAAAATTATGAAAATTGTTCAGTCACAGTTTGCAAAACTAAAGCTCTTTTTGGTCGTCGTAAAGCACTTTTTCGGCCGGCAATAGTAAACTTGGTGAAAAAATTTGAGCTGTTGCAACAAGTTTGTGATGTGAAAAATTGAAACCGTGTGCATCGTTCAAGAACACATGAGAATATTGCTGATGTAGCCCGTAGTGTTGAAGAAAACCCAGGTTTATTGATTCTTTGTCAATCTTTGGAATTAGATATTCCACAAACAACATTATACTGTATTTTGCATAAAGACTTAAGTCTTAAGGTTTTTAAAGTTCAGTTAATACAAGAACTCAAGCCGGTCGATCACCATAAACGTCAAATCTGATTAGGTCTTTCAAATGCATCAAAATGACCCGGAATTTCATCGAAAAATCATCTTCAGTAATGAGGCCCATTTTCACCTCGGGGGCTACGTTAATAAGCAGAATTGTCGCATTTGAGGCTCAGAAAATGCAAGAATGATTGTTGTTTTTGCATCCTCAACGTGTCACTGTTTGTGCGGCTTTTAGACTGGCGGTGTGATTGGACCCTACTTTTTTAAAAATGAGGCTAGTGCAACTGACACGGTGAATGGATGGCGCTACCGAGCTATGATTAATGATTTATTATTGCCGGAATTGGAAGCTATTGATGTGGACGACGTTAATTTTTAGCAAGACGGCGCTACGTGCCACACAAGCAACAAAATAATTGAAATTTTAGAAGAAAAGTTTTCTGACCGTGTTATTTCTTGAAGAAGTGATCACAATTGGCTCCCGTGATCTTGTGATTTAACACTTTTAGACTTCTTTTCTTTAAGGCCACGTGTAAGATAAGGTCTATGCCAATGCTCCACAATCGATTCAAGACTTTAAAGATGGAATTCGTGAAGTTATCAAGGACATACAGCCGCAAATGTGCAAATTGGTGATGGACAATTTTATGAAAAGAATGTGGTATTGCAACCGTAACCGTGGCGGCTATTTGACTAATATTGTTTTCAAATGTTAATCGCATACCTTCCTCTTTACAATTAAATAAACATTTATTGATTTCTTTTAAAAAATATCCGTATTTTTAAATAACAAAATAAAATCTTTTATTGGAAATCCCTATAGAAGATATTTCACAACGTAAGCTTTAGTTCTGATCTTTGTGATATATTACATCAAAACTGTGCGCGATTGCACTATTGGTTGGAAAGGTATAAATAAAGCAAGTTGTTGTTTCCGGAAGAAAAAATTCTACCATTTATTCTGACAAAACAATTTAATTTGTATGTAGCACTAAAAAAATACAAAATCAAATTTCTGCAAAACAAAGCAAGTTTTGAGATTCTTTTAAACATTTTTTTATACTAAATACTCAGGGTATAAAACAGAACTTTAAAGCTGACTATTTTATAGTTAGTTTATAAGACCAGAACCTGCATTTGAGATTTTAAGAATTCCATACGAGACTAGAAAAAAAATAATCCGTAGTAATATTGCAATGGAATGAATACAGCAACCTATAGAAAAACTGTTAAAAAATAAAACACCCAAAACAAACTGATATGACTGATAACTGGACACTGTGGTTTAAATAAATTGGGAATGGGAATATAGATAGAATCCCTATATCGCAAAAATTTAGAACACGATACATCCACTGATTTAGTGCTAGGCATACAATATGCAGCGTTCATTTTCTATAATTAATAAGGTTTTAGTTTTTCAAAAACTTCTCACTTTTGAAAGCTTATAAAAACGGCCATGAATTATTCGATTATAAGGTGTATCACTGTAAAAGCAAAGTATTTGTAGAAAACATTCACTGTTATGTTGTGTAACGACCATTAAATGTCACATTATTATTATTTGGCTTACAAGTTACGGGAAGCCATTTTGAAGTGGAAATGCTATCACACTACCGCCATTTTAGGCTAACTTTGCAGAACGACGCCACGAGTAGTTGAAAAAGTCGTTGCGGTGCCTATTAGACAGTCACTCCGGCACTTCTTGGGGCGAGCTGCTACAATTGGCAACATTTTAACTATGTTAACGAGGCCACCAACCTTACCTCGAGTAAAGCCTTACTGTTATCGCCAAACCCGCAGCTTTAGACACACCACGGGCTTAAATCTACAACAACGCCAAAACTAGAGACGGAAAAATGTAAAGAGCCAGACAGCAACAAGCCACGCATTGCCAACGACAATACCCGACGTCCACGTCATGGTACGAAGAAGAATAAAAGAAATATCTGCCAAATAAATAAGGGTGTTAGGACAAAAGACAAGAGATAGGCAAATTGTTAGAAACTGGGTAAGTACAAATAAGCAATATAATGGAGGTAAAAAGAAAATACTAAAGTAAAAAAAAATATGTCGAAAAACTATTTACCAATAATCAAACATAAAACCATGATGCACAAAGTACTTTAACTTGTCCACCCATAAATACATTAGAAGTCAAAAGTACAATCCAGCAATGCCGAGATGTAAACTGTGATGTTTTCTTGTGCTTTGTTGACTTCGAAAGAAGGTTTGACAAAGTTCAACACAATAAAATAATAAAAATAATAAGAGCAACTTGCATTGGGGATAGATATCATTGTATTATTTCAAACCTATACTGACAAAAAACATCTTATGTCAAAGTAAGCAATAAGAAGCTCATAAAATGCATATACATACAAAATTGTGTAAGGCAGGGCTGTATACTGTCTCTGCTCATATTTAACATCTATTCCAAATTAAATATTATAAGAAGCTCTACAAAAGATAGAAAAATTATAAGAATTATCCCACTTAATAATCTATGGTATGCAAATAATACTGTATATATACTAATAATAATGTTTTATTTGTTCATATATATATATAGAGCTGAGGCGTCGGAAACAAAATCAGCTCTTAAGACCATACCGACCGCTACCTTGATTTGTAGTATTTTAACAAAAACGGCAACTTCATTGTTGTTTCTACAAATAATTTGATAATCGATTTATTTTTTACCAGTACATTTAGAAAGGATTAAACTGATATGTCGAAGTTTTTTTTGTGTAATTTTATTTGCTAGCAACAAAATTCATTCAAAAATACAAAAAAAACGCATTTATTTCTATATTTGATTGTTTTTTTTTTGGCTATTTTCTAACTATTATTTGACTAAAACACTTCGACATTTCATTGCGCAGTGCAAATATGCCCGAGCATAGTTTATATGCAATCATATCAGCATGGTCTTTCCATATCAGTTTGGTATCTAAATTTAAGCTAAACTAAAAACTTTGTACATTGGGGTGTATCTGTAATTGCTCGTAAAGTAAAATCCAGTTTTCAGTATTTTCAAGCGTTCGATTGTTTCTCAGCATTACTTCTTTTAAATTTGCATCGTTATTAAAAATTTTAGTATTATCAGCAAAAAGTAAATTTTTTGATAAAGAATAGATAGCCCTTATATCTCATATTATGAGGCGTCAAAATAGATATAATTTATTGCATCTTATCATTCAAGGATACATTCATGGAAAGCGCAGCGCGGAAAGACCCAAAACTTCATGGTTGAAAATCTTGTGGCAATGGTTCGACTGCACCACAGAATGTTTAGAGCAGGGGTCGGCAAAGTGTGGCTCTTTTGGTGTGAGCTTATGGCTTTTCAGAAATATATTAAAATATAAAAAAAATACAATAAAAAAACAAATCCCCGACCATCGCACACGCAATAGCGTTTAAAACTGATTTGAGTAAAAAGCATTTATTCCAGCTCCTCCCATAGCACGCAAGGTAATAACTGTCCCTTTTCGTCTTACGACCTCCGCCACCAAGTTTATAACTCACAGTCACAGCGCGGCTTGTACATATTATCTTAGATCTTGGTTGTTTCTTTTAATTATTGTGTCTCGCAATCAAGTCAGTGCATAGTTGAAAATTGTGCTTTTTTAGACATAATTCAGAAACTCTAAATTTCTCTAAAAATAGCTTTGAAAAAAAAAATACACACACGACACCGTGAAAACTAAATGGACTGAATTCTTTGCGTTAGTGCCTAATTAAGCTGGTCTTCCAATTTGTCTCATTTGCCATGAAAAACTAGCAAACAACAAAAATTTAATGTCGAGAAACATTTCAAAAATAAACATGCCGCATTTGCAATAAATTATTCCTTTGTTGATGTAACAAAGAAAGCAATTTAAGTACTTCAGATTATTTTTTTTAAAGACAAGTTTCTTTTTTAACTGTTTGATGCAGTCTGCTAATAATGCTAACTTGGCAAGCTTTGTCGTGAGTCACGTAATTGTCAAAAACCAAAAAACCATTCACTGATGTTGATTAGATAAAAAGTTGATTTATAAATATAAATGTGGCTTACATACTTTTTCACAATTTTAACAATAAAACAGATATTATAAATAAAATCAAAAGTTTACCATTGGCTGCCAAAACTGTAACAGACAAGGCAAAAAATTCATTAAATGTATGCCAACAACAAGTTGAAGACGTTAAATTAGCATCAGCCATATCAATAGCGGATGATGAGTCTTGTGACATAAAAGATACTGCGCAAGTTGTCCTCTTTGCTCGCAATATTTTATCAGATGGCAAAAAAAAATCCTGAGATTATTGCCACTAAAAGGCTAAACACGAGAAGAAGATGTTGCAAATGCATTGATCAAATATCTGAAAAAAGATCACATTCCACTTACTAAAATTGTGTCAATTGCAACAGATGAAGCTAAAAGTATGGTGGATAATAAAAAAGGATTTGACTCCATAAAAAAAAATCTAATCATGACGTGTTATCTTTCCATTGTATAATTTACCAAGAAGCACTTTGCGCATATACATTTCCAGAAAATATGTTATGGATTTGGAAATATGTTATCACGTTTTGAAAAACAAAATTAAAAAATTCTTCAGCTCAATTGCAAATTACAGGGTAAAAAAATATTGCTTTTTACATGTTTAAGAAATTATTTTATCCGCAAGTAAATAAATATCCATTACAATACATTTTATCTTGTTATATTTAAATAAAATAAGTTTGAGGATGATAAAACTGCTTATAATATTTCTTTTTTCACAATAAATTAAAAAATAATTAATAATAACTAAATTGAAAAATTGTCATGGTTACGCTTACTCTCTCTGATTGCAGCCTCCCAATCAGAGGAGAGCTATTGATGACATGCTCTCAAACAATTATTTTTAATAGTGTTTATTCATAAACATTTAATTTTTTTTTATTTGAGTACATTTTTTGAATGTTAAATACTTATAACTATAATCTATCTGTCTAAATAAAGTTTGTTTTAAAAAAAAAAATAAAAATAATAATTTTTAACTAAATATTTAATTAAAAAAATACCGAAGAAAATACAAAAATATGACTTTATAAAAGAAAATCATCCGTGGCTTTTGATCCAGTATAAAATCATATTAAATAAAAACTTGGTCCTTAACTATACAAAGTTTGCCAACCTCTGGTTTAGAGCAACAGTAAGTAGAGTTATGATTGCCAACATAATAACCAACGTTTGCTGAGAAGTAAAATAAGTTTTAATTGTCAAAAGTATTATTATTTTATAATATAAAGTTACTATTTAAAACATTTAATGTTTTTTCTTTCAATACTATCATATACTAAAATTAATAACGCATTTAACTGTAATCGCAAAACTTTTATATGTATAGGTTTCGTGACTAGAAATAAAAAAAAACAACTTATATAAATATTTTATTACCGATAAGAACTATTTTTATTACTATATAATATCTTAAAGAAGTGATAAGTTTTTGTATATATAAAAAATTATGAACTATCCGCACATTATCCTACAAAATTCATCATGAGACAAGCCATTACTTTTTTGTTTGTTTATGGATTTGTGGTTATGTTGGCTTTACCCAACGTTAACGGAATGGTAAGTTTAGTTAAATGTGCTCAAAAGTATTAAAAAGAGATTAAAAATTTACCATTAGTCAAATAAGACCTATACATTTTTAGCGATGTAATAGTGCATTATTTGAAATTTAATTTGTAAACAATACTTTTGACAATGTAGTTCTTGTGTTATTTGAATTAAGTTGTTTGTACCAATTATAAATTTTATATTAAAATTATATTTATGATATGTATAACTATATAAAAAACATACAGTGTATTATTTAAATAATAAATTTTGTCAATGTTTTGGTTTATAGATTTGCTACTGTCGTGGATGTGTTGGGACTAGCCTAGAGTATACATACGATTGCCCTCCTTTTTTCAATCAATTTTGTCAACGCTTCTGCGCATTTGTCTTGCCATTATGTGAACCATCTAATACTGAAGACAAATTAAATATGGATTTGATAAAGTCAAATGGTAATTTGCGTTTAAATTGGAATGAAGATGTAAGTGGTGACTCAAGTAGCTATTCGAGTGGTGATTTAAGTGATGATTTAAGTAACTATTCGAATGGTGATTCGAGTAGTCATTCAAGTAGCTATTCCAGTGATAGTTCAAGTATTGAAGAAGACGTTGAATGGTAGTGGAAGTTTTAGTAACTACTATTGTAAAAAAAAATATTACATTATCTTTTATATGTTAAATATAAACGGATAAATTGTTTTAGGTGTATTTCTAACATTCAATGAAAAAAAAAACAACACAAAACTCAATGATTTTAATTAAACGTCTCCCTAAATACTTATCTTGTTTATAGTTTTTAGTAACAGCTTGTCTGGTATAAATTTATTTGTTATTTTATGTTAATTATACACTGGCAAGCAAAAAATAGAGGTCACTTTAAAATTATTTATGAATTTTTTTGTTTTAACCGTATGTTTGCAAATTGTAAACCAAAGTAGGCGTTTAATAATTCAATTCCTGTCAAATATTATTAATCTGTCAGTTATAATCATTGTATTACAGACTATTATGAAACAGCATCCATTTCCTCTAATTGAAAACCTACATTTTGTTGTGGTTTTTTACTTAGTGTTGATTTTTCTCTGCAAAACGTGTACGGTGTACTGTAACAGGTCCTTTAAGCCCAATTGTTGTGGCAAGAATTATAGCGTAGATTAAAAATGGGCGACGAAAACGTGAAACTGCAAGGAGTGTTGGTAAAAGCCTTTGTGCTGTACAAAAGGTGTATCAGCGTTACTTGGATACTGGCCTGATAACCAGAAGATCAGGATCCGGGCAAAAAAAGTTACCACAAACAGAGATGACCGTTTTTTGGTGACGTTGTGCAGAATAGAACAGCTTCTGCAATTTATCTATGAAATCAACTCCATAAAGTTAGAGATGTAAATGTTAGTGAATGAAAGATGGTTACAGGTACACCTTTACATCGCCGACATTGTGTTGCAAGATTAACTTCTGCCCGAAATCACCGGTCATGGAATAATGAGTACTGGAACATGGTACTGTTTTTAGATGAATCGCGCTTTTGCGTCAATGGATCAGAGAAATATACGCTTCAGTTTGTATTGATGAGCGACTTCCATTTGGCAGTGGATCAGTTATGGTTTAGGCAGGAATTTCTAACAAAGCACGCACAGAGTTGGTCTTTATAGAGAATGACTCCCTGACAGCTCACAGATACATGGAGGTTTTCAATAATCATGTTATGCCTTTCATGACAACTATGAGCAAACGAGGCATTTTCATGCAAGTTAATGCTAGACCTCACGTAGCCAAAGTTGTCAGAGATTATCTGAATGAAGTAGATATGAATCCCATAGAACATGGGATAAGTTAAGACAACGTATCCGAAAGCATACACCTGCTCCAAGAACTGCTCAGGAGTTAAGACAGATGCTATTGCAGAAATGGAATAATATCTACAAAAATGTGATCCTTAATTTAATTCAAAGTGTTCTTTGTCGAGACTTCAAACAGTCAATAATGCAGGAGAGGGTAATACTCGTTATTAGTGATAAGTTTTTTTTAATATTTTTTGTTCCATATTAGTCTTAGGAACAAAAATTCAAACTTTGTTTGAACTGTAAATTTGTGATGTTTCCAAAATACTCAATAAAAACAATAAATATGCTTCACGATTCAACATTGAATTTTTAATTTAGTGTGCAAAATACAGTAGAATTGATTACAATTTGCTAACATAAGGTTAAAACAAAAAAAATCAAACCTAAGTCATAATTTTAAAATGACCTTTATTTTTAACTTGCTAGTGTATATAATAGTCTATTAACAAAACTTTATATTAAAAAATGCTAGTTTAATAACATTTTTTAGAAGTAAGATTTCATTATATACAAAAAAAATACTTCTTAATTCAATTTGAGGTTTAGCAGTTTGCTTGATATCTTGCGTTTTTAAAAAGTATAAATTGATTTAAAAAATACTTGTTTAAAGAATATTAATGCAATTTGAAATTCAAAAGCTTACTTGAGACTAAACTTTTGTTTAATGTACATACTTATTTTAATTCAAAATAAATTTAACAACGCTATGATTACATTTAAACTAAATATTAAAAATTGTTATTTATCTTAAGTGTACTGGCATTTAACAAATATTGGTTGAGCTTGAAAAGCAAACAAAACTAATATGAAAAAAACTGGTTATAATAATGAACAATCTGCTTAAACAATCTGACAGATTTGAATTTACAAAATTAAGTCTGTAATTATCATATAGCTCGGCAAATGATAAATACTTATAGACATTATTTTGCAAATTTAAACTTTTCTATTTTGTCATTTAGTAAAATTCTCATAAAACTTGTGGTTAGAACTACACTTCATCAAAAATTGCAGATATTAAATAGTGTTTTGCAACAATTATAAAAAAAACTACGTTGACCATAGTAGCTGAATAGTTATTCATTTTTTTTTGTTTAAATTTGCAATCTAGCGTCTTATTAGGAGTTCGCAATCTACAAGGCTATTCTGTTTTTTGGAATTGCTGTTTTAAACATTGATAGTGCGTGCAAGTAATATGAAGATCTTGTTATGCATCATTTTGCTAATTGCACATTTTATATAAAAACATATGTAAACATAATTAACTCACATTCTTATGTCTAAACTTGTAGAAATAACATTTAATAATAAAAACTTATTATTTTTAAAATCAATAATTGAAAATCAATTATATTTATTTCTTGTACTCAATATACTTTAGGTGAATAGAGACACTAACTCGAAATCTAACACTGATATTTTAAGCAGCCTCACGGAGACAACAATTTGGCAAAATTATGAAAACCAACAAAGATAAAATAAACATCCTTCTTTATAAAGACGTACAACGTTAGAACAATAAGAACTAAAGAACACTTGCAAGAGCTACAGTAAATATATTAAATGAGATGTGATTGAATTATGTAAAAATTAAATTTGATCAAAAAACTCTACAGTACTTTATATATCTACATCAAAGTCCAAAGATTTAAAAATAACGAAAAGATACATAGTTTGTAATAAGGGTTAGAAGATATTTTTAATATCTTAGTAGAAAACAGATTTTAAACAAATATAAAACAGAAAAAGCTCTAAAACATATTAACAGCAAAAATGCTCAATATAATTAAATAAATGTAAGCATAAACGAAAAGTACCTAAAGATAGCTCAATAATCATATTTTTTATAAAAGAAGTATTGAAAATTACCAACCCACAAGCTTTATTAATAGTGTAAAAAATATGTTAATGGTTAACATCAGTATAACAAATTGTTTATATTTTTGTAACACAAATAGCAACATTGGATTAACTTTTGCAATAAACAATTTCAATTTCTTTAGAAAATAAAAAAATTCTTAGGTTTAGTAATGGACAATTTTTTAAATTGGAACCACCACTTGGAACATGAATGCAAAAAAATGCACATAGGTTAATATGCAATATCGCAGCTGAAATCATCAGTAGACTTAACCGGTCTGCTTAATGCATACTATTAATTTATATATTTATTTAGCATACAACGTCGTTCTTTGGAGAACAGCATCTAACTGGCAAAACGTTTTTATTAGACAGAAAAGAATTATTTGCCTTATTTTTAATAGAAACCATCGAGATTCATGTCAACCATTTATTATTAAATATAACATTGCCATGGCTAAGCAAAATATCTCAATATTCCCCCAAAAATCCGATTTGCGCAGGTATCATACAAGCCATGTTACGTTACTGCTAGTAGTATTTTATACCTCTAAATTTGAAAGTTGGGAGTTCAACTGTACAACAAACTACCACTTTAAGCACAACAAATAAATTTCAAGAATTTTAAAACTTTTATTTTATCTTTTATCTTTTTGACTAAACAAATGTTCTGTTCTGTTCAGGACTATTTTAAAGATTAATAATATATATTTTTATTTTTCGTTTTAGCTGTTTCTATCTTGTGATATTTTTTGTAATTTTTATGTTATGTATTTTGTATATTTTAAACATTATGTATGTATGACGTGTACATTTTTAAAATGACCTAATACTAAATTTTCCAATACCAGGTCCCAGGATTCCTTACGGAATACTGCAGGAATGTTATATTTATATGAAAACCTTTTTTTAACAATTTTGTAAAAATATATATGTATGTATAAATAATTTTAATAAATGTATTAAAAAAAAAAAAAAAAAAATTATTATTATTAGTCTCCTATCACAAATAATTGCAACTTGCTTAACCAGCAAACTAAAACAGTAAACCAACCTGGCTTTGGCAGAGGATACAGCACAACCGATCATCTACGACTGGTGATAGAATAAAAAATTAATTCTATAGAAACATGGTAATTCTTAAGAACTATGGATCAAGTCAGAATATACTCACAATACTCAAAAATCAATGAAAATTTTTATAAAATTGCACCTTTTTTACGTTAAGGTAGATGAACATCATAAATCATCTGATAAAACATGTCAATAAATATGTCTATCTCGGTCGTAACATCATAATAGGTAAAGATAACTGAACAGCAAAATAAACCAAAGATAATTCAAATATATTTCATTGTAAAGAAAACATAAATTTATTTACAATAACTAAAGAAACTAATTGAATGTTGGTACACGCTGCTTTTGCGATTGTGTTGGATTTACTTTAAACTTGTTTTTAAACTTTATTGTTTACATTTGCTTTATGGATTTTTTTTTTGCTTTGTAACTCAGTGTGAAACACTTGCATTAGTATTTTAAGGTATGAACACTTTATCAGTGCTAGGCACGCATCAACCTAGTTATAAAAACAAATGATATAAATCACATTCACTCTTACATTCTATGTATTCACACATGTAATAGGCTTTAATGCAATAATTAGAAAAACCTGAAGTAGATTTACTAGAACTTGATCCAGTTTTAGTGCTGTTTTCTTTAAAATGTTTAACAGCATACTATTATTCGGTTGCAATTTTTTATTTTTCTATTGTTTCTATGTAAGCTGGATGACTATTTTCAATAAAAATTTTAAACCAAAGAAAATGTAGTATTCAACAAAATCGTTTCTTATCAAAACACATTTGTTATATATATACATATCTTTACACTAAAAAAAAAAAATTCTGCAAATCAATTCTGTACGGCGTAAATTACCTCTTTGTTTAAACATATCAAAGGATCCAGTTCCGGTTAACAAACACTTCTTTTATTTGCCAAAAAAATCAAGTTTATTACGAATTTGTGTGCTGACGCATTGTTTTGCAAAAAAAGCCGTTTTTTGCAAGCAAAATTACGCGTGCTTTTTTCACTTTTTTTTGGTAGAGTAGTTAATAATATCAAATACTTGCCTAGTTATAGTTCTTCTACAACAAATATTGAAAAAAACTGTATAAAAACATATTTTTTAAATAATAAATTTAAAAAAGATTTTTCAAGGCCATAGATTTGTGCCTATCTATTAACTTATTTAAATACAAGTACTTAATGTTTGATCAGTATTCTAATTTATTAGCTGGTTATTCTTAAAGCCAAAAAATAAACAAACAAATAACGGTAAATGACGAACAACAAGGATTCCGACAAAATCGCAACTACAGACGCAATATTTACTGTAAGACAGATCACCGAGAAAGCAATAGAGTTTGCCAAACCCGTTTATCTGTGCTTTGTCGACCTGAGGAAAGCATTTGACAAAATCCAAATAGCTGATGTGATTTTAGAACTCAAAAAACGAGGAGCGGGGGGAAAGCTAACGAACCTAATAAGAAAGATCAACACCAACAACTAGACAATCATAAAAACAAAAACAAAGACATCAGAAAGGGTGCGCGTAAGCGATGGCGTGAGACAAGATGACAGCATGAGCCCGACTCTATTCAACATAATAACTGCAGTAAAGAACCTTAAAGCGGGATACAGAATGGGGAACCAAATCTTCAACATCCTATGCTATGCAGATGATACAACGCAGACAACAAAGACGATCTGCAACGATTACTAAAGACGTTCTTGGAAACAGCAAAGAAATACAACCTCGACATTTTCCACCAAAAAACCAAGTGCATGGTAGCCAGCCGATACCCCACAAGATGCAAACTAGAACTCGACGGTAAGGTAATAGAACAAATATCCGGTGCAATAAACAATATAATATGGAGAAATCAGCATATATCTAAAGAAGGTAAAATTCGAATATACCAAACCGCAATAAGACTAATTCTCACATACGCAGTCGAAACAAGAGCCGACACAGCAGCTACCAAACAAGCCTTAAGAACGACAGAGATGCGCACCCTACGAGCGATAAAAGGAGTCACGCTAAAAGACCAAATCAGAAGCTCCACAATCAGAGAGGATCTACAAATACAGGATGTCGTACGCTAGACAAAAGACCGTCGGAGGCTCTGGCGGAATCGTTAACTGGGCCATGACACAAAGACCCAACAATTCAAGACCACTTGGAAGGCCACCAAAGAGATGGGCAGACTCCTGGACATCCATATCACAGGAGATAAGAGACTAAAGAGGAACTTAAAGAAACAGGCACACGTGCCTATACAAAAGTCTAAGAAGAAGAAGAAGAAGAAGTTATTCTTAAACATTTTTACATAAAAGTTTGCTTTGTGAAATTTTTTCCGTATATTAGCAATAACGCGGCAGATGTTGGCTTACAGGTGATCCAACGTTGTTGGTTTATTGGCGTACACTAGCGACTTCACATACCCCCACAGAAAGTAGTCCATAAGTGTAATATTACACGACCGTGAAGGCCAATTCACAGATCCGTTACTTGCAATAAATTGAATGTGTCGCGCGCTGTGTGGCATGTTGGGACGTTTTTTTGGAAACAAAGCGCTTTTACTTTAACGCCATTCAACTGGAGAACAAAAAAGTCAGTAATCATGGGCCAATGGTTCCACTAACCCATAAAGCACACCAAACAGTCTATTTTTGTGGATGTATCGACGTCTCAATAATGGCTTTTGGATTTTCCTCGCTCAAAATCCGGCAATTTTGTTTGTTTACGTAGCCATTGAGTAAAAAAATGAGCTTTATCGCTGTTTTCGGCCCATTCTCTGCTCTTACACAAGCTGTACCTTGTAAACTTGTAAACCAAGACCTTTTTGCAAAATCTTCTATAAAGTGGATGGACACAGCTCCAATTGCTATGCACAATGGCAAATCGACTTATTCTGGTTATTTGCAACACTACGCTCCACAGCTGCATCAACTTCTTTGGTGCGCACTGTACGATGTCTCTGCGGATGCACATTATCAATTAGACTATGCGTAGTGCAAAAATGATTGATGGTTTTTCAAATAACTTGTTTGGATGGACGATTATGTTGACCATAAAATGAACCTAGTGCACGGTAAATTTCGCAAACTGAACCACGACTTTCGAAGTAAATTTGTACAATTTGCAAGCTTTGTTCTGTCGTAAGTCTGTTCATGATGAAATAGCAAAACATACTGAGCAAAAATTAGCTGTCGCCTATCAAAATAACTGTCACTAGAAACAGTGTTGACAGGTCAAAAAACTAAGCTCTTAAAAAAAAATCTTTAGTTTCTTCCATATTTTTTTTAGTTTTGTTTTTTTTTTGCTTTATTTATTTCTTAAAATGCAACTAAAAAACAAAATAATTATTATATAATTAAGTAAATTAGTGTGTTATGCTTATTAGGAACTTGTGTTGTAATTTTTTGTAATCATAAAGAGCGGCAAGCAAAAAATAGTCGTAAGCACCACGGACAAGAAGATATCTGCCGTTTTGTTTGTGCGGCCATTAATATTTAATATACTATTGTTTGTAAGAGTTAATCCAATATTACTGCAAAAATAAATATTATTATAATTATTACAAAAAACTACACCTTACCTATTACATCCAAATTGTCAGATTATATATTATTATAGGGTCCGTTCGTACAACTGTCTGTATTCTACGTTATTTTTTTATGACGGTATTACAAAGGCTAATCTACTATGTTAAACTGGCGTAGATGAAACAAGACAAGTTATTAAAAATATTTACTGGTATCTTCAGCAGTTTGAAACTAGTACAGGTTTTTGATAAGCAATTATACATCATAAATACATCATCACAGAAAGAAGAGAATTGCGAATGTGGAAAAATCAGAAAAGGATGCGTATAATTTCTACTTCTCTTTGATATGTTTTTAAAGGTTTTTTTTAGAAACACTACACGAATTAAAAAGCCAATGCTATAAAATACTTTTTTATATTACGTTTTCACCCGTGATATTAGTTATAAGTTTACTTTTTAATTATTGGCATTTGTGAATGTTTGTCTATGGCCAAAAATTATTATTATTATATTATATTTTAGCATATGCGGCCAGGAATCAGAAAATTTGCTTTGAAAACAATGTTCTATTGCTAGTAGACAGTCAAAACGATCTTTAAAATCTACTTCATAAAGTTATCTTGTCAGCAACTTCCACAAAGGAGAATAAAACAAACAAACTAATATACAATATTAATAACTCGGTACTAAATGGTAAGTATAGCCGTTGCTGCGGTATGGCATCAAAAACAGTAGGCTGAAATTAACAAAGTATGAACTTGCTAAAAGTTTTTAAAATATAAATTTTTTGACGCATATAATAAATATCACAAACAGTAAAAAACTGAATCAAGTCCTCATCATCACTAAATTTGAACTATAAGTATTCAATCGTTTGCAATTAGTTTGTCTAATATCCTCAGCCGCGTCATGACGATGTACTTTATCGGGTCATCTAGCAGCTTTTTTCTTGTGTGCAAGCAAATACTAAAATTCTACAACTCAATACAGCAACAAGTTATTCAGCCGGAACCTTGAAAAGCGGCAATCCCGATGTCAAAGCTGGACAAAGATCTAAATAACGTCAAGCTATGTATCAATCTTGTTTTGTAAAATATGATTAACAACCCTCTGATGTAGACGTTGAAAACTCTCTTAACTAAGTATTTGGCAAATTTTAAACAAAACCATAGCACTGTTGATCATCTGGATCTTTTCAAATTTTCAATTTAATACGCCTTTCTTGAAAAAAAACACCTTGTAGCTATTTTTATTTTTTTACCTGAATAAAACTTAGAATATGACTTAATGAATGAAAAACTGCACATCTAAACAACAAACTATCGTAAAAAAATTATTAATCTGAATAGTGCGCAATATCATACCTCACAACACGTTATATAGAGGGTAGTTTGTCAGAATTGCTTTCTACTCACGTACGCTTTGGCAATGCGAGCAAATAAAGACACAACACCCAACTATTACAAATCGCAAACAAAACACAGAAATGTAAATATAAATTACAGGTTACTGTAACTAAGCCAAAATACAAGCATAAAAGCTAGAGGAGAATTTCAATAATGTCTATTCAAGGTATTCAAGGTATTTGAAGTAAATTCTAGAAAAAAATTCGGAAATAAAGACTTGTGTACAGCGCAGAATTGTATGCGTTGATATACTGTAAAAAAATATTCTACTGTCCGTTTCTTCTCTGTTCCGATTTGGTGGATTTCGTTCTGAAAGTAAAAAAATTAACTATTTGACCAATTTGCTTGTTCAGTTTCAGTACATGTTAAACATGTCACGTGACTTTGACCGTAAAGCACATTTTTAATTAGCTCAAGTTTACTGACAATGTGGCGTCTATGTTGTTGAATAAAGATAACTCTTTTGGAAAGTTAGTAGTAAATTTCTACAAAACGCTAAACTTAAAAAAATGCATTTTTTTTTTTTTTTCAAATTTTTTATGTTAGTTTATTTATATGATTTTATTCATTTTAATCAGTGTTGTTGTTTAATTTAAAGCATGTAGCTATCTGTGATAAACAATTTATTTTTATTTAGAAAACACGTACTTTAGTTCATATAGTCTATAACAAGTACACATTTTGTTATTTTTAGTTTTTTAAAGACGTCACAAGTACTGACTCATATAATATTGATAATCTAAATATTTTTATTTTAAATTTCTCACCTAATAGTTTTAATAGTAATTCCGTGGTGTTTATATTAAAAATTAAAAAAAAACAACTTTATTTTTATTGTTACGCGTTAATCGTGATGCAGGTTTAGTGTTATTTAAAAAAAATAATATGTCGTGACTATTCTTATCAGTATATGGTTACTCAATTAAATATAACTGATAATAATTTAGTATAAAGTCGAAGACTTTCTAAACCAACAGCATTACTTTTCATCATGAATAAAGTTATAAGTTTCTTATTTGTATATGGTTTGTTGGTTACTTTGGCTTTGCCAAAGGTTAACGGGCAGGTAATTATAATATTAAAATATTTATATTAAAAACTAACAATACAATATAATTTATACAAGTGTCCATTTAAACATATTTATTGCATTTCAAAAACTGGATCTATAAATCTGATTTTGACAATATATTATGTTATTATTAATATAAACTTAATCTATGTGTTTTATTTTATAGTTTTGCGTCTGTATTGGATGTAAGGCCGAAGACCAGACGTTTAAACATTTTTGCATTCCTTTCTTCTTCACTAATTGCCAACAATGCAAACGTCATTGCGCTAATACTATGCCAATCTGTACATCCACTGAAGATAATACAAGTACAACTACTAGTGACTATACTATAGATTGGGAAGAAACTACTACTGATTAACTATTGCTTATTACTAAGTTTGAATAAAAATATAAAAATTTATTGTAATAACATTTTTTGTTTTTATGTTACACTTGCTAACAAACAAATATATACCAAAAATGGATTTATTTTGAGTTTTATAAATATATTTTTAGTACATATTGTTACAAAATGCAAATGTTCCTTATTTATTTGACATTGGCCGTAAGTAAAGTGTAAGCATTGCTGGATATGAGACGTATTCAACGGTTTTGCAAACAAAAGTTGAAAACATAATTTTGAGTAAATACAGAAATTGTATCAATTATTTAAAATAAATGTTACATAGTTATTAACAACATATACCACAAGTTACGTATCTGCCATGCGACAAACCATAAACTCCAAACGTTCATTTCAGTTCAGATAATGTGTAAAAAACGCTGTGAATACCAAAATATGATTAAAATAAGTAATTATTTGGTATTTTTCTAAATTAACTGTGCAATGACATTATAATTGTATTGTGCAAATCAGTTGATTAGTTTCTCATTTCAATCAAAATATGCCCTGAGTTTGTGAGCGTGGCTTTTTTCAACAATTAAGCAATTTTTAAAAGCAATACAGTAATCAAACTCAAAGAAGAATATTTGAAAACTTGTAATATTGCTTAACACACTGGTGTAGATAGATTGACAAAGATTACAACCTGCGCGTGTCATTTGTCTCGTCCCTGTCAGAAACCGGTTTTTAACAACAAGAACAATTAAAATTGTCTGGAGAGGCTTATCTAACCAAGAATTCTCCGTTTAATCTTTTTTTTTTAATTAATCATTTGGTCGTATTCTTCTTTTTTTTGTTTGTTCTTAACTTTTCTCTATTAAAAGCGCCGTCTGGAATGATGCAATAAGAAACTTCTATGAGTCAATCAAAAGACGCAAGTTATCTTTAACAACATATAAAAATTTTGTTTGTATGCCCACGATGGTCGTAAGATAGTTAAACATTGTCAAAAAGAATGAAAATATTTACTGTTTTCTGTGGAACGATATACAGTTCTTATACGTGAGGTTGGGAAAAATTGCTCTAATGTTTATTCTAGAACCAAAAAACGCAAATTGCTACACTGACGCAGTTCTAGAAATAACATTTATGCCATATCTGGGAAAGGTAAAACCCCAAACTTCAACAGGATAAAGTAAAGCTGCATAACTAGTTAATGTTTTTAAATTTATTTTTATGGCTTGTTTTGTTTTACAAACTTATCATTTATTAAACACGGGGTACAATTGATAGAAGACTAGACTATATTTAGCCACCCTTACTCATTTCACTTGATATCTGGATGCGTATTCAGGAAGGTTGAGATTTAATCCTTCAAGTTGAGATTA
The DNA here is from genome assembly GCA_963932245.1 of Tachinus rufipes. Taxonomy (NCBI): domain Eukaryota; kingdom Metazoa; phylum Arthropoda; class Insecta; order Coleoptera; family Staphylinidae; genus Tachinus; species Tachinus rufipes. The sequence goes on along the minus strand of OZ010746.1, from coordinate 34,312,955 downwards.
ACAAATTGATTTCTAGCATGCTCAGCTGAGTTGCTCCAGAAATTGTAGAAGCACACTCATTATTGAAATAAAAGAAAAACAATTTTTTGTTGAAATATTAATCATTCTTTGTGTGAAGAATTTACATATTATCTAAAATTTTCATAAAAAATATTTGGTTTTTGCGCCTAACATAATATTATGAAAAACCGTCACTAATTATAAGCTATTGTCTCCTAGAAGCTGTATGATATTTGTACCTATTCTATCTGACACTGGAGCATTTTTTATTGCCTCAGCAACATCCCTTTTAGTAATTGGTGAATCAGTTACAACATTCTCTGTTTCTTGGTATTCAATTTTATTGTCATTAAAAAAATCTAATATGTATTCTTTCCATCTATTGGGCCGTCTTTAATGTGCAAAATATTGCATTATAGTTTTACCTAAAAAGTTCACTCTAGAGAAATTTAAAATTGATCTATGTTTTAGGTTGACAAAAATTATCAAGCAAATTGCGTCGTAATTTGCAGTCGCCAACTGTTTTTTCTTCTCATATTTTTAAAGTGTATTGCAATCGATTATTTGTTAAAATAAAATATATATATATATATTCAATAACCTCTTAATACCGTTAAGTGTCGAGGTGTCGGACACACCGAGCCACAGAGAAGACATGTATGGATGCTTATATGAGGTAACGGACCCATATTGGGAAGAACGCTACGCTCGGCATCACTTTGGGTTCACCCATCCAAGTTGTGACCAGAGCGGCCGTTGCTTAACTTTCGTTAGCGCTGGTATTTGTACATGCCCTCTCTGCCGTACTGCCGACTAAAATAAAATAAATATTATATTAATTAAATAATAATTAAAATTTCTGCTGATAGCTTATTAAAAAATATATTTCAAACCTAATTTATTTGTTAAAAACATAAAAAAAATAATTTCTACTTTAAAAATTAATCGATTTAAGTAACGGTTGAGTAAAGGGGTTTGATTAAAAGTATTAGTTTTAGCTCTTATGATTATAAATGATAAAAAAAAAATTATTGTACTACTCAACACTTTTATTACTCTAACCGCTGGGCCACGAAACAGACGCGCCGCTTGTAGCGTCAAGACGCTGGAAGCATATTTTAGCAGCGTCAAAAACACGAGGCCACGAGCCTGTCAATTTGTGTTGAAGCGTTTATTTTGACATTTCTATTTAGGGTTATGATACATTTATATTTGTTTATATAAACTTTTTAACACTTTTTTTAAATTTAAATATTCTTTCGGCCAATATATTCATTAAAGATAAATTATATTAATGTTACTTTTTAAAATATACAGAATTTTAAAAATGTAAATGATTTACATAAACAAAATATCATAGAATGCGGAAAAAAACAAAAATAATATTGCCGCTTATAGCGTCTAAACACAAGTAGCATCAATTCCGTATTATTTTTGACATTTCTATTTAAGGTTATGATACCTTTATATTTGTTTATATAAACATTTTAATTTTTTTTTTAATTCAAATTTTATTCATTCTACCAATAAATCTTTTAAAGGTAAATTATATTAATCTTACTTTTCAATATAAGATGTGTATACAAAATTTTAAATATATAAAAAGTATATTTACAAACAGAAAACTACAAAACGCGGGAAAACTAAATTTATTTTAAAAACTAAATTAATTAACTTTTAAAATAATTTTATTTACTTAATTGTCATTTAGAATATGACTTAATTTTTGTTATTCAAAGCTTTCTAGCTTTGTTTTCCCAGCTTTTCACGTTAATGATAAAAAATAATAGTTTTAAATTAAATTTTATTTCTTCAAATTTAATAATTTAAAAACACAAAATCTTGGCAGAATTGGCTTTGGCAAACTAAACTTGACAATAGAATATAAACTATCAAACAATGTAGGTTTCATCTATTCTAAAATTATGCCAGTTTAAATTCTTTATTATTAACTATTAATATAAAATTTTGAAAACTGACAAATTGTGTTTTATATCTATAGTGCAAAACCTATACAAACATATAAAATTATACATTATTCTTCCTACTTAAGTAATAAATTATTATAATTCAATATAGTTAAATAAGTTAAATCACAATAATGATAAAATACATTTTTTTTTAATAATTACAATCTAGACAAAATAATCAATTTAAAAAAAACGTTCTGGCGTCTATATTTAGGAGCGTTTGAAACAAACCGATTTGTTTCAGACGCTGACGCTCAAATAATACGCTCCAACGGTATAAATAGTCAAATTTTATTGTGTACGTACTTGATTCTTTGTATTAATTTGTTTTTAAGAAGCTTATAAGATGAGCGTCAAACGCAACGGACGCTTGTGTTTGTTTCGCTAGAAGCAAACGACGCTGCGTCTTGCAGCGCTATTTCGTGGCCTGGTACGTATAAACCCATGTGTTTGAATTGGACGCTTGACGCTTCTTTTTGCAGCGCCGAGCGTTTACGCTCAGAGCGTCATGGCTCGTGGCCCAGCGGTAATACTTACATGACAAAAGCAACTGTCGTTCAAAACAAGACAAATTAGTATATTGTGGCATAAATAAGCTGGACAAGCAAATTAAGTTGGTACTCAAAATAGCGCTAAGCTAGTCCAAATTAAAAAAAAGAACAAAGCCCGATTAGACATTACATAAAAACGCAAACCCAGAAAGTTGGAATCAACACGGAAGGGAACCTATAACCGAGAATGTATAACATCATCCAAACAAATATAGGGAGGGGAAGAGAGGCACATGACCTACTGGTAGCAACTGCAATGAGAGAAAAAATAGACATAGTGATAGTGAGCAAACCAAATAAAAAAAAGTTAAGCGGAGAATGGATCAAAGATAGAGGATCAGACGCGGCCATCCTAGCAAGGGGGAAGTGTAAAGACAAGGTGGAAAGGTGGGGAACTCCCAAAGAAGGAATAGTGTGGGCTGATATAGGAGGTATGATAGTATACAGCTGCTACAGCAGTTCAAACAGCGGTATAGAATATTATCGAGAGTGGATTGAAGAACTAGAAAATAGCTTAAGAAAACAGAAGAGCAAGAAAATCCTAATAGGAGGAGATTTCATCGCAAAATCACCCAGGTGGGGAAGGACAATGAGCGATAGGAGAGGACAAATTCTAGAAGAAATGCTTGCTACAGTAAATCTAACGATATGCAACCATGGCGACAGACCAACATTTGTAAGAGGAAGATCTAAGTCTCATAGCGATATTACCATAGCAACGTGGGAAACAGCAGGAGTAATGGGCAACTGGAACGTGACAGATGAAGAATTGCTGAGCCTATATAAACATATAAAATACAACACGATCGGAAAAGAGAAAAAAGAAGACACAAGAAAAGGAGGATGGAACGTGAGAAGGATGGACAGAGAGAAGATAAAAAGAGCCATGGAGGTAGAAGAAGTAACAGAAAGCAAAAACATAGAGGAAAGATGCAAACGATACTCGGAAAAACTAAGAAAGGCAGCGGAAGAAGCAATCCCCAGGTATAGGGAAGGAGGAAGAAAGGGGCCGTACTGGTGGTGCAATGAGATAAAGGAAAGCAGGAAAAAAGCAATACAAACCGGAAAGAAGATCAAAAGACAGAAACGAAAAGAGGAGGACACTGCAGAAACAGAAGAAGAATTAAAAATGGACAGAAAAGCACTTAGAAAAGCGATAAAAAAAAGCAAGAAGAGATGCTGAAAAGAAATGATAGATTCCATAGATAAGGAAGAAAAAATAATTGAGAAATTGTTACCCAAAAGAAGAGCGGTAAAAGAACCAACAGAGACAAGTCAAGAAGAGGAAGCAGATATGACAACAGTTGAGGAAATGAAACAGATCATAAGAGAACTACCTAACAATATAGCACCAGGTCCGGACGAGATAACAGCGGAGATAGTGAAAGCAGCGTTAGAAGGAAATGAAATAGAACTAACACAAATAATAAACAGATGTCTAAATGAAGGAACATTCCTGAAATGTTGGAAAGAGGCAAACTTAATGCTGACTGAGAAGAAGAAAGAAACAGGTAAATCAAAGATGTATAGACTGATTTGTTTAATCAATACATTAGCAAAGATAATGGAAAAAGTAATTATGAGAAGAATAAAGAAAGAAATAGAAGAAAGGGGTGGATGGGAAAGTGAACAATACGGATTTACCAAAGGGAAATCGACGCTAGGAGCTATCAAAAAGGTAAAAGCGGTAGCAAAAGAAGCAAACAGCGGCTCACATAGGAAAAGACAGCATTGCATCATAATAGCGTTGGATATACAAAACGCGTTTAATAGCGTACTATGGGAAACAATTATAAAAGCAGCAAAAAAGAAAGAATTGACAAAGAAAACGATCAAGATAATATGGAGTAATCTACAACTAAGAAACTTAGTGACCAAGAAGGGTAAATTTAGACTGACCAGAGGGGTACCACAAGGCTCAGCACTAGGACCCAAATTATGGAACTTAGTATATAATAAGCTTCTCGGAATGCGGCTGCCAGACGGAGTGACGATAACGGCATTTGCTGACGACTTAGCTTTAGTAGGTAGGGATGCAGACATAGAAGTACTAAAGGAAAAGCTAGAGTTGGCAATTAGTATAATAAAGAGATAGATGAAAAGTAAAGGGCTAGAATTAGCACCGCAGAAAACGGAAGCGGCATGGTTATCGACAAGGAGGTCAAATAGAGAAACCGGAAAAATACAGGTAGGTGAAAAAATAATAACCATAGGGAAGAAGATTAAATACCTTAGAGTTACACTGGAAGCAAATGGATGGAACGAACAGATTAAGAAAGCAGTAAGAGGAACAAAGAAAATAAAAGGAATGCTTAGTAAGTTCATGCCAAACAAGGGAGAACCAGAACAAGAGGCAAGAAGGTTAATAGCAACGGCGGCCAAAAGTAAACTATTGTACGCCGCAGAAACATGGGGAGATGCCTTAAAGACAAAAAAAAACAAAAAAATAAAATAAGGATATGTTAAGGATATGTAGGGCTTACAGAACGGTGTCGCAAGAAGCGCTAGAGGTAATCGCGGCGACACTAACCGCAGACTTGATGGTAGAAGAAAGATTAAACATAAAGAAACTGGTAAATGAAAGAAATAGTAAACAAGAAGCAAAAGACAAGCAATAGATAATACAATAACAAAAAAGCAGACACAGTGGAAAGACGGAGAAAAAGATGAATGGACAAGAAAGTTAATACCAGAAATAAACGAATGGGTAGAGAATAAACCGGAGACGTGTTACTATACAACACAACTACTCACCGGACATGGAGCCTTTGGAAAGTATTTACAAAATATAAATAAAATTGAGAAAGAAGAGAAATGTATATTCTGCCAAGAAGACACGTATGACGACGCAGAACATACGCTAATAGATTGCAAAGCGTGGGAGAATGATAGGAAAAAGTTAGAGAATGTATTGGAAAACAAAATTGATAAATCTTCAATAATTAATATTTGCCTGAATGACAAAAACAAATGGAGAGCATTAAGAAACTTTGCAACGGCAGTAATGAGAAAAAAGATAAGGAAGTTTGAAAACTCAAGATATAGATAAACAAAAATGAAAGTAAACACACACATCAAAAACCACAGAAGACAAAGGAAAGAGGAAAGAGAAGCTAAGTGGAAGCAAAAGAACATAGAAAAAAGCAATGAAGAGAAAAATACAAAGAAGGTCAAGACAACTATGCCTACCAAGGAATGAAAGAGGAGAAAGTAGACAAAAAAAGAATATACAATAAAACATTAGTACCAACCGAAATTGCAGAAATAAGGAAAAAAAGAAAAGGGCTGCTCAACGAAAGCAAACTGACCAGAAAATTTCCAAATGGTAGATACGCCATTTCGAGGTTGACTGACAATGTTACCTTTGAAATGGTCAGAGTATACTTGGCAACCAAAGGATACAAAGAAATAATTTCAAATGGAGATTCAAGAATATCCTTAGAAGTTAAATTCCCAAATCTAGGATTGCCAAAGGGGGTACACCTAATGGAGCTCCACAAAATATTCATGAAAGAGAGAGGATACGCCGACAAACAAATGAATGAAGACTTAGAGAAACTAAGAAGACATCTAAGGACAAATCAAACAACTAGGCTGAATAACAATAGAATGGCAAAAAGGAGAGATGAACGTCAGTATAGGACAGACAACAAATAGGGTATAGGGAGAGATGAGCCGGGGACAGCATGTGTTGCCGCAGCAGTCTGTGTGAATCCCACAAGGCCGAAACCAGCTTATCTCAAACTAATAATAGACTAGAGACAGACATGATAAGGACAAAATGACAACAGAACTAACGTAGAGAAGAAAACCGAAAGGTATTGCCCTGCGTTAGTTATTCTCAAGGGCCACTTGCTGAGGCCAAGTCCTCATTACAACTGCAAAAACACTTATTACTTCATGGTTTTTTCATCTTTTGTTTAAATATTTTAAAATTATGTCAAAAAGTTTGTTTTTGAAAACATTTCATCAGCTTTTTTGCATTGACACACTATACTGTCAAAGTTTTCGAGTCTGTAATAACAAAAAATCGCTATTAGACTTTTTTTGTAGGTGTTTTGCTACTACGTTTTAACATGCCCGGCTTGAAGCATATATTAGGTGTGGAAACTTTGGTGGCATTTTCTACCCTACGCAATGAACGTCAAAAAGATTTTTATTTGGGACTATGTTGTAGTACATTTTAATACAAGTTAAGGCCTTTTTTTTCTGTGTTAAAAAAAAGTTTTATTGAACAAACTCAAAAATAAGTGTTTTACTCCGCAAGAAAAAAATTATGTAATAATTATCTTAACACATCGTCTAGGTTCACTTTAAAAGGGTGCTCTCGATCTTGACTAAATTTGCAAAGTTTTGCATTAAAGATTTTACAAACAAGGGTAGACAACAACTTTATGCGTTATTGCGTACGCTTTACAAAAAACATCAAATTATCAAATTACAAAAATAACGTTTTGATTAGTAGCAAAAATAAGATTTTAGGGCTCCACCGCAAAATATTGAAAAAAAACCCGTTCGTAAACAAATTTGAAAAAAAAGCGTATTTTTTTAACATTGCTTATTCCTGAGCTTGTGTGCCGTTCTTTATTGCAGACCTTGCATTCAAGTAGTTCCGACACTGATTTGAATATTCAATTTTAAAACAGATGCTACAGCAAAAGTAATGTCATAATGTGAATGTGCTATAATACATCCAAAGAACGTGGAATTATTATTACTGCTTATTTAAACATTTCCGGTCTGTTGTATTACAGTAGCGTAAATTTCGTTGTCCTGCACCATATGCGCAAACAATTAAGCGTTTGAGATGCGCAAGAAATGGTTGACCCCGTATTGCTATTTGGTTGACAATATTGTTGCTGTGGTCAAGGACAAGACAACGATGCACACAATTTAAAATGATGTTCCCTTACAAAGCACAAACCAATCACCAGTTGCTGCCAGTCAAGTAAGGTTAACTTACTCTTAAGCTCTGTTAAACCTGGTGCAAGAAAATGATAATTTTGTATCCAAAATCATAATGAGTAAAAAAACCTATTTCATTCAACTGGTTATGTTAAAAAACAAAATTTGCGTTTCATGGCATGAAGAACCTACATGACATGCACAAAAAGCTATCGCATCTTTCAAAATGACAAGTTGGTGTGGTATTTGCAGTAAAAATGTAATTGGCCTTTATTTTTTTGAAGACGTCAATAACCATACCTGTTGAGCGCCACAAGCAAATGTTACACGAGTTTTTTTGTCGCAAGTTGCTAAATTAATTCTCAAGCATGGTTGGTTCTTACAGGACGGAGCAACCGCTTACACAGCTCGGGCAACTATGGAGGTTTTGAAACATCAATTTCCAAGCCGCGTGAAGACATCTTCCATTGGGATTTTTTGAAATCTTGCGCTAACCGCAACAAACCACAAACCTTGCAAGTCTTGAAAGTCAACATTGAAGAAAAAAATAATTTGAAACAAGCAACAATTCAAAATGCCGTAAAACGAACACAAATGTGCATCAACTCAGGAGATGATCATTTAATCGATATCATTTTTTTAAACTTAATGACATTAATTTTACACTTTCAAATAAACTTTTGTAATAACGCAGCTCAATTTTTTTGTTTCTAAAAAAATGGAAGCCAATTCACATTATGTCATTACTTTTGTCTCACCCTGTATATTGCGTTTTAAGATTTTAAAAAGGAACACCAATAAACAACATTGGCAATGATCATGTGGACTATTCTATTGCTGCATTCATTTCTCACTTCTATCTACTATACACTATTAGGATTTTAAGGTTCTCTCATAGGTATAGATAATATATTCAATTCTAAAATAAAGCACTAATAAAAAAGTACATGAGATTTATAATTGTATGTACTTTTACAAGTATTCTATCTCAGAATTAAATACAATATCTATACTCTCTCCATGAAAAGACTTAAATGTTAAAATTTGTTAGACATGGCAAATATGAAATGAATTTTAGGAAAACGTTTCTACAAACTTTTAAAAATGTCAAATAAAATATAAAAAAAGGGGTGCTATGAATAAAAAGATGAGAATGTAAAACACTCTCATTAAACATTAAACTCAGATAAAAATATTTTATGTCAAAATCTACTAAAATTACAAGATGCGACGTTGGAGAAAAGACATTTCAACTCTTCATTTTTGCACAACCTACCCACAAACCGAGATTTCTGACGACATATGTTAGGATAAAATAAGAGTACTTGTTGCTTAGTAAGTGTGGTATTAATAAAATTTGTTTTTTGGAACAAGCAGTTCAATCAGTAATCGTACATCCATTGGACGGAAACGATTTATTTTGTAAATGCAAATACACCGGCGCTATATGTCTCTACCAACTGATAAAACTTCTACTTATTATTAGTTAATACCACTGTCCTTAACTGTTATTTAACTTATTTAACAAACAAAAATTGAACAACGACAATCTTGGACAAATCTAAACTGCATCAATCACTGTATTGTTAATGACACCAAAAAGTGTATAACTGACACTTATTTAGCTTACAAAAATAACATGAAAAATGTTTCATCAAAAACGCCGTTAACCTATATGTTGAACAAAAACACAACTTACCGTCTGCGCCAATTTGGTGTCATACAAAAATTTTCATTTATCTAAGAAGACAGTGTTTTTGCACAAGCTACCGTAACAAACCAAAGCACATATTACAATAACAAAAAAAAAATTTCTATTGACATCAATTGCAATGATGTATATAGTCATAAAGGTCAGTGAATCTGGAACAAACCAAGACTACATCAACATGCCAAAATTACTGCAAACAACCATCGTAAAGAGTATTATTACGTGTTTACTATAGAACCAACACAACAATCAATATCTGGCTATACATGGGCTTAATTACAAAGTACTCCTTGCTATCCAAATCAAATGCCAAAAGAAAATTGTCCACCTACCGATTGCACACATGTTGGTGCATATGTCAAACATACCAAGAAAAACACTTCTTTTGGCCAATATTATTTTAGTACTTAGTCAAACTGCATTAGACATAACATCCATCAAAGACAAATTATTCCATCTACTGACTGCGCCATTTTGATTTTCTTTAACAAACAATATAAAGTAAATATCAACTTAAACAAACTAAGAAAACGTAACATTTCATCTACCAACTGCGTCATTTAGTTTCTGTTTTCAGTTTGTTAGTCATCACAAAAAAAATAGTTTTTTTTTTTAACCTAACCTAACTTAACTTTTTTTCCATAATACTATACAATGCAAAATTGAATAATCGGCAATTTACAGAAATTTGTAGACCGCATGATAAAATCAGCTAGAATTTTTGAGCTCAGAGTAGGTTTTAAAAAAAGTATTATTCCAGGTTAAAACAAACTTTGCAGAGCCCCCAGGCTTATGGGCTCTTTTGTATTACAGACATTTTTCAACAATACAAGCAAAACTATTGTTTTTTTTAGAGTAGGCATTTGTCAAATTGTAATTAGTTATTTTATATTATATGCATCTTAATATTAAAATAAAAACACTGGTATATTTGCAGAATTTTTGAGTTTTATTACTTATAAATTTTATAAATTACAAGAAAGTTAGAGCCAATTGCAGTGCTACAGCAAGTAATAATGAACCAGTTTTGCGTAATTAGTTGGTTTACTTATAGTACCACTCATCTTCACGACAGCGTGACAATGTAGCTGAGCAATACCGCATACATAAAGCATCGCATTTTTTACTATAAGAAAGATTGCAATCATATGTAAAATTTTCTACAGGGTCCAGACATCCGTTACAGTTGCATATCTATATCAAAATTAAAACATTAAATTGGTTAAAAGCAAAATAAAATTTATAAAATATAATACAGTTCAAGAAGGCTAAAGGGGTCAAATAAAGCAAGATGATTAATGCTAAAACCATAATCAAGCCCATATTAACAAACGCCTATTTTTTAATATTTATATTATACAATATATTATTTTTTTATTTTGCAATATGTTTTTATCTACTCACCATACTATTTTTGTCTTTATGGTTGTCATGATTGGCAGAAGCCAATGCAACCACTAATCCAAATAGTACTAACATGCTCAGAACTTTATTCATTATGAAATATAATGATATTGAATCAGAAATGCGTCTACTTATATTATATTATTATCAGTTAACTATAATTTAGTATTAATATATTGAAAAGTTGGTCACGAAATTAATCTTTATCATACAGCAGTAAAATTTTATCACGTATAATCATTTATCATTAATAATAAAAATGTTTTTTTTAATACTAATATCACGAAACTAATATTAAAAATTTAAGCTCTTTTTGTAAACTACTAACAAGTAAAATATACTTATGGAAAAATATAAACCATGACTCTAAATTGCGCTTAGGAATATTTCTCCAATTTGTATAAATATTGCGCTCTTATTACAAGAATCCAAGCTAACACAAAAACTCATTCTATATTGAAATTGTTGCAAATAGATAACACACCATTTTTTATGTCTTGTAGGATTAACTATCTATTTCAGAATACAGAATCAATTTTAATTTAATTGCATTTTGACAAGTGACTTCAATCTATAAATTCCTTTGTCCGTTATTTTGAAAATATGTTCTATTATTGCTTATAAACTGAAAAAATGTATGGCAAGTCTTGTAATATAGACAGCTATTACAGAAAACGTTAAAAAACACAAACTATCTATACATTTACAGCTTTTGTTAAGTATCAACCAATACTCTCAAAACTTTATTATGGTTTCGAAGGTGGTAACGCAATGCCCCCTATTATGAGAATTCTTGGACTGTTTGTGTGTGTAGTACAGTTAAAGTTTGTGCAATAAAAAAAAAGAAACAACGACGTTGGTGGCTCACTGAACTGTATAAAAAATGAACTAGTATAAAGATTTAAACAAATAAACGGCCAATGCAAGAATTTAAAGCAAATGTCCCCTTCTGATTTTAAGAATTTGCTGCAGAAGATTGGACCTAACATTGTCAAAAAGAAATTATAAAATAAAAGTTCAATAAAAAATAATAACAGTATTTATTTATTTTTTATTTTGTAAAACATTATTATCTCAAAATTCACATTTATGGATTTGCGACATTTTTATTTATATATTTATTTTGTTATTCTGACTCACACATTTATTACAAATATTATTTACTTAATTAATCGCCCCAGGTTAGTAGTAACACTTTGATTTCTTACCACGAGAGTTTTATATTCAAGTTTTCAAAACCTGTTCAGGATTTCTAAGCAGTCTATTGGACGCATAATACCAGAAGTCTGCGCAGCACTTGTCAATAAATTACAGGAATATATCAAAATAACAGATTTATCAAGTCACTATTTAATTTTTTTAAAGATAAGTTTTATTATTAGAAATGAAACGTAATTGTAAATGTAATTAAATTAAGTATACCCAGAAAATGTTCGTAAAGCTTAAAGAAATTTAAATTATTATAAATGAAACCAAAATTATACAAAATCTTTCAAACTGTTTACGATTGTTGTAGAAGAAGAAAGTTAAACGGAGCTGGTTGATAACGATAGCTCAGATGGTGAGTGGATGGCATGAAAGGGCACTGCTTGCTATACTTCTGTAAAATATGCTTGCGGATACATGAGTGGCGTAGGTTCAGTTTTTGCTGCCAATGTAGTGGTACACGTAATTTATAGCATGCAAATCAAACTATCCTCTATCAGTTTTTATGAGTATATCAAATACTGCATGTTGAACCGCTTTCTACGTTTCATTGAAGTATTTATTTATTTTTGCAGCAACGTAGGTAAAGAATGAATCAATTTATTAACTCAGGTACCGAGTTTTTTAATTACAAAAACTTCAGCATTGTGCTTTTTGCATAGTTGATAGAAATTTTAACTTTATGTTTGCTAGAGTAAAATCAAGCCATACCATGACAATTTTAGCAAAGGAATTCCTCAAAGAATTTTCGAATTATCGTTTGAGTAGAGGCCGTTGGATAGTTGAAAACGCCTTTCTTATATCAAATATATGTATAACCAAAACTTTACAAAGCATGAAATAACTGAGTTGGTAGTTATAGCAGTCATTTTATTACATACTTATTAAAGGAGACATTCGTCAAACTTGTATACACCTGTTGGCATATTAGACAATAAAGTAAAGTTTTCATCAAAGGTTATGGAGGAATGAAAGAGATACTACGTCTTTGTTGCCACTAACAAATGCCCCCCAAAAATCATCAATAAATTGCCAACACATTATAGATGAAATAGCTAATTAATGCATGAATGAAAGATCTCTAAAATGACAAAATAAATATGCTTGAGAGAATTGCTCACCGTGGCTTTTTCTTGGTCATTCCTTGTCCTCCAGGAGCTTGAATGCTTTGTAATAAAACACCTAGTTCTATAAATTTTTGTTTTTCTTAAAAAAATAATATAAATTGTATATTTTTTTATTTACTTTTTATTTTTTCAATTTTTTATGTCATAATATTTTTTTGTTATTTAAAAGGAAAATATTAGTGGCACGACAAAAAAAGTTGTTTGCACGACTCCATATAAACACAGTAATAGGCTAAACCAAGGGTCTCTAAACTACGGCCCGGATTGATGTAAAACATTTTACAAATCATTTGCTTGAATTCAAATGCAACAAACAATTATTTATTTAATTTAATTTATCTTACAAAATTCTATTATATGTTACAACAATTAATGTGACTTGTAGTTGTGATTTGCCGCTGATAGGTTTGTCGAGTTGGGAATCAAATTTGCTTGTGGAGATTAAAAACAGCGACTTCATATGCTTATTGCTCAATTTGGTCCTGTAACCGTTCTTCGTGTATATCATTTTTGAAAACGTTTTTTTGCACAGATATGTAGTGCATAGTGCACGAGCAAATTTTTGGAGCAAATCTTTGAAAGTTTTTGAACTGTGTGGTAAGGAGATTTTTATAAAAGTCCAACAAAGATGAAGTTGCATATTTTTCTTTAAAAAGATCATGACTGATGAGGATTTTGATATAGCTTGATGTCGTTTGCAATTCTATCAAAATCAGAAAAACAAGATACAAAGTTATGTTTCAAAGCTTCCAAAACTTCAATTGCATAATCCATATAAAATTGTGTCTTGGTTTCTTGACTGAAAGCTTAACAAGTATTAAAATGGGCAAAACATCCCTTTTTCAGTTGACTTGCAAAAACTAGAATTTTTTGTCAAAAAGACTACTTTTTATAACCAACTATCGCAATGTAGCTCAGCCAACGGACAATTCTTGTCTATCAGGAAAATATCTATAACCTCCTGGAACTCAAAAAACCTCGTAAGAACTTTTCCACAGCTAAGCCAACGTACATCAGTGTAAATGGAAGGTCATTTTATTTGATTTTTTCCAGGAACTCGCAAAATTGGATGATTTAGCGCATGAGATCTGATGAAATTCACTGTTGATACGACGGGCTTCAAAACTTATGACATGCACACATTTTCCGCATAATGATTGTTGGTGAATTATGCAATTTAAAATTATTGGTGCTGATCTCCCATCATTATCAGCTTCCGTCAGTTGTGATGCACTTTAAGTTCATCTACCAACAAATGATTTTGCAAAATTGCACTTGAGCAATATCCGTTGATTTGTCTAAAACCACAATTGTCTTAGGATATTTTCTGTAATATCGACTCTTCTCGCTATAGTGTTTGCTAACAAATTAATTGATTTGAATATTTCCGCTGCAATTAAGCAGTCTTTAATTAATTGACCATTGGTAAATGGTTTCCCATATTTGTCCAAAAAATGGGCCACGCGGAAACTTGCTCAAGTTGCCGCTTCTTGCTCGTGATTCACCCTTTTAAACAACATTTGTTGCGATTTCAATCCGCGTTTTAATGCTTCATATTTTTCGGAACGTACGGTTTCCTTATATTTATTATAATTGCTTCCATGTTTAGTGTCATAGTGGCGTTTCATGTTGTATTATTTTAAAACCAATATAACTTTATTGCAAATAACGTATACGACTTTATTATTTGATTCAATTTTAAAGTATTGAACTCCCCATTGCTTCTTAAAAATCATGCACTCAGTGTCTATTTTACGTATTTTTTCCATGTAAAAAAAATTGGCACGTTGTCCCTTCGGGACAAGGAAGTTCGGTTTCAACTGCTTCAACTGCTATGGAAGTTAAATGCAATATGCATCTTAGCATTCCTACACTCAAATCTTGGGGAATCCCAAGACCAATATCAGTGAATCCCCGGAAATGGAGTGCGTTATCGGAGATTTCTTACTGTGTGAACCTATGTATGTATATAATTTTATATTTACATTTAAAGTGCGGCTCGTGAAATTTTGCTGAAGGATCACTGTGGCCCTCGTAAGGAAAAGTTTGGAGACCCCTGGGCTAACGACAGATTTTTTCAAATAATATACGTTGCACTTCAGAATAATACATGGCACGACAAAAAATATATTTCACGACAGAATTATATATTTCACGGCACGAATATGTGTGCATCGGTGAAAATAACCGATTGAATATGCGTGCACTTTCTTCGACTAGCTGCTGTGTATGTTTTTATTATAACCACAAATATTTGTAATTAATAAAGGTAAGTTAGTAACAGTAAAACTTTATAACAATCTATTATTTTTACAAATATTATATTACATTCCAAACTGCATGCAATTCTCTTAAAAAAACTAATTAAATATTGATGTTTAAATTGAAATATCTATCACATGTATTGAAAGTGTGTATTTTTACAACGGTTTTACTTTGAAAAGATGTGTTTATAAGTCTGTGTTGTGCTTTAACAAATACTATAATTTATTTAATTTTTCATACATCGTTTGCAGGTGATTTTGCATAGTTATACAGTTTTAATTCGATGTAATATGAATTAAAATAATTCTAACCTACAAACAGTACCTGTATCAACATATTATCATTTTTCGGAATTAATTATTTACTTTGTCAAAACGGCACGACATAAGGACAGCCGCCGTGGCTCAGAGGTAAAGTTCTTTACTTTGAATTGGTGAGTCCAGGTTCGATTTCACTCACGGACATATATTTTTAAATTGTATAACTAAACATAAACTCGTAACTAACTTTCCTTTCCGAGGCCTTCCGTTGTTTGTGAAAATTTGTTAGCCACCACAACTGGTCCTGTGGTGTGAAATTAAGTGTCCTTGTCTTTTTTTGTCTTTTTTTTTAAATTTCTAGCTATCATAAACGTATGTTTTTTAACTTTTAATTTAAGTAAATTATGAGTCCCATAACTCGTCAAAAACTCAGGTCAATTATGACAGATATTTTAAATAAAACCTTAAACAGTAGTGACATAAATGTGAATGACGCAAGCGACACAAGTAATGAAGAACTTGATTATAACGCTTTATCACTCGACTTAGAAAACACATTTTCTAATATAGACAATGAAAACATCAAACTAAATGCAGAAATTATTAAATTAAAAGAATTAATAATTTCGCTTCAAAATGAAGTTGAAATCAAAAATAAATTAATTAATGACTTAACGCAAAAAGAAAAAAAAAAAAACACACAAGAAATAATCTCAAAAGATGCTTCTATCCAAACTAAAAAAAAAAAAATATAAAGAAAAATGTCAATGTTTTAACCCAAACAGATACTAGAACAAACAATATTGATGTCTTAGTTCAAACAGAAATTAATGATTTTGATAAAAGTATTCTGGTCGCTGCCCCTAATAGAACTATAAAGGATGCGGAAATTAACGTTTCCATTGATCCTTCAACTACCAACGCTAGTAAAATTCAAATAACAAATAAATCAAACATCCTGCTTTTATCCGATGATAATGGTAGAAATGGAACCATACTTTTAAATACTTATTTATCCAAGGACAAATATGCAGTAAGCACCATGATAAAACCAAACGCAACATACGATGAAGTTATTTCCAACAGCGTTAATAGCATTAAACATTTTAATAAAAATGATTATTTAATTATCTTTGCTGGAAAAATAGACGCAACAAAGAAAAGAGAACTGTCACCATTACATATATTGGAAGTATTAAATTCAGCAATCCATACCAATGTTATTATACTGGGATGCCCGTATACAAATACACCAAACGTAAACACATTTATATATAAACCAAATTTTGCAGATTTGCAAGATGCTTCATAACAATAAAAGTATGAAACATGTAACCTATTTAGATACTAACACGATATAAATAAATCATTTTAAAAATAACGTAATCGAATTCAACCCTGCGGCCAAGAGAGTATTATTGTATAAAATAGGCAAAATAATACAAAATAGAAATAGTAGATTTGTTCAAGACATTCAATGCTCTAACAAATGCAGATCTCTACAAAACATGCAAGATATATTTAATATTTCATCAGAAAATCAACATGGTCAAAATTACAGCTCAGAAATAAATACTACTATTAGCCAAATACAATCTGTGAATCAAGTTTTAAAAAACGAAGACTTAACATCGAATCAACTAAACACGTAAAAGTTTCGCATATTAATATCCAATCTGTAAACAATAAATTAGATAGTTTAATAGTGTATTTATCGAAAGAAAATATAGACATTATTTGTATAAGTGAGCATTGGTGCATCGGCGATAATATAATCAATTTAAAAATTCCTGGGTATAAAATAGTAAGCAGCTATAGCAGAACTAAATATATACATGGAGGAGTATGCATTGCATTAAAAGATGAAATATTAGTAAGAAAACCAGATATTATAATTATTTGCGAAGATATCAATTTTGAAGTTTGTAACACCGTATTAAACAGTAACAATTGTAAATATTATATTTTATGTTTTTACAGGTCTGCTAAATCTGATATATTATTTTTTCTTAACAAATTAGTTGATTTATTAAACAAAGTAACTTTACAATACAACAATATAATTCTTTGCGGAGATCTTAATATTGACTTTCTACAACCAAGTAGAAATAGAGAGGTTGTATTTGATGTTCTGAATTCTTTTCAATTACAACTTGCTCATGCTGGCCCTACAAGAATATTTACTAATTGCAACAACCATACCAGTATCACTGGAATAGACTATATGCTAACTAATATTCATTCAACAAATTATAGTTGCCCTGATGTAAATCCAAATTTTGGTGATCATTTGTCAATAGTATTAGATGTTAAAAATATATCATTTCAATGCAAAGAAATAAATAATTATTACTATAGTCGTGTATGTTCTAAATCTAACCTGGAAAATTTTGAGTGCGCAGTATCAAATCAAAATTGGGTAGATATAGGTAACGAAAACAACATAAATAGTAAATTTACAAAACTGTTAAATAACCTTGAAAACTTATTGAATATATATTGTCCTATAAAACTTAGAAAAATTAATTCGAGATTAAAAGGGTGGCTAGATGATGACATAATTAATGATGCCAAACAATTAGAAAATTTACTTTGGCTAGCATTCATTAAAAGACAATGTTTTAATTAAATCATATACATATAAAAAAATGCAACACAATACTAAATTAACAACTGTAAAAAAACAATATTACTCCAATAAAATTAATAAATCGGAAAACAAAACTAAAGATACTTGGAAGCCAGTTAAAGAACTTACTAATCATAAAAATAAATCTGAATCATATAGTATAATGTTAAAAATTAATGATACGCTGATAAACGATGGAAAATTAGTCAGTAATGCATTTTTACATCATTTCTCATCGTTTGCTGAGAAAAAAATTCTTCATGCTTCAATCAACCAATTACATCACATTGCACATTGCCTAGCAGAAATTGTAAAACATTTTTTATGTCACCAATTTTGGAATCTGATGTAAAAGATATCATTTGTAACATGAAAAATAATAGCTCATGTGGGCCAGATAGTTTAAGTATTAATTTAATAAAGCTAGTCTTTCCACATATAATTTCAATTTTAACAGAGCTATACAATGAGTCCGTCGAACAAGGTGATTATGCAAACATTCTTAAGATAGCAGTAATTACTCCTTTACTTAAAAAAGGCGATTCGCAATCACTAGATAATTATAGAGGAATTGCAATTGTTTCTGTAATTTCAAAAATATTTGAAAAAATAATTTGTCAAAGAATGACGCTTTTCTGGAAAAATATAACATTTTACACCACTCTCAACACGGCTATAGGGAAAACAGATCAGTTGAAACCGCGGCAATTGAATTCACTAAATATATATATATATATATATATATATATAAACATTTAGATCAAAATAATTATGTATATTCATTTTTCTTTGATATGACTGCTGCCTTTGATATAGTAAATATTGATTATATAACAGCAAATTTAGAAGCAGTTGGTTTTAGAGGATTATTTTTAAATCTTTTGAGATCTTACTTATCAGATAGAAAAATTAAAGTTAAATGTAATAATTTATATTCAGGTTTGGCAAGAACGCAACATGGTGTTACTCAAGGCTTGTGGTCCATTACTATATTTACTACTTGTTAACGATTTACCTCATTTTTTTGAAAATAATAATATTATTATGTACGCCGATGACATTGTAATATCGACTGGAGGTAAACATCTTGAAGATTTAGAGGTTGAAGCTAACATTTTAATTAACAAACTTGAAAACTGGTGCGAACAAAATCGGCTAATATTAAATAAATCAAAAACTATTTGTATGTGTTTTGGTAATAAACGTGTTATACCAACAAAAATAAATATAAACAACAATGACTATATTTTTTCACAACATAGTAAGTTTTTAGGTCTAATTGTTGATCATGAACTAAACTGGTCATTGCACATTGATGCTGTTTGTTCAAAGTTAAACAAATCTTATTATGCACTATTACAACTAAAGCCTGTCTTAGATGTACATGCTTTAATACAAATTTACTATACTATGGTTTATTCCCACATTCAATTTAATATCATGCTATGGGGAAATTTCTCGGTTGCCCAAAGAATATTTGTATTTTAAAAAAGAATAATAAGATTACTATTTAATTTAGATTTTAATGCTACATGTAGAACAATATTCGGAGAAAAGTTGTTGTTGACAGTGTCTAGTATTTATATATATAAAACACTTTGTTATGTTAAACAGAATATAAATAAATTAGAACATCTTGGCGACCATCATCAGTATAATACTAGACACGGTCAACAACTGTCAGCTGTTAAACATAAAAGTGTGCTTTTTGAAAAAAAGTCCAGATTATGCAGGAATTAAACTATACAATCATTTACCAGAACAAATCAAGAAAAATAATTATAAACTGTTCAAAACTGTAATAAAAAAACACCTTACTGCTAAAGTAATATACACCATCGACGAATACATGGCAATTAATTTTAAAGTATAGTTAAGATTGCAAATATAATTTTAGTGTCTATTAATTTATTGTAACTTTAAACTGTATGTACGTATTTGATTAATGTTTTAATGCAATTGATGTGTATTTTATTTTTATTTGACTAGCACTTACTGTATATTTTTTTGTACTGGATTTTGTGTAAAATAAATTTTATCTTATCTTATCTTAAATAACAAACCGAGTAACAAACATTCTTTTTTTACAATCACTATCATTTTTTATGCGTCTTTTTTTTACTTAAATCAACAGAAGATAATTCGAATTAGTTACAAAACCATGATGTAACTTCAAGAAGTCTTTCACAAGTACATTCCAAATTCTCTGTAACCGCAATTTGAGCTGCTTTGATTTATTTGCAAGTGTGTTAGATTATAGATATAAAATAATATAATATATTTGAGGTTAGGGTATTTTAAGAAAAATTTTATACTTTATTGTGTTGATTTTATTTTTATATATTAAGACCGGTTTCGGCGGTTAGGCCATCATCAGTTTTTTCTTTTTTTTTACAGGTGTTGTTGTGTGTTGCGGGTGGTGTGAATTTGAAAAATTGAAATTCACACCACCCGCAACACACAACAACACCTGTGAAAAGTAAAGAAAAAACTGATGATGGCCTAACCGCCGAAACCGGTCTTAATATATAAAAATAAAATCAGCACAATAAAGTATAAAATTTTTATTAAAATACCCTATCCTCAATTATTTTAAACTGTGCAATAATCAGAAACAAATACTACTAATATAATATATATTTACATTAAAAGTGACGTGGTAGTATTATTAACAAATGTATGAGCAACACACAAAATTATAAAAATTACAATAGTAGGAATTTGAGGTTTGCAAACTGCTTATTAATAAATTCTAATAATTAATTTGATTACGAACTATATATTGTGTTAAAATATTGATTTTTTGTTATATTTTACATAGTAATTTTACGACATTTTTATAATTAATATTGGACCATTTATTCTCATTTTTTACACTTATTAACTGATTTTTACAAGTAAAAGTAAAAAAAAAAAAACAGTTTTTGTCTGTGTATGTTAACATGTAAATGTTAATAATTGTAAGAAAATTTAAATAATAGGGCAGAAAGACCTCGGTAATCATTTGTCTGTATAATATGAAATAAATATATTTACTACTAGTACTTAAAACATTGTTTAAATAAACTTTATAAAAAAAAGAAGAAAAAAAATGCATAAAGTGTGAAGTATGATAATGACAAATGTAGCATGATATTGTTAGTCAGTCGTCATCAATGCAAGAGAACTTGTTGGTACAAAAACACGGCCGGTTTTCTATATCTTACAGGAATCAAATTTTGGTAATGGTTTAGGAGGATGCTGTTTCAGCTATAAATAGATTATTGAGAGTAAGATTTGATGGAAGTATTTGGATGTCAATACTGAATGTAATTGCCATATGGTCCGAAAAGAGATCAGGGATAACATTAACGGAGTTGTTGAATGGTTTTACACTGGACGAACAAAGGAGAATATCAGGTGTTGAGCTCTGATTATCGTTCATAATAAACGATGGTGGATTGTTTATTCTAAAAAATCCGAATTTGATAAGAATTGTTGAAGGTGGCGGAATTTTCTTGGGTTTAGGTTGAAGTTACCCACAATAATAGAATGAGGATATAAGGAAGCTTTAAATTCTTTGATAATGGAAGTTGGATGGATGTATACAAGGAATATGTGAAGTCTTTCCTGAAATAAAGGAATTGAAAAGTGGATACAGTCATTTAGCAGATTATTGATTCTTGGAGGGTTTTCTTTTCTCATTCCAATAGATGGCTGTGCCATAGACAGAGAGCCACCTTAATAGTTTTGATTAACTATTTGCAGGGTTTTGGATAATTGACCAATTTTGGAATAGAATGAGATTTAGGGATTTTGTTTCAAAAAACATAGCACAAAAAATGTTATTACTAAGTAGAAATTTTTTTTATAATATAGCATATTTTTGATCCAAACTATTAATGTTGAAACAGAAAAAATTTTGGGTTTCGGTGATGGTGACTTGACTTAAAATAATAGATTTTGATAACTCCTATTAACTAGCACAAAATAGTTACACATAGTTTCAAATAGTTTGTTCAATAATATATTAAAAAATAGTTCTACCATTAAAACAAAATTTACTAAATAATAAGTAGTAAATTATAAAATGTTATTTGCAACTATTTCATTTTACAATTTTTGCAATTTCAAATAAAATGTACCAAACGTAATATGTACCTGCATTTCAAGTATAATTTTGTCACTTTAATATTTATAATTTTTTTCTAAATAAAAAAAAAATGAGCAGAAAAGTTACAAACTATGTATTAAATTTTGTTATTTTAGCCGTCACAAGGAAAAAGAATATGACCGAACCTCCAAAATCAAAATTAATATTTTATTTAAAACAGCAAAAATACAAAAAAATATGGAACTACAACTATCTCTGGAATATAAATAACTAAATGGTGTAAAGCAAAATAAGCATTCCAGATTCTATCCGTTTGTACTTAAACATCATATTTGTTGTGAAAAAATTTAAAAAGAATTAACATCAGTTTAAATTGATGCTACTACGTATAAAATAATTTGGCAAGGTTATCCTGTAATGATTGCAGGAACCAGTGCAAAAGATCAAGTAAGTAAGTAAAACTGTATGCTACTTTTATTTTAATTGTTCAAAGAATCAATTTTTTTTTCTTAAATTTTGAAAATTTTGCAGAACTTAAAAAAAATTCTTAAAAAAATTACAGATATTTTTTTTTTAAATATGGATAAAAACGTGCTACACTTGACTCAGACATAGCCATATATGTATATAAATAACAACAATTAATCTTAGACCATATTATACTATTAGTTTGGTGGATAATTAAACGGAATATAATTTCAGCAACTTTAAAACATCACTCAATTGTGACTTTTGACTTTCTAATATCAAATAAATGATAGACGCTTTTAAAATTAAATAATCAGTTTACAAAAAAAGTATATTACGACACTGGTACAGGTCTAGCAACGTAAAGCACTACTATATTATCAACAAAAATTAAATAAAAATAAAACATATTAGTTTAATTTTAAGAAAACATTTGATTTAGTGAGAAATTATTGTGCAAAGATGAAGATAGAAATATAAAAAAAAAATGTTTTAGTTTAAACTATTCTTTTAGTTATTAATTTGCTGTCGTTCAAACATCCTATTATGTTGCGCATTTGTTTTATTTTGTCGTGTTAAAGTTCTCAAAACTTTTTTAGCTGTTGATATGTTCTATTTAACCGTTTATATATTTGCTTTCATATTCTTGCCGTGCATTCTCTAAATGTGGTCAAATATATTTTACTGTCGTTTAATATACTTTTTTTCCGTGTGAAATATTGTTTTGTAGTGTAACATATTTTTTTATTGTGCAAAACTTTTTAGGGATACCCGAATAACTTGTTTTTGAATAGAGTTTAAAAGAGATAGTGTAGTTTTTGATGGCCTTTCTCATACTTGAAAACAATATTCAATACAAGGATGAATATAAGTTTTATATATTATATGCAATAGTTGAACAGAATAAAAAAAACTTTTGACATCTGTTAAGAAATCATAGTTTTCTGGATACTTTCGATGCTATGTCAACAACATGGTCGTTCCAAAAAAAAAGAAGATTTAGATATATATTCGTTAAAATTGACTATGTTGAGAATGTCCCATTTAGATATTGTTTTGAAGTTTTTGTTTATAGATGCAAATTCTAATCTAGAATTTTCAAGACGCTCTGCTATATTTGTTAATATAGTCTTTGGAAAGTATGAATGTAAATCAAAAATAAACTTGGTGAAAGAGCAGAACTTTGAAGAACACCAGCATTTATGATTTTGGAGTCGGAGTTAAAACTATTCTAACTATAATTTTTTTAATGTCAAGATTAAAATTATTTACAAATTTATAATCAAAACTTATACAATAAAGCTTGTTAATAAGATTAGGATGCCATACTCTTTTGAAAATGTCTAGAGCTAATGCAAGATTTTTTCCATATTTGTCTAAAACTAGAATTTCATTTGTAACTAACATAAGTCAGAAGATCTGTTCTCAAACGTTTTAATCAAAATCCATATTGTGTATTTGAGATAAAAATATTTTGTTGTTAGAACTGAAAATTAATATATATTTTTTAAAACTTTTAGGTTTTGCATTTTGCAAATCTTCTACTAATGAGGCAATCAACTAAATAAACACAATAATAGAGCATATAATTTATTTATTAGAAACTATTTTATCAGATTTCTATTGCATTGATGGAGCTGGTTTGCCTAAATTGCAGATAGGCGAAGCAAAAGAACAAAAGATTTTGCAGCTTGTATCCAAAAAAACACTCGGTTTGCCAAAGATATCTGCAAATGGACATCCTTCACAGTTACAAATCTAAATTTAAAAAGAAACAATTATCAATAAACTAATTTTCTAAATCTAATTAAAAAACACTCACCGCTGTCACATTTGTTAGCAACATAGAAAATAGGAGAGTTGCTACAACAATATTATTTAATTGGCTCATGTTGATGAATAGTTATATAATTGACAAAGTCTAATTTTAACCATTTATATAGTTCTCAAAACATATAAGTAAATAAATGATAAGCAATTGTCACGATATTCATGCAGCTTGAAATAACAGTAAAATTAAAAACAACTTAATAAAATGTATTACAATAAACATTTTTATTATTGTAATATTAATTTTAATTGTTCTAGCAGCATTGATATTAATTTGTTTTTAAAATTAATGGTTAATTTTTGTAGACCGTAACTATATCTGCAAACTCAATAGTTTGAATTAATCAAACAGGAATTGGGGATGTAAAAGATTCTAATGTAACAAAGAGCAAATCGTAGGGATTCAATTTATATAATATAGAAGACGTGTGTTTAATATGGATTAAGTCTAAAATTATCTAAATATATACTGGTTTTTGATATGAATAAACTGTATTTTGTATTAGTTATAAGTAGAGTGCGGATTTATGGCATGTACTTATGTGTTAATATTAAATGCGGAACAAAATCCATTGGGATATATACTTTTCATAAAAAATATAACAGTTAGAGACAAGTCTTATTTTGCTTTATTTTGACATACATACATAAATGTTTTTTGCTTCTTTTTTTCGTGTGCTGTGGGCTGTTTTTAATTTTTCTAAATTGATTTAATTATGTATTTCTTTCTTATTTATTGTTTTGCACCATGTTTTGTTTTTGATGTTTGTGTAAAAAGAACATAATTTAATTACATTTGAATTAACGCGCTCATTCAGTAATATCGATTTAACCCGACGTAGTCTTCAAAAACATAATTGGAGTTATTATTGAAAATTTGGTAGAGTATAAGTTACCTACCTCAGTAGATGTTGAGAGAAGCGTGTCCTCTATTTATAAAAACATTTTGGCAGATCAAACACCAAAACTTTATAATTACAAGTTTGGAAAAATATATTATCGTTAATTGCTTCAGCAACTTAGGAGTAGAATAAAATATTTATTAGTATGTTATGTAATATATAATATAATGTTTAGTTTAATTAAAACTTGCAATGTTGTTTAATTTATAGTATAACTTATTAAACAAACTTTTTTTCTGCTTTTTGGCATTTTTGCAATTTTTTTAACATTTTTAATGCTTATTTCATAAAAATAAATGCCTTTTTATCTGCATTCTAGTTATAAGATGGTTAATTTTTTATTTATATATTACTTTATATTTTGTTTGGATTCATATAATACAAGATAATTGTTTTCCTTTGTTATTATTTTTTGCCAAGTTTTTCTGAGAGGTAATTATTGAGTGTTGGCTCCATTGGTATTACTGGCTGCTGATACTTGTCTGGCAGGAGTTGTCTTTTAATTTTCTTTCAAAATGTAACACTATAATCCAACCAGAATTTTTGATGTACCTTGAGTATTGTAATAACCAAATCATCGCTATATTTATATTATATTATATTATTTTTAATCAAATGATTTTTTTTTTTGGTGTAGTAATTGTTCTTTGTCTTCCTCTTATATTTCATCTATAAAAAATTGGGTAATACTTTTTCTATTTTTAATACAAACATTTTGTTCTTGACTTTTACTTTCCCGTTTTGCAACGTAGCTCTCAAAATCCTTGTTGTCTGTGAAATCGTACCAGTTATCTTATGAAGCTTGCTTCAATAGTGTCAATGGATAATATTTTTTTAATTTTCTTGGTAACTTAATTTTTTAGCTCCAAATAGTGCTCTTAGTATAGTAGAAGTATTTTTAGTAATGTAAAAAAAACGAAATGTAAAATAGAGATTGTTTACAAAAAATATATTAAACACATGGTTTTAAAGATGAAATTTATCATTATCAATAATTTGCTTGTTAAACCAACAAAAATTATGTTGTTCAGAAAAGGGGGTAGAAGAAAAACAGTAAAAAACTAGAAATGGAATAGGCAAGGTATTGCAAAAGTAAATTTTTTTAAATTTTTAAGAATATGTATGAAAAAAAAAATAAAGTATAGAGAATAAGTGAATGAAAATTATTTATTTTTTTTATTATTATTGCATGAGAATAAAAAGGATTATGTTTGATAGTTTAGTTAAAAGTATGATATTATGTAGGTCAGAAATATTAAGATGGAAAGAACAAGAAAAACTAGAAGCAATACATGTAAAATATTGGAGATGTGTGCTGGGTTTAAATAGAAAAACACCAGAATATATCGTGCAGGAGGAAATCAAAAAAGTTTTTTTTTTTTTTTGAATCGTTGTCCGTTTTTGAATTCTTTGAAAATCCCTCCTAATCTGTGGGAGCGGATTCTCTGTGGATTCTAGGTAGAGCAACCTAAACTATGAATCAAATGACAAAATCAGCAATAAATTGGACAATGAAAATAAAACTCGACGCAACAAAGAAAAGGAGCAATACCGCTTTATAAAAACAAACCCGGAAAAACTTTCAAAAATAAGCCAGGCGGATAACGTCCAAAAAACAGCAGAGACAAAAGCTGTTACGGTGGTACTTTAGCAAGGCACAATATAAAACCTAAACAAGGCAGAAGAAATAGAACGCTTGCTAAACACATCGAGTAAGAAAAGTAAAAAGAGAATCAGAGAAGAGGACGTCCAGGTAACTCAAAAAACGCAAAAAACCTTAAAAATACAATAGCCTAAAAAAGTAAAAAAAAAGCACAAATACAAAAAAGTGAAAAAGCTAAAGCTGTTTGGAGCTCGACTGCAGAAAAAGACAAAAAAATTACTATTCTGAAAAGCAAAATTAGTGGCCTCAAAAAAGCAGTAAGAAGTGCGGAACAAACGCAAGCTATATACAACAAAAAAACGGCCAAAAAGACAATAATTTAACAAAACTAATCAAGAAAGCAGATTGTTTTGAGAAGTTTTTGGATTTTAATGCCATTTTAATGGCCAAAAAAACTATTTAAAATAACCGAAATAAAAACCATTTAAACATACAAAATAAACCAAGACTCTGATCTATTAGTATGAGTAAACAAAGAAAATAAAAATATGAATAATGAAAAGAAAATATTACTCTTTGCCAAGTTTTGTGTGATGAATAGCGGTTGAGCAATAAATTGCTTTTAGATCAGATTACCTATCTTGAAGAGAAGATTGCCAAAAAAGATAAAACTATTCTTCAGTACAAAGCTCGTAGTGATAAACTAACTGCTCCTACTACTGCACTGCTCACTAATAAAATGGTGCAATTGATTCAGCTTGCAGTTTTTCCTTCTTTAGCAAGCTTTGTTGTTAAAGAAAAAACTAAGAAAAAAAACTCAGCCAAAAAGTCAAACTATCTTTGGTTGTGGCCCAACTACAGACAAACTGCAGGTCCTTCGCACATGTTTCTAAACTTAGACGAGGAACTCTAAAAAAACTGATATAGTCATATTAAATCCAAGTTTCCCACGATATCAGTCAAAGTTGATGATTTACACGTAAAATCTAAAAGTTACGGAAACTTTAAAGTTTCTATTCTAGCTAATCATGCTCAATTCATTCTTTGTAAAGATGTTTGGCTTGCAAATATAGCGGTCAAAAAATTTGTTAATTTTGGGCGAGCTAATTATGTTCCTGCTTTATCTTTGGTAGATTTTTGAAATCTATATCCAGCCAACAATCTAAACCCGTCACCAGGAACTTCAGCGGAATCTCCATCTATTACCAAAACGCAGTTTACTTACCATACGATTATAATCTACCCGCAGCGACATGGGTAAACGATGAGTTAGACATAACTGTTATTTATAATGATAGTTATTCTGTTCATTTTTTTGCCAACTGTTATGGATTCTTAAAATGCGCTCAATGAATTTTTATACCTAATCATGGTGGTGTGTTCTTAGATTTATGCTTTTCCAATATTTGTGATTAATGCTGTGGATGTTTTGTTAAAATTTAGCCAACATCATAATGCTTATATGATAGATGTAAAGTGTAATTATGTTTTTAATGATTTTAAATTTGCCGACTTTAACGCAATCAATAATTTTTTTCTGAATGTTTATTGGTTAGCCCGTTTTTATAATTGTGATGTTGATAATGTGAATTATTGCATTTTCAATTAGTCTGTTGGATATACTTAAAGGGATTGAGAACCTTAAATGTAACTTTAGCACTAGACCGGACGGTGTTTCATCTATGCTGTAAAAACAATGTATATATTTAATTTGTACGCCATTGCATTTACTTTTTGAGGCTTCTCTTAATGAAGTTAAATTTCCTCAAATTTGGAAAGAAAACTACATTATGTCTTTGCATAAATCTAGAGCTAAAGATGATATTACTAATTATAGAGGTGTATGCATCCAGTCTGATATGCCTAGATTTTTTTATCAAATTGTAATTGGTCAAATACAATGGATTAGCAAAAGCATTTTAGTGGAACAGCAATATGGGTTTTGTGAAGGTCGTTTTACTCTTACAAATCTTTTTTGTTACAAAAATGATCTTTTAAATGTCTTTCAATGAAGAGTTCAAGTTTATTCTATTTACACAGATTTTTTTGATCGCTTTAATCATAGAGTTTTGATTGCTAAGCTTTGGGCTTTGGGTTTTCATGAATCTGTTGTAGTGTGGTTGTTGACCTTTCTGGAAAATCGTTCTCAGTATGTAAAAACTAATAACTTTTTATCAAAACCAATTGTTGTTCCACATGTAGTTCCTCAAACATCTCATTGTAGACCAATTCTGTTTGTACTGTTTATTAGTTATCTTGTTTATTCTATTAATTTTTTGTCTTATCTTTTATTTGCTGACGATCTTAAAATTTATAGAAGAACATCTTCTACTGATGGTTGCATTAGTTTGCAGAACGATTTTAATTCTGTTCATTTATGTTGTCTTATTAATAACTTGTTGTTTAACGCAAATAAATGTTTTTCAATAAGCTTCAATAGAACTTTAAGTAAAATATCGTATGACTATACTATCAATAATAATGTTTAATAATAATAATAATATTTATTTATTATACTAGGCATAGCCTAATACAACAATATTAATAAGTAGATACATTATTATAATCTATTAATACTTTATGGTACAAAGAAAGGGTACTGTATTTTGTTTTTGTAGTTTAAATATTAAATTTATTGGCTATCCGTGTGTTGTAGTTATGGATTTCATGATTGAATATAAATTTATTTATAAGATTTTAAAAACAAATGTCATAGTTAAAAATGACAGTCTTTCATACACCGATAACCATTGCAGTGTGTCTAACATAGAAGCATATATTCGCATAACTCTATTTTGCAAAATTTGCAGTTTGTTAATATTGTACTGCGGCAGTAAGTATAATATTGAACTGCAATAATCAAAATGAGGCTGAATAATAGACCGATAAACCGTAATTTTTGAATGCATTGATAAGTTTCCCGATATTCGTGAAAAAAAAAAATTTTGTAAAATTTTATTTTGAATGTAATTAAAATGTTTTTGAAAGTTTAAACAGTTGTCAATTATAAACCCTAGATATTTTAAATTGTCTTTTATTTCTAGTCTTTCATGATCTATGTAAATATTTATGTTTTCAGTATTTAATTTAGAAACTTTGTACCTTGATGACATAATTATAGCTTTACTTTTAGTATTTAATTTAAGCTTGTTTGCACTGAAATATTTTTCAAGTTGTTCTAACTGCAAATTTATTTTTAGGATTGCTTCATTAATATTGCTTAAACATACCGAAATAAGGGTATCAGCAAATAGTTTTAAGAAGGTATACTCCTTATTGATATAATATTCAATGTCGTTTATGTAAATTAGAAACAATAAAGTTCCTAGACAACTACCCTGTGGTACCCCTATTTCCATATTGCACTCCTCTGACAAACAATTAGAAACTTTAGTTTTTTGTTATCTATCAGTTAAATAATTAATAAACCATTCTAAAACAGTTCCACCTATACCATAATATTCCAGTTTTTTAATTAACAACTTTATGTCTATGGTTTCAAAAGCTCTTTTTAAATCTAAAAATATGGCAACAATATATTTTCCTTCTGCTATATCTTCTTTCTAGTTAGATATAGTTAACTGCAGCGATGATTCACATAAATGAGATTTTCTAAATCCGGACTGATTTTTTATAAATAGTTTATTTTTGTTAAAATAATCATACAACTGTGCGTAAACTGCTTTATCAATCATTTTTTCAAGTTCAGGGATCATATTTATTGGTCTATAATTCTCCGCCAAAACTATTTCATTGTTTTTTAGAATAAGGCAGACAACACTTGTTTTTAAACATGAAGAAATCTTTCCTTTATCCAAAGAGATGTTTAATAGATGAAGTAACACATGACTTATGACATTAAATACACTTTTTAGTATTCTGTTGTTAACAACATCATGATTACATACTTTATTGTGAAAATTAGAAATTATTTTTCGCAAATCAATAAAAGATACCAGTTCAAAGTTGTCAAATTTACTGCTAATTTGCCTATATTCGGTGCACGACCATTCGTTGTCTGCATCAATAGTTGCACTAATTGCAATTATGCTATTTTTAAAATAATAATTAAATTGACATGCTTTTTCTTCATCTGACCTTGCCATTAGACGTCTATCATTATTAGGAAAAGAAATAAAATGAGTTAGATTACTATTAGTCGGACCTATAAGTTTTGGAACATGTTACACAAATAAAAGATTTGACCATAGTTTTTGACTAAAAACTAACTTTTGTTAAGCATATTAACTATATGTGCAACCGTGCTATGAAAATGTTAGAGTTTGTGTACTGATTGTCAACTCAACTATTACCAAGTACACTCAAACTACTTTATTGCACCTTGGTACGTTCTCAGTTAGAGTACGCTCCGTCAGTTTGGTGCACATTCTACAGCATTCATATATGCAATATAAAACGCATTCAAAACAATTTTTTTTGTTTATTATCGTAAAAATTAGGCATTTTATCAGAAAATTACAATTTTAACTTTATTGCATTGCAATATAATCTTCTACCGCTAAAAATTTGATTTATCATTTTTACGTGAACTAATGGTGTCTGAGATTGATTGCCAAAAGTTACTAGTAACTCTTCCATTTTAAGTACCCAACAATAATCGCCGAACTAGACAGTCTCTATTATTTAAACAATCTATACATTTTAGCAATTATGGATTTAATAATCGAATTGGTAGAATGTTGATAATAATATTGATTTATTTTGTGTTTCAAAATGTAGTTTTATGAGTCAATTAAAATGTGTTGATGAATAATTTTATATTTTGTTTTATATATGTTTATACATTTTTTTTCATGATTTTATTATTTAATATTTGTTTCTATTTTTGTGTGTAATTGTTATATTGTTTGTAATTCATTATTATTTATATACATAATGATGTAGATGTAAACGGTTTTTTATATACCTTAAATAAAGTTTTTAGTTAGTTTTTAGAGAAGATTAATAATTAAATACTCGGAAATAAAAGACTTAGAAGAAGAATTAATTAAAAAGAGAATCATATTTTTTATCAAATCAAAGATATACAAAAGATCAAAAAGTAAGAAAAGAATTTACATCTCATCTAACGTACCAGAAACAGAGACGTTCTGAAAAATGATCGAATACTTAAACAGTAACTGTTATGTACAGAGGCAGGAACAGAAACAAACAAATGGAAGAAACAGAAACACGAACAACTAAATAAAAAAAAACAAAACAAAAAAAAAATACTTTAAAGATTAATCTTGTTCGTATGTGGAACTACTTGAATGCATCATCATTAAAAAAACTACATATAAAAAGAAATCATTGCTGAACCATATCCCAAAATATCAAAAAAAAAAACTGGATAATAGATGTTAACTGTGACGTCACAATCAAAATTTTCAACTTTTTCAGGACTCCGAAGCACATCAGTTATTGAGCATATGTTCATAACCAAAAAGATAGTCAACCAAATTAAATATTGGGAAAAAGAGTGAAGGAAAATCTTAGTAAACATAAGAATATATACTATCAGGTAATATGCAATCTAGCAAATAAGCAAAACCTAACAGAAGAGGAATGTAGCAAATGGGTGTTCAACAAAAAAAAAACAAAAATATTTCATGAAAACTTTACTAGGAAATGCGGAAACATGCTGGAAAAGCAAAAAAAAAAACAAAAATTATAGTAGGACCCATTTGTCTACTTGATTTCATGGAAAAAATCTTTGAAAGTATATTTGTGGACATGATATACCAAACTCTTAAAGATAAATAAAGTCTGTCAAAAAAAACAGTTTAGTTTCAAGAAAGGCCACTTAACTTTGAATGCGTTAGAAGCAGTGTTCTAAGAACAACAGAAGAAGCATATAAAAACCGGGTATTTATTCTTCTAATAACTCTTGACATAAAAAATGCGTTCAACGTTAAGATAGGATCAGATCTTTAAAGCGCTAGAAGAAAAAAGAGTTTACAAATATTTTTTACTGCACTATAATAAATGAGAAAAAGTTCTAAATGTACGGGCTCCGTACTCGGCACAGTGCTTTAGAACGTTTTCTACGACCAAGTACTGCAAATAAAAATGCCACAAGACACAAAAATCATTGGGTACGCAGATGATACTGCTGTTTTAACAACATAAAAAGGTAGAAATACTAAGCCTTGTCAGTATCTGTAGCGCAATAGTATTATATTTGTGTTTTCAGGTAAATATTCAAAAGTAAGCTGTGCGGTAGTAGTATAAACGTCGGCCCTTGTAACTAAAAAAAAACAAAAGTTAGATTAAGATATCTAGGTATAGATATAGATAGGCAAGAACACCAATACATACTAGCGAGCATGTAGCCAGATTCGCAACAGAAACAGAAAAAAAAAAACATTACTAAAGAAAATACTGTAAAGAGCTAAAACAGTCAACGACAATTCTCTATGGCATCCAAATTTGGAACAAAAAAAATGAGGAAAATCTTTAAAAACTTAAAGAATACCATTGTTGTAGGTCTGACAGACGTCTACTGAAATAACCCTGTTTTAACAGTAAAATTAACATTCCCTTGCTTTTTTTCCTTCGGTTTCTTTAAAACAAACTCTTTATTTATTGTTGTTTTAAGTTATGTTAGGTTAGGTTAGATTAGATCAGGTTAAGTTTCTATATTTCCTAGATTGGAGTAGAGGTAGGTAAACCACAACCAAGCGCGCCCCCAGAGACATATAGGGAATTGCACACGTGTACCAACCCTGTTTTAACGGTGAAACAACCATCACTTTTTTTTTTTTATTTTTTTTTTTAACATCTGACACACAAATCCTTGCTTAACAAAAAAATTCTAAAAAACAAACCTGCCAGCAAAACCGTCACTGGTATACAAAAAAACAAGGATGTTATGACCACAGACAAAGATTTATCAGTTTTTGAGGAATAAAAAAATAATACAAACAGGCAAAAACAACATCACCACAAAAAAGAATCCGTTTTCTTTGTAAACAGAGACTATTATAATTAGAAAAATGGCGGTCAATCAACAAAAATCAAGTTGCGCAAAGAAGATGCCAAAAAACTGTTAAACATGGGGATGATAAGAGTGAAGTACACAAACTGCTCTACAAAAAAATAATGTTAACATGATCAAGTGCTACAAATGCTTGTTTTATGATCACAAAGTAGCGGTATGCAAAAGCACAGACTAGAACAAGTTATGATACAACTGTGGAGATGAAACACACACAGCTAAGGAATGCCCGAACAAAAAAAAATGCTTGAAGAAACTGGAAACAAAGTTGACACAAGTAGATGCAAAGATTTCCGAGCTGCACTCAAATCAGGCAAAACCATACTAAGGGGTAAACCCAGAATAAATAACTGCACTCTTGATAATATACAATACACCAAAAACACCAACAAACTTTTGCATTAAGATAAAATATCACAAAGTAAAATAAAAAACAATTGAGCAGCTATAAGACTCCTCCATAAAACGGCAATAGATTGTAGAGTAGACATTTATCTAATATGAAACTAAACAAAAAATGGTTTCTAGTGGACAATAACAAGAACGCCATAAAATCATAAAGAAACAATTAGTAACAAAGAAACGACAAATAAATAAAAAACTTGCTAGATAAAAGAGCAGTAGGCGACCCAGTAGTCAGGAAAATAATTGATAGAGTGTGCCCCCGGGGTAAGATACTATCACCACTACTATTCTGGTGTTCCGGTGACATGCCTTACCATTCAGTGGTAGTGGCACGGGCAACAGTATACTGGCCTACAAAGCAAAAATCGTTAATATTATTAGGAATACTGGCTTGATTGAGATAGTGTAAGCTTTGTTCGACACAATAAGACTGAGCTATAGTTGCATTTGTGGTATATTAGAAAATATGTGCCAACATTGCACTCTTATTGTTAGCAGAAAAAACTGCATGGGGCGGGTACAATCAGGTTAGTACTCTGATATTTTCCATTGGTTGAGCACTACGCAAAATATATGTGCAATAGCGTCGGGTGACCAAAGCAATAGTTGGCAGCTGAGATGAAAAAAACATTGTTCATCTGTAGACAACTCAACATTGGTTTTAGACATAAGTGACAAAATTAAATTGGCAAAACAAAGCTTAGCTACATCCACTAACCTTCAAACCAAACATTGACTTAGTTTGTAGATTAAAAGTTAATTTTTCTAATATTTGTGGTTTAAAAAAGAATTTAAATTCTGTTCGTTAGCATCTTAAACATAGAAAACTTCAAATCCTCTTTTTGACTGAAACCAAAGTAAACAATAAATATCCAGATTGTTTTAATCTAGTAGATTTAGATTATCACCTTCAACTTGTAACGAACCCCGTGATTATTTATTAAAATAATGCCCAAACCGTTCGTCTGTTTATGTCGGATAGTATCACGAACGCGCGCTTGTTATGCAGCGTTATTCATAGACATTCTTGTCGAACGCACGCATAACAAACCGCGTGAAGTATAACCCGTATGCTAGGCAACCTTGGTTGCAACTAGCTGTATTCGGGGTGGCCTACCTTGCTGCCATTAATTAAACATCGTAATTAGCCGGCTACCGACACTTTTCATGTCCGCGACATGATGTTTAATTGATGACGCAACAAACCTGCGTGTTTGTCGGCTTGCCACTCCGTTGTTTGAAGATGCACGCGGATCTAACCTATCAAACCACGTGCAATCCCATGTAATCAATAAGGCCCATAGGCGTCCCATATGGGGTTTGCCATGGGTGAGACAAACCTCCGCCGGAAGTAAGAAGTAACCAGGAGCTTCTGTGTGCAGTAATTAGTGATTTGCCATTAATAGGTAAATCACTAGTTACTGTATGCAACCGTCCGAACCCGGCGGACGTTTGTTTCTTTTGTAAATATATTAGTAATTAAGGGGAATGGGATTTTAAGATTTTGTAGGATTGTTTATGTATTGTCAGGGTCGTTTTGTTTAATTTAGTTTTAATTATTAGTTTGGGGTGTATAGGCCACCCCCTATGCACCCCCCATTTATGTTGGCAACCCTGTTCCCGCTCTTTCCCTTTCCACCAGATTTTTCCAAGTTTATCCCCTCTCTTTTCTTTCCCTTTAAATACCGCCGTCCAGTCCTCATCAATTCAGTTGAGTCCAGTCCGAGTTGAGTTGAGTCCAGTCCGAGATGAGTTGAGTCCAGTGGTCCAGTCCGGAAGTCACCACCAGGAAGTAAAGTCCGAATTGAGTCCAGTTAACTCCAGTCCGAAATCCGATAAGTGAAGAAGAGTACCAGACCAGATCCAAATACCCCGATAACCGTAAGTCGAGCCGACAATCTCCCAAGCCCCATTAAAATTCCTTTTTTTTTCCTTTCTCCTTAAAAACCCAGAGTGTGCGGTAGCCGGAAGGCAAGCCACCTCCAGATTCCCGATCCAGTCTCAAGTTCCTACCAACGTTCCCCAATCCATCTTCCTTTTGATGTTTAATAGTTATTTTTTTTTATTATCTTTCTTTCTCTTTTTTCTACGAAAATAAATGTTTTTTTTGATTACCCGCTTATTATTTAATTTGTGTCCACACTCCGGTGTGGTGGCGCCCGAGCACCTTCAGTCTCCGGCCAATTAAGTGAGGGGACCCTGTCGATCACGACTATACCCCGCACAGATACCCCCGCACAGGTGACGCCTCACGTCTCAAAGAGAAAAGACAAAATTTTGTGACGTCTTTTCTCTTTAAAGGATGTATTAAGTTTAAAGCATCATATAAGATTGAAGTTTTCTGCAGTTGCAGAAAACTACGTAAAAGTCTTAATTTTAAACAAAATCACGCTAATTTTTGCAAATTTGCATGTAGTTAAAAAACATAAATGTTGTTTTTTACTTACTAACTTAGTGCATTTGATTCAATATTACAAAACAATAATTATTTGGTTTCTATAAAAATATTCAATGATTTAGTAAACAATTTTTTTTTTGATAAATTTGATTTTATATAAATAACCACAAAAACGCGTTACTGGGTCATTAAAAATTTTAGTCAGCTCCGATTGTCGTACCAAACTTCAGAACGTATCGCTTTGGCAATCCAATTTTAATAGTTTTAATTTATATTTGCCATACAAGTGCTAGTAAAGAACACGATAATTTGACATCTACAGTAAAATTTGTTGATGCAAATTTTTCTTGGCTCTGGTTTGATTGCAGTAAACTTCAAATCGTACTAGTCTTGGTGCAGTGCAATGTTACAAACCTTTACAGAGGGACAGAAAAAAAGTGAAACTTTTTTAATTTGTCAAAAAAAATTCAAATAGGTTCTAGTATTAATAATTGCAAACTATCTTAAACAACTCAATAACTGTAAATAAAAAACAATTTACATGCTATTTTTTTATTTGAATCTTACCACGCTTGTTTTCCTAATTTTCACAAATTTTATAGAATTAATTTTATTTTACTTATTGTTAATATTAGTTATACAAAAATTAAAATTAATTTTACCTAATTGATGATAGTTTAACAATTCTATTATAACAACAATTAATCCCAAAATAAACCCAACCAATAGAAAAATAAATGCCCCTAACAGATCACCAAGTGTTAACTTAATGGGATCTTGTTTCATCTTCTCAAACTTTAAATTATGGTTATAAATATCCCATTTTGATATTAAACCACTTTGTCGTAATCTTAAAAATATTTCATACATCCTTGGTAATATAGGTAAACCTTTACGAACATGAGTTAATTGCAAAAATAGCCATCGTTTATCCATTTCAATCAATTTAGGAGGTTCATTCATATATTTACTTAACTCATAATTCATAGACCTGGTGCTACGAATTAAAGCAAAATCCTTTTTTTTAATTGATCTTAAGAAACAATCCGGTCCAAACGAGCACATTATATAATTAGCAATAACTGTATTAGTCAGCGCAGTATTTTGCATTTTAATAGCAGCTTTGGCCGCACCACTTCCTCCATATTGTAAATTAGAATCTACTAATTCTTCCAATGTTTTAATTTGATAATCATAAATAGGTTTGCTTAGTGCTGAAACAATTGCACCTTGATATGTATTAGAAATA
The DNA here is from genome assembly GCA_963932245.1 of Tachinus rufipes. NCBI lineage: Eukaryota > Metazoa > Arthropoda > Insecta > Coleoptera > Staphylinidae > Tachinus > Tachinus rufipes. The sequence goes on along the minus strand of OZ010746.1, from coordinate 34,274,979 downwards.
ATCAAACAGAAAAACGTCCATTGCAAAAATATAATTTTTAAAATATTAGTGGTAGGTTGATTCATTAAACATGTAAACTGCATACTCCATAGATTTAATAAACAATATTCAAAACTATGATAATTACCAGTTTCAGCATGTTTTAAAATAAATACAATTGTAACCATTAATATAATTGATATTATTAGTGAAACCCATAAATTGTTAGGAAATACATAAAACAGTTTTTTCCATTTTGATATTTCACTTGCTGTAGGTACCCAAAATGTCATTTCATTAGTTATATCATTATTACAATGTTCAAAGTATTCTGAATAAGTATAGTTTGATGGAATGGAAAGTATTAAGTCAATATTTCCACGATAAAGTTCAAAAAATACGTTTGTCATTGTTCCATTTAATAAAATTAGACCCCAATCTGAATAATTATGTGGAACAAATTTCATTTTATATTGTAATGCACTTGCAATTTCAAATGCAATTTTAAATTCAAACCCAACATTATTAGGGAGAAAATTTGGATTTGTAAATGGTAAAATTGGAACGCTCATTAAACGATATTCACAACCATCAAACAATTTTGTATTACTCTCATTAAACCATCCATTTGTAGTCAATTCAGAATTACAATTATCCAAAATAACAGGAATAATTTTATTGCATTTTTCTACACTTATAGGGTAATAGGTGTAAATATTTAATGAATTTGTTATTACAATAATATCCAACAAAAAATATTTCCAAGCAATTTTAAACAATAAATTTAACTCATTACTTTCATAAATAAAAATTGTTTTTGTTCTTGATTTCCAATATTGTGTTTTTTGAAGTTTTTTTAAATAACATTCTAATACATCCAAATTAGATATTAACAAGAAATGTATGTAGTTATGCTTTATATATTTCATTTGGCTTAAATTTCCTTGTAAGTTTATATTTATATGAGGCAAATTTTCAAGTAAAAATTCATTTTTTGCTAAATTCTCATCGTATGCAAAAATAATTGAAGATGGATTTAATTTATTTGTTATATTAATTGCACATAATATTAATGGATTTAACGTATTAAAGAATTGGATCCCCATTGCTTTAAGAATAGGTGGAAATAGAATGTCAAAGTTTAATAATTACTATTTACGTTCCATTTTACTCTAGCATTAAAAACGTAATAATAAGTATATGATTTATTCAAAATTAATGAACAAAACGAATAAAAAACAAAATTTTTAAAATAATGGATGTTAATTATTAATGTATATAATGAGTTTGTTTTTATAGTTCAAACAATATATTATACTAAAAGCTATAATATCCAACCAATAAAGTACATAATAAACTATTAGCAGAATAATTTATGTTTTACCGTAATGTATTTTTAAACATATGTACAGCTAAAAGACATTTATAACAAATAAAAATATTGAGCTAAAAAATTATATTTATTAGCTGTTCAGGGGTGTTAATAAAATAAACAAATTTAAATTAAATTAAAAGTTACGTTATCCAGCTAATAGTTTATTTGGTGCCTTATTAGGAGTAGGATATTATGGCTCTAAATATTAAAAATGTACATCAGCAATTAGCAATATTATTCAATTACAATAAAATAAAACATGCATATTTGTAAAATTTACTAAAAATTTCCGTTGCCTGTCCGTTGAAGATTTAACTGTAACTCTTTACAGTTCAACTTACTGGTAAAAAAGCGTTGCGTTACCACCTTTTACATATATTTATACATAAAATGTAATAGTTAGTGTTTTTATGTAAATTGTCTTTCTGATAAAGGATGGATACCTTAAAGTACTACTGGGTGTGTGTCACACTGGGTGAAGAGACAATTTACAAAGTACATCATTTTTTAAGCTTGCAGCAAATTTAAATCAATATACATTTTGTAATAAATCAGTACTAATAAATGTTTTTTACGTTTTACATTCTATAAAAAACCAGTATCCTAATATGTTCAGTAAATTAGTTAAGCAGCAGCGTGAGTTAGTTCCTTGGCTCTCATGTTAGGGGTAAATATTTTATATTAAATCCTACTCTGCCCTGTGGTTTTTATATGCCTGTCCGTCTTAGAGCATTTCTGTGGTCTCATTTAAAAAATGTTTAACCATTTTAGTCACTTCGTTTACTTAGCGGGTTAGTAATCTCGTAGCTTTTGTCTATTAATCTTTTCTTAGATTATTTTTTTCAGTGACCAAAATATGAAATATGTTTAATTCAGCTAATATGGACTTATTAGTGCGGTGCTCCGTTCACAATCGTCGTAGCACTCGTTGGTACATTGACATTGCTTTTATTTTCTGGGAATGTTGTTATAGGAAAAATTAATGTAGATACTAGCGTTTTGTGGTCTTGCTAATTGACGTACCCTTACATATCCGCTTTAGTTTGGTTGTTGTTGTGCTTGCTATTGCTAGCTATGATAAAGGTGCCAAGTTAGATCAATTTATTTACTTATCTGAAACCAGCTAACTATCATGACTTCAGTCTCACTAACTTTAAGTTTTAACCCATAATCTTTGCTTATATTAATAATTTCTAATTCAAGGTGATCTGATCCCACAATAAACTTAGCATCGACATATCTGAGATTACATATGCGTTTTTCTCCAAGATCAACACTACCATTTTTACATAATGTACTCATGTATATGTTAAAAAAAGTAGCAACAAAATGCAGCGTTGCCTGATTTTTGATCTGACATCGAATATGCCTGGATATGTTTTGTCTACTCTGACCTTGCCTATGTAGTGTTTGTAAAAAAAAAAAACTGTACAAGATGACATGGTGTGCTTATTTAATCTATGGTTTTCAAGAGCATCCCAATTGATTAACGCCTATAATAATTTTTCAATAATTATAAAAACTAATTTAATACAAACGACAATTTTTAAACACCACGTTTTAAGAAAGGAAATCTAAATTATTCACCGTTTACTTAGATATACAGAACACAGTAGAATTACAATATTATTTTATAAAAACCCCATCTATACTCAACTAAAATAGCAAATTTATTTTAACTACACTTAGATCTTACTAAGCTCTTATTAATAGTCAAATTTTTGTGAACAGAAATTTTGGGCACGTACATAGTACGGACTTGTTTGTTTTGTCGTCCAACTCACATCCTTCTCATATAATTTACAATGTAATTTATTGATTCAGTGTTTTACCAAGACCCCTGTTTTTGAAATTTGTAGTGGTGTTAGGATTAACTTAACGTTGTGGAAGGTTGGTAGTGTTTGAAGAACTTAGATAAAAGATATTTTATTATAATGTTCAAAACTATGTATTACCAATTTATTCAATGACAGTAACTACCACAAAAAAAGATGAACCCTTTTTTTTTATATTCAATGTCGACTCGTTTTAATATTATCATTACTATTAGAGATGAGGTAAATAATATTATTTAAATATATCAAATAAGATTAATTGAAAATTAATTAATTACAACACCTCCCCTTTAGGGATGAAAATTGAAGCGAGGATTGCTATAATTTTCACTTTCTGTTTGGCGTTTCAACCTTAAAGACGCTTAAGTATATCATGATATAACTATTAAACTAACAATAATTACATAATTATATAACGATGGATATCATGATTATTAAAAAAAAAACATATTAAATAGATGATTTTCTTCCATCGTTATACCTTCAATTGTAAGATTAAATTATAATTATCTTAAATTTACTTTTGAATTAACTTAAGTAAACTAGAATCTTTACTACGTCTTGGATTGCGTTTATAATCATGGATACACTAATCACAAATGTTGTTATTATTTTTATTTTTTTATTTATGTAGAATATTTCTGATTCAATCAACTTATACAGCTTATGAGAGGATTCTCCTGTTAACGGAGCTGATAACTTAAAAAAATCAAAACTGAGCATTTCAAATATGATCAAACTTTTGTTTAGTTTTAAATTAATAATAAATGAGAAATCATATTTTTATTCACATATTTTAATTGATATTTTTTTGCTTTTTTTTTCTGGGATACTTTTAATCTAAATACATATAACAGTTTTTGACATGTAAGGTATTTTGAGACACAGAACTTTCTAACGATTTTATGTGCTTGTTGTGTTAACAAGCAGTCATTAAATTAAAAGTACCAAAACAATGATTTAGAAATTTGTCCAGTAGCATTTATTTTTATTTGTGTGGAACATTTATTTAATGATTTTTTTTTTAATAGAATATTTTTAATCTATTGTTATGAATCTTTACTTTCTTTCTGCCTATTTGAATGGTTGTATTTTTCTTTAAGTTAATTTTAATAACGTCATAGGGACCATTATATAATGCGGAATTTGTTTCTTTTGCTGTTGTTTAGCAGTAAGACTTTATCTCCAATTTTTAACTGTAAGGAATTTGTTGAGAAATCATAATACGATTTTGATTTGGTCTTACTTTTAAGAATATTTTCTCGTGCTATATCATGACAATGTTGCATGCGAGCCTTTAGTTCGTTATTGTAATCTTCATATGAATAACTTACTTCTGGGGAACAAACTAGTGCAACTCGGTAAAACAGCAATTCGACCGAATAATAATTCAAACGGCGTAAAATGTGTAGAACAATGAATACTGGTGTTATAAGTAAACATCGAATATGGAATCCAAGTATCCCAATTCTGATTATCTTTTTCCACAAAATTTCGCAAATATTTTGCTAAATTTTGATGGGTTCTCTCTAAGATACCATTTGATTAAGAATGATAGGCACATGTTTGAGTTTTAGAAATTTTTAGCAGTTTATAAGTCGCCTTGAAAAAGCTACTTAGGAAATTTACACTTTGGTCAGTTAGTATATAATTAGGTATTCCAAATTTACAAATAATATTAGTAACAAACCTTTCAGTTATGGTAGAAGCTTCTTGATTTGGCAGTGGAACTGCTTCGCAAAACTTTGTAAGGTCATCTTCAAATGTTAAAATATATTTATTATAAGAATCTGTTTCAGGCAGCGGACCAACTATGTCAAGGAATATCTTTTTGAATGGCTTTTTTGACGTTGTAGTAATAGCTAATGGCATCTTCGCATTTTTGGTAATTTTATTTTTTTTGACAGGGTTCACAAGAACGAACAAACTCTTTGATATCTTTATACATATGAGTATTTGCTTCTTATTTTCTTATAAGTTTTATTAATTCCTTGGTGTCCTCCAATGGGAGTACAAAGACTTTCTTTAAGGATTTTTTGTTTTTCTTCTTTAGATTCGAGTTTGCAAATATTATTATGATATATTACAATTTTGACATTATTACTTTGAAATACATATTTTAACATATTTCTTATTGTTTCTGTTTTAAATTTTTTATAGGGAATTAACTTAATAGGATTGGATACAGCAAGACATTTTATGTTTAATTGGATTGTCAAAGATAGTAATCCATCAATACACTCATATAATTCAACATGTGTGCATGATATGCACGAGTGGGTATAAATATATAATTAACATCGTTAACATTTAGGTAAGTCGGAGTATGTAAAATAATCTTTTCTTCTTGCAATTTTGTGATAATGTCCGTGGTAAGTAAGTTTAAGTAATAATCCTTTAAATAGTGGAAATTTATTGGAATAAATATAGTTTGCGTTTGATTTATAGGACTGTCAGTAATATTTTCATGTGTATCAGTTACATTGGGATTTTGAATTAGATTTCTTTCAGTTTGTTGAATGTGCTCATAACTGTTTTGTTCTTTTGCCTGCTTTCGAGTTATTGCGTTTATCGCATACATTCTACTTAACGCATCGACGTTCGTATTTAAATTGCCATTTTTAAGTACAATTTTATAATCATATTTTTCTAATTTTAATCGGAATTTAATTAATTAACTGCCGGGATCCTTGTTTGAAAACAACCATAATAGAGGTTTGTGATCGGTGACAATAGTAAATTTCTTTCCGTATAAATATGGCCGATAATACTTGACACCCCAAACAATTGCTAATAATAACTCTTCTCTATAGTACTATAGTTGCATTGGGCTTTGTTTAATATCTGGGAAGCAAAGGCAATTGGTAAATCTTTATTAATAATTCCCTGAGATAGAACTGCACCGAAAGCTACGTTGCTGTCTTCCGTGGTTAGAATGAATTCTTGCTCAAAATTAGGGTATTGCAAGATAGGCGGATTACTTAATTTTTTTTTTAATAATTCAAATGATTCTTGACATATAGAATTCCAATCAAACGTAACGTTATTTTTTAGAAAGCTAGTTAGTGGCTGAGATGTTTTAGCAAAATTTTTAATATATTTTCTATAGTAGCCGGCCAAACCAAGAAAAGATTTTATATCTTTTGGAGTTTTTGAACAAAGGAAATTCTTGACAAATTCTATTTTTGAGGAATCAGGATTGATACCGTTTTCAGTTATTATATGACCCAAATATGTTAATTCTGGTCGTAGAAATTTGCATTTGACGGGCTGAAGCTTTAGTTTATTTTGACGCAGTCGTTCGAAGATATCAATTAATTTTAAATTATATTCATTGATTGTTTGACCATAGACAATAATGTCATCAAGGTAAACTAAGCATTTGAAACCTTGGAGACCAGTTAAAACACCATTTATCATTTTTTGGAATGTGCCTGGCGCACCTTTTAGACTAAATGGCATGCGATTAAATTCAAAATGACCTTGATTGTTTGGTAAAGGATGTGAGGAAGCAATTGTTTTTTTATTTATTTTCCTAAAGTCTACTACTACGCGCCATTTTTTATTTCCATGTATATCTGTTTTTTTGGAAACTACCAACAAGGGAGAATTATAAGGAGAACTTTATTTAACAATTACCTGTTTGTCTAACATTTTTTTAATTTGAGAATTGACTTTTCCTTGCTGATGAAAAGGTAACCGATATGATTAACGTTGATAGGAATATTGTCAGTGGTAGGAATTTGATGAGTAGTAGCGTTAGTAAATGGTAATGGATCTCCTTCTAAAAGAAATACATCTAAATAATGTTTACATATATCAATAATACTTTCAGCATGTTCTGAGCTCATGTGATTCGTTCGTATAGATTTACTTAATGATTTTAATCGTAACGTATTTATTTCATTTTTAGTAGACTAAGTTAGGATTTCAAAATTTTCTAGGTTTTCAAAATTAAATGTAGGTTCTTGAATAGCAACATCCACCTCACTGGAGATAACAATTGTTATATTGCAAAACCCATCCATGGGTTCACTAGAGAGTTTCCTACGAATACTCCGTCTTGAATTTCTTTTGCAAGACAAATTGATTCGTTTTTGAAATTGGTTTTTACTGATTTAATTACTTTGCTACGAGCAGGAATATGTATGATTTTTCTTGATGGAATAAGATAAAAAAAAATTATTTTGCCTTCATAATTTAATGTAAGATTTTTATTGTTATAACTGATTTCAGCATTATAAAGTTGAAAAAAATCCTTTCCTAATATTGTCAGGGATTAAGTGAATAGAATGTATGATAGGTTCTTTAGGATTTATGGTACCGTAAATAATACCATATGTAGGAATTAGGGTGTTGGTTATACCCTTTATTTGAACCTTAAGATTGAGAAATACTTCAGTATCTCCCTTTAAACAAGATTTTTTTAACAGTGTCACTTGACTACCTGTGTCTATCATGAGATTTACATGATTAGATTTTGCTTCTGACGGCAAAAAGATCATGCTATAATGATCCGAGATTTGGGAATGATTAATATTATGAACTTGTAATGGATTGTTTACGATTAAGGACTCGGAGTTAGATAGTAAAGGATTAATTTGAATATTTTCACCTGTGTAATTATTGAGGTTATTATTAGGATTAGGATTATTGAAATTCTTTTTAATTTTATCATTTTTGATTTCTTAAATTACATTTACAAATACATTTACAACTTCCCAAAATTTTTTTTTTCTATCTGAAGAACGATTCGAGGGGCCTGGTATTGGAAATTTCTTTCTGATATAATTATTTTTATGTTTGATTGTTCATTAAGTATTGTTTTAGTTTAGTTTTGAATTGTAGTATGTCTTCTATATTTAATATTTCTTTGGGAATTTTATTGTAGTCTTGTATTCCTTTAACAGCTAGACTTCGGTTTTTTGTAGTTGTTCTGTTTAGTTCTATGTTTAGATCATTCTTCTTTCTAGTGTTATAGGTGTGTATTTCTTTTCTTTGTTTTATTTTAAATTCTGTTTTGACTTGGCCAAGTTTAATCTTTCGAATAAAGATTATATTTTGCTGTTTAATTTTGTTTTTTATTGTTAGTTGCCGAGATATTTTATGTATATCTTTAGTAGGCGTTAATTTTTCCAGTTGGTAAATAGTTTTTATAGCTTTATTTTGCTGTCTTTGTAATTTTTCTATGTTTCCTTGTTTAGTGTTTGCCCATATTTTCATTAGATAATTTGTTTGTGAATTAAATAATGCATTATAAATTTTTTTTTTGTATTTATATTAATTATATTTGTAAGTTTATATAGTGCGCCAATTGCCTTTGTGTTTTTTATAGTTAGATGTTGTATGTGATTATCCCATTTTAGATTGTTGTTTATTGTTAGTCCTAGATATTTTATATTCATTACATCTTTTATGTTTATATTGTCAATTTGTAAGGTAATATTGGTTATTCTTTTTTTACGTGTTATTAACATGTAATTTAATTTCCTTTCATTAATGGTAAGTAAGTTATTGTAGTACCAGTCATTTATTTGATCTAAATCTTTTTGCATTTCTTTTTGGAGTTTTAATTTATTTTTATCGCTATGTATTAGGCATATATCATCAGCGTAAATGTATAATTTTCCATGTAATTTAATTTCAAATATATCGTTGATGTACAATATATACAAGAGAGGTGCAAGTACGTCTCCTTGTGGTATCCCAAAATCACTGAACGTTTGTGAACTTAGTACGTTGTTAATTTTTGTTTGTTGATATCTCGTTTTTAAGAAAGTTGATATTAATTGTAATTCTTTACCTCTCACTCCCATTTGCGCTAGTTTTTTTTGTCAATTTTGTTTTGGATATTGTGTCAAATGCTTTCTTCATATCGATGAAAACTACCAAACAATCTTTTTGAAGTTCCAGACTATTTTGAATGTTGTGTATTAGATCTATAGCTGCAGATTCAGTTCCAGTGTATTTTTGAAATGCGTATTGCCTTTCATGTATAATTTTATGATGTTCAATGTGTTTAAGTAGTCTGTTATGTATTACGCTATCTACTATTTTAGCTATTGTGGATACTAAAGCTATTGGTCGGTAATTTTCTGAAAGTTGTTTGTTTCCATTTTTGTGTATTGGTTTTATGATTGTGTTTTTTAAACATTCTGGATATTTGCCGTCTTTGATAGTTATATTTATCAGTTTGGTCAATATTGGTGTGATTTCTTCTTTAATTAGTTTGACTATTTCTGTTGTTATTTTATCTTTTCCAGGCGTTTTTCCATCCTTAAGTTTGTTAATTATTTGTAAAATTTCCTTATGTGTTGTTTCATCAAAAATAGCATTTAGTTTAATTTTCCTTTGAAGGGTATTTACTGTTGGTATTTGATGGGTGTTTAGTTGTTGCTGTGCCAGTTTTTTTCCAATATTTGAAAAATAGTCATTTATTTCATTTGCTATGTCTTCGGATTTTGTTAGTATGGTTCCATCTTCCTTCATCATTTCAGCAATGTCATCTTTCTTTTTCCGTTTTTTTATTAGTTGATTTATTTCATTCCAGGTTTTTTTTGAGTTATCTTGAATTCGATCAAATCTGTTTTGGTAGTAACTTTTTTTTCTTTCTGCTACTTGTTTGTCTACTTCTTTTTTCACTTTATAATAGTTTTGTTTTAATATATTATTTTGTTGGTTTTGTTTATATAGTTCGTTTCGTCTTTTAATGTTTTCCATTATTTCTGTATTTATCCAGTGGTTGCCTTCTTTATACTTTAAAGTAATTTCTTTCGTATTGGTTTCAATAATATTTGTTAGCGTCTTTGTTAGTGTTTCAAAAGTATTTATTTCAGTTTGAGTAATTTTGTTTTTGAAAGTTTTTTTTATGTTATCATAGTTTGTTTTATATTTTGTTATTGTTGTATATGTATTTTTTTTATCCTTAATGTTCCAAGTTGTTATTATAGCATTATGATCTGAATATGGTATATAGTCGACTTGAATTGGTTTCATTAATGTTGGCTGATTTGTAAGTACGTGATCAATAATCGATTTTTTGTTATTTTTGCTGTTACGCGTGTTATCGCTTTTGTTCATTATTTTGTATCCTTGTTCGCTTATAATCATTTTGTAGTCTCTTGTTTTACTATTGTCTTCGGCTATATTAATGTTTAAGTCTCCTATAACTATATGGTTTTTTTTTGTGTTTAGTATATTATTTTCGAGTACGTTTAATATGTCTGTGTATGTTATTTCTGGCGGTTTGTAAATTGTAGTTAAATATATATTGTGTTCAATTAAATATACGGGTATTAGTTCAACTGCGTTTATTGTTTTATTTCCAATTAGTTTGTATTTAATGTTGTTTTTTATATACGTGTTTATGCCTCCACCTCTACGTTTTCTTGAGTTTTGTATGCTGGTGTAGTTTTTTAGTTGGTAGTTATCTTCCTGTTCTTCGTAAAGCCATGTTTCTGCTATAGTTATTATAGATGGGTTATTATATAGTTTTGGCACAATTTCAAGTTCGTTTATTTTTTTCTTCAGGCTTCTAATGTTGTGATAATATATAGTTAGTGGATCCATAATATTAATACTGTGTTGGATAAGTTATTGTATAATAAAATTATTTAATCAGTTTTTGAATATCCTCCATCGATTGGATTTGTGTGATTTTATCTATGTCAGATTTCCTCACAAATATCTTTCCATTTTTTGCCTATGCGTATTTATATTGCTTTGATTTTTGCAATTGCCGAGCTTCATAGTAGAGCTTGTTATTATACTTTGTTAGCTCTTCATTTATATAGATATTATTTTCTTTATTTCCTTTTAATCCACATTCTCCATTTTTATCGATTTTATTTCTTTTCTTTTTTCTATTATGTATTTGTTTTTTTATCTCGTCACTCTTTAGTTTTACTATTATATCGCCTGATTTTTTATCTATTGATATTCGGAAGCAGTCTATTATATCATCCTTATGAATTTCAATTGCTATTCCTTTAGTTACTTTTTTAATGATTTCTTTTATATTTTCATTTTTTTCATTAATTTCTTGTATATCAATTCCTTTTATTATAATATTATTTTTAATTTTATCTTGTTCAATATCATATAGTTTCACTTTCATTATATTTAATTTACTTTGCAAGTGTTGGTTTTCTTTTTTACGTGTTTAATATCTTCTTTAATTTCTTTATTTTCTTTTAATATTTCATCGAATTTTGATGACATAAATTCGATTGAGTTTTTTAAATCACTTATAGTTTCAGCTAATTCTTCCAGTGTAAATGCTTTTTCTCGTGACTTAGCCTGCCTAGTTTGTGAACCCATATTGTGTGTTATTTAAAAATATAAAATATTTTAAAAAGGATTCTGGTCGCCGGGATACGAACCTGCGTTGATATTACTGCTGCAATATGTCTTAACAATGTGTACCGTTAGGCTAGCGTGGCTTGGTAGTAGAACGTTGTTGTTGTATTCCTTCGATATTTAAAATATATTTTAGAAAGATTAGGTACTTTGTTTTGTTTTTAATATTATAACCTACAAATTGTTTTGATTATATGTATATTGATTTTAACGGTTATCCGTCGCTTCCTTCCGGCTATCTTTATTGATATCGGACCTTCCAGATGTTTTCTTCTATTTTTGAGTTATTGTTAGCTATTTATTTGTATTTGTATTTTGTAGTTTATAATTTATAATTTCACTGAGACACACATCAATTCACTAAATCTTAATCCTTAATTCCTTTAAATTTTGTTTGAGTCACGGTCGCGTCTCCTGAGTTTTCCGAACTAATTACGTTGATTTTTACATTGTTTTTAAAATCATCTGTTCTTTTCTTTCTGAAACAATCCTTAATATGGTGACCATTCTTCTTACAGTTATGCGCAAATCTTTTGTGTTATATTTACTTCAGGCTTTATTTCCCGCTTAATGAAGTATGTCAAGTTTACTAGTTGTTTTCTCTTGGAAAATCAATTCTTTTCCAAATGACCATTTTTGTTGCAAAAATTACATTTTATATGTGGTTTTGTTGAGGATGGATTTATTTTGGATTGCATACTTGTAAACCTTTCTTCCTGAATAGATGCATTTATTGCATCGGAAAGATCATTGTATCTACAGGCTTTAATGAGAATTTTGATGATGATGATTTTTGATTTATATTTTGTATAATTTTAGCAAAGTCTATTCCTTGGGACTCAATACATGCGTCATTTAGATCACTTAATAACTGTTCTATATTATTCGCAAATTCTCGAACTGACTCGCGGCCTTGTTTGGAATGAATTAACTCGCTTTGTAGCTGAGCTATTGAACGCTTTTCCAAATACTGGTTTTGGAGATATTTTTTCATTTCATTCCAAGACGAATGATTTTGGTATTTTACTAAATTATAAACAGCACCAGACAATTTAGTTTTTATTATGTTTGTATGCATTAATATGTCATTTTCTGTGGTTAATGCTTTATTAATTAAATCACAACAGCAAACAAACTTGTGGAATTCAACCCGATTTCTTTTGAATTCGGGAATTATTTTTAAAGCATGATCAATATTTAATTTACTCATATTTTTGACTGAGTTTCTGTTGGACTAAATACCTCAATTACACGATTTTTGTCAATTGTATCAAAAACTATTACAAATTTTTTATTTCTCAAAAGCATGCATTATAAGGAGATGAGTTACAGAAACACTTACGTACATAATTTTCAATCACTCTATGTTTTTTTTAATAATTCATGTTTTGTTCACTTTGCTTTGGGTTTCAACAGGACCGGTGAACTACAGACGCTTTACACCAACATATCTCATCAGCGATATATATTGATATTACCAAAGCATACGATAATGTACATGTTCCAACACTTCTCAATATAATAATGCAAAACTCACCATTTTATACAGTATATAAATTTGTTTCTAAGGGATAGAAAATATATACTTTAAACCAATGATACTGAACTATCCCGAATAAATAATATTGGTTTACCTCCACCTATGTGATAGTTCATTTTAAAAGAAATAAAACATATTATAGTTGTGATATAGTACACAGTAAATGTGTTTTATTTATTTATACTAAGCCCTAAACTGTTCAATATTTATAATAGTCAAATTGCACAATACTTAAATATCAAAATAACACAATATGCAGATGACTTAGTTAAATACACAAACAAGAAACATATCAAAGAAAACACCAGCAAACTTCAACACAACCTCAACAAATTACAATAAACTTTAATGAAGTTAAACATGGTATAACAATATACTTTATCAGAAAACATATAACGTCTGAACATATCGAACAAAACCAAAACAACATGAAGATAAATTTCTAGGTATCTGGCTAGACAATTTTTTTTATAACATTAATAATGATCAGTTCTTTACAATTATTTATTTATTTATTCAATTGACCTTTCTACTTTTCGGTGTAAGGCGTACATTTTAATAATTTGTGTAATATATCTTATAAGTCTAATAATTTTCCTTATTTTATTATTTCCGGCGTTTCTTTACTTTGATAATTGCTTCTATTACTTCGTCTTTTTTTTTTAATTTCATCTATTTCTTCGTTTGTCTGCCATGTATCATTGATTCATCCTTTCTTGTTTTGTTTTCTTTTACTTCTTGTTACGTTAGTTCTTGTAATTTCACTCCATCTTTCCATAATCTCGCCTTCTTTCTGTTATGATCATTAAAACATGTAGAATCACATAATATTATAAACACTCGGCAATACGCATTCCAAAAACAAACCGGTACAGGCTCTGCACTTACTGACATAATGCACAACGTCAACAATGCACTTGATGTAAGAAAAGAATGTCTTACAGTATTTATAGACATGCAGAAAGCGTTTGATACTGTATGTAAACGAAACCTATTTAAAACAAAGAACCTTACAAACAAAAATTAAAAATACACTGAGTGCAGTAAAATATAGTGACTACGGTATACCACAAGGTGGTGTGCTTGCACCACTTCTATATATTTTTTTATATTAACGACATATTTGAGTTAAAGCTAAACGGAAAACTATACATATACGCAGACGACACAACTCTAGTACATACAGAAGTAAACAAAACAAAACTGCAACACAAAGTACAAGAAGACTTAAATAAAATTAATGACTGGTTTATTAAAAACCTGTTAACAATTAATGAACACAAAACAAATTTTATGTTAATATCATGAAAAAAAAGAAATAACAACATCTTGCTATCTATAAATAACCAACAATTATGCGAAGTTTCTTATACAAAATATCTTGGAATTACGATTACCAATAATTTAAAGTGAGACAAACACATACAAAACCTCATAAGAAAACACAATAGCTATAGGAGCCCTATACAAACTGAACAACCTAACTACACAAAAAACAAGGAACATTATCTATAATGCTATCTTTAGCTCACAAACTAATTACATGATGACCGTATGGTCACAAACCAACATAAGATACATAGACAAGCTACAACGACAACAAAACAAGGCAATAAAAACACTATATCAAATGGACAAACTAACACCTACAAATGAAACTCACAAAAAAAACAAACCAACTTACAATAAAAATATACAACTTGGTCTAACTAAAACAGAATTAAAACCAACAACTAGAAAAAAAATCATACACACAACACACAAAGAAAAGGACACTTAAACATGGAAGTAAACCGAACAACATCAAAAAACCAAAGTATAACTGTCAAAGGCATTAAAGAATTTAATAATATACCAGAAGAAATTAAAAATATATGCAACATAAATAATTTTAAAATGAAACTAAAAGAATATCTGATGAAAAAACAAATATAAAAGTTAAAACTACTAACACACATCATAACACCACACGATGAGAAAAAAAAATCCAATACCAGGCCCCAGGATTCCTTACGGATGGATGGCGGTACTGCAGGAATGTTATATTTATATGAAAACAATTTTTTAACAATTTTGTAAATATATATATATATATATATATATATATATATTATATATGTATGTATAAATAATTTTAATAAATGTATAAAAAAAAAAATTATAGGTTGGCAGTACGGCAGAGAGGGCATGTACAAATACCAGCGCTAACGAATGTTAAACAACGGCCGCTCTGGTCACAACTTGGATGAGTAAACCCAAAGTGATGCCAAGCGTATCGTTTTTCCCAATATGGGTCCGTTACCTCATATAGGCATCCATACATGTCTTCTCTGTGGCTCGGTGTGTCCGACACCTCGACACCTAACGGTATTAAGAGGCTATTGAATATATATACATATATGTTCATCATAGTGTGTTCTTTCTTTTGTTTTAAATGTTTTAACGTTCCGTAGTATAGTTTTTGTTTCGGTTAAAGTCCTCATTCATTTCTTTTCCAAATTTTTGCCATGATTTTATCTTTGCTTCTTTTATTATTATTTTTGTTTCATTTCTCTTTTTTTTGTATTTTTCGTAATCTTCTATTTTTTTTTCTTGATATCTTTTCCATTTTTCTTTATTGTTTTTCATTTCCTTTCCTTTTTCTCTTTCCTTTTCTTCTACTCCTGTCCACATTAACCAGTATTCTCTATGTATTGTTACTATCTCTTGCTCTTTCATTTTTGTTTCCGTTATTCCTAGTATTTCTATTTTTTGGTTTTTCA
Source organism: Tachinus rufipes (assembly GCA_963932245.1). Lineage (NCBI taxonomy): Eukaryota > Metazoa > Arthropoda > Insecta > Coleoptera > Staphylinidae > Tachinus > Tachinus rufipes. The sequence goes on along the minus strand of OZ010746.1, from coordinate 34,259,130 downwards.
TTTCTTCCACCAGTTTAGCTTCTTTTCCCATGTATCCTCTTATATTCCATGTTCCTATTATTTTTTCCTTATTTTTCTTTTTTTTTTTGTTCTTTTTTTTCTGTATTTTTCTAGTTCTGTTCCTTTTATTGCATTGGTCTCTGTATTGTTTATCTTATTTCTTGTACATACGTCTCGCCATTTTTTTTTCTTTTTTCTGTATTCTTGTTAGGTTTTTTGGAACTTCCACTTCTTCTAAGCCCTTAATTCTTTATTCCATCTATATTCCTCTCCGTTAATTATTAACTTTCGGTAACCTATTCTAACCCTCTTTCCATTTGCTTTTTCTTCTTTTGTTAAGCCTCTAATTTCTTTTTGAACGCATCTTTCTTTATGTGTTAGGTCATTGTCAATGTAAATCCTTGTTCCTTTCAAATTTCTTTTGGCTTTCATTATTTGTTGCTTTGTTAACCATGTTTCGACATTTACTCTTATTATTTGTTTATCTTTATGTATTAAATGAGCTTTTCCTATTTTTGCTATTATCTGAAGTTTTTCTTTCAAAAAGTTCTCCACTCCTTTTTGTTCTTCATTCTCATTTGTTTTTATTCCTGTTATTATAATATTATTTATTTTTTCTGTCTTTCTTCTTTTTCTGCTTTGTTTTCTAAGCTTTCGATTTTTTGGATCATCTGTATTTTTTCCTGTTCCCACTTCACTTCTTTATTTTATAATTTCTTCTTTATCTCTCTAATATCTTCTTTTAATTCCTTTGTGTTTTCTGCTATCTCATTCAATTCTTTAATCATGCTTTTTAATTCCTCCATTTTCTTTTCTGTATGTGTATTGTTTTTGTATTCTTCTCTGTGTGTTTTATCCTTGTTTACTTCTACCTTGTCTTTATTTTCTATATTTGTTGTATCACTGTTGGATTGCTTTTCTACTGTCGTTTTCTTTTCTTTCTCTATTTTTATTTGTTCTGGAGATCTTAATATTTTTTTGTTTTTTTGAAATTCTCTTAATTCTTTTTTAGGGCTTTCTATATTGACTTCTTCTCTCTTGTATCCTCTTTCTCGTTTTGCATTCATTTTGTTTTGTATATTTTTATATTCCTTCTTATTATTTATTTTTATTTCGGGTAATTGTTGTTTATTATCAGTTATTATTTTTATTAATTTCTATTTATTTTAATTTATTTTGTTGTTTTTATTATTTATTTTGTTTGTTTTATGTTAGGTGATTGAGTATATTCTTTTTTTTTTCTTTTTTGTGGATTCACTTCTTATACTTCTTAATATTTTTACTTTCTTATTTTATTTACTTTGTTATGTTTTTATAATCTTTGATTTATATGTTTTTTAGCTTGTTATTTATTTTATATTGTTTTATTTTTCTATATTTGTATAATGTATGAATTTTTCTTCTTCACTAATTGCTACTAAAGTGGACCATAGATTGTAGATTAGATGTTTCGTTGTTACATCTGTTTTCTCCTAGCGCTCGACGGATACACCCGTCTTCTTGCAGTTGCGCACTTGCTTCTTCTATTTATTTTACTCTTCCGCACTACCTTCCACTTTATATATTGTTTAGACTTATTAAATCGTCTTCCTACCACTTTTTCACTATTTTTTATTTATATTCCACTGCCCTTTATATTTCACGTTACGTTTTGTATCTTTCGCTTTTGATTTAGCGATAAGGCTCGTGTTTAACGAGTTGATTGTCGGCCGCATCAAAAACACGTGTTCACGCAGTCGATATCTCTGAATGTTTTTCAGTTCTTTACAACTGATACTAATTTATTGATTTTGATAAAAACTATCTAGCATTTACCGCTACCCAGGCACATATAATGTCAGCTGTGTCTGTAAACAGTTGCCGGAATGTGTTGACTGTGCAAGGTAAGTAGTACTATCATATCATTTCATCATTTATTTAATATACTTTAAATATTTACTTAATATGTATTAAGGTAGAAATGAAATAAAGTTGCGTAATGTATTTTTAACACTTTCATCACAAGAAAACCAATAAGTCTTGAAAGCAACATTTGAACTAACCGCAATAAAACTAGCCAAGTTTTTAATATTGAACGGGAGTTGTTCAACTCACCTCTTCAAAATATGCCATCTTAAGGGAGTCGGCTATGTTATCACTCCAAACACTGAAAAAAGCTTACAACAATTAAAACACAAATTATTTTAGCTAACAACGTAGAACAACTCATTACCATAGTTTCAACACCACACAAAGATGTGAAAAACTACTTACAAAATTAGATTTTACAATAATAAACGCAACAATAACAACTTAACAGCACAACCGCAAAAAAATAAAGCTTTGCCAACATATACTCCATAGTTTTCAAATACTAACATACCAAGGCAACTAATAAAAAAATAGTATTAGTAGTATTTATTATATACTATAAATATGGAAAATACATCCAATCTGATCAAGAAATATTACAAAGAAGAAATTTATCTAATATTTCAGAACTGATGATGGCCTAACAGCTGAAACCAGTCTTAATAAATAAAAACAAAAAAACAGCAGATTAAAGTATATTAAATTTACATTAAAATACCTAACCTTAAATAATAAAAAAATCATTCAAGATTCCATTAGGAACGTCAATTGGTGGCATACAAAAATATCTATTTAAACAGACAGAATCAACTAACTGTTCAACATGTAATATAATAAAAGAACCACATCATATTTTATCAGACTGTTTAAAATACTCAACAAAAAGAAAACTTCTATTGAAAACAAAAAACAAACATTTGGTGTTTACTGTTCCTTTTAACATGTGTAGCATTTAATTTTTTCCAAATCACTTGGGGTAGTAGCGGTAAAATTAATATGTAGGAAGGACTGCGCCGTCTAGCTCAGTGAAGATGGGCGGATGACGCAAGCTTAAAATTGTATAGTATACACCTCTTACCATATCGCCTCCGAAGGGAAAAGCTCGAACCCTATAATTTGGTTAAAACACCCCTAAGGAAAACAAAGGACACAACCCAAACAATAAATAAATATAAAATATATAAAGAAGAGACGCAATGTCCTCAAATGAGACAGTTGTAAAAGCAATAATTTCGAATAAAGCCTAGTTAAATAGGTAAATTTATACGAATGCCACAACGACATATGTAATTAGTTTCTCAGAATGCTATTAACCATAGCCATTAAATAAAGTCATTAAGTCAGTTAGTATAAACAGTCAATACACCCTATGAAATATTCACTTTGAATTGTGGTGGTGAACAATGTTGACGAAGTAAGTTAAAAATCAATTATTAAGTTTAAATAAATAAAACCATACTGATGAGAGGTAAACCTCGAAACGCGTCTATGGATGTTTTTAGTTTAGAATATTTTTTCATAAATTTAATTTTTTAATGAATAAATAAATATGTCACTTTAGTTGGAACACTATATTTAACAGTTAACAGTTAGTTTTACATAATTTAGTAATTGCAACGAGGGAATGATGACAACGCATGGCAGCAAATTAACCGTGTTGGCACAATTCGCCAATGACCAAACCGTTAGAACCCGAATGAGATTTGCGGTTCCTTTATTAGGATTAATTTTAATTTGATTTGCCGCAGGCGGTTTGTCGCAATTCGCACATATACAAAATAATATATTAGAAGCCTAGCCGTAGCCACACACAAATAATACAATTAGAAGCGTAGCCGTAGCCACACACAAATGATACAATTAGAAGCGTAGCCGTAGCCACACACAAATAATATAATTAGATGCGTAGCCACAACTTTTAAGTTAAAAGAAAAGATGCATAAAACTTTCGTTACAGCTAAAGTAAACATGTGCAAGGTGACTCAAAGCTGAGGGTTTCGCCGTCCTAAACACAATAGCCACAATCAAATCCTTTAAGACCCGAGTTACAACTGAAAATGTTCAGGGAACATGCAACTCTTCAACACAAAAATCTAAGAGCGACAGCTCCTTATTACAACAAATAATAAATCGAAGCTGAAAGCTTCACCGCAACACAAATAAAAAGTCTTTCATCATTACACCCGAAAGATTATAAAATTAAATTCAAGCCTGAATGTGATGTGACGAGCTCGACTAGCCTCTTTCCACCCGGATAATCGTTGAATCGGTTCTGTATACCTCGACTTAGATTGGAAAATCCTTCCTATAGCCAAAACGATGGTGACTGAATAATCTTCACCCATTAACTTTGGAAGCATTGAAGCAGTAACTGGCATTGAACGCTTCCCAAATGAAGCAATAACTGGCATTGAACGCCTCCCAATTGAAGCAGCCTAAAAACATATAATCCCTCGATCACAACACTACACAAAGCAATTAAACTAAATTGTTGTTAAATAAGAATTCTTGTTACTAACCTGAGATGTCATGCGGCTGCTCGATATATTCCATACGCTCACTGCGTTGGAACCAACAAAACACTTGGCACAAGGTGCAAGGTTAGGAAACCTCATTTTGTGTAATATCACATTTGAACACAAATACGTCCAAAGATGGACTCACGTCATCTATTAAGACGTGTTATAACATTTGGTGCAACTCGATACTCACAACCTCAGATGCCAAAGGAGTAACTTTTACTTTAAGTCATGTGGTAATCAAGCGTCACCGTGCACCTCGATGCCAATGTGAGGACTGAAGATCCTCTCCAAGACTCATTCGCTAACGCAAAACCAAGCTTGCCAACCGCAAACACCTCACATCAGGTAGGTAATATTGTGAGCTATGTGAACTCGACTAAGTCAAGTTCACAACCAATGGCGGTGATTGTGAATGTCAACAACAATAAAAATTAAATAGATAAGATAAGTACCAGCAATTATATCACACAGAAATTACTGAACACAACCTTTTCAACCAATAATTAATCCCCTGCTCTTATGAAAAATCACACAATCTCCGAACATTTAACCGAACAAAATAATTATTAAAACACCTGAAAACCTCCAATAACATAATCTGCATTTGCAAACTTACATGTCTCATTTTAGGATAGATCCACAGGATAACTGTCGAACTGGATTACAACCCGACATCTGGAGAATGAAGCAAACACGTCAAAATCAAACTGTAAATGCTACACAAAATATTCCCTAACTAACCCAACCTAGCTAAATAATATTTAAATCTAACCATTAACCTCTCTGCACTAATTTAATTAGTGTATTGCAAAATATAAAAATTAATTATTAATTACTGTCCTTAAACTTTTCAAAATTGCCATGTGTATACTTGGTTGCCTACGTTAAATTAACGTATTTTAGTTTTTAGGGACTCCGGCAACGTAAGCAGAAATTGGAATGCTACACATGTTGGTCGCCAAATTTAACAAAATTATTCTGTTCAGTTGACTTTATAAGTCGTTTTTTTTTAATTCAAAATGTAATATTTAGTTTGATTATATGCTTAGACTGAGTTTAGTCGTCTAATCAGTACAAAAATCAGTCTGTCCCGTAGATTGTAAAGCGAGTGGCGCTAATTAACGGAGCAAACCACCCACAATGTCAAACATTGTTTATAATACAATCCAATTAGCGGAACAAGGTCTAGTTTGTTCCACAAACTAATTTAATCATTCAAATCTTGACTTGAAGTAAAGTCAATTTCTCTAAAATTTTATGTTTAAAAAAATCTGTTTATCGGCATTTTAAATATAGAAAACCTTATCTTTTTTTTTTACTAAAGCTAAAGTAAACAATAAAAATCCAGATCGCTTTAATCTAGTAAATTCTCAAATAATTATTTGCGCTGACTAATAAGGTTGTGACAACTTTGTCTTTCTATAAAGGGGAACGGTAAGGTGATGACAAATAATGAAACTTGATTGCAATAATAATATGTTAATTCACTAAACTAAACTAATTCATAAACCTAACTAATAAACTAATAATTTAAAATGATTACTTTCGAACGAGGTGGAGGTTGGAAAGCGGGGGGTACGATCCAATGTTAGAAAGAGACTCGGATGAGCGATCTAAGCATCCAACATTGAATTAATCAAAAAACATTGCCAGGAAACACGTATGTGCTATCGAAGCAAGCAATGCTTAGTGATGAGAGGATAGTAAAGGTATAATGTTAAAAGGGGACTTAAATGAGCCATCTAAGCGTTTAACATTAAACAGATTTTTCAAACATTAGCAGGAAACACGTATGTGCTATCTAGACAAGTAATGCTTAACAGTAGGTTATCATAATATTTTAATTGCTAAACTGAGTTATTTAGGATTTAATAGTTCTGTAGTAAGTTGGTTACAAAGTTTTTTAACCGAAAGAACTCAATGTGTTAAAATAAATAATTATTTGTCTAAGCCATTAAATGTTGTTTCGGGTGTACCACAAGGAACACATATTGGTCCAATTTTGTTTTTATTGTTTGTGAATGACCTGCCAAATATATTTGTTAATTGTGATAGTTTAATGTATGCAGATGATATGAAGCTAGTTCGAAGTATAGAAACAGAAATCGATTGTGACCTTTTACAACTGGATTTAAATCGTTTAAACGATTGGTGCATGTCTAACGATTTGAGGTTAAATACTAAGAAATGCTTTTCAATTTCATTTCACAGAATTAATTCAGTAATTCAGTATAGATACCAAATTGACAATGTATCAATACAATCAGTAGAAAAATAAAAGATTTGAGAGTTACGATAGACTCAAAACTGGACTCCAATTGTTATTTTTTGGAAATAAGTTTAAAATCTAAAAAGATGCTCGGATTTGTTAACCGTTTATCATGTAATTTAAATCCAAATGCTTATGTAGTTTTATACAAATCATTAATTAGATCAGTTTTAGAATATAATTGTGTAGTTTGGTCACCATATCAAGTAGGCACAATAAATAAAATTGAACAAATTCAATCTAAATTTTTAAAAACGTTATGTTAAAAACTGAGTCAAGTCAACACCAATATGCATCGAGATCATGCTGCTGAATTATTTAATGTTTGTCCTCTGAAAGATCGCCGTGCAGTTTTCGATTTAAACTTTATTTATAAATTAATACATGGCAAAATATATTGTCCTTTTTTATTAGGAAAAATTAATTGTAATCAACGTTACACACGACAATCAAGTGTTTTTAAGTGCAAATTACATAAGACAAATTACTCTTACTATAGTCCAATATCTAGATGTATGAGGCTTTGTAATCATCATCAACATCATAACAATTTGGACATATTTTCACCATTATTTAGTAAATTTCAAAATATATGTCGTGACATAAACTTTTGAAATAAAATAAAATATTTATGTACTTTATGTTATTTTTTGTAATTTGCTTTGTAACACCATATACAATGTATATTTATTTATTTAATTTTCCGAAATATTGGCTGTTGATTAAATGATAATATGAAGTGATTAATGATTGTAATTTGGCCGCATACCCGATAGCTCTTTCTTTCTAATATCTAACGGCCGCGAACTTTTCTTCTACTTTATTTATTTATATATTTTTTTGTATGAAAAGGCGTATACGGCATACGTAAACTTATTATTATTATTACTGGTAGGGTGGTTCGCGCTGCTTGGCTCACCGCATTTATGCTTCTATACTAGGTATTGAGGCTGGTCTGACTCTGAGGTTGGTCTGACTCTGAGGAGAGACTGCCGCTCTTCCGTACATATTCGTATTTGTTTGCGAGCTCTCGGGAATTCTCCCATATGTCTCGCTAGCGTTTGGGTACCCTGGTGGGCTTTTCACATTTAGTGTGGTTAGCTGTCCATTTAAGAATTTGCTAGTCACATGTGTTTCTTTCTTGCAGGTAATTTCTTACTGCGTGTATGTCCTGTGGGTGTGGCTGTGGTAACATCAGAATGTATGCCTTCGACAGCGTTGCTACTTGGCTAAAGGGCGCAATGCCTTCTGCAGCGGTTGTATCGGAGGTCAGGATGCTGGTGTCGGCCCGCGGCCGGTTAACAGTAAACTGTGTATCATTCGTGCAGGTGGGTTGCCACTGCGTCTTTGTCATTGTTGTGTAAGTTTGTCGTAGTTGGGTATAAATGTCTTGATCGGGTGTGTTTTTTTGTCCGAGGCTGGGTCTCGGCACAAAGAAAATTCGTTCTTGTCCATGGTCGTTTCGGTCTTTGTGGGTGATGTTCTCCCGGAGTGATGTTCTCTCCTCTTCCCGCACACAGGCTGCAACGGCGTGGGGTCTTCGTTGCTTGGCGCTGTTGTTATGCGCGGCGGACGATGGTCGGGCCGCCGTGTACACGTCCGTCTCGGACGGAAGCTCGGTGCACACTGTTGCTGCTTGTTCAGATTTTTTCAGATTTAATACATTTATTAAAAGGAAATATACATGTTGATAGAAAATTGCATTTGATTCTGTGGTTGTAGATCTAAGATCTTTTCCACATTTGAAATAGCTACATTGTTAAAAAAAAGAAAAAAAAGTTACATTTCTTGTGTTACATAATGATAAGGTTCATGGAAGCAGATACATATATACATAATACAGGTGCGGGTACATACATGTACATATAAGATAACATAAAAGTTGCTGCCTTGTGTCGAGTTCGCGGTTTTGTTGTTATCTTCCGCCAATTTCTGCTTTATGTCCTACGTCACTGGAGTGGAGGGTGGAATGGGAAACATCGTGCGCCGCTTTGTCCGTTTGGAGTAGAGGAACGTCGCATGCCAGCTTCATTTGTTGGAGTGGGGGAAGATTGTGCGCAGCTCATCCGGTGGAATATGAAGAGTTTTAAATTGTAATAATATGTTATTACATTTTCCCTTTTTTCGAAAAAAAAAAGAAAAAAATATATAGAAAACAATTAAAATAAAAAATCTCGGAAAAAAAAACTGTATATTATTATTTTTTTTATGAAATTGATTTTATATCTTTGACGTGTATGTTCTTGACTGTTCTTCCGTTTTCTTATTTTAAGTTAAATCGGACGCTAGATTTTTAGAATTTGTTTTTCGACTGTGTAGGGTCCTGAATATTTTGGAGACAGCTTGGCTAAAATTCTTTTAGTAGCATTTGACAAGTTTACTTCTTTTTTCATTACTTGATCCGCAACGTTTGGCACTTAGTCTCATCTCCGTAGGTTGTAGTGGTGTTATTGCTTGCTGCTTGCATCTTCCATATTTCTCCTTGCTAGTCTAATGTGTCTTGAAAGGATGCAAAACGGTCGGTTTCGTTTTGATCATCTGTTGTTGGCAGATCGTGAAGATGTTCGGACCGTGGCATGGGTTGTTTTAATTTTCTGCCAAAGTTAAAAAATGCTGGTGTAAATTTTGTTAATTCTGAAACAGATGTGTTAAATGCAATGTTATTTCTAGAATAAAATAGTCGCAGTTTTTGTGGTCTTTTCCAAAAAACGACGCCATCATAGTTTTGATGGTTCTGTTGGCTCGTTCTACGGGGTTTGCCTGTGGCGAGTAAGGAGGTATGTCTACTTTCTGAATTCCTGAACTGGACAGTAGTTCTGTAAACTCTTTACTTACAAACTCTTTGCCATTGTCTGCTATTACTTTTTCTGGGGCACCAAATTTTAGAATAATGTAATTGTTAAATACTTCTGATACTTTTTTTGCAGTAGCTGTTCGTATTGGAACACTTTCTACCCATATTGTGAATCTGTCCTGCATTATTACTAAAAATGTGAAACCTTTCTTTGATCTTAGGAAGAGGCCCATTAGGTCAATGAACACAGTATGCCATGGATGTTTAATTAAAATTTGTTTCATTAGATCTGCTGTCTGGTTTTGTTGTGGTTTATATTGCTGACAGGTGTTGGTTGCAATTGTGTACAAAGTTTTTCATGTTTTTAAACATGCCGGGCCAAAAGTACTGTGCTGCTATTCTATTTTTTGTTTTTGCAATACCTAAATGATCTGCAGGAACATTATAATTTTGAGCTAGTACATCTTCTTTTAAATGTTCTGGAACGCATAATTTCTAAGGATTGTTGTTTTCGGCATTTTTGTAGTTATTGCTTTCCCAAATGTGTTTGTACAGCTGGTTATCTTTAAGGCAAAACATTGGATGTTCTTCTGGTTGTAATTTAACATCAGAATATGTTTTGTTGTACCAGTTTGTTGTTAAGTCAGCAAGATCAGTTTATCCGTTGTTGATGGTTTTTTGCATGGTTGTCTGGATAGTGTGTCCGCTAATTAATTTTGTGTTCTTTTGCGGTATTTAAAGTATTCAAAGTCGCATTGTTGAAGATCCATTACCCATCTTGCGATTCGTCCGGTGGGATTTTTTATAGTTTGTAGTTGATGTATTTTTTGCATTTTCTGTTTTGTGCTGAGTGCGGTTTCTAATTTCATCTTCCAACTTTGAAAGTTGTCTGTATGGAAAAAAGAAAATTTTCAAATCTTTTTTAAAGTCGTACCATTTTGTCCAGTTTTTATTGAAATTCCGGTACCACATTAATGCTTTACCTACAAATATCTCTGGCAAGGCTAGTAACAACGTTTTTTCTTTAATTTTGTTACCCACTTTTAACTCATCAAGCCTTTCAAGAAAAGACTGTGCAGTATTATCACCATTATAATGCAAGTTCTGACCGTACTTTGTCGTATATGATCGGGTTTTGCACTGGAACTGATAGTTTTTCAGCCTGTTATGAAAAAGTCACACTTTCAGTTTCTTTCTTCATTGTTCTACTGTGTCTAAATTTGTGTTGAGATTATGAATACTCATTTCAGCTTTTAATTCAGTTTCGGATCAATTTTTTATCTATTCGAAACGTGTATTAAGTTGTTTGTCTATCGTAATTGATATCCTTTTTGCATTGCATTGTAATTTCTGTCTATGTTCAAAGAAAATATATTAAAATTTTAATGCGTACAATTTTGGACTTTTAACTATTTACTAAACACTTTATATTTGTGTAAATTAAAAAAAAAATCCTAAGAGATAACTAACTAATCTAACCTAATTTTGTTATCCAGAAACTATTTTGCTCGGGCACCAAAATAGTGACAACTTTGTCTTCTTACAAAGGGGAAAGGTAAGGTGATAACAAATAATGCAACTTGATTGCAATAATAATATGTTTATTCACTAAACTAAACTAATTCATAAACCTAACTAATAAACTAACTAATAATATAAAATGATTACTTTCGAACGAGGTAGAGGTTGGAAAGCGGGTGGTACGATCCAATGTTAGAAGGAGACTCGGATGAGCCATCTAAGCATCCAACATTGAATTAATCAATAAACATTGCCAGGAAACACGTATGTGCTTTCGAGGCAAGCAATGCTTACTGATGAGAGGATAGTAGAGATTTAATGTTAAAGGGAGACTCGAATGAGCCATCTAAGCGTTTAACAAACAGATTTTTTAAACATTACCAGGAAGCACGTATGTGCTTTCTAGACAAGTAATGCTTGACAGTAGGGTATTGGTAGGGTGGTTCACGCTGCTCGGCTCACCGTATTTATGCTTCTATACTAGGTATTGAGGCTAGTCTGACTCTGAGAAAAGACTGCCGCTCTTGTGAAAAAATAATGGATTTAATTCACTTTAGACAAGAGGTTGTCAAAATATGTTTTCTTAAATTAAATACCAGAAAGACATCAAGCATAGATATTTTTTATCTATTATTGAATAAAATGAATAACCTTTCATTTTGACTAAAAAAAAAATAAAAAAAAAAAATTTCCAAACTGTTGAAAAATTGCAAAAGTTCTATCTGTATCTACAAAGAAAGCAACTCTGATTCAAGCAATTTGTCTAAAGTTTTTGAAAAATATATTAACTTTTACATTATAAAGTTCTTAAAACAGATCTTCTGACATTTGTTAGCCACAAATGAAATTCTACTTTAGAAAGCAATTAAGACAAGTAATTTGTTTTATTTATTTAATAAATTACATAATATTGGATATGACAAATACATTTGTATTACAACATTTTAAGAGTTCCATTAAACATTTAGAGCAATTACGCAACACATTTAATTTTTTTTAGATTTGTCAAGAGCGTTTGACTGCATAGATCATTACATACTACTTGTAAAACTACATCGTTATAGAGTTTGAAGTATTGAACATTTTATTTTTAAGATGCTTTCTTTGATTGAAAGTTGGCAAACATCATGATAATCTTGATTATATTTGTTGCTGTTTATTTGCGTTTTGATTATAGTATTGGCATTTATTATTTGGATGTTTTGCTTGTTTAGTGTTTATTTCTTATTAGTTTCATTTGGCGGTCGTGACCTGCATCGTTGAACACCTACTGCTATGAAACAGATGTATGCGTCTTTGTTGACATCTAAACATAATCTTGTAAAAATATTTTTTTATTTGAATTTGAACATAGCCTGTAAACATCAATAACGCAATTCAGGAAATGAAAAAAATAAGTATTAAGATAATGGGAATAAGCGCTGGCCTGAAGCAAACGGTGACATCAAAAAACATTGAGTCTGCTACTCGGGAAAATCCAACAAGGAGCAGTAACACAGCGTGGGAACAGTGGTATGCAAGTGAATAGCTACTAAGTATGTAACAAATTTCACTCTAATATCCGAAGAATTTATGTTATTGCAGATCATTGCTAAACCTGCAAAAAAAAAATTACAATTATATGCTCCGACAACAGAAGGGAGTGGTAAAAATCAAATGAGTTCTACCTCCAAATAAATGAAATATTCAAATATATATTTATATTTATTTATATATATATTTTATTTTAAAGTGTATGTAAACTGTAAAAGATTTCTTAGAAATGTACACATTAGATTAAAGCGATTGTGGAAAAATAATATTAAATCTTTTGTCTCAATTCAATTTCCCTGATAGACGCAGTTCGATGTATAACTGTAAAAAAATTTAGACCTACCACAGTACTAATTTTAAATTAGTATCAGTGATCTGTTTGAAACAGTTTTGTGTTTCTTTGTTAGAATTTGCACGTTGGAAAAAAATTATTATTTTTAACATGAAGGTTTATTCAAACGTCGAATATTATAAAATTCTCAACACAAAACAAAAAAATGCTTATGCAATTATTATTCATAAAAAAAATGAGATTTTATGTTAAATTATAAATATATAGTTATGTTTTCATATACTACTACATATAATCCATAATAACGGTGTGGTTTTTATTTTCAAATTATGTTTACAATACATATATTTATTACTTAATTTCCAAAAATATAATAAGAATAATTAACATTACCAAGATTCATTACTTAATTTGACAAAATATAACAATAATTAACAATATTTTAATTATAAAGAACATCTGTACATTTATTACGCAGGAGGTGGGGGAGGAGGAGCAGCAGCAGCCGCAGTAGTAGATTCTGCTGCAGCTGTAGTAGTTTCGGCAGCAGCTGTGGTAGTTTCTTCAGCAGCTGTTGTCTCAGCTGCCGTTGTTTCTCCAGCAGCCGTTGTTGTATCTTCACCCGCTGTGGTATCTCCATTCATTCCATCGGTTGTAGACCCATTAGTTGTGGTTTCTTCGTCATCGTCATCATCATCATCATCGTCGTCGTCATCGCAAAACCAATTACAGATTGAATAACTGTCATCATTACACCAAAAGAAAAACTGTAAAATAACAAAGATATTAGGTGTATGTATTGTTTATATTTGCATTGCGTAAATCAGTTTTTAAATTGTCCCATGAAGGGTTAAGTTATATTGTAAACAAACTATTAAAGAATCAAATGTTACTAAATATGCCAAAAATACACTCCTAAAGATATTTATTCGTTAAAAAGTTAATAGATGAAAAAACAAATTGAAATTATTTTGAATATAATATACATACTGAAGAAGATAACGTTTCTATATTTATTTGAATTAAGTTTTTACATTTAAATTACTACAGTAGAGATTTAAAAATATTCAAGGAGTTTAAAAATATAAAAGGTGAAAAGTGAAAGAGAAGCAACTAATTAAATTATTATCCCAACAAAACTAATACTTTCAACATAGAGGTGTTTACACAACATAATTGTCCGTTAAATTTATAAAATGCTAAAGAAACAATTTTGAACATTTTGTTTAATCATTGTAAAAAAAATCTTATTTTATAGAAAGGTTTTGCTAATAATGAATTGTTTATGTGATTACTAAATGTTAAGTGACTATCAAACATTAGATTTTAGATGTCATAATCTTTAATAAAAGTTGGTAGTCAATGGTTGAATCAAAATTTATATTCAATTTTTTGCAAGAGTTTGTTATCGTACTTACACACCTTAAAACATTATGACAAGCAAAGTCTTACAAATCATCATAGATAAAATTATGCTTGAACAACGCTTTCAAATGATTCAAATTTACTTTGAAAATTAAATATCAATTTGAGCAATATATAGTAGATTATGTGATGGCTTACATAACTATTTGAGAAACCCAACTGTCAAACTGTAGATTCTGTACCACATACTGTCTAAATGATGCAAAAATACCAACTCAAAAAGAATGTGCTTACTAAAGAAGATATTGACACTGTATATAAAGTGTACAAAAAGATTAAGATTTATTTTTTTGTAGTGGCATTATCATCATATTTCTTCAAAAATAACAAAAATAAATAAAAATTGATACAAAATAATTAATAATTTTTGTTTGAAACATTAATCCGGCCAAAATGTGATTTTAATAGAATGGCGCTACGTGTCATACAACAAACACGACAATCAAAATTTGGCAATAAGAAATAGACCAGCAAATTGGCTTCCAAGATTATGCGGTTGACACCCTTTCATTATTTTTTGTGGGGCTAATAAACCACCAACATTTGAGGCTTAAGAAGCTAACATAAAATTGAGCGTCAAGTTAATTTTTAAATGTTAATGTCATTTATTCATGATTTGAGTTTTTTTTATGAGTTTAAAAAACACTTTTTATATGGTATCAGGTAAATTGTTTTGCACTATGTATGAAGTAATGTGCAGTTATAGTCAAAATTATTATTATTATTATTTTTTTAAATTTTATTTTAGCGTCGACTACTAAAGTCATTAGCTATTTTATTTTATTTAATAATATGAACCTTAGGTTATAGACCTGTGGAGACAAAACAACACATTAAAATGGTTAAATAAATAAATAATAAACCTAATATCATAGTTGCTAAAATTAAAAGTAAATTTAAGACTAATATTACAGTATCTACTATCACAAATGACAACAAAGTTGTAAAAAACTTTGATCACAGATGACACCGAAGCTGTAAAATGCTTCGATGCCTGACCCTAAAAACTAACTAAACCTAATATCACAGATTGCACCGAAGTTGTAAAAGACTACGATGCTTTAAACAACTCAACAACACAAACAGATCAATAAAATAAATAAATAATTTTACATCAAAATCACTACAAGACAACACAAACTTGGTTACACCTGTTTGAGGAGTCCTGCGTGTTTCAAAAACTAGACACACCTTCCCATGAACTCCTCTTTATTTGATACAACAGGCGACGCGTTGTTAGGGAGCTCGAGCTGATTACGGTGGGGAAAGTAGGCTTGGCATTCCTCCAAAATGTGCTTCATCGTTAATGGGTCGTGACATGTTTGGCATGCTGATTGTTCGTCGCCGGTCAGGAGATACGAAAAAGTCAAGTTAGTATGACCTATGCGCAACCGACATAGGGCGACCTTCTCTCTCCTGATGACTTCCATGCCATCACGGAGAGCTTGATTTCCTTTAATTTGCTTTTGAAGCCGTTCCATACTCTTTGCCATACCTCTTACGGGAATGTTGTTCGTAAGATCCGCTTGAGCCGCCTGACGGGCAGCTTTATTGGCCAGCTCGTTGCCCTCGACATCCACATGACCCGGTGTCCAGACAAAGATAACAATCTGTCCAAACCCGGCCAGGCGGAATATCAAAACTTGTACGAACTGGACCAGCGGATCGACCGAGTACATAGACTGTATACTTAGGATGGCACTTACCGAGTCGGAACAAAGGAGGAACGAGCTGTGAGATAACGTCTCACAGTTTAGCAGGAGTTTATGTAATGCATATAATTCTGCGTGAGCGCTGTGAGTACACGTGTTTTTAGTGTAGTTGATAAATATTTCGTTATTACGGGAATTATCGCTATTCAAAAAACTAGACTATAATAAGAGATAAGTTAAAAGGTGAACAGTGAGTGTGATCATTACAAAGTAATAGGACATAAGGAAATAACACGGAAATCAAAGGTCAAAGTCGTAAGAACAGTGCATATAAAAGAATGAAAGAGAGTAGTGCGGGCACGGGAGACCGTGGAACGTGCTGGCCGGGGCGAACCGTGATCGCGTAGCGCGTAGCGCGTATCGTTGAGATATAAACCACAGTGGCGTGCGGAATTTAAAATATTAAAATAAGGATTGACCGGAAATGCATAAAAGACAAAAAGAAGTGGAAGAACAAGAATATCTACAAGCATTTAACAAGAGTAAACAAGTGATAAATTCCCTTGAACAATTAAAAGAACAAAAAGAACTACAAATTAATAACGGAAATAACTCAATAACAAAGATAAATACAAACGATATAGAGGAGATGGAGGAGCTTTTACCTCCTAATGTTTAAAATGATGATGATAAAGTTAAAGGAAACCACAAAAGAAATAAAACAAGAGATTGTCAGCGGAAATGGAAAGGAAAGAAGAAACCTGGAAAAAAGAAAAGAAAATGCTTACAGATAGACTGTAGAAACCAGAATGGAAAGCGGAAGAAAAAGAAAGATTAAAAAAGAAGAACAATATTGTAATAAAAGGACTCAGCCACAGAAAACAGTAGAAGCAGTTAATAAATAGATTAAAGAAAAATTGGAAGTTACTGTAAATATCACGAAAATAGTAAACTTGAATAAAGAAACCAGCAACAAATTACTAGGAACAGAACTACCAGACTTTCAGTGTTAAAGAACACAATAATCTACATAGACAACGACCTAACGCGAGAAGAAAAAAATATTCAGAGGGAAATTAGAAGCATCGCTAAAGAAGAGAAAACGAAAAGAAAAACCAAAACAGGATATCAAAAAATAATAATAGAGGATGAATTAAACATATGAGATGTACAAGACAATAGAGTTAAGTTGAAAGAGACATAAAAACAAAAAACGAATAATACACAAAACTGGGACAAAAAAACAGAAGATGACCAGGCATATAAAAGGTTAATGCAAATAGAAACTGAAACTGAAGATCTTGACAAAAGAATAAATAATAGAAAATATACAAAACTAGGAACATGGAACATTAGAGGACTGAACAGAAAGAAAATAAAACTAAGCAATGAATTTGAGAGAGCAAATTTGGAGATTTTAGTAATAACTAAAACTAAGAAAAAAGAGAACGGAGAAGAGGAATTAGACAAAGAACACCTATTAATATACAGTGGAGTAGACAAGAAGAAAAGAGCAAGATCAGGGCTTGGATGTATACTACATAGAGGTATAAAAAACATTGAACAAATAGGAAGCAGTATCTTAGAGAATTCTAATGATCGAGTTGAAAAACAATTGAGAAGTGAAAACAATAATTGCTGTATATGGGCCAGACTAAAACAAAAAAAACGGAAAACAAAGACAAATTTTGGGAAAAAGTAGGAATAGTTGTAGAAAATGCAAAAGGGACTATATATATAGTAGGAGATCTAAATGCTAGGGTGGGTAAAAAATACCTCATGCACACAAAAACTATAGGAAAACACGGAGAAGACATAAGAAACAACAACAGGAACAGATTGCTGGACTTCTGCACAGTACACGACCTAATCATAGCTAACACATTCTTTAAACACAAAAACATAAACAAATATACTCAAGATAATAGACAACATAATAGAAGGAAGGAAAAACAGATCAATGGTACGAGATGTGGCAGTCAAAAGGGGATACAAAATTTATAGCGATCACCTACTTTTAGTTGCAGAAATTAAAGCAATAGAGAGAGCTGAAATAAAATTAGACAATAAAACAAAAGAACACACTGAACTAATAAGAACATACAAGCTAAAGGACAAGGTAATAGCAAAAAAAATACAAGGAGAGAATACAAGAAAAGCTGCATAAATTAAAAACAGAAAACTTGGATATGTAAAAAAAACACCGTCACTGAGGCAGCAAGAAAAATATGTGAAGTACAAAGACAAAACAATCATAAAAAACAAACGGTTTGGTGGACAGAACAAATAAAAGAGCAATTAAAAATTAAGAAGAAAAACTGGCAAATGTGTTTACACAAGAAGACAGCAAAAAGTTATGAAACATACAACGATCAACAAAAGAAGGTAAAAAACATGGTAATAGAATTGAAGCAAAAAACATGGGCAGAATTCGGAAAAAAAATTGAAAGAGACAGCAAAGGAAACCAAAAACTGTTTTGTACAGTGCTGAAAAATATTAGAGGAAATGGGAAGAAAACAAACATACTGGCAATATAAGATGAGAAAGACAAAATGCTAACCAACGAAAAAGAAATAATGGAGAGATGAAAGAATTATTTTCAAAATTTACTAGAAGGTAAAGAAAATTGAATAAAAAATAAAAATAAACAACATAATATAACGATTGAAGAACTATCAAAAGCTATAAACAGACTAAAAGACGGTAAAGTTGCTGGACATGATAAAAATTACAACCAAAATGTAAACTGGTAGAGAACTGAAAGTATAGAATAAAGTATGGACCAACGAAGTAATTCCCAAGCAATAGGAAATAGGATTAATTTTACCAATATTTAAAAAAGGCGGCAAGATGAATTGTAATAACTACAGAGGTATAACGTTGCTAACTACATCAATGAAAATAATGGAGCAGATCTTAGAGAAAAGACTTAGGCAACAAGTTAAGGGCACACTATCAGAAGAACAGAGTGGTTTTAGAAAAGGCAGATAAACGCAGGACTATTTATTCACAATTAAAGAAATCATAAACCAATCTTTATCAAGATCAGAATCTACGTACATTGCTTTCATAGACATGGAAAAGGCCTTTGAGCTAGTACTAAGAGCAAAAATATGGGAGAGTTTAAACAATTGAAATATTGGCAAAAAGTTGATTAGTGTAATTAGGTGCATGTACAAAGAAACGAGAAACTGCGTTATAAGCAGAAAAATTTAGCACCACAGAGGAAGTAAGAAACCTGAGTCCGCTCCTATTTATCATTTTTATGGAAGAATTAATTAAACTTGCTAAACAAAAATTAAGACCATTATATAGGATATCAAAAAATGGAAAAGATAAGCATAGCAGAGTGCGCTTTTGCAGACGACATGGAAATTTTAGCCAAAAACGGAAAAGATTTAGAACACAACATGAAAGTCCTGACTTTCATGTTGTGTTCTAAAGAACGAGGTTCTGAAAGAAAATGGAATGAAAATGAATAAAAGCTGAGAATGAAAGGATACAAATTGAGATAGATGGAGAAACAATAGAACAGGTAGACAGTTATCAATACCTAGGAACAATGATTGATGAAGAAAGACTTTGGAACAAACACATTTGCTGCTTGGACAATACAATTAGTGAAAACCTTCACGGTGGTCTCGACATCCTCACCATTGGACTCTGGTGGGACCGGATTAGCTAGGAAACCTTGCCAGTCTGCAAGACACCATTTACGGAGGACGGACTGTCTGACCAGTTTGACTATAGTTTTAATTGCAATAGGAAAATACTGTGGTTTGGTACCTATTGAAACCCATGCCTTAAGTTGTAATCGTGAGTCTTATTTAAACATTTAAATTTCTTTTTATTTATTTTTGCATATATAATAAGTGTGTGTATAAAAATACAAGGTAGTGTTAAGGGGGCAGTTTGATGAGTGTCATAAAACTACGAGCAGAACTCACGAAATTTAACTTCTTTTTAAAATCGGTTTTTTGCAACGTATAAAGAATGAAATTTCCAGTCTAATGAAATTTAATAAACAATTGAAAGTTTTGGATTTTCATATATTTCATTAGATTGAAAATTTCATTATCTACACGTTGCAAAAAAACCGAAGAATTAAATAAAAAAAACAACAAAATAATAAAACAGACTAAACAAAATTAGACACAAAGTAAAATAGATGAAATAAAAAAAGATAACATAAACTACAATTCAAAAAGATTTTACTAAAATATAAAGGCAATCAAACAAACGCGTACAACATAAAACATAAAAATATTGAAAAACAATAGAAAGTAGAGAAGAAGCAAAGTTATTATGAAAAGAACATTTTAGAACATTATTAAATGAGGAAACATAACCAAAATATGAAGAAATAGAAAACATACACGATGAAAGAATAGAAGAACTAACACAGTAAGGAGGAGGAAATCCACACACAAAACTGTATAAATTAGTCAAACAAATATAAAATATGGAGAAAATGCCAAAAAAGTTGCAAAATGGTAAAATTATAAAAATACACAAAAATGAAGACCAAACATTGTGTCAAAACTCTAGAGTCGTAACACTATTTAAGAATGCCTACAACATATTGACATCACAATGAAGGCTTAACAAAATAGTGAAGAAATAGGCAAGTATCAAAACGGCTTCTTAAAAGGTAAATCAACGGTAAACTCATTGCAGACAGTAAAATAAATCATTTAAAAAAGTATATGAATATAATATTAAAGAGAATATGCTATTCTACATAATTAAATTAAGGCGTCTCATACATATGAGAATAAAAAACCCAAGACAACTGTGCGCCACTTTTTTTATTCTAGCTTTAGAAAAAATATTACAAAAAATTGACAAAAGAAAAACATTAAGAACAAAAGAATCAGAAATAGTAGCGTATGCAGACATAGTTACAACAAAACAAACAAATATAATGAAACAAATAAAAGCAGAAATTGAAAAAGAAGGAACAATAATTGGACTAAAAAAACAGCAAATAGAGCATATTATTCAAATAAAAAAATACTGAACAATAGGTCCATTAGCATCACCACAAAAATAAAAATATATAGAGCAGCTAAATCGACTTAGGCTGCAAAAACGATGTCGATTCCACAGAAACAACATAAAATAAATGTGTAAGAAAGAAAAAACATAAGAAAAATCATGGGACAAATAAATACCAAAAATTAAATAAGGAGAAGGACAATCCAAGAAATAAAAAAAAACTTAACGAGATTAATTAACACATTAAATCAAGCAGAGTAAAATTGTCAAAGCACATATGGAAATCTGGACCTAAAACATAACTTAAATGGAATGAGTTGCAAGAAACAGAAAAAAAAAATAAGAACAACATGGTAAAAAAATAAAAGAAAATATTAACAAATTGAAATAACAATGTGGAATAAAACGCGGTCGATAGACAGAAGTGGAAGAAAATAGTATACAGAATTAGAACTTACAGTGGCACACATAAAAACAGGAATTAATTTAACCCAACAATGGATTGTAAAAGCTTCTTGATAAATAGAAGCAGTAAAACTCTACATGAATACAAGAAATGTAATGCCTTACATATATAATATATATGATAAAAAGAAGTGACATAAGTACTGACCCTTGAGGTACACCGCATTGCACTATTAATTATTTTGATTTGATTTGATTAACTTTTACATAATGATATCTATTCTTCAAATAACTGGTGAACCACTTTAATGTATTTCTTCTAATCCCATATTTTTCTTTATTTATTTATTAAAATATTGTAGCTTACAAGATCAAATACCTTCGTCAAGTCAAAGAAAATCCTCAATATTCATATCGGCGTATTGATGTAACAGACTCATAAAACTAAGAATTGCTTTTGTTAAATATATTAATTTTTTTTTAATACATGTAGTATTAAAAAAATTCGGAAAAAGTTTTTTTTAATATTTTAAAATGTATTATTTTAGAATTACTGTCACAACATACTATCACAGTTAAGACTAGATCAATAATATTAAACAATCTGTTGCACAATATATTCTTAGAACAACTTAGACAATGCAATATAATTGCGCAACCTGTTTGTTAATTACTGACACTTCTGCAGTCAACATGTGGATTAAAATAAAGCAAGTTATGTGACCATATCTTTAGTTATAGCTTTAAAAAAGAAAGAGAAAAAAAGCGCAGATGGATAAAGGAATGTTTAAAAAATAGGAAGAAATACATTTGGGTTAGATTGTACAATAAAAATCAATCTCTTTCTATTGACTCAATGTATTGTGCAATATATACTGCTATAAATATATAACTATAACTGCTTAAATTTACTTTGCTTTTAAACTAAGAATATGTAGCACAAGAAACAGGTTAGAAATATGCCGTATCAAACAAACCTTGCTATTTAAAAAAGGAGCAGTATGCACTATAGTTTTAACTTTAGTATATCTTGTTGTAAAATTACCAAACAACTGGCTATCATATAAACACTGTTACTTTAGTAATTAAAATTGCTAATTACTTGATATCTAGTGATTGTCATTAGGATTAACCTTTTTTTGTCTTTACCCAAATTAGAAGAAAGCATTTAACTTTTAACGCGCTCCATATTCTTAGGTTAACCACCATGTGCTAGCATAAAACCACTAAACACATGCCGTCTGTACCACCATTCATCAAAAGTCTGGAGATGCATTTTTTTCAAAGGTCTCTGATCTAACCTAACAAAAAGACATCCAATTATAACTTTAACTTGATTTTGTATTTAAATCAACTCGAAACTGGTACAAATATAGTACTGCTGCAATACTAAAAACGCAAATTAATTATTTATCTACAGTCGTGTACAAAATCACAACATAGCTAAGAAAGTGAAAGAATACTGTATCAGCAGTTAATTTTGAGCAACTAACAATGGCATATATAAAAGAAAACATCCAATCAGGAAGTAGAGAAAATAGTACAAACCAGACAAAAGCAGCATAACGAAAACTGTCTAATAGCTGTTTATTAAAATAAATTACTCAAAAAAGACGCAAAACCAACTATTTTTAACCTCATTAAGCTTAAAAAAACTATCAAAAACCCAGCCCGTTCAGATACCCTAATAGAAATCATTTACAAAAGCGTTATAGTGTATTAGTTAAAACCAAACAATCGACAAGTACACATATTATAAAAATTACAAAGTACGGCATAACACAACCAGTTGGTATAATAAACAGTCTTGATAACACACATCTATTATCGACTGTCTTGACACGTGTTACTTTGTACAAGGTATGTAAAAAATATTGATACTTTATTAAAGATTTTTAAGATTCGGTCAGCGACACAAGAATAATACATCTAGAATAAAGACCAGTGGCAATCACTGCCGGTCCCAAGCCCGGATAAAGAAGAAAGGTTGGTGAATCAGGCCAGCATCCTACCTACCGTAAAAGAAGTATAATGCTCATAGAACAGCTAAACAAGCCTCGGAAAAAGAACAAAAAAGTGAAAATGATATATTAAAACTAGCCACCTGGAACGTAACATCATGGAACAGAAAATACTAGGAAATCCTATAAGAGCTAGAAAAACACCAAATTCACATATGCGCAATATCGGAAACAAAACGGAAGGGCAAGGGAAATGTTAGATACAACAACTACATATTGTTCTACAGTGGCAAGGAAAAAAACAAAAGAGCGTGCTCGGGAGTAGGCGTACTGATACACAAAAGGTACGAAAAGTACATAGATGAAACTATAATGCAACTATCTATCAAATCAAAAGATACCACGTTGAACATCATAAGCGTGTATGCGCCGGATATGGGTAATCTAATGGCAGAGAGAGAACAATTTTTCGAAAAACTAGAAGACACAATAAGCCAAATATCAAAAAGTGAGAAACTACTAATGATGGGTAACTAGAATTGGTAATACAGCAATCCCGGGCGAAATACAAATGTCCTGAACAGCAACGGAGAAATGCTACTAACAACATGCACCCAACACAAGCTTACCATTAACAACACCTACTTTGACCACAAACCACAGTATAAATACACATTTATCAACTCTAGAGAGCAAAAATCGATGATAGACCTTATTATAACCAATAGGAATATACAACCTAAAGAGATACTAGACGTAAGTGGATTAACATCAGCCAACGCAACAACAGAACATGCAAATAAAAGACCACAGTACACATATCAAAATATAACTTGAATCATTTAGAAATGAAAGCACCAAAACACTATACCAAAAAAGTTTAAAACAGAAAATACTCAACAAGCCAATCACAGCGCAGTGCAACGTAAATCAAGCCTGGGAAAAAATCAAATCCAACATTACATCAAGTGCAAATAAAGCGATAAAAGTAAGAACAATTAATGTAAAAGACACAAGAGTCAACAAGCC
The DNA here is from genome assembly GCA_963932245.1 of Tachinus rufipes. Classification (NCBI taxonomy): domain Eukaryota; kingdom Metazoa; phylum Arthropoda; class Insecta; order Coleoptera; family Staphylinidae; genus Tachinus; species Tachinus rufipes. The sequence continues at coordinate 34,234,877 of OZ010746.1, read as the reverse complement.
ATGGTTCGCAGAAAAAGTAAAAGATTTAGCCAAGCAGAAACGGAATGCATACATAACATATAGAAGCAATAAACATGACGAAGAATACCACAAATGCAAAGAAGTACAAAACCGAGTAAATCAAGCAATTAAAGAACTTAAAGAGCGATACTGGGAAAACTTCTCTAACAAAATGCAGCGCGACCTATATGGAGATCAAAAGAAAATCTGGAAAATACTCAGAAACAGAAACAAACCAATACCAGAGGACATCCAAGTGACTAACATCAGCCACGATCAGTGGATACAATATTTTAAAGAGGTATATAAAAACCAAACAAAAGCAGAAACTAAAGAAGCAGAATGCATAACACAGACACCCACCGGCACAACCGATGAACTATTAATTACAACAGATGATATACTCAAGACAGTGAAAAATCGAAAAAATCGAAAAGCACCAGGCATTGATAATATCAGCAATGAAATGATCAAAAATGGGGGAAACACCATCATTAAAGAAATAACCCAGCTCTTTCGAATAATCCTTTAAGAAGAACGAATTTCAAAAGAATGGAAAACCAGCATAACAGTACCAATTTTTAAGAAAGGTACAAAAAAAGAACCTAAAAACTACCGTGGCATTACACTGCTTAGTGCAGTGCTCAAAATTTTTACAAAAATAATAGCCGAGAAAATCGAAGCTGCAGTGGAAAGCTGTGAAGAACAGCAGGGATTCCGCAAACCACAAATATAGATCAACAATAGACGCTATCATCATACTAGCGGAGAAAGGAATTGAATTTGACAAACCAGTCTACTTATGTATGGTGGACTTCAAACAAGCATTTGGCCGAATACAATTGAACGACATTACAAATATTCTACGTCAACATCGAGTGGATGACAGATACATTAACGTAAAAAAAACTTAAACATTAACAATAGCACATATATTAAAGCAAACCAAACGCTAACTGAAAAAAATGACATCAAGTCTAGAATTAGACAGGGGGAAAGCTTAAGTCCAACCCTCTTTAACATCATAATAAATAAAATAATCAAAAAGGGTAAAAACACAGGAACAGGATATGGAATGACTAACAATTGCCTCAAGATAATATGTTATGCAGATGAATCCACACTAATATCAGAGAACAAAAACGACCTACAAAGATTACTATTTACACTCAATAAAACCGCCAAAAAATTCAACATGTGCGTATCAACAGAAAAAACTAAATCAATGGTTATATCCAAAGAGCCTGTCAAGTGCAAACTTATGGTGGACAATAAATTGATAGAACCCGTCATGAAATTCAACTACCTAGGGTTGCAAATATCGAGCAGCAGAGACCTGATTGAGGAAGTAAGAACAAACTGCATCAAAGCATCATTTATTTCCGGTAGCCTAAGAGACGTAAAAAGATCAAATATATATATATAATGCAAAATAAGGATATATAAAACCTTTGTAAGACCCACCCTAACATATGCTGCCAAGACCCAAGCCGAAACAACAAAAACAAAGCAAACAGAAGATGTTGTCAGATGGGACAAATCACAAAAAAGATACTAGAGAGACCATGGACCAGGATAGAATTGCCAAGTGGGCAAAAGACGAAAGGCCACAAAGCAGAAGACCCCCAGGCCGCCCGCCCAAGATATGGCAGGAGTCCTGGACGTCCAAATCGCAAAAGAGGTAGACAGTAGTACAATACAGGACAATGTCCTAAATTAAGAAGAAGAAGAATAAATTAAACATAAAACTATTTTTTTATCTAATTAACAAATAACTTCATACACCACTTTAATGACCTCGTTTTCTGGTTAATTTTATATAAATAATTACGCATTTTCCAAAGTATAACTGATATGCAACCAACATTTTCATTTTTACCAAGAGTTTATATACAATCTCTTTAAGACTACTTCTAAAACAATTTTGTTACTTAGGTTACTTGCTGTATTTGGTAGGTTATATGCAAACTGTTGGCTGCAAAAACCTCACAACTTGGATCTATTTCATTTTACATTTTTTTATAATTTACAGAAAACGCTTCTCACTTTTGAGAAAATAGGCTAAATTTAAAAAAAAAAACACAGTTGACCTGTTGCTCTTTTCTGGAAGTGTTTTTGTGCTGCAATTTCATTTTATTTAGTTTTAAGAAAAACGTATGACATTTTTCACTCCTGGGGGGGACGTCTCAAACTTGTGGGCAATGTTTAAAAATTTAAGAAAAAACGCGGTTGACCTGATATTCTTTTCTAAAAATGTTTTTGTGTTGCATATTCTACAGTATTGGCGCGGTTTTTAGTCTTGAAGCTTGATTTGGAGAAAATCATTTTATTACAACTTATTAAAGTTTGTGTTAAGTTACATTTAATTTAACTTTAAGAAAAACTTTAGAAATACATTTGTTTTACCGCAATTTGAAAAGCCAGCTTAGGCTGCATTAGTTACATAACCAATTGTATGTACAAACTTTATTTAGTCAAATTTGTCTGCCCTAGTCATACAAGACACACTGACAAGGTTAGTAGAACTAAAAGAATTGTCTTTGCTTGGCTCTTGGTAGCTGTGATTGTTGATTAAGTTGATTTTTTTATAATGTTTTTATTTTATCTTGCAACTTTTAAATTATTTTTATTATAGTATTACACTTTTTAATGTTTTGTAAAATTGTGTAGATAACGTAATAGAAATTCGATTTATCATATATGTAAGTTTTAAACAAGCTCAATCAATTTTAGTTTTTTATTAATATCTCTACTATACAAAACAAATTCTATAATATGTGAAATATTTTAATATAACTAACACACTTCTAAATCATTTTTAGTAATTTTTATTTTAAATAAAATACATTGTATATACTTCTTAATAAGTTATTAATTATATACTCACACCATCAACTTGCTCTACGGCAACAGCAACTAAAAAAACACTAACCAATAATTTAATAGAAACCATGTTTCTCTATATTTCAACTAAACGTCATTGAAAATTGCTCACTTATATATGTAAAACAATTAGTTCTGCTATTATTTTGATTTAAGTTTATTACCGTCCTTGCATTAAATATATTTATTTTTCATAAAATAATATAAGAAAACCCTCTACAAAGTAGTAATAATGCCATGCATAATTACATGCTATTCTACGCATAAATATCAGGCCTTCCGAGTTAAAAATCATCTATGGTACTAAAATTTACATAAAAAATATATTGTTTTACTGCTTCATTTGTTTATTACTTGTAAAAGTTTCCATTATGAAAATAAAAATGTTTATATTTTTGTTCTGGTTTTATAGTTAGATCATGTTTAGAAAAATACTAAAAAGTATACAAATATTCTTTTATATATGAATATGGCCAATGTTCATATTAATAAAGAAATTTTATTTTATTAACAATAATTGAGTAAAATGTATTAATTTTAATACTAAAATGTTGTCTAGATAAAAGTCATTAATATTGTAGGTACGAATACTAATTAAGTTGAGTTTATAAAGAATTTGTAATTGCTCTTGAATATTCATTTACAACTCGCAAATGAATTAGAAAAAGCTAAAAAATTATACATTAAATAAAATAGTTAAGTATAAATACATAATTTTATAAATTTTATTGCTAGTTTTCAGTATTTCCGCTTGGATTAAGTAATGCATATTGATTATGTTTAGATAGTTCTTCGGTAGTTGAATCCTGCAATCTTAATCTCCATTATTTCATGACTATATAAATGTAACTTTATTAACATGTTAACGACGTTTTATATACAAACATCTACATGTGAATATATAATTTACAAAATGATTAAAGTTATAATAAAAATATCGTTGTGCGTATGCTTTTAATTGAGCAGCAAAACTATAGAGTTTAGAAAACTTGATATCAATTTAAATTTGGTCAATTTAAGTTCTATTTATAGAATTTCATAATATAATTTTAAACTTCTTTGTTTCCCTCGGCAACGTCTAATCACCTTACGATCATCGTAGGCATACAAACAAAAACTCGTTGCTAAAGATAGCTTTTTTTTTCTAGTAATAAATTATTAAAATGTAAAACAAATACCTCAAGCAAATAGTAAATACTTATTTAGTTTAATGATCAAATTGTGCATACATAAATAAATGTAGAACATGTCTACTAAAATATATACTTTTATGCTAAATACAGGTACAGTTTAATATTTAATGTTGCTGATGATTTTGTTTTACAGAATATTCTAGTTTTTTTTCGATCTATTTTTAAAGGTAATATTTCTAGTTTTCCGTTCTCCATTTACTGATCAAAAATATTACGCGTTTTGGGCTATCCATTTTACCGCAGTATTTGCAAAGTATTTGTTTTAGTAAACTGCATTTAGTTGGTGAAGAATTAAAACGATCCATTTCTACCAACTCTTGCATTTACCAAAAATTCAGCTTTCTATTTTGCAATTTAGCTACTATTTTATCCATTGTTTCTTTTTCTGCCAACCACTTTTTTAGCCACAACTTAATAAGTTTTTTGTTTATTTTAATCTTTGTTGTTTGTTTATAAACCCGTACATTGCTGAATTTAGCTTCCACTTCTAAATCGTTCATTGGGAGAATTCCTGTCAAATCTGTTAGGTCTACTGTCGATGACGTCTAGACTGAAGCAAGGACACGTTATTTATGTGCACCCATTGGTTTATTCTCCTGATGGGGTGCCGCTGGTAATATTAATATTGAAAAATATTATTAGCAAACATTATATACTGAAATCCTATCACATCTACAAGAATATGGGTGATTTCCTCTAGAAAAATACTGACACGTACATACAGCGCCGTTCTTAAATTATGGTTCTTGTGAGACAAAACGTCATCCAACTTAATATCCAAACGATAAGATCACTTATTTTATATATTGAATTACAAACAATATTTTAGCTTTTATACTTTAGGTTAAAGATTTGCAGTTATATTAGTAAAAAGTTAATGAAGCTCTAAATAAAACTCCACTTTTTAAAAATTTATTGCGGAAAAACGACTTTTTGCATCATTTTTTTTTTTAATTTGAAGTCATAGATTAGACTTTTTTCTATAATGTGTAAAATTTGTATTCAATTATGTTCAGGTGCTAAGTTTCATTCAGTAAACCTTCATAATGTTGCAACTATTTTCCCCCCTTAACTGAAGTTTGCAAATCAGTACCATATATGGTTATCTACTTTACGAATATTACTAACGTACAAAAAATAGAAAATTAGTCCTAATACACTGTCTTGTGGTATATCAACATTATTTTCTTTATTTAGCAGTAAAAAAGTATTTTCTTGCTTAATTCTAAAAACTCTGTCTAAAATATAAAGTTTCAATAACTGTAAAATCTTTTTGAACAAGTTGTTTTATTTCATAATTAAATCCCTAATCAAGAAAGACGGCAGAACAAACTTTTAACAAATTTTCAGTTATGTCTATAATCCTATGGATTTGTTTACAGTTGAGTGATTTATTATGAAGCCAAATTAGTGCCCTATGATTAAATTTTTGTCTTCTATAATTAGTTTACTTTTAAGAAATGTTTTTAAAATAGTTTCAATATTACTGGGAGTAAGAAAATTGGCCTGTAAGACAAGACTTTGGTGATTTTCTGAGTTAAGAAATCATTACCACTTCTACTACTTTTCATATCTACATATTTACGCTTTAAATGAATGATAGCAGACAAGTCGCAACAGCAAAACTAAACACAAAAAGGCTTCTTAGAGGCTCACCCAAGATCTGTAGTTGGAAAATAACGGAACTTGTCTTACAATGAAAAAAGAAAAAAGAAGAGATACATATTTTAGTGTAAAAATTGCATTGATATTATAAGTAAATTTTCCGATTGCTTTAAAAGGAAATTCTAAAATTGTAAAAATTACTGTAAAGTAACTATGTAAAACCCTGCAGCTTTTTCTAGGTTTTTTTTTTTTTAATTTTTGTTATGCTGCTATTTCTTTTGGAGTAGTGAATTTAATATCACTATTATTCTGGATAAAACTTTTCTAAGGAAGTAAAGGGTTTATCGGGTCGAAATTTATTCTAGGTGTAGTACACATGTTACATTTAAGTACAGAACTTTGCACTTTTGCGTTTAATATTATTCCTAAGTTCCTCTAATGTTTTTGCTTTGTTATCATAAACAAACAACTAAACGTAACCCCATAAAAATAAATCAATGTTAAATAGGTGACTATTTGACTTACCCTGGTCAAAAATAGTCTTGCAACATGACACAATAACGAACTTCATTGACCGTATCATGGCAATTATTTTCATGCACAAAAAAATATGGTCCAATCACACTTTGGAATGAAATCCACAGCACACAGTCACTTTTTGTAGATGCTATGGAGTTTCTTGAAGCACATGTAGGTTTGTTTCTGTCCAATAACGCATATTTTGTTTATTAACAATTAAGCCATTAAAAGCCAACAATGATCTTCATCTCTGAAGATTATTTTTCAATAAAACTCAGTATATTCTTCAAACTTTTTTGAAGAGCCCAATGGATGAAGTATTGGCGCTTCAAATGATTAAAAGACTTCAGTTCTTGAGTTAATTTGATCTTATAAAAGTGTATGCAAAATTTGCCACAATGTGAACTGATACATTCCCAATTCCCGTGAACGGCGTGGAATTGGCTGCAATATTATTGAGATTTCAATTAGTGCGGTGTCTTACTGGCACAAGAATATTTAATAGTGAATATGTTGACTCGAATTTATCCACTATAGCACGAAAAATAGTATTGATAATATTGATTTATATTTATTTTAGATTATGAGTGTAACTTACAATGTTAAAAACTAAACTAAACTTACAATTACAAGCTGTTATATAATAAAATATATGCTGATGTTGCATAACACGTGCCACACGTGTTCATGCTCATCATTCTTGAAATTATCATAAATGTAAAATTGCATTTTAACATCTTAATTCTAAGAACTTACAGATAAACCGTGTGAATTAAAATGTAGCACATATTTTATGGTCAATGTCCGATATGTAACATAACACACGCACAGACTGTCCGGTGGAACGATTATTACGACCAAAAATTGGAGTACGTTGTTCGTTTGTAAACTTTACCATGATAAATATGTAAGCCTTGTCTGACGTTTTAAAATTGACAGATCAGAAAAAAGTTTAAGGGTACGTTTTGTATTTAACTCTTAACCGGTGACGTGGAGTCTAGCGGACTCCTACTGAAATATGTTTTAGTGTAACTGTTAAACGGAAAGACTATTTACCGCATTCTTTGTAGTATCTGCTTAAATATTAGAAATGTAGACATTCGTGCACTGAGTGGCAGCGTTTGATCAATCGTTCTCGCATTAACAACGTTTTGGAGTCATCACCGTTAATTAAGTATGTTGTGTAACGTTTACATTAATTTTTATTAACCTGTAACCGGTGGCGTCCCAATGTTGGTATATAAATAGTGACGTTGAGACTCAGGAACTCCTGTCAAATTATTAACCTTGTACCTACTTGTTTTTTTTAAATATAAATATTACTTTTGAAAGCCTTTTTTATATATTTTAGAAGCTATTTAAGCAAAGTTTGTTCAAAAATATTCAATGTTGTCTTCATACTACAGTAAATTGTCAGATGAAGACATATGAACAAAAAAAAAGTTAGGCATACGTTTTAATTATTAATAAATTTTAAAAAAATTGTATATTTTTACATTTGTTTTTATTTATAAAAACAATTGAACAACTAACAAGAAAAAAATATAATAATAAATTTAAAAAAAACTGCTGCACATAAAGTTGAGACAAATAAAAAAAAATCTGTCTTGCGACGCATTCTCTACATATTTTTTGACTACAAGTTAACCAAATTGTTTTTTTTACAATCAAAACATAATTTTGCCGGACCAAAATAACAATATTTGCAAACTTGCAACCGTTCTTTTTCTACTGAAATCACCGTCTCAACGCAGAAGAAGCGTTTTGTGCAACTTCGGATTTTTGTATATTTATTTTATATGTATATTACATAAGTTAAAAGCTAATTCTTCTATGAAATCTTTTCTCTTCAAATTTCTTTTATAAGATCTGGATATAATATGTGTTTACTGTACTCATATCTAAAATTTTGATAGAACACAGCCATGGTCCATTGCCGTGTTTTTCTAGCTGAACTATAAATAGTGCAAAGGCCAAACAAAAAAAAGTTTCTCAGCATTTTGGAAATAAGATTTTTGTTTTCTTTTGGAACAGTCTACAAAGTTACCTGGCGTTTGTCCGCCAATTAATCTACACCCTGTATAGTAAACTGCGGCAACAATGATCTTATATATTTTTGTATTAACATTTACAGCGGCGGCCTAAAACTATTTTGTTTTATATCTCATTTTTTGATGATGCTTAATTGAAAAATTTATAAAGAATGCGCACGGACACATTTAGTTTCATTTTTGTGGTGTATGGTATGTAATAAACATCTACGCAAAAATATAAAAATAAAATACAATAAAGAATAAAACTAAAAATAAAATTAACAATAATTTAACAAATATAATCTAAACTATATTAGGTAATGAATTTATAAAATTATTAACATGATTATGATGAATATCTAAATGAGAAGGAAAAGAGTTAAAAATGGATTGCATACTTAAAATAGGAGAATACCCAGGAATATAAAAAATTACATTTTTAAGTAGGTTACAACTGTCTATTTGATTGTTTCCATATAAATTTGATACTCTGAATAGAGTGCTGTGTGCTGATACAATGTAAATTAAACTCCCGTTTAAGGATGATGTAATTACAATGAATTGGTGGATAGATGCCGGTGCTTTTAAAAGATAGATATTTTAAAAACCTTTTGTGTGGCTTTTCTAAAAGATAAAGGTGCACCATTGTAAATGGAAAACCATACTAAGCTACAGTATTCTAGTTTGGATCTAACTATAGTAGAATATAACGTCTTAATTGCCTTAATATTTGTAAAATCAGTAGTATTTTGTTTAAAAAATCCTGGTGAGCAAAAAGCAGACTTTACTATCAGATTGATATTATGTGAAATAAAAGTTAATTTAATTTAGTCTTTAATAGTAAAACAACAATCAATCCTATAATGTTATAATCGTACGTTAATGGCTGCATTTTTAGTAAATGATACCACTTTGTATTTACTAATATTTAAGGCAAGATTATTTTGATTACAACAATCTTAACCCTCTAATGCCCCAATTTTTAATCTTCATCGACATTGAATCATTTGTTTACACCTGCCAGGTATGGGTGCATTTTTTTTTTTTTAAAGGAGACTTTTGTGTGCATTCCAATATTGTTTACAGTTTTTCCAAAAAATTGTGTATTAAGAATAAAACATAGTTGAACTTTACGTTATATGTTATTAAGTGTACCCCGTCTTGAGGCGGCGCTGGGCATTGGAGGGTTAATTATATTTAAATTACATTGCAAAAAAATAGCATTTTCAATATTGTTGACATTACAGTATATTTTTAAATCATTGGCGTAAGCAAGTTTAGGATAAGTTATGCTACTTAGTAAATCGGTAATATATAAAAAAAATAAAACTATTTTGATAAGTTTGATAGAATAGAAATAGGACAATAATTATTTATATTGGACGAGTCGCCACTTTTATGAACGGGACAAACTTTTGCCGTTTTCCAAACTGTTGGAAAATAACCATAATTCAATATTGAGTTCAATAAAACAAATAAAGGTGTAACAAGAAAAACAGCGCATTCTTTCAAAAAGAATGATGATATCTGCAGCAGTCAAAGATGGTTTTTTAGGCTTCTAAGGATACAATCTTTATTAATTATAGCAATATCTACTGACCCAAATCATAAATTATAAGAGTCATTCAAAAATGGTGTGAATGTGATGTATAGTCCGATCCAAAAAAATTTGCAAAGCCGTCAACTATAGCTTGAGGATTATCAAATAATTTGTTTGAGTTTGAGTCATGCATCAGACATGGTAAGCGTAGAGATCCTTGTTTGGATCTAATAATCTTAAAAAACTCCCGTGAATCGGTAACTGAACGATTTTGTACAGTCTCTGTATAAGAATTATACTCAAATTTAATAAGAGATTTGATATTTTGTCTAAGGGTCTTAAACTCATCATGCATCGACTGATCTCTACCCCTCTTAATTTTTTTGCGAAGCTTATCTTTTTGTTGATTTTTTTTAATGATTTCGGATGTAAACCTAGAAGGGTTAAAGTTATGAATATATTTTTCATGATACAGAAAACAAACTTATCAAATATGGCATATAAAGTGTTATAAATATAATTAATCAGGTTATTAGTATTATTACTAAAATGATCTAGTAAAGATCAATCTGCATTAAAGGTAGCCTGATATAAAACATAATAATAACCTTTTTTAAAATTATTTTTCTTTTCATCATTTACAGAAGGAAACTTATTAAATAGTTTGACAGCATGAACGGGAAATACAATTGTTAACGCGGCGCCGTGTGGTACAGATCTTCTGCTAAAAGAAGATAATTTTCATGAGTTATTTAAATAAAAATATTAGTCAAAACTAAGTCCAGCAATCTATTTAAACTATTTTTTATGAGATTGGTTTGTATAAGATTTGAAATGTTTATAAAGTTGCTTTTGGATCTAAATCGTTTAGACAAAATTGTGGAATATTAAAATCACCCATTATAATTATATCTGCATTTACAAATAAATAAGGTTCTAGAAACTCAAACAATTATAATTTTACTTGAATTTTATAAATGGTTCAGTAGTAAAATGAGTCTTAGAAATATGTCAATATTTTCTAGGACTGCTTGCAATTATTTTTATGTTTCAAGAGTCTATTGGCGTTTTATTGCATAATCTTAAGTTCTGGTCAGGTTAAGTTAGGTTAGGTTAGAAGTAAGACAATCATTTAAATATTAAGAAAATTTAAGGATTTAAGATATTTTGCTGCAAGTTTTGTTATTTGGGCAAAGATCCAACATTAAATTTATAACTCAAATTATAAAGTTCTCACCATTTTAACACAGAGATATACAAGGTGTTCAAAAAAGAATGTAAAATATTTAAGAGGGTGGTAGTACAAACCACAACAAACAAAAAGTCTTAATAAACTTAGGTTGCCATAAAAACGGTTTCGGAGATATGGAACATTATTTATTTTTATATATTCTTACAAAGAACAGAGTTATAAAAGATGTTCAAAGTGCCCTCCTTTTATTTCCAAACAGGCACGACATCTTTGTCTAAACGACATTCGTACTCTTTCTAAAACCCCTTCATTGGCTCGGGTTTCTTGGCACTTTTCATTAATTTTTAACTGTTAATTACAAGATTAGCATACACTAATAATTTCAAATATCCCCCAAAAAAAAAACCAAGAAGGTTTAAAGCAATTTTGCTGGCCATAAAACTGGTTTGCCTCTTCCTACTCACTTATGTGGAAAAGTTTGGTCTAAATCAGTGTTTTCCAACCTTTTTTGTGCCATGCTCCACCTAAGCCTTTCTAAAATTCTTATGCCCTATGTAACATATACATAATTTTAAAAATTATAAAAATTTAATTGTTCACTTAAGAAACTTAAATGATAGGTTTAACAAAAATATCACTAGGAAATTGTCCGGGGGTCTCTGCAGAGCCTGCCGTCTGCCACAGGAAAATTAACTTGACGACCCAGTTGATATTTTGGTCTCGTCAAACAAATTTATAATATTTATTGGCCGCAATTATTTAAGAACTTGCTTTTTTCTTTCAATTTTGGCACCGAAATCTAGCATTGCATTTAAATAGCCCAAAGCAAAAAGGTTAAACTCGTGTCAAGTTCATTTTCGAATTGCCCCCCTTCTAAATGCTCTCCAACAACAATCGAAAATGTGCTGGAGCACCATCATGCTTGAACCACATTTGTTGCCTGTGGGCCAAAGGAATGTCATCCAAAAGATCATATATTGTGTTCTGTAGAAAGTTGAGATAACCAGCGCTTGTTAATCGGTTTGGTAAAACATTAAGACCTAGAAACTTATTTCTTACAATACTCATCCAAATGTTTAATGAAAAATTGTTCTGATCACATTCAATTTCAGCATGGGGGTTTTCGTCGGCCCAACATTGTGCATTATGAAAATTATTTTTTTGTCAACCCGGCTTCATCCATAAAATTTTTGTTGGCAAGAAACTGCGGTTAAATTTAAGGCCTGTACTCGTTGTACATAGTATGGATAGAGCAGCTGCTCGTGGATGGTTCTCCAGACAAACTCGTTTCTGGATTATGCTCTATGCATGCTATAATTTCTTGTTCTGCTCTAGGAGTAGATACCGACCTTGGACTGCCAGAAAGATAACACTGTTCTTGATGTGAACTGGTATCTCTCAATCTTTGTTGAATTCTTCCAAACATACTATGTGAAGGAATCTGGCAATTTGAAAAAGCTTCTACATAAAGACGTCGCGCTTTGGTGGCAATTCCATTAGCACTACCATGCATGTCGGCTAGTTCTGCATCAGCCATAGCAATGAAAACTTGTGCACTAACAACAACTGTCAAACACTAAATTTTTATTTTACAAAACATCACCCAACTATGATAAGAAAATGCACGTTTTTGCAAAATAAAAAATGAAGGGAAAAAGATTAATAAAAATAAATAATGTTCCATATCTTTGAAACCGTTGCTATGACAACCCATGTTTATGAAGACTTTTTTGTTTGTTGTGGTTTGTACTACCATTTTAAATATTTTACATTCTTTTTTGAAAAATAAAAAATGGAAGGAAAAAGAATAATAAAAATAAATAATGTGCCATATCTCCGAAACCGTTGCTATGACAACCCATGTTTATTAAGACTTTTTTGTACTACCACCCCCTTAAATATTATACATTATTTTTTGAACATCCTGTAGAATTAAGAGATCCGTTGTAAGAATGACAAAAAAAATTAATTAGGCGTTATTGGGTGCTCCTGACCTAAATTATAAGCACCGAGTTGGACTTGTTGCTAAGCTGGTAACAGTTGTCTACCAGTTGAAAATAAACAAAAATAGCCAATTAATAAATAGCTATAAGAGTTAAAGAAGTTGTAAATTTTGAAATAGTGTAATTTTGATTAATTACTGAATTGTTTGGATTTAAACAGTCAGGTTTCAATATTAATGATTATATGAATCATTAAGTTTAGTTTGTATTTTTTCAATTGTTAAATGGTTTTATAAATGTATCTGCTTTAGTCTTCATAAGTAATTTGTTTTTAATTAATGTTTATTTGTATTGCATTCTTTTATCCATTTACCTTGTTTGTAGTCATCATTTATGGCAATAAAGGCCTTCAGTATTGTTTCTGAATATAAAATAATCCAGCAATATTATATAAAATGTATATTCACGACAATGATCGAAAACAGAGTATTATTTTCTAAACATTTTAAATTAGTAATATTTAAATTTTTCTAGCATATTTCATTGCAGCAAGTTGTGACCTGTTGCTGAAAATGTTCACTTAGAGAAAGAGATTTTTTACATGATTTACTACCAAAATCTAACTTCATGTATTTTTTTGGTCAATCTATAAAATAATTTTAAATTAAAAAAAAAATCTTTACGTGATTAATTTTCATTTTCATTTGTAACAGAATTATATCAAAAACGATAAATGTAATCTATACATATAAAACAACATAGTTACATAGCTAATGCGACGTTTCTTCTTCCAAGTGTTATCAGCTGCATTTACCAATAATTTATTAACGCATTCGTACCATGCCTTTATAGCATTTACTCAGATAATATGATAAAATTACACTTAAATACAAATAGCAGTAATTATAATATTGAAATTAGTAATTAATCCGATGCCAAATGTTATCTCCGCTTATGTAAATGTAGATGTAATTACCATAAATAATTATATAAATAATGAGAAAAAAGTAAAAACATGCGGACGATTCTGTTCTCTTTTAATTAAGACTTATTTAAATGTATGTCGATTACTGTTATATTATTATTTTGCGATATTATCTGGAGTATGGTAATTAGATTTATTATTGTGAATTCAGCTTAGTTAAATGCAATTGCACATTTCTATCACAAGGTGTGTTAATTTTTAATAATCATTGTTGAAATTAGTATCAATGTTCAAGTGAAGGTTCCGTTAAATTGATTGGAGATTAGTGACATAATTTTAAAAATAAACTTTGAATAATTATTAACCTATATTACTCGTATCTATTTAAACTATGTAATATATTATAAAGAATTATAAATCAAATTATTACAATATAATTTTTAAATTACTTAAATTTGGCAAATATAACGGATGGTACTTTTTTTTTTATTGTTAATATTGTTTACAATATATTTTTTTAATTTATAATAAAACTGTTGTTGTTCTTAAATTGTGTAATAAATTAAGATATATGGTCAGATAAAGATGTAAATTTTACATTTCAAAGTTATAAAGCGTCATTAAGAAGACGATTAATATCTGCAATGAAGATAAAACTCATGCAGGTTTAGTAAGTAGATTTTATACTATTGCAACATTGTAAATGAAGTAATTTTATATCTTTTCAATTACCAATAAATACAAATATTGGTTTTTATTACAATTAACTACTTGTTTATATATTTATTTAATTTATATATAATTTACCAACAAAGATCTGAGACATGTCTCATCAACCTTTACAAACAGTTTAATGTGGGCTCAGATGTTATTAATAACATGTATTTTATGCATGATGGAGCTCTTGACCACTTTTTATATATTTATTTATTTATGTTTATTTACATATTTTTATACAAAATATATAAAAAAGCCAAAATTTTAGCTTAAAGCTGTTGTTCTACTTTTAATTTTACAAATAAATTTTAGTTTAAAAATATAAATATTGCATAGAACTATTTAAATGAACGGTTCAGAAACAGATGCATTGAAGCAAGCCCTGGTACATGGCCACCAAAAACTTTTCTGTTTTTTTTTTAATGTTTAAAAGTTGTTGTTGACGCAACAGAAGTTAACACATAATAAACTTTGACGAAGTAGACTCTTATAAACAAATAAAAAAATGTAATTATATACTTTATATGTAAAAAATATTTCTTTGAGTATTGGATTTGGGTTTATTAGTTTTCTTTGTTCTCTACTATCACCTCTCAAAACGTGAAAAGTTTTTTAAGATAATACTCATTATTTTATATTTCAAAATGTAATATTTAGGAATTATATAATATGCTAGAACATCATAAAAACTCCTTTGAATTTCAACAAGTGAAACTATCACATTGAAGACTAGATTTAAGCAGTCTGTGAACATTGACTTTGAAGATTTGTGGCTTATAAGTCTCAGGAAATACTGAAGTTTATTCTTTTGTCAATAATAATAATATATGTCTTGTATTTCGTTTAAACAATATCCATTAATTTTAATAAATATTTATCTATAGAAAATGATAAAATCTGCAACATTAAGCCTGTGTTGTAAATTAAAGTCAATTTTAGTTTAGAAGAGATAGAGTAGTTTACGTTGTTCTTCCCCATACTTGGGAACAATATTTAATACAAGAAAAAAACTTTTTACATCAATTAAGAAATCTTAGATTTCTATGTACTTTCGAAGCAATGTTGACAACATGGTCATTCCAGAAAAGATTATGTGAGATTGTAACACCTATAAGACAAAGTGACAAAGATTTAGATATGGATTCGTTGTTTAATATTTGGTATTAATAATACCTCAGATTTAGATTTTGAAACAGTAAGAAGTTGAGTTTATTTACAGTTAAAATTGTCCATGTTAGGTGTGCACCCTTCAGATATTCTTTTGAGGTCTTTGTATATAGATGCTTTAGATTTTACTGCTATATTTTGGGGTCAGGGATAAAGCCATTAATTCAAACTATATATTTTTTGTTGTCAATAAAATTATTGATAAGTTTTACAAATTTATTATTAAGACCTATACAATAAAACTTCTTGATAAGGGTAAGCTACTGCACATTTTTTTCCATAGTTGTCTAAAGTAGAATTCTTAGCAAAATCCGACAAAAATATAAAGACTTTGTTGAACAATTTTAACTGTGATTTTATGAATGCTTTAATAGTTTTGTTGAAAAATTTATAGTTTTTTATGCTTTTTGGATGGTGCTTAAGTGCGCCAAATAATTACTATAGCTTTTATTAAGATATTGATGCATCCAAATGTTAGAAGCACTTGTTTTGCTGATATACAGATCTAAACTGTTTGACAACTAACTAAATATTAATCTTGATCATAATAATAATAGTAAAAGTCTGAAGATTTTTTTGCTTGCATATTTTTTGGCAAAAAGTTTAGCATCAAAACACTTTTTTATTTTAAAAAGATTTTTGTTGTTGCATTTGATTTTATAACATGAGATTTTAACCACAATATAAAAGAGACCGTGTTTATTGCAGTAAACCTGAAAACGTGTATTACTTGTAATTGGTGTTGTTAACTGTATATTGGTTTTTTGTCATAATAGTATTAGACGTATCTTTATTATTTTTATATTAAAAAAATAAAGTTTGGTTTGAAGGATCATTGAATGAGCCACGAAATAAATTGTTAACTTTAATTTCTTTCAAGTGAACTCTGACGAGTTTGGTGTAAATAATAAATTAAGATGTACAGTTTAACTAGGTATTGGTTTATTTAATAATTCAAACGACAAGTATAACTATTCAAAGAGTTGTGTTGCCACACTCTAGCGTTTAGTATTTTTCATCTATCTATATATATTTACAAAGATACAAAAACGGTAGGGGAAGTAAACAGGTAGTTTGAATAACCATTGGGTCGCACAAAGGGCAATAAAACTAAAATATTAGGGATTTAAAATTATGTGCTTAAATGAATGAGTGTCATATAATAGATATAATTAACAATACTAGAATTTTAATAAATCAGATAAAATTAACAATACTAGGAATATAAAAGAAGAGTTTAAGTAAATGACAGTAATAAACTACTATGCAAGGGATTTAAAATAAAATAAAATGATTTTGAAAATTCAAAATTCGGCGCAAACATGCCCGCCGCCTTAAAAGAATTAATTTCTTTTAAACAATTTAATTAGTTGTTTTCCTGGTTTGGTAATAAAACATATTTTTGAGACTGCACGTTTAAAAATGCCGCTTACAGTTTTTAATTTTACTACGCGTACTTGTCCATCAAGGCCTTTATGCACCTCCAAGATCCTTCCTATTCGCCAAGTAGCAGAAGGTTCGTTGGATTCTATTAGTAGAACCATTAGACCTTCCTTCAATTGTTGCGGATTTTTCTTGCACCACTTTGTGCGTGCTTGTAGGTGATTTATGTATTCCCGTTTCCATTTCTTCCATAACTGTTGTGTTAGTTGTCGCATTTGTTGAAATGCAAGTAGACGGTTTGGTGGTACATTACAAAGGTTTTTGTCAAATGTTGTTGTTAATGATCTTCCAATTAAGAAATGTGACGAGGTAAGAGAATTCAAATCATGAAGATCGCTGAATGAAGACGGTATAGAGGACGCAAATTAAGTACAGCTTTAATCTGAGTCAATACTGTTTCAAATTCTTCATGTGTTAAAATGGTTTGATTTACTATGCGAGCAAGATGATGCTTCATGCTTTTAATATTGGCTTCCCAAATTCCACCAAAATGTGGAGATTTGGATGGTATAAATTCTCAACTAATTTCAATACCCTCGTTTGACATGAAATTATCAAGCTCTGGCATCCAAGTAATATACTTTTTTTTAAGTCGATTCAGCTCTGAATTAGCACCAACAAAATTGGTTCCAATATCTGATAGTATTTTGTTAGGTTTACCTCTTCGCGCTATAAATCGGCGAAGTGCTGCTAAAAATGCTTGAGCCGATAGATCGGAAACAACCTCTAAATGAACGGCTTTTGTACATAAACAGATAAATAAACAAACGTATCTTTTGAAAGTTTTACTACTACGATAGCGTCGTTCGTATCCTTTGAATGGACCAGCAATATCGACGCCCGTTGTCAAAAATGGCGGAGATTGAATTATTCGATGTTTTGGTAAATTTCCCATTATTTGAACATATGGTTTGGGATAAGATTTAAAACAAGTCACGCATGATCTTACAATTTGTCTAGTTAGATTTTGTCCTCTTACAGGCCAATAATTTTGTCTCATAGCAAAAAGTAATTGTTGGGGACCACAATGTAAATTTATTGTGTGAAAAATGATGCTAATATTGTAGTTACATGATGATGTAATATAGTTTGATGAATTTGATCAAAATTTTGATTAGAATTTTTAAGTCTCCCAACAACTCCTAATAAGCCGTTGTTGTCAAGAAATGGCGAAAGTAAAAGAATTGCCGAGTTTGAATTTAAAGATTTGTTTTTTTTAATGGTGAATTTCAGCTGGGTAAGATTGCACTTGTATAAGCTTTATTAAAAATGTAAAGTTTCTCGGCGTTTTTTTTGCTGCAATGTTTTGCCTGAATAACTTGTTTTATTCCTTTTTAGTTTATTAAAAAATTGCAAACAATAAGAAAAAAATTTATGAGTAATAGTTAGATCAGTCATTACATTGTATGATGTTATTAGCCTTTTATCAGGTGTTGCAACGTTTTATTGAAGTTAATTTTTAATTGTTGAATGTAATTAATTAAACGGTATATAGGACTAATTTTTATTTTTAAAAATACATACAAAATGTGAAGGTTTCGAATCACTTCTGGATTCTTCGTCAGCACTAAAATATATAAAAGATGATGATATGGAACATATTAAAAACATATTAAAAAGATTTTACAAACATATTACAAACATATTAAAAACTATTAAAAACAAAGAAAATCAAATAAAAACAATTAAAAACAATTAAAGATACTTAAAAAACATATTAAAAACATTTGTTAATTTGAATAAATTTTATTTAAAAAAAAAATCAAATGACTTACCAATTTGTTATAAATTGATTAATTTTGTCATTAACATTAATTTCATATCTTTTCTAAATGAAATTGAAGAAACATTATTTTTATTTTTGCAGGGAGATGTTGTTCCCTTGGCCCGTATAATTGGAATGTACTATTATTTATTTCTATTCGATATTTTTGTTAAATTTATAAAAACTATTTTCTATAAAACATATTGGATACATATTTTGTTAGTGTTTAAAAAAACTTAGACAGAGAAGGAGACATTGTTTCATTTATCATTTTTACATTATTTAATTACTTATTTTCAGGAATTTATGTTTATGATTTTTTAATAATATTATGGTAGATTATACTTAAATTTTCCACATCTGTTTGGAAATTTACATTTGGATATTTTTTATGTGAAGTAATTCACTAATTAGTCTTTTTCTATAAATCGGTTCAACATCTAATATTTTTGTCTTTCCATAATTAAAATGATGGCCATCCGTCATGTGGTGTGATGATAGACCTGTGTTATTTTTTTTATTAATGCAATCCCGTTTATGTTGATTAATGCGATCATTTAATTTTTGAATATACTACATTTTTTTTATTGAAATCTGGTGTGCGGTCTTTCAATCGTGTGAACAATCCTCCAACACTCTTAAGTGTATTGAACGTAATATTTGTGTGTTCATCTATTAATATCGTTTTAATTTTATATGATAAACTTTCTATAAAGGGAATGGAGAACCATTTTAGTGATGGTGGCGGTTCTATTATAGTTTTATTTATGTTACTTTCAATTCTACTACGATTAAGAACAGATTTGATTAATTTAATTGGATATTGTTTACTTGTAGTTTTTTAAAAAGCAGATTAATGTTTTTTTTGTGAAATTTTTCATCACTTAAGGTAAATATTCTTTTAAAATTCATTTTTATTATGTTGATTTTTTGTGAGATCTGGTGGTTTGAATTGAAATTAAGAGTTCTATCGCTATCACAGGGTTTTTTATACAAATCAATTAATATTTTGTCGTTATCTTTAATTAATAGTAAATCTAAAAATGGCAATTTATTATCTATTGATTTCTCTATGGTAAAATTAAGTGAAACATGAAACTGATTAAATTTTTTTAGTAAAATTTCTACTTTGGATTTGGGTAATATGATTAATGTATCATCCATGTATATAAAAAGGGCTAAAATTTCAAAATTTAATTCCTTTAAGGTAACGTTAGCTACTTCATCCATTACTAGCATTGCTAAGATCGGACTAATGGGACATCCCATTGGTGTTCCATATGTTTGTTTATAAAAATTGTAGTTGAATTGGAAGTAACTTTGGTCAAAAAAACTTGATATAATTTCTGAAAATAAAGTTTTATCAATGTTTGTGTACATAGAAATAACTGACCATCTATCATTTATAATTTTAAGTATTAAGTCTTTTGGAATGTTAGAAAGAGTATGATCTTTAGGTATTTTTAGTTGTTTTAATTTATCAACTACTTCGTAAGAGTTCTTTACGTTATATTTAAATGTTGGAATTAAATTATTCAATATTGTTGTAAAATATTTTGAAATTTTATAATTCGGGGAATCAATGCAAGACACTATTGGCCTGAAAGGTCTATTTGTTTTATGAATTTTTGGTAACCCATAAAGCTTTGGTAAGTTTGTATTTTTACATTTCAATGACTTATATTCTGGATCTAGTATATATTTGTTAGTCAACAATTTATCTAGGTGTGAATTTATTGTTTTTTCTATCATTGATGTAGGATCATTATTTAACAACTGATATGTGTTTTCATTGGACAATAACTCTGTCATTTTGTCTACATATTCTGTTCGTGTCAATATTACTGTTTTATTACCTTTGTAACAATTAGATCCGGGTTATTTTTTAGAAAACGTTTAGTGTAATCAAATTCCTTTTGAGTGTTGGAGGATTGTCTGTCACGATTAATATTATTAAGGTGGTTTGTAATAACATTTGTACACTTCAGTCTTAAGTTTTCTTTGTCAACTGTACTTGATTTTTCATTAATGCAATATTCAATAGATTTTAGTAATGAAAAAATGGGCATTTCGTTCCGTTTGTAAGTTATAGAAAATTTTGGTCCTTTGTTCAGTATATTCATAGCAAATTCCGGGATATTTATATTGGTTGTGTTTTCTATGAATGAAGGATTTGATGTCGAGACAAAAACATTATTATTGGCAACCAATTTATTGAATTTATTAGTCTGTTTTATTTTTATAGTTTTAATTGTGTGTGTAATTTTATTAATTAAGAAATTATTTTCAAAATTATGCAAAATGATATATGGAACAATCTCCTTCAATTTACAATTTATCACATTTATATCTTGGTGTAGCTGAGTAATTTTTATAAATATGGATTCTATTTCTATATTAAGTATTTTTAGTTTAAAAGATTTTACAATTTTGTCTAGTTTATTATTTATATATTTATTTATATGAAGATTTAAATACGTGCAATTGAAATTTTTTTGTATATGTGACGGCATGATATTATTTCTTCGACAACGCAATAAGAAAATTTTATTATTGACTAACCTAATTAATTTTATTTGTGGGATTCCAATTTACGTAGCCATTCCACTGCTGTTGTTCCATATATATCTTCAATGTCCTTTAGAAAAGTCATCTTCTACTTTCCAGATCACAACCGATATAATATTTATTTCTTTCTTTATTTATTTTTCTTCGTCCTTCAATGATTGTTGAATGTAATTAATTAAACGGTATATAGGACTTATTTTTTATTTTTTAAAAATACATACAAAATGTGAACGTTTCGAATCACTTCTGGATTCTTCCTCAGCACTAAAATATATAAAAGATGATGATATGGAACATATTAAAAACATATTAAAAAAATTTTACAAACATATTACAAACATATTACAAACATATTAAAAACTATTAAAAACAATGAAAAACAAATAAAAACAATTAAAAACAATTAAAGATACTTAAAAAACATTTTAAAATAAAATTTATTCAAATTAACAAATGTTTTTAATATGTTTTTTAAGTATCTTTAATTGTTTTTAATTGTTTTTATTTGTTTTTCATTGTTTTTAATAGTTTTTAATATGTTTGTAATATGTTTGTAAAATCTTTTTAATATGTTTTTAATATGTTCCATATCATCATCTTTTATATATTTTAGTGCTGAGGAAGAATCCAGAAGTGATTCGAAACGTTCACATTTTGTATGTATTTTTAAAAAATAAAAAATAAGTCCTATATACCGTTTAATTAATTACATTCAACAATCATTGAAGGACGAAGAAAAATAAATAAAGAAAGAAATTAATTTTTAATATTGTGAGAATACGATGTACTAATTGATCTAATAGTACAGATGCGCAAAGCTCTAGTCGTGGCAATGTAAACTGCTTAACAGGAGCAACTCGACTTTTGGCTGTTAATAATTCAATTCTGGTTTCATTATGATTGTTACTGCTTTTTATATATATTCACGCGCCATATGCCTTTTCTGAAGCATCTGCGAAACCGTGGAATTCAATATATTCGTAGTTTGGAATAATTACATGATGTTTTTGTTTGATTGAGTCAATATTTCTCTTATATGACAAATATCTTTTCTATTCATTAAAAATATGTGATGGAACTGGATCATCCCAATTGCATTTTACTTTCTACAAGTCCTGAATAATAAGTTTTGGAAAGACTGTAAGCGGGCTTAATAATCCCAGGGGGTCAAACAATTGTGCTGTTTGACTAAGAATCGTTTTGTGCACACAGATTCATCGGTATGTTTTTTTATTGTGTACTGAAATTTGTTTGTTGTTGCATTGAATACAATGCCAAGTGTTTTTGGTTCCGTTTTAAACATATCTATAAATAAATTGTTACCATTATTAGACTGAAAGTGATTAATTAATTAATTACTATTTGAATTCCATTTTCGAAGTGAAAAACCAGCAGAATTTAAAATATCTGAAACTTCTTTACAGTGTTTAATTAACGAGTCTAATTCATTTGAACCAGTTAGTAAATCGTCGACATACATATTTTCTTTAATAATGTTTGAAGATTCTAGAAAATTGTCTTCATTTTGAATTGCTAGTTTAAATAAACAGCGTATGGCAAGCTATAGTGCTAAAGTTGTACCATATGTAACGGTATTTAATTCATAAAAGTTAAGTTTTTCATTTGGATTTTCTTGCCATACAATCTTTTGATATGGATCGATCAGTACTTGCCTGTACATTTTGTCTATATCAGCTGTGGCAACAAAACTGTATTTTCTTCTTCTTCTTCAAGTGGCAAATCCTTTCAGGAGGTTTGCAATCATCATCATTATTTTTACTTTTGAGTAGGCAGCTCGGAATAGTTCTTTGGATGTTATATTGTACCATTTCCTCAAATTCTGCGTCTGCCAATATTTCTTCTACCAGCTATTTTTCCTTGCATGATCAGTTGGAGCAGTTTGTATTTTTCTCATTTTATTATTATTATGTGACCCAGATATTTTAGCTTTCTTTTTTGAATTGTGATTGTGATCTCCAGTGGTTTATTCATACGTTCTAATACCTTGCTATTTGACACTTTATCTGTCCATGATATCTTCAGCATGCGTCTATAGCACCACATTTCAAAAGCTGTCACTTTCTTTATATCTGCTTGTTTCAACGTCCATGCTTCCATTCCGTAGAGTAAAATAGAGAAAACGTAACATCTTACCATTCTGGTTCTTAGCTCTACTTTTGTTTGTCGATTACATAGATAAGCCCGCATTCGAAGGAATACATTTTTAGCCACTTCTATCCGGGTTTTGATTTTGTCTGTCTGATCGGTGTTATTCGTTATCCAAGTTCCGAGATATTTATATTTATATGTTTTTTTCAATTATTATGTTGTCGATGTATAACTGTTGTATTGGTGTTGGTGATTTTGTTATTAGTATTTTGTCTTTTTCAGGATCATTCTTCATATTCATGTATTTTCTAAAATTGATCAATTGTGTGAAAATGTCCAATTAAATTGTAGGACCTACGTATTGAATATCATTTAGAGAAATATTTGTCAAGGTTTTTGCAGAGCCATCAAAAACAACTCCCAACTATGTCGTAACATTGTTTTCACGAATAACGCAATGATGCGGAAGAAAATATTCAAGATTTTCTATTTTATTACATATAGGAGACATGTGATTAAGAGCTATATATTTATTTATAAATTCTGAGTATAATTGTTTTTGATAAGAATTTTTGTTTCCAAAGCATAAAACCTTCTCAAAGCTTGTGATCGTGAGTCACTTAATTGATATTGCGCTTGTTTTAATGAAAATGAAACAATAAATTGACCTGTTTGGTCGCGAGAAGCAGTATTTTTAAAATGTGATTCACAGAAGTTTTCATTTGGAGTTAAAAATTTTGAATTATTTTTATAATTATCTAATTGCCAAAATTTTTCCAGTTGTGAATTTAGCGATAAACAAGATATAACATTATTCTGACTATGACTGATAGGTATAGTGCCTGAAACGATTAAACCAAGTTGCGTGTTTTGCATTTCTAACTTGGAATTTTTGATGGTAATTTGTCCATCTAAGACAATGTTCCAGAACAGCGTGGAACCAGTAAGTAAATCAATCGGTTTTGAATGATGAAACTCTTCATCGGCAAGTATAACATTAGATGGTATTTTAAAATTAAATCGATCAAAAGATATTTGGGGTAAGTTATCTGTAACTTTGTCAAGAATTAAACAAGATATTTCGGTTGTAAATGATGAATTTTTTGACATTATTTTTAGTGTGACGCAATGATTAATATGCGAAATATTTTGGTTTATACCCGAGATTGTATAGTTAAGCGAGTGTTTATTTAATTTTAATTTATTTACTAGGTTATTCGTAATAAAATTAGATTGTGACCCGGAATCTAACAAGATCTCGTATCTTGGTGAAAATTATTAAATTGATCAAATACATTAATTTGAGCGGTACACAATAAAGCCACGTTATTCTTTACTGTTGAACAATTAGCTACTGCGGATTGTCCAGGATTAATATCGGTAGATTTTTAGAGTTTTCAAAGTGAAGAAGGGTATTATTAAAAATATATATTATCAAAAATATAAGATTTTTCTAAAAGAAAATTTATTAAATGCTGACTATTGGGTAATTCATCATTACATTTAAAATGATTATTGGCATGTACATTCCATTCGGTGTTAATTCTTTTATCTAATTGCGACAAAACGTGAAGAATTAAGAACATCCCAAAGTTTTGAGGAGATATTTTTAGTGAGTCCATACTTCGAATATATTGTTCCAGTGAATTCGCTGCAGATTTCAGTAATGTTGAATCAAAATTTAACATTTTTCTAGAATGCGCATATACAATTCTACAGCGTTGATTAAATAGAGTTTTTAATATATTATAAGCCATCATATAATTTGAAGCGGTTGTTTCTAATGAGCCAATTGTATTTAATGCTTCACCGCTTAAAGCTGATCGCAAATAGCACAATTTTTGAACCTCAGGTATGGAACCATTTTCGTGAATCACCGCACTAAATGCATCTTCAAATGAACGCCATTTTGTAAAATCCCCATCAAACAAAGGTAAATCAATTCTTAGGTAATTTTATATTTTTGGATGATTCTGTATTATTATTAGTTTTCGAATTGTTAATATGTTTTTCTTTTATAAGAGCAGACGCGGTGCCCAAAAAACTTTTAATTCTGCATCAATATCTTTCGTTTGCGCTTCAATTGAATATTGAGTAATTTCAAATTGCTCCGCGTTGACTTGAATTCTAGTTATGCGACGCGATATTGTTTGTGTATCGACTTCACTTAAAGTTTTGTCAATAAAATCTTTTAAAAATTGTTCAAATGACGTGAGTTGTACTACAAAAACGTTTCGCTTATCAATCAGACTTTGTTCTGTTGCACGCTGCATTTTGACTTGATTGAAACTGTATTTAATCGAGGGATTGGGACAATTAAGGATAGCACATGTTCGACGACTGTTGGCGGAGATGAAGCTGGACGGACGAAACCCAGCTGGTGTGTTGTGGAAATAACCTGTGGTGAAGGCTTTGATAACGATTGATAACTATTTTTTCTCTTTTTTTAATTATTATATTCGGTTGCGAAGGACCATTGAATGAGCCACAAAAGAAATTGTTAACTTAAATTTTTTTCACGTGAACTCTGACGAGTTTGGTATAAATAATAAATTAAGATGTACAGTTTAACTAAGTATTGGTTTATATAATAATTCAAACGACAAGTATAACTACTCAAAGAGTTGTGTTGCCACACACTGGCGTTTAGTATTTTTCATCTATCTATATATATATTCACAAAGATACAAAAATGGTAGGGGAAGTAAACAGGTAGTTTGAATTACCATTGGGTCGCACAAAGGGCAATAAAACTAAAATATTAGGGATTTAAAATTATGTGCTTAAATGAATGAGTGTTGTAATGTGGTGTCTTAGATTGCAACACGCACTATTTCTCTGATTGTATGAAATTGTCGAAGGACCAGTAAGAATGGTATCTTACACAAATTATGCTTTAATGATAAGGTAGAAATTATACTCTGGTATCGCAAAGACTCTCTTTAATACTAACTTAAAACAAATAATTTACAAATATATATACTCATTCAAATTGTGTAAAATGTGTTGTGATTGGTTAGTTGCTAATTAGGTAATTTTGGGATTCCTAGAAAGAATTGTTGGGAAAGTACCATATTAAATTATATTGTAGGGATTATTATTGTAGGAGATTAAACATACCTGGAAAGGATTATAAGAAATTTCATTACATAAAATATATTTCCTATCATAAATATAAATTGAATTTTTAGTAGGACGAGGGTGTCATTAGCACTAATCTGTTTATTACTCGGAGCATATAAGATCCGAACATTCCGCCGGCCTTGAAAAGAAATCTTTTCAATTTTCGATGGGAAGTAGTCCTAGTTTCCTTATTGCAATTTTAGTGATGCCTGCTGCCGTTTTAACTGAGGCTACTCTGGCGATGCCATCCTTTCCTGGGTGTAGTTCCGTGATTCGTCCCAGCTGCCACTTTAGTGGTGGAATGTTTTCACCTTTTATCGCTACTAGATTCCCAATTTGTGCATTCTCTGCCACTGGTTGATTCCATTTTGATCGTTGCTGTAATTGGCAAAGATATTCTGAGGACCACCGTGTCCAAAACTGTTGTGTCATTTTCTGTATTCGTTGCCAATGAGATAAAGTATTTTCCTTTAGGTGAATAATGTTTGGTTCTTCTATCGTGCTGAAAGCTTCTCCAATTAGGAAATGGCCAGGGGTGAGGGCTGCAAGGTCTTCCGGGTCTTCGGTTAATGGCACTAAAGGTCGAGAGTTTAAACATGCTTCTATTTGAGCCAATAAGGTATTCATTTCTTCATAGGTCAAGGCAGTTAATCCAGCTATTCGTTTTAATTGGGTCTTGGTTGATTTTACCGCACTTTCCCATAGACCTCCAAAATGCGGAGATCTAGGTGGGATAAAGTGCCAGGTGATGTTATCTTCTAATAGTGCATGGTTTATCCTGTCCTTGTGTTCTCTTGAATTCAGTAACTCTCGAAGCCTTGCAAGCTCGTGATGAGTTCCAGTGAAATTTGTTCCGTTGTCTGAATAAAGGTTTGATGGTTTTCCACGACGTGACATAAAACGCTTTAGTGCATTTATGAATGCTTCCGTGGTCAGGCTGCTCACTAATTCCAGGTGTATTGCCTTTGTTGCAAAACATACAAAGACACTGACATACCCTTTGGTTGTACGACTTCCCCGAGAATGTTGTAACTTCATTTGAAATGGACCACAAAAATCCACACCTGTGTTGGTAAATGCGCGACTTGGTTGCACTCTTGGTTGTGGGAGTTGTCCCATTACTGATTGTAGTCGTTTTGGATTGACTTTGCAGCAACGTAAACATCTATGTAGGATCTTCTTCACTGTATTTCTGCCCGCCATCGGCCAATATGTTGATCGTACTGCTGACAACACGGCTTGAGCACCTCCATGAATCAATTTTAAGTGTTCATAGTTGATAATGAGTTCCGTTAAAGGGTGGTTCCGTGGTAATATTATTGGATTACGTTGATTGAATGGTAGTTTTGCATGCATTAATCTTCCACCTACTCGGAGTAGCCCGTCTTCGTCGATAAAGGGGCTTAACTTCAGCAATCTACTTGACTTGTCAATCAACAGATTCTGTTTCAATCTGTATATTTCACCTTTGAATTCTTCTTTCTGTGCAATTCGAAGAAGTGCTGTTGTAGCCTTGCTTATTTCTTGTACAGTCAATGGGCCAGTAAGTTTAGGTTGCCCTTGAGAGTTGTGAATCTACCTGAGGCAGAAAGCTACTATCCTCTTTAATTTTGAGAGTGAAGACCACTTGGTAATAATACTGCTAATTTCTTCAATTACTGGAAGTGCTACTGCTGGTTTTTCGTCAGGAAGACTTTGTTCTATATCTTCTAACGATGGCCATTCTTCTTGGTTTAATTGTAGAAATTTTGGACCATGCCACCACAAGCTTGACTCCTTGAGTTGAGTTAGATTTACACCTCTAGATATGATGTCCGCTGGGTTGTTATGTGATCGCACATGTCTCCAATTTGTATTTGTCAGCTCTTGCACTTCAGTTACACGATTTGCCACATATGTTTTCCATTTGTTGGAAGGTGAGCGGATCCATCCAAGTGCGATGGTTGAATCTGACCAGTAGAATTCGTTGTCAAAGTTCAGCTTGAGTGCACTCTTCACCTTTTTTGCCAAACGAGCAAGGATAACTGCTCCACTCAATTCCAGTCTAGGTAGTGATATTGTTTTCAATGGTGCAACCTTAGACTTTGCACATAATAGATTGGTGTTGATTGCGCCAAGTGTAGTCTTACATCTAATATATATGCAACAACCATATGCTGCCTCAGATGCATCGCAAAATCCGTGTAGTTCTAGGTTGCTATATTTTTGGTGCTCATGTATGTGACGTGGTATTTGTATAGTATCAATAGATGTGAGATCGTCCTTGTATTGATGCCAAAACGTATGTATCTCCATTGGAACGGCTGCGTCCCAATCAATTTTTAGCTGCCAAACACGTTGCATTAGTATTTTTGCTCTTATTATGACTGGTCCAACCAAACCCATTGGATCAAATAGTTGTGCTATTTCTGATAAGATATTTCGCTTAGTGATACGTGTAGGTTGGATATTGTGCTTCACTGAAAAGTGCAGTGAATCACTACTTGAATTCCACAGTAATCCTAATGTCTTTATCACTGTTGTTTTTGCCATGGGTATTGTTGTTTCCTGGTTAATTGAGGTAATAGTGTTTAAGATTTGGTCGTTATTTGATCTCCATTTATGCAAATGAAATCCCCCTTTTAACAACATCTGGCTTAATTGACGTTGAAGCTCCTTAGCTTCCTCAAGTGAATCAGTTCCTGTTATACAGTCATCCACATAAAAGTCATTTTGTACAACAGCGGAGGCATGTGGATAATGAGTTTGTTCTTCTATTGCCAATTGTTTGAGACTTCGAGTAGCAAGATATGGTGCTGACGCAGTGCCATATGTCACCGTTTTTAAATTATATATTTGCAATGGTAGTGACGGATCTTCTCTCCATATAATTCGCAAATATTGTCGATCATCCTTATGTATCCAGATTTGTCGGTACATTTTGGATATGTCGGCGGTAATCACATAACGATGAATGCGAAATCTGAGCAAGATTGATAATAAATCTTCTTGTACTGTAGGGCCAACTTGAAGAATGTCATTTAATGATAACCCTGTTGTAGTTTTTGCGGAGCCATCGAATACGACTCTTAACCTTGTTGTCGTACTATCTTCCTTAATAACGCAATGGTGTGGTAGAAAGTAGCCGTTATTGGTATCATTAATTGGTTCCATATGTCCCAGTTTCTCGTATTGTTGCATAAATTCCACGTACTGCTTCTTGAGTACAGGCATTTTGAATAATCTCTTTTCCAAATTGTAAAATCTGCGGATTGCCATATTTTTTGAGTCGCCTAAGTTGTTAGGGTCAATGTTGAATGGTAACCGTACCACAAATGCTCCTTCGTCTGTTCTACATACTGTTTTGTTAAAGTGTTCTTCCGTTTTACAATGTGTGGTTTTAAGTAATGGGGTGTTCACTTCTTCTGACTGCCAGAACCTTTCTATTTGCGTCTCCAATGTATTCAAATTGCATGTAACCACTTCTGAGTTGTTAGTTGTTGGAATTGTTCCTGATGCTATCCAACCAAATTGCGTATTTTGCACTGTAACACCGAATTGGGCTGTGGTTAGTTTTATCTGTCCGATGCTTAGTAAACTGAGATATATTTCTGCTCCTAGCAATAAATCTATCCTTCCACGTTTGTTAAATTCTGGATCGGCTAACGTAATGTTTTGAGGTATGTTCAGTTGATTTTTCGAAAATGAATTAGCTGGTAGTTCTTGTGTGATCTCGGGTAATACGTAGAACTCAAGTTTAGCCTTAAATCCATTGATTCGTGATCGGATTGTTGTCACTAGTCTTTTAGTGATTGTTGTGGCCGTTGCGTTTCCGATACCATTGATTGGGAGACGGACTGATTGTGTGTTTATGTTTAAACTTGCGGCCAAGTCCTCCCTGATGAAGTTTGTTTGTGATGCACTATCCAATAGTATCCATTTGTCTTTTGAAAGTGCATCTAATTTGATTGTTGATAGAT
Organism: Tachinus rufipes; assembly: GCA_963932245.1. Lineage (NCBI taxonomy): Eukaryota > Metazoa > Arthropoda > Insecta > Coleoptera > Staphylinidae > Tachinus > Tachinus rufipes. The sequence continues at coordinate 34,204,193 of OZ010746.1, read as the reverse complement.
GTAACAATAAAGTATCTCTTGTTGGTTCGCCTAATACGTCTAAAGCATTGACGTGCTTTAAGAATGTGTCGATGTGAGATCTAATTGAGCTGGCGGAGTCTTCTTTAACCATAGGCAGTTGAAATATTTTATTTATATGATTTTCTATGATTAGTTTTTTATTTTCATATCGGCTGCGTAGTGTTGTCCAAGCTATGCCATAGTTTGCATCGGTGATTGATAATGCTTGAATTGTATTTGATGCTTCACCCGTTAAGCAAGATCTCAAGTAGTGGAATCGTTGCACGTTGTTCAGAGAACCGTTTTCATTTATCAATGAATCGAATGTACTGTAGAATGTTAACCAATCTTCTAGAACCCCTGCGAATGTGGGCAATGTTATTTTTGGCAGTTGCTCTTGTTGTGAAGTTGAATTGACTGATAATGCTGGTGTATCAGTTCTAATTATTGGTTCACCACTCAAGACATCTTCTATTCGAGATGATAATTCGAAATACTGGTCTTCAAACGTTTGTCGATTTTTTGCTTGGTCTTCTGTGTCATCCAGCTCCTCTATTTTTGATTGAATTTCATTGTAGTCTGAATACACCAATGTTAATAAACGACTTCTGAGCTGCCTATAATCCCGTTCTGGATTGTCGAGAAACTTGTTGAAATATGTTTCTAGTTGTGTTGTGCGAGTTTTAAACGTCTTGCGTTTCAGGGTTAATGCTGCTATTTCGGTTTTTGACATCTTGAGTTCAACTATGGATGAGTTGATTGCTTGATGCACTTTGACTATTCGATGACTCAGGTCTTGATTTAAAATCCGGTTCGAAGGACCAAATGTAATGTGGTGTCTTAGATTGCAACACGCACTATTTCTCTGATTGTATGAAATTGTCGAAGGACCAGTAAGAATGGTATCTTACACAAATTATGCTTTAATGATAAGGTAGAAATTATACTCTGGTATCGCAAAGACTCTCTTTAATACTAACTTAAAACAAATAATTTACAAATATATATATACTCATTCAAATTGTGTAAAATGTGTTGTGATTGGTTAGTTGCTAATTAGGTAATTTGGGGATTCCTAGAAAGAATTGTTGGGAAAGTACCATATTAAATTATATTGTAGGGATTATTATTGTAGGAGATTAAACATACCTGGAAAGGATTATAAGAAATTTCATTACATAAAATATATTTCCTATCATAAATATAAATTGAATTTTTAGTAGGACGAGGGTGTCATTAGCACTAATCTGTTTATTACTCGGAGCATATAAGATCCGAACAAGTGTCACATAATAGATATAATTAACAATACTAGGAATTTAATAAAACAGATATAATTAACAATACTAGGAATATAAAAGAAGTGTTTAAGTAAATGACAGTAATAAACTACTATGCAAGGAATATATAATAAAATAAAAGGATTGTAAAAATACAAAATAATAAAAAAATAGTATATACAGTTTTGCGGCGCACACACCAGCTTTTTCTGTGAAATACTAGGGAACGCTCTACAATAGAGCGTTACGCGCATGTAGCATGGGGTACGCTATAATTTACAAAGCAAGTAAAAAATAAAACTACATTATAGGTATTAGCATGCTGTACAAGTTTGATAATCAACATTTTTTCAATTTATTTCACGAAGAAAGAAAAAACAGCAAAAAACCAATTTTAATCTCTTTTTTACTTTCTCCCTCAACATCTTAACAAAAATTGATAATACGTGAAAAATTTATAAAACCTAAAAGACAACAAAAATTTATATGATTTAGCAGAAGAGCTTCCGAAACGTATGCATTAGAAAGTAGTTCTTAACAAAAAAAAATTTAAATTTTATATGACAAATGATTAAATAATTCATTACAACATTATTTGTCCATTTAATCCAATAACTAATATCATCATACAAAGGACAATCTAATTAATCTCAACAAAAATTTATATGTTCACAGTTTTTGTATTACGTCGCTTTGTCAATTTTTTTAAAATGGCAGGAAAGCTCATAGTGGACAATTTGAGGTTAAGCTTTTCTAAACCCCTTCTTACACAATATTAAAAAAATGGCCTTTTGATTCATTTGCATTTATCTGCTTATTTTTTTAACATAGTGACTATGTACAAAAATATACTTTTTTAGCTTTAATGCAAACATTTTTCAAATTTTTACAGTGTTAAAGTACTTTATACAATGTTAATTACGTACAGGTAGAGTTTTTGAAATTGTTTTGGAAATAAATTAATAATAATTTATTAATAGATTTTATATTTTCTCTATTTATTTTATAAAATCCTTTTATTTTATTCATATTATCGAAGTAATGATTTTATTTATTTATTTATTTTATTTCAATAACCTCTTATTACCGTTAGGTGTCGAGGTGTCGGACACACCGAGCCACAGAGAAGACATGTATGGATGCTAATATGAGGTAACGGACCCATATTGGGAAGAACGCTACGCTCGGCATCACTTTGGGTTCACCCATCCAAGTTGTGACCAGAGCGGCCGTTGCTTAACTTTCTTTAGCGCTGGTATTTGTACATGCCCTCTCTGCCGTACTGCCGACTATTATATTGTAATATTATTTGTTGATGGAAACTATTAGTGAATAAATAAATAATTACGTATATGTGGTTATTTTAATTAAGTTTCAAGAAAAATTACACAATAAATAATATGTAATTCACAGCTGTCAGAAGTTATTCACATATAGGCCAAAGGAGATGTGTGAAGAAAAGTACATTAGCATTCAGGTTATAGATGCTTATTTCCACACTGGCAATGAATGCATTGGGGTTGTGTGTTGTCACCTTTTGGTTTTCCGGGTCCAAAATTTCGGCTTTTTGTTAGAAACTTAGATTGGTATTGACTGGTTTTGAAAGTTGCACAATAACTGTAAAAGACTGTCAAGCTTACAAAAAACTGGTTAGGTCTTGAGATTTTTATGCAAAGCACATGAAACTAGTAATAGGCAGTTATAAATACTCTGGTATTAAAGTATATCTTGGAGTTGTATTAGTCAGGTAACTGCATGCCGATGTAAAGGTGTTATGATGGGAGTTCTGGCATTGCAACTTATTGGGCTATTCGAAAGAGTAATTGTATATTTCTAACTGCTATATTGTTGTATTTAATAATTATGTGTATGTTAAATTCATAGTACGGCGCGCAACGCCGAGGATGATGCATCAAACGCTCGTTGAATCTAAAGAACAAGATGCTCAGGGCCAAACCAAACTAAAATTTAAATAATAAAATCCGTTTAATCTGATCCTGACATGATGTAAAATTTTATAATTTCTAACAGTTGCTGTCCACAGTTTCCAATCTTTTTTTGAGCAACTATCTTGATAGACTAAAATCAATATTAGATAAACTAAATATTCTATTGAATATGAATAAATTTTTAATTATTTTTGCTGCCTTTGACAAGGTCTAGCCCAAAACATTATTTCATTAATTGAAAATTAAATTAAATTTTGCAATGTACTAACTTGATAATTAAATTACAAAAAAAAATATAACAGATTGGTTCCAAAAGGTATTACCTTAAAACAAATTTTAAAAAGTAATTTTTTTTGATGATATGTAGGACAATTTTTTTATTTTATTCTCCAAAAAATCACACAAAATAGTTTTATCAATTGCTGCATCATAGACAGTATTGTTTAGTTTAGTAGTCAGCAGTATTGTCTTCTTCATTATCACCAAAAACATCTTTATAATCTTTTTCAAACACTGCTAATTGTTTTCCTGCATCACCAAAGTTTCTTTACTTCATACAGTAGCTAGTATGCTAATGAACAAAAGTATTTGGCATACATTAAATCAAATTACCTTTTTAGTTTATTCCATGCGGCTGCTATAGCTGCTGCATTTAATAACATACAATCAGCTTTTTGTAATTTAATACCAACTTTAAAACTAGTTGGACATCAATTAAAATTAGATTTTAATATTATAATTATTTTTTTATAACTCATAAAAAGGTTAAGTGCGTACTTTTATGTCCAAATATACAGTGAAAAGAAAAACTAAGGTTTACAATGTAAGCAATTGTATATTATTGTAAATATTTAAAAAAATTCTACATGTTTCAGCATAGCCTTAACATTTTTTGTTTTGTAAGAAGCTGATACTAACTTCAAAGTGAAAAAAAACTGCTATGCCAATTAGTTTAACTTAATGCAAAAATGTGTAGATCTTGAAGAAGACTATTTTAAAAACAATAAAAAAGTTTTATACCCCAATAATTGTTTTAGTTATTCATTCTCAGTACATAAATAGCAAACCTCGTATGATAAATTGCAGACCAACTATTTTTAGTTTGAATAAAGGTAATAATCATACGGCATCATCATTGGTGTCCTGCTTTTCAAATCCTACGTGCCTCTAGTTTAGTTTTTTTGGCCCCCTTTTTTTTCTTTTTACTGTACTTTTCTCTTTTCCTTAAAAAATCGGTCATTTTTTCTTAATTTTTTTTTCTTATTGGATTTGCATTCACCATTTCTTCAATCACTTCCTTCAATAAACAATCTCTTATCAATGCATGTTCTATACATTTTCTCTTTCTTTTTATTTTGTACTTGCTAACGCTTTTTCCTTCACTCCCAACCAGCACCAAAGTGGACGCAACTGAAATGGGAACCTTGAACCAGTAACTTCTACGTAACTGCCACTAAAACTGCAATTTGGTGAATAAATAATTTTATTTAACAAATTTATAGTCGCTACTACGTAGTTTTTACCAGGAATGGCTACTTTATAGTTATGTTACTTCTAGGTAGCTTCCCGGTAGTTGGGACGTCGTAGTTACCAGTGGGACAGCTTTAAATTTTCAAAACTTAACGGTGGCAAACGATAGTAGCAAAACTATCTAATGCTCCTAAAATGCGACTTTAAAATTTTAATTATTTTCAAGTAGCATTGATAGTTCCCGCGACGATTTCGGGACGTCTGCGCAATTTTAACTGACTGGAACTTATAAGTAATATATATTAGTGTCAATAACGTTGTCGTTACTTGCAGAGTTGAATGTAATTGTGCTGTAGGCTACTACAAAGTCCGTGTCACTTCTCAAAACTACCATGAAGTAGATTTCACCACACAGTTCCCAATATGCCAATATTGAGGAGCAGTATTATAAAATTTAAAAAGTTAATCTTAAAATTTGTGCTGAGTGCAGCATTATTGTTAAGTGTAGTGTATAGTGTATGTTTAATATCAATATTGTCGATATTTAGAAGCAATGACCTTTATAAAAAAAGACAAGCTTGGTTACCGAATAAAAAAAATTAACAATTTATCGACATTCCACAACATTTTATCGTAAATTAAAAATCTTACAGGTTAACAGCCATATAAAACGGCCGTTGAGAATAGAAAATAATTTGAATATATTCCATCCATCAACGGAACAATTAGACGAGTCAATTATTCAAAACAAAAACAATTTACAAACTGAAGATGAAAGAAATGGTAATTGTAATGAGTTATATGATACAGTGGATAACATTACTGCTTATGACGATAAAGAACCTATTAATTCTATCATATCCTAAATTTCACTATTGGAACATCTTAGAACGTGGTTTATGGTATATACATATATATATATATATATATATATAGAATAACTCATAGCTCACTTGATCATCTATTGCGTATATTAAAATCAAATGGATTAAACTAAGCCCATTGATAGCAAAGCATTATTGAAAACTCCAAGAACAGTAGATATTGAAAGAATAGGAAATACAGAATTTTGGTACAGTGGCATAAAAAAATGTTTGAATACAGTGTTTTTCGATATTGATAGATCGGTAACACTTCCGATAGTCTTTAACGTGGATGGTCTTCCACCGTTTAACTCTTCTCTAATAGAATTTTGGCCAATTTTATTTAGAATTGAGAATATGCCATTGATAAAACCAATGGCTATAGCAATTTATTGCGGGGAATGTAAACCCCCTCTAAAAAATTTTTTTTCACAATTTGTTGATGAAATGATATTTTGCAAAATGGTTTTTGTATAAATGGACACACCAGCAAAAAATTTCAATAAAAGGTAAAGGTGCGTGAATTAAAACTGTAACATCTTGCTTATTTATTTATTTTATAGGTACTGTTGGATTTAATGCGGCTCATGGCTGTATAAAATGTACAGTTGTTGGAGAGTTTGACAAAAAAGTAAGGCACATGAGCTTTTCCAGAATAAGCAGCTCTCTGAGAACCAATGATAGTTTTTGTAAGAAATCCGATATAGATCACTATAAAGACCATCGATACAGTGGAAGATATTATAATTGCAGACTCATTACACCTGTTTGATTTAGGTAAATATCTAATTTACTCTTCCATAATTTAACATTTATAAGTACAATTTTGTTTAATCGTATAGATATAATGCGAAAATGTTTATATGAATATGTTAATTTAAGTTATAATTTTAGTACAAAATGGTCGGCAACACAAATTGATATATTGTCCAATAGGTTAGAGTTAGAGAATTGCAACACCAGAAACCCTGCAGAAATTTATCGCACTATAAGAAGACATATATGTTTAAAGTTTTGGAAAGGGACTGCATATTGCACTTTTATACTTTATCTTGGCCCTGTTGTGTTAAAAGACTTTTTATGTACTGACGCATACCACAATTTTCTTACATTGTTGGATACATACTTGGTAATCTTAGTGAAATTAAAAAATCAAATTTATGAAAAAATTATCCTAAACTAAAAACATCCATAGACGCGTTTCGAGGTTTACCTCTCATCAGTATGGCTTTATTTATTTATACTTAATAATTGATTTGTAACTTACTTCGTCAACATCGTTCACCACCACAATTCAAAGTGAATATTTTAAAGGGTGTATTGACTATTTATACTAACTGACTTAATGACTTTATTTAATGGCTATGGTTAATAGCATTCTGAGAATGAACAAATAAACTAATTATTTTGGATATTTAGCTGATTGTAATGACATGAAAAAGAATTAAAAAGGAAATTTGAAAATTAAAAGTAGAATAAATTCTTTGCATAAATTATAATTAAATTTTTTGCATAAATTATAATTACTATTATACAATTTCGTGTATATCAAAACATATATAAAATATATATCTTTATATATTTTATACTTAGTGAAATTAGTACATATCCATGTGAAAATTTTCTTGGACATTTTAAATCATTAGTTCGCACCGGAAACCGACTTCTTGCACAAATGTAAGTCCAGTATCAAAAAAATCCCCTTTTGTTAAAAATAAAAATCATACTGAAAAGCATCAACTATTGCATTGTGATAAAAAATTTAATACCGTTCAAATTTCTAATGATTTTATGCTGTCTAATGATATCAAGAATAAATGGTTTATGACCAAAACAAACAATATTGTATCTATGATAAATGCTACATATTTTGAAGAAAAAAATTATATTTATGATTCTGCAATAAAAGTGAAATCGGACTTTTTTAAGTTGTCAATAAAATCATTATTTTCAGAACATTTTTGCCAAAATTGTTTTCACTAAACAAGGTTAAATATAAACTTGTGTCACTTAAATAAATTTATTATCAAATCGGTTTTATATTTGCCTACAAGCAACATATACGGAACTAAGTATAGTATGAAATGTGTTTTGTTAATAGAAATTGAATTAACAAAAATCTTATTCTATGCTTTAAATTACAATAAAGTTATCATACTTTAGATATTGAAACAATTTAATAGGTTTATTAGGGAAATTTAAACGATACATTAACAAAAGTAATATTCATATAAATAAAAACATAAGTTATATAATATAAAAAAAATAACTGTACCTAATGTAATGTATAATAAATAATTATAATAAAAAATCAGTCTTATGCTATATTTTCTGCATCATTAATATTGTCTATGATCTCTTCACTTTCCTTGGTGTTATTATCGGGTAATAATTCAAGGTTATTGTTGTCTATATCGGAAGAAATTAATTTTATGCTGGAAAAAAAAAAAACTAATTTACTGAAAACAACCCACGATGAATGTTGCGATGAATTTTTTAAACACAAATAATTATTAATATACATACCGCTTGCGAGCAGTCTTTTTTTTTCGCATGCTTCAAGACTCCATCTTTAAAAATTGCACTTTTTTTTTCAAAGTGTGTCTGTTATCTGCAAATGAAATTACTTCAAATAGAACACCAAGTATTGCGTCCAACATTTGAAATGATTTTTTGTCTCCTGAAGATCCTCTAGAGACACTTGTTCATGAGTAGTGAATTAAAACTTCCGATTTAAACAAAGAAGCAACTACTTTATATGCTATCTTAGAACCATCTTCCACTCCAGTGCGGCCTCTAATATGTGATAAAAATTCAACCTAAAACAGTGTGCTAACTACAATAACCACTAAAAAACAGATTTGTATTTACTGCGTACAAAACTTTTTTCTGATTTTCTCTTCTAAAAGAGATATTTCTTCGCATGATGATAGTAGACAATTCATGCATTTTAATAAATTGGCTATAGTTTTGGGTATTGTATTTCATTTTGAGGATGATTTTGAGTAGCAAATACTTGCAAATTTGAATATTTTGTCGATCGACAGATTAGTTTTTGAGTATTTGTTTTTCATTTGTTACATGATTTCAGTTTTCATCGTAGCAACTTCATTCCGTAGCAGCATAACTTTTTCTTTTACAAAATTTATTTCATCGCAGACAGTTGGTGTTACTAAAATAAATATATTTAAAATGGGCCGAGACCATTAAATAGTGTCGTCCACTTCTATAATTATTGATTCGTATACATTTTCTATACTTATTGCCTGTGGTGCTACTACAGGTTCAACTATAGATGCCGATGACACAATTTTGTTATAGTGATCACTATATTGTAAAAATATGTCATTCCAATTCTATCAGCTTTTTTTATTGTTTTTTTAGACGCTTTTCGGTGACAATTTCCAAAAAAATCTAAAAATATAGTTAAATAGGTACGTTGATTTAAAATAATTTTAAAATATACGAACGATTCTTCTGCATCCGTGTCGATGCATTAAGTTATTTGCTTTTCTATTTTTAACGCATCCTGTATTATACATAAGAGTATTCAGCCCATCCTTCTTTCGGCTCACTAGCTGCATTCGATCTTAATTTTTCTCTCGGGGAGTGAGCCAAATGCTGTAGCCAAAATAAGATTCTTAAGAATCTTTCTTCCATGGAGATAAAACAACAGTAAAATTTATTCTTTGCTTTTCTTGGGTTGTAACAATTTTGAAAGAGTCCATCACTATTATATATAAATGCATTGAATTTATGAAAAATGTAATCACCTAACCTGATATATCCCACTAAACAGTTTTATACTACACAAAATTTATGTTTTCCGATGTTTATGTGATGGATTAACGGGATTAATTTAATTCAACATTAGGTTGTGTTTGTACTTGACACTTGTTGAGAAAGCCATGTAAGGTTAAAACTACCCAGTGTGAGTTTTGAGTCCAAGATGACCTACAGAAAACATTAAAGTGGCATTGCAGTTCCATTTGGCACTTTGTAGAAATTATTACTTTAAAGTTACACATTTACAGTTCCGGTCCACTATAGCTAAGTGACGATTACTTTGAAGTCGCTTTTTTTAAAAATTACCACTTTAAAATTATTTTTTCAAAAAATCGCTATCTTTATAGACAACACCTGTGACGATATTATTTTAAAATATGTCATAATGACTGGAAAATGGTTAATTTGTTATAATTTCTGCACAAAGTATAACAAATGAATGCGTGTAATTCCAAAATAATTATTTTAAAATGTTTTTAGTATTTACGTGCCATATTTTTACATGATAATTATTTTAAAGACAATATTTTAATATAAACATATAATTTTAAATGGCGCGATGTTCGATTTCAACTTGGCACCTTTATGTTTATGGATTTTTTGTAATTTTAGTATTTATACCTTTCCATTTGCTCCAATTTATCTCCATTCATCTACACGTCTTTCCTCCGCTTCTCAAATTCTAATAACCTTAGTCTTGTTTTTGTTTATACCCAGTCCATTCATGATTCCATTTCATCAAGTTTTTTAATTTTCATTTTCAGTTTTTCTGGGCTCTTTTAAAACACAAACATTTTATTGGCAAATTAAATATATTCTATTTTTCCTCCTCCTATGCTCACTCCCTCCAGCACTTTGCTACTATCTTTTTGGCATATACATTAAACAAGGTTGATAATAAACAATAGCCCTGTCTCACTCTTTTTCTCATTTTAAATTACTCGATCCTTTTGTTATTTAACCTCATTGCTACTTGTTGTCTTGTATACAAATGTCTATCAGTTTCTTCCACCAAACACAGTCAAACGCTTTAACGCTTTCTTTTATCAATTATCTTCAATTGCTCTCACTATATTAATCGCAATTCTTGTTCTTATCGCTTCATATATTTTTCCCATATTTTTTTTAAATTAATTTCCCTTAACAAGATCTCCGCTTGGTGCACTACCAAGCTGATTGTTCTGTATTTCTTCTTTTATTTGTTCTTATCTTTTTAGCCATCTGTATAATTTCTGTCTTGAAACTTATTTATATTTTGTGAATTTTAATTGGGTGTAAAATTGTTTCATTTAAGTTATGGAATTAACACCGGTCCAGGTTCAATAATTTTATCTGTTTAGATATCCTAATATTGAAACCAAGCTTTATCGTGAAGCGCATAGGTTTTTCCCGCGGAAAAACCGTATTTTTATACGCGTTTCGATAATAAATTTATTTCTATAAATTTATAAAATGTGACCTTTCCTATCAATTGCGACAAACTTGAGAGATTCTTTCATTTGCGTTTCTACATTCTACACTACATATTGTAATAATATTTTGTGCCTTATGGGTTTATGGCTAATTACCTGCTGGTAAGTTTAATTAATTTATTAAACTGTATTGATTATATTTTATATATATTAGTCTGATAATAGTATTTAATTAATTGGAAATTGATTTATTAATTTAGTTTATTAATTGCACGTGTTGGATAATCACGGTATAAATTTGATTTATGTTTTTAGGAATATATAATTATATCAAGTAAAGTTTTATATGATTACTAAGTGTGGGAATAAAGATTATGTTAAAGCCAACCACTATTTTATTGGATTTTTTCTGCTCACACATAAAAACCTACAACATCCCCAAGCTGGCCACGAAGAAATCCACTCTGAGAGATATCACTACGCTACATCTTGTCGCCCATCAAAAAGGCTTGGATTTTGTTTGCAGGTTATTTTAGCAAAAAAAAAAGAAGATAAAATGGGTCTAACTAGCAGAAGTCTCGCTAATAGCAATCAAAATGAAGGAATGCAAACACACAGTAAAGCAAATACAGGAGCCATACCAAAAGCAAGTAGCTCACATCATATGTTTGAGGAAATTGAACAAAATCAAGACCACGTGCTACAGAGATCAACATCGCAGCCAGAAGCAAACACATCGGAAGCACAGTGCCATTTATATGCGAACTACTAGCAAGCACATACCAACAAGTAAGTCCATCTATTCGTACAAATAGTAGAATTTCAAACCCTCCAATGTTTGCTAATCTGAAGGCCATTGAAGAAGATATGCGGAAAAAGCATGGTTTACCAAGCATCACTACTTCTAATAGCCTACTCCCGCAAATGTCAGATGAGGTAGCACATTCTATGATGCCACCATTATTCAATCCAACATCAGTAAATAGTAATGAAAATAAGTATCATTTTGCAAATTCATTATATGTAAATAACCATGCATGTAAAAATAATCATCAACCTTCTACTGCAAATGTTAATTTACGTTCTCATGTTAATCATATGGAATAAAACCACCTTCACATTTGTTAGGTGACAACTGGAATTATAGTTTTAAAAATAAAAAAGTAATTATCAACCCACTAATTTAAATGTAAATTCACATGATAAGGTTGATAATGCAAATGAAATGTTGCCACCTACTCATACTGTAGATCAATGTTGTTATAATTTTAAAAATTAAAAAATCAATGATCATTATGACCATCTCGCAACTAAACAAAATGTAAACTTGCATTCTCATGTAGGAGTAGGGTAAAAACGCGGGTGCCACACCCAAGCTCTTATGGGATTTTACATGTACTTCAACCGGATGTGTTTTCAGTGTATTTAGTTCAACAAATGGCCACCAGTCTGCAATGTGTCGCCACCGTCGCTGGTGTTGGCGGGAAGAATTGTCGACTTGGCGGGAAGAATGGCGTCCAAGATGGCGTCGTTGGCGGGAATGTCTTGGCGGGATGTTTTTAAGATGGCGTCTTGGCGGGTAGTCCAGTTGTCCACTAGATGGAGCGTTGTTCGTCTTGTCGGTTTGCTAAGTTGTCCACTAGATGGTTGAAAGTATGCAACCAAAGTTACAGTGTATGCTTGGTAGCATCGTATTTTTTTAGTGAGTTTTGCCTGCTAGGATTTGAACACCGGTCGGCTGGTTGAGAGCCCGACGCGCTACCCATTGCGCCAAACAGTGTTACTGATAAGGAATGGAAAATGTGCTATAATAATGGGACCTCAATGTGGACTTGTAAAAAAAAAATAGAAAAAAATATGTGACGTCAGCCCTAAGCGCTTGCAATTTATGATATAACTGAAAATATGCGATTATAACCCTTAAATAAATATTCAATTATGATCAATAATATATTAAATTTCAAATGTAGAAAAAAATTCTATTTACAACAATAAATTATTAAAATAAATATCAATCATATATATTCATTTTGACCTATTTAATTGTTATTAACGATTCACATATAAAAAAAATTCCCATACAAATTGAAACCGAGTAGATTAATTTCGCTTCATCTGCGCAACGGTCAGAAGGGCATTAGAGTGTCACACCTAAGCACGTCATCGACGCGAGACGGAGCGCGTAATCTCCATGCGGTTACTGATAAGAACTACTATTAAATAAAATCACAATCCTAAAATAATTGTTATGATGAGTAATAAAAACTATTTTAAATTACATCAAAATATATATTAAAATTAACCGATATTCTATGAATATATTTTCCTAAATAATTATAACGTGTGCCTATTTTTCATACAATGTTAAATTGTAAAAATGTATAATGCACACATTTGCATAAGAATGCGTGTAAATCGAGACACAAACTAGAAGATATTTGCAAATTATTTCATTTTCATTCAACCAATCATATTGATTGTTATAACAACCAATCAGATTAAAAGTTATTATGACAAATATTATTGTTTAAATAAATCAATTAGTATTAGCAAACATGTGTGACGATATTGACGTGCCGTGTATATCAATCGAAGACAGCAACAGCAGTTGTAGTAGTGATATCGCCGGTGACTTTCTAGAGAATATGTTGAAAGATCACGAAACCGAATTAAGCAGTGAAGATAGATTAATTAACGAAGTCTATTATCCACTGAACAAACAAGTTAAAGTGACTGTTGGTTTGAGCCCCGTACGAGGATTTTACCAGTGTGTGCGTCTGAGTTCACCGAAAAAAAGTATATCTTTCATTCAGCCTGAATGGAATACTTTGATGCAGTACAAAAACGTCATAGAGAAGAGTGTTTTACGGGCGGAACACAAGTGTACATGTAGTTACCAACAGAAGAGACCTCGTTTATCCGATGACGAAGACTTCAAACCCAGGATTAATGTGTTCGATACTTGCTATATTGACCTGACAAAGTGTCGAAAATCAAAGATTGTGAGCATCGGTTGGCGGGGTGCGGTCATAATGCTAAATAAAAGTGCGTTGGATCAATTGTGGCGTGTAATTGATATGATCGAATATCGTTTGCAACGCTTGAATAATATGCAATTTTTTGAATATTACAACAACTGTCTATTGGAATTCAATAGATTACAAGCCGACACAGATGATGCATTCATTAACATCTTACCTACGGTAAATAACTGCTATTATGAAAATATCGAATGCATGCGGGAAATTATATTGTATAACCGCAAGAAATTGATACACGATTTACAAACAATACGGTGTTTAAGTGGAGACAATGAAATTAAAAGTCAGTTATACACTGATAATGGTGATGTCAAGAACGTCCCCCATTAAACGACTCCATTTAAGAAATCGCCAACAACTAAACTATCGATTGGAAAGTCTACTACAGCAAATTATTAATGTTAAAAAAATTATTTGTGATTATGAATTGCAAAAGCAACTGTGTGCAAAACTCGACGGGATGCAGCTCAGATGAAATTAGCGAAGTCGAAATAAAATTATTTGAAAATATAAATAAAGCTATTGAATTGTATGATGAATGCAAGTTAACTGGTGAATATGTAAAATATCTGCCTGAAAAATATTTGCGATCGTTATATGGTCTAAATTTGGAAAGATTGTGGGATTTCTTGCCTGAAAAATGTAAGAGTGATTTATATTTCCAAATAAGACTTCCTTGTCATAAGCATTACAACCTTCCAACCGATGAGGACCACATAGACGGACCACCTCCACCCATAAAAAACTGTTTTAGATGCATTGCAGAAAAGTGTATCTGCAAAAAGTGTCAAGATTACCGATCAACTAGAGAAAGTACCAAAAGTATCAAAAAATGAATAGCACCGCATTCATACTATTATCAACTCTGCTTAATGGAACTTTGTTCATCACCAAACCCAAAGATGCCAGACAATGCTACATAACCGCTAGCAATAAAGGAATCAATGATTGGCCTTCGGAATGGAAAATGATGTACCTCGATAATAACACTAACCCAAGAACATTTAAAATAAACACCAGTATAATCCTGGGAGTGTCAAATGCGATGAATGCAACTTTTATGTTCCTCGATAAAAAACGCAGTGTAATAAATGTTTCAAATCAATTAATAATGGACAATGTTGTAAATAATGATAAAAATGTAATTTTGATTTTAGAAATTATACTGATGCTTACCAATGTTATTATATTTTCTTATGTGCTTTATAAATTATATAAAAGGTATGTTTACAAAAACTAAATAAAAAACAATATTATAATAAACAGTATTTTATTTCATTATTTATACATTTTACAGATAATTGAATTACATCATAAAGGTAAGTCCAAATTTGTTAGCTTTATCAGAAGTGATTTGAGTTGTTGTAGAATCCCAAGCGTTGGACAATTAATCGAAAATAACGATAAATCTTTCTGATTTGCTCTCACCATCGAAGATGTAAATTCGTTATATTCATAATACATATTTTCACTGAAGAAATATAGCAGTCCATTTGTGTATCGGAATGCACCATTAATGTCCCTGGGTAATCCTATGAAATCTTGTGTATATCCAAGCATATTTATTTTTTGATAATAACTGCATTCATCCACTTCAACGTAAACGCTATTATTGTAGAACACATATGTTTGCCCACTGTACGTATTTACAGCTGCAGTCACAACCCCACCAACATGTAAATTTGATTGTACAATTGAATTATGAAATTTTAACGATGGGAAATCAAAAACATGTATATACATATCATCGAATAGTGCTATCTGGCCATTGGGGCGTTGGTAAATTGCATTTATTTTTTTAAACGTTGATGGTAGAAAGTGTAACCAATTGGTTATTAACTGCGGTTTTCCGTATGAATTTATATTTAATCCTTTCACCCAAACCCACTCGTTATAAAATATGTATATTTTTCCGAGGACTATTAGAAATGCATCGATGTCCTTTGATACGTTACACAAATCGGGGTAAATAACAGGTAGGTCAACCGTTCTAGAATTGACTGTAGAATTTACAGTTATATTTGCCACAGTTGTAGACTCTATTGTGGAATGTATCGCAGGAGTTGTAGGCTTTGTCGTCGACGTCGTCGCCTCCGTCTCCATCGTCGTCGGCGTAACCTTTACACCATACAGTTCTTGAATTGCATTGATGTCATCTTCAGTTAAATTTGGATAAGCGTAGTAGTATGCATACATCAATGAATGTTGATCGCTTGAGTGCCGAATTCCTAAGACGTGTCCGATTTCATGAAGTAATACAGAAAAAATACTTATTTTGTTTTTGGGAGGTGATTTTGTCAAAGTCCACCAATCTTCATCTGCATCAAGATGAATTTCTGTCAAACTTCCGTTGTCGTGAGGTAGATAGGCATGCCCCAAAGTATTCCCAGGGCCGTCAAAGGAATTGCAAGTGTAGTTACGCTTTATCCATGTATGTGCTATTCTTTGAAATGAAATTAAAATATCATACTTTAAAGGATCATGAATGAAATTTAGATTAGTATAACTTGACCATAAATCAAAAGCCTCTTTGGCTGATTGTTTCATTAAATAACTCCCTTTATAAAAATGCCATTTTAAAGTTTTGTTTGGCCATTTTTCGGAATGAATTACATAATTTTCCAAATGATCTGGATTTCCACATCTTGGAGTTTGCATTAAATTTAACGTAGCATTATTGAATGTTCCATCTGCGGGTAGACCATAAGTTTCTTGAAACAATATTATAGCATCTCTGGAATCGGTTAGCGATGTGTCACTAGAATTTAAATATCCATAGAATTCTAGATACTTATTACCATCGAACGATGAGTCAGTTGAGGTTGATATAATAAATGATATAAGGAGTGTGAAGATCATCATTGTATAGAGGTCTTATTAAAACTAAAGTATAATTATAAAATTATTATTATTTATGCAATTATAATACATTTTGTTTATTAATCCAACTATTATGCGATTTATCCATGCCAAGCCATTTTACGAATACTTGATTTCCCTTCTTTCGCAATATTTTTTCCACTAAATATATCTTAGGATTTGATGTTTTCTGTAATTCCTCAGCGTAAAAGGCTCCTTGTATAGGATCTCCTCTTTCATCTTCCAATAAATACGTCACCGGGTTGGTAATTTTAATTTTAACAATTTTAAATAATTCTGTTGTCCAATTTGGTGTGTATCCTTTTGCAAATAAAGCTTTTTGTTTACTCAATCGCACCATATCGCCCACTCGGAAATTCCCTTTTCCTGCAATTTTAATGTGCGAGTAGACAGTTTTTAATAACATCTCTTCCTTATCACCGCCCGGAATTACATCAGCTGGTCGCATTCCTATCGTACGGTGACGTTGATTGTTGTATTCTAACGTAACCTTGTTCAAAATATCATACCAGCTGTAGCGCCCACGCAAACTAAATTGTTTATAAAGTTTATCTTTTAGCGTGCGAATTAGACGCTCGACAATGGCAGCTTTCATTATTGTATATGTCGAATAATGATTAATATTATATTTTTTCATTAATGTAGAAAATTGCTTGTTATAAAATTCCTTGCCATGATCACTTTGAATATTTTTCGGTGTCCGACCGGCGTTTAATATTTTTCCCATGGTTTCTGCAACAATCACACCGGTTTTATTTTTTATTGGTGCAGTCCAGGCGTATTTTGAGAAACAATCAATTACTACCAGTATATATTTATATCCTTTATTTTCACGAGAGAATAATTGAAACTCGGCAAGATCTATTTGCCACAGATCGTCAACACCTTTAAGTATCGTTCGTCTTCGGGCAAAATTCTTTCTTGCCGGTTTGTGTAACTCTCGCACTACATCCTCTTTACTCATTTTGACTTGAACGGTTTAATGGGGCAATCAGCTGTTTGATGCTAGTTGTTTGATTTAATAATAGCGTATTTAATTCAATCTTGAACTGCTCCCATTCTCTTGCATTATCGTTTTCAATTGTTTCTATTTTGGTATTCGCAGACCCTATATTGTTTTCAACTGATTCTATTTTGTGATTCGTAGTAGTTTTATACTCCTGCAAATCCGCGGATAACTTAATTAACCGATCCAAAGAATCCATTTTTACAGGTGTAATTTTGGAATCTACCATAGCGGGGACACTGTTGATAATCCCATTTACTTTTTCATGTACATTCTTTATTAAATTTTCAACATATCTCTTCTCTTCAACATGCAAATTGTCGACATATTTCTTGTTGGCGGCATCGCTCTCATTAACCGGTAATTCCAAATATTTTATTCTTTTACTTTCAAGGTTGAAATGTCCATCAACATCGCGTTTAAAACCATTGCCCGGTGGTCCTCTCACTCCCACGCATTTATTTATTTTATTTTGTAACGAATGGCGTCCGAACTTATCGATGCTCATCTTGTAAATGAAATCAATGTAGAACGTTATACTAATAAATAACATCTTCTTCGCGTAATTCCTCTTCGATTGATGCAATCTCATTATCGTGCGAATTATTTCCCGCATTCCTCGATGCGTGCAATAAACACAATCTATCCACAAGTTCGCTTAAATTGTTCCAATACTTGTATTGCGTAGGGACACGTTGCACTCGCAACTTTGAATCAAATCCTCTTCCTTGGGTGGAATTTGAACCGGAATCCAACAAAGGTTTAATAATCTTTGTATACTTTTTAGATTTTGATCCCTGTATCTGATTATTTGGATCAAAATTACGGTATATTGCATGTGACTTTAATAATATTTTTTTATAATGTTGTAAATCATCGTTTGTATAACTTGCAGGATCTTTCATAAAAAGCAGTTCGTATAAACCCGTTGTTCCATCGTATGTAGAGTCACCAATTTTAAAATCTTTTTTATTGACCAGTTTAACTTCATGATTTCCAATCATCCATTTATGCGAGTGTAAATTAATTTTTATACCAGTGGT
Source organism: Tachinus rufipes (assembly GCA_963932245.1). Classification (NCBI taxonomy): domain Eukaryota; kingdom Metazoa; phylum Arthropoda; class Insecta; order Coleoptera; family Staphylinidae; genus Tachinus; species Tachinus rufipes. The sequence continues at coordinate 34,185,463 of OZ010746.1, read as the reverse complement.
CTCATCTAAACTGTGATGAGCACCAAATCTCTTTGCAATGTACTCTCGAGGCTTTTCATGAAACGAATCCAAAAACTTTTTAATTTTCATGGTCCGTTTGCTTTGCGGAGTTAAAGATTTACGAAGTGTCTCTTTGCTTTGATGCGATACCTCTTCATCACCAAGCGCTACCTCTTCGCTTCGATGCGGTACTTCTTCGCTTCGATGCGCTACCTCTTCGCTTCGATGCGGTACCTCTTCGCTTTGATGCGGTACCTCTTCGCTTTGATGCGATACCTCTTCATCATCCTCATCGTTCAAACGTTTTGTAAAACCAGTCCATTTTGTCATCTGCTTTCTCTTTCGCGGTCGCACCACCTTGACCGTATATTTGTGTTTGGGTGTAACTTCTATCAACGGTTCGGTTTTATAATTTTGATTTGCATCATCGTTTTCATTCTTGAAATTTACTTTTGTACGTTTGAGAGAAATTATTTCCTTCAACGGTTCCAGTAACGGTTTATATGCTTTGTTCAAAAATTCGTCATTTTCCGATCGGTTTATTTTCATGGCAAACAGCTTTTTTCTTATAGCCTTTTTAATGTTGATCAGACGATGTTTTATTGCACGGTCCGACATGTTCATTTGCCTGCCTAAATTTGATTGATGAAATCAATTGTCAATCATTATATAGCGATCGAAACCTTTGCGGTATCTTCCCTTATTCGGATCACAATCTTTATTTATTACTATGAATCCGTATTTTTCTGCCCAACACAGTCTACAGATTTTTTTAAATTTTTCGAAATCCATGTCGCTGCTCACATGATCCGCAAACGCACGTAAAATACTTTGACAGTTTTGGTGACCTCCCACCGCCCAAAGAACTTTTAAAATATTTTCAAGGTAGCGAAATTACTTACAACCACGATAGATATCAAAATTTTAATACGTATAACTGCGGGCATTTGTGTTTGAAATTTTTACTATAAATACGACAGACTAGGGAATTGCACGCAGTCATGTCTTATACGTTTACTCTGCAGAGTGACAGCAGTGTACTCTCCGTAAACTATTATCCTCCCATCGAGTTAGACCCTAACAAAAATTATTATTTGGGCCTGATCGGGTTGCAAACGTACAACACTATTCCGAATATAGAAGAGGGGTGCAACAAATTTTATTACGAGCATAACGGTAACAAAGTTATTGACATACCCACCGGTTCGTATGAAATCACCGACATTGAATCTTACTTGGAATCTGTTTTGAAATCGAGATCGAAAGAATCGGAAGAGTTAATTGTCTTAAAACCAAATAATAATACATTAAAGTGTGAAGTTTTGTGCAAATACGACATTGATTTTTCACCAGCCGATAGTATCGGTAGCTTACTTGGATTTTCAAAGAAAAAATTGAGTGCAAATAAATTGCATTTGTCCGATTTACCTGTTAAAATTATAAAAGTGACCAGCATCAGACTCGAGTGTAACATAGTGTCGGGTGCTTTTTACGGTGATAAACTATCGCACACGCTTTTCGAATTTTCACCTTCCGTCGATCCGGGTTTTGCCATTAACATAGAACCTCGAAATATATTATATTTACCGGTTAACGTACGCAACATCAACAACATTACAATCAGAATTATCGATCAAGACGGAGCATCCGTAAATTTTAGAGGTGAAAATATTTTAGCAAGACTCGAATTAAAAACGTGGTAACATGCCGATTCAATTTAATTCTAATCCAAATGTTAATAAATGGGGGACAACCATTCGAAACATCACTCCTCAATTATTCTTCAAAGGACTAACAAGTCACGACCTACAGAGACTCTCCTCATTGGGCTACAGGCTAAAAAAAAAACAATGGATAAATTAGACATTTTTGATAAATTCAGTGTGGACGAGAGCATTGTGAAAGAGGAATTTCACAGTTATCAGCCGAGAACACAAACCTTTAACAATAACGATGAAATTCGCATTTTAATACAACAGCAGGATATTTGTACTTTGCCGTGCAACAGTTATTTGTACATCGCTGGTACAACGGAAAATCCCGTCGATGCTAATTTTAAATGGGAGACAAATGGATTTGCATTCTTATTTGAAGAAATTTGTTACGAAATTAACGGAGTTGTAATCGATCAAAATCGAGGCGTTGGAATCACGTCCACAATGAAGGGATACATCTCCTATGATAAGGAAGAGCTAAGAAGTTTGGAAATGAGCGGGTGGAGCGAAACGTTTGACGCAGGAGTTAAAACATACTTTGATACAAACCAAAAGTTTTATGCAATTTTACCCTTGAAATGTCTTCTGGGATTTGCAGAAGATTACAAGAAGGTGATGGTGAACGTGAAACAGGAGTTGATCATGAAGCGTGCCACCACGGATTTAAATTGTTACACGAGTACCAAAGACTGCAAGATTCGCATAGATAAAATTGAATGGCGCATACAACATGTTCAGCCGTGCGATGAAGCAAAATTACAAATATTGACCGGCATACAATCTGATCCTCCCATTTTAATGCCATATAGGACATGGCGTTTATTTGAGTATCCTCTCAGAAAAACCGATAAGGATACTTGGTTAGTTAAAACTTCTACCCATCTGGAAAAACCTCGATACGTAATTGTAGGTTTTCAACAGAATAAAGTGGGAAAAATAGATAAAAATGCAAGCCATTTTGATCATTGCTTTATGAGAAATTTGAATGTGTATTTAAATTCGGAGTGTTATCCCTATGATAAGTTAAATCAAGATGTGACAAATGGCGAATACACAACTTGTTATTACATGTACACACAGTTCCAAAACAGTTATTACGGTCGATTCAACCGACCCATATTGAGCTACGCAGAATTTAAAAATCGAATGTTATACGTATTCGATGTATTAAGACAAAACGAAAGTGTAAAATCGTCAACGATCGATTTGAAAATTGAAATGGAGGGACACCAGGCTTTCCCAGACAACACAAGAGCATATTGTCTCATATTGTTCGACCAAGTTGCCGAATACAGACCGCTTTCTGGGACAGTGAGAAAACTTGTTTAATGGAGAGTAGAACCAACAGTTAACATTGCAGTAGTGAATCCTGAACATAGAAAATCCCATCGAGCTCTTATTTTTAGTCGAGTACAGGTCGTTGATGTGTACACTTCATATAACATGATGATTATATTGGCCATCGATATGCAAGGATTTGTAATTGCAAATCAGTTTATGCCGAAGGAAATAAGTATTGCAACAAATTACAAAAATATTCACACTTACTTGATGAAACCGACAATCGACTACTCGTTTTTAACATCGAAGGAAAAAATCCAAGCCAGATGGTTGGAAAATAATTACCACTCAATTCCATACTCCGGAGGAATTGTTGATATGGCCGAGATTGACAACATCTTTTACGGATTTACTCAGAATTTATCCGATGTGACGTGCGTGGTCAAGGGTGCTCAAAAAGAAGATTTTTTAAAAAGACATTTCCCGAATTTTACCATATTAAACCTTGAAGGTGAAATTAATTCACCAAAATTTGAAAAATGTACTCATTTCTGTGCAAATCACACAGATGAGTTTGCTAATTGCTCATTTCAGAATGTTAAAAAAATTTGTACTTATTTAAATGATAATAATAGTAAATAGTTTTTTGTAATTATATTTTGAGCATATTAATCATAAATTTATAAATATGTGGTGCTCTTGAAAATGTTAAATTGATGATTATTTTGTAATTTGTATGTGATTTATTTAAAACAAAATAAATGTATTAATTTTATGTTTTTTAATTGAATCCTACCCGTCAACTCATAATTGTTTTACTAGGTATTATGTCTCGTCCTTCAAACAAAAATAAAAGGTAGGTACAAATAAAATATTTTTATTCTATTCAATACTGATTAAATTAACTTAATCCGAGAAAATTAGTATGAAAAGTGAGGTTAGATTTTCTACAGCAGAACCTGTAGTGACACTCCGCCGTGCAAATCGCATCGCAATCGAATAAAAATGACGTCAGAGAATTTAATCGATCGCTTTAATGATTTTACACCGCCTACTACTACAGAACTAATAGTTCGAAAAAAATCGGTATTGCTTTTTAAATAGAGTGAGATGAACATATATAAGCCCATGTGCGAGAAAAGGATAGTTCAAAATATTGCAACAATGTATACATTTATTATGATAAAAAATCTAATACAAAATAACACATTAATGAAATTTATGGTTCAGAAATAATTACTATATTATTAAATACAATTAAGGTTTTATAATATAAAAGCATTTGTTGTAGATCGAATAAAAATGTTGTCTTGGCAACGTTGCATTTAATTTGTCGATTCTATTGATAGAATTCCGGTACTCCGTTATTGCTTTTTGTCATAGAATACGTCAGTTTTTAAACATTATGTTTCAAATCGAATCGACTCAAATTGCAACATGAGGGTGAATAGAAAGCATCAACAAATTTTTATTTTTCATATCCATATTGAATGAAATATTAATTAATTGTGAAACTAAATATATATAATATAAAGAATATAAAAGCATCTCATTGTAAAAACAGTGCAAATGTTAATTATAATAAACTTATTCATATCATATTTTTTTAAGTAAACTGAAAAACTTGTTTAAAGTATCAGTTTCATTATGAAAATGAATATTGAAATTTCTGGACTTTACAAATAATAAAATTTATATTTATTATATTAGGTAATGCCTTTAAATTTTCTGTTAATTTGATTGAATTAACAATAGTGAATATTATTTACTAGATCTCCGTTTTTTGATACTAAAAAATAACTTTCTGTTTGAGAAATTTGACTAAAAGTAACGTTTAATTGAAATTCCGAATTCCATAAAATAGCTTGCATTAATTTGTATTTAAAATAAAAATTAATGGCAAGTTTAAAAGCTAATGTAAACTAAATATTATAATATGTACGCAGCACTTTAGATTTGGCATAAGCAAATGCAACGCAACAAACGATTCTTTAGTGTATATTAAGTTGTCTATTATTGCGGCCAATCAGCAGCACTGTAATTAACATACTTTCATTTTTGATACTATCCTTGTCACACACAATATCTTCATTATATAGCGCACTCACTTTAAAAAGCGATTACGATTATACCCGAGTAAGATTTCTATCGAATATTTTGTCACGACGGAGTACCAAAGCTAAATCAACAAAGTTATTTCTTTTTAATTATTGTAAAATGAATTAAACGACATCTTATTAAACATTGTTTTATTTAATTTTGGATGTTCAATCATAATAAGAGATCAAGAAATAAAAATTAAGGCGGAATATATGTTTTTTATTAATTGAGAATTGAATAGAATGAAACGTCACATTGACGTCATTGCGATTCTATTACGATGCGATAGGTATGGCGGAGTGTCACCACAGAAGTTTTTTTCACAAATTGCCAGAGTAGCGATTTATAGTGAACGGAAATTTTACACCCAAAGAACTATGTGTAACAACTGACGGAAAAAAATTTCATACATACCCTATTTTAAAATATTTACTCAAAGGTGTCACGTGCGTATTTGTCAAGGGACACCAGAAAAAGTCGTTTTTAGATGATATTCAAATTGATTTACATGTTGATAATTTAGAGGATGAATATGTTGAAGAGGTTAAATTTGTAAAGACCAATCATAATTGTTTTAATCATGTAAAAAGTTTTTCTTTTTGTGCAATCGAAAATGTAAGATAATTAAGTGAATATTTGTTTTATAAATTGTAATTATAGTTTATTTAGATGTAATATTAATAATAAATGTGTTGTTAAAATGTAAATGTGTGTGACTTATTTTACTAGAAAATAAATGTATTATTAATATTATGTTGTTTTAATTTAACCTAAAATAAATAAGAAAATAAATTTTAAATGTGTTTGTTAACTATATATAAAGGTAAGAATTCATATTAATAATAAATTTAAAACGATAAAGTTTATTCAAAAATTAAGTAAAAAAAATTTTCACATACTATACATATTAATCGCTAAGAAACTTGTTATCACACCACAACTTCCGTAGCAGAAAAGAAATAAATCAAAGCTAAATGGGAAACAATATTGTAATAACGTTCAATAGTATTTCAATAGCCGGTTAGTAAAAGTGTGCTATTCACCTCGATAAACATGTCATCGACAACACAGAAAAATCGAATTATATTGAGATTGATTTCTGATTTAATTGCTCAAGAATTCATTGAAGAAAGTTTGTGTGGTGTAGCGCTTGCAGCATCCATAATTTTTTGTGTAGAATCCCGCAAATTAGGATTTAAACCTGAAATCCGATGTGGGTCCTTACATCACATGAATCGTCTCAACCGTGTGCCAGTGCATCTGTGGGCTGAAGTGGATGGTGAAATTTTTGATCCAGCAAAAAGTATAACGATGAAATTAATGCCTGTGTCCGATTTTAACATATTGGAATATGTATATAACTCTGACGTAGAGATTTTGCATAAAGAACACGATATGATGTACAAGCATTATGAACATTTCCAACGAACTCATTCTGCAGAGTCTTATTTTCAAGGATCACCTAATCATTTGAAACGTATAAGATCTAAAATTACTGAAAGAATAAACAAGATTTTTAACAAATCAAATAGGAAAACTGAAGATGTATTATTAAGAAAATTGATAAACATAATTAGTGATGAATTTATTAATGCTGGAATTTATGCTGCATGCTTAGTCGGTGCTTTTATGTTTTACGATACCGCTAAACAACTAGGAATTGATGTAAATATTAAGTGTGGCACAGTTAGTTATTCCTGTATAACCGCTCCTATTCATTTTTGGGGTTCGTTTGCTGGCAAGATTTATGACACGATGCCTAATATCGTTAAAGCCAAGGCGGAGATGGATATCGACATCAATTGTTTTACATATCTGGAAGGTGAGCAGAGGATAACTTCGGACGAAGATAAGCTGATGATGACTTTCTATGAAGATTTCACAAAGTCCAAGTCAACAGCAAAGTATTTTGAAATTACTCCTCAAAATTTAATAGACGTTTGCGTCGCGGTTAACAAGCGTGTTAATAAATTAATTGACAATATAAAATTATAATTTAAAATGTATAAGTTACCATACTTTTCAAAATATGTATGTTGACTAAACTTACATAATTATGTATGCTTTTGCTTATGTTATTAGTTTGTAAGTATAATTTTAAAATATATGTATATGTGTTGTAAATGTTTTACATATCTTTTTAAAATATATGTATTTTACTCAAATATGGACCATTTAGTAGCGCTTTATTACATGCATTAGTGTTTTTCAGAATTGAAACGTTTTATAGTGTAACGGTAAGTAAATCGACAATAATATTAATTCATGGCTTTTATTCTATTCAACATTTGCATTCATTTAAATTACATAGATATAAATTTCAATAAAATGATATAACTACTGTTAAGAATACCGGATGTTATTGTGATAATATGTGGACTGTTCAAATAAAGTTGCAGAAAAATGTTCAATGTTTTAAAATTTTGATTAATAATATTACGTTATAAGATTATTTATTGAAATCAATGATTATAAAAATATTTTAAGGATCATAAGTGAATATTTTTCAGTTTGTATAGTGATAGTTGTTTTTATCGCCGCGCCTGGAGAAAAATAGGCACACGTTATAATTATTTAGGAAAATATATTCATAGAATATCAGTTAATTTTAATATATATTTTTTATGTAATTTAAAATTGTTTTTATTACTCATCATAACAATTATTTTAGAATTGTGATTTTATTTAATAGTAGTTCTTATCAGTAACCGCATGGAGATTACGCGCTCCGTCTCGCGTCGATGACGTCACGTTATCGCTTAGGTGTGACACTCTAATGCCCTTCTGACCGTTGCGCAGATGGAGCGAAATGTGTTTTTGGAAGATCGGTAAGAGATAATTATGCGCAGATTGAAGGAAAAGTGGTTGTTTCCAACAACCATCCCCGCTGATAAAGATCTCTCATTGAATTACATTGTTTTATTATTATATATTATAGTAGTATTTTTCAAAGACCATGCACATTTTTTATATAGATATTGTTATTAATAATGAAAATATTTTAAGGATCAGTAAATATTTTCATCCCTATACCCGTCTCCATACTTGTATTAAAAGTAATTCGATATATTAAGGGTTACCGCTTATTTTTAGTTATATTATAAGCGCTTAGGGCTGACGTCACATATTTTTTTCTATTTTTTTTTTACAAGTCCACATTGAGGTCCCATTATTATAGCACATTTTCCATTCCTTATCAGTAACACTGTTTGGCGCAATGGGTAGCGCGTCGGGCTCTCAACCAGCCGACCGGTGTTCAAATCCTAGCAGGCAAAACTCACTAAAAAAATACGATGCTACCAAGCATACACTGTAACTTTGGTTGCATACTTTCAACCATCTAGTGGACAACTTGGCAAACCGACAAGACGAACAACGCTCCATCTAGTGGACAACTGGACTACCCGCCAAGACGCCATCTTAAAAACATCCCGCCAAGACATTCCCGCCAACGACGCCATCTTGGACGCCATTCTTCCCGCCAAGTCGACAATTCTTCCCGCCAACACCAGCGACGGTGGCGACACATTGCAGACTGGTGGCCATTTGTTGAACTAAATACACTGAAAACACATCCGGTTGAAGTACATGTAAAATCCCATAAGAGCTTGGGTGTGGCACCCGCGTTTTTACCCTACTTGTAGGTACAGAAGAAATATTACCAACCCCCCATATGTTAGATGATATGTGTTATAATTCTAGGTATAATAATAGTATAAATACAAATAATCCTACTCAAGCTAGTAATAGCCATCAATATAATTTGAATGTCATGACTACCGAACACGATTTCAAATTTTTGTTAAAACAATTTCCAAAATTTGCTGATGACGGAAACTTGCATCCGATTGACTTTAAAAAAAAAAAAAATCAACATTGTTATTATCTAGTATGCCATTTACACACTTTAAATATTATATATTTGAATCTTTTGTGAATAAATTTAGACCTTAGGCACAGGCTTTTCTCAATAACATTAACACGTTTAATGACTTTAAAGTAACTTTTTTAAATCAGTTCTGGGACCCAATTCGACAGGCGCAGGCTAGATTAGAACTTGAAACTAATAGATACGAGGAAGGCGCTTATGTTAATTATTTTCTTAACGCGCTTATTAAAGCAAAATATTTATATCCGCCATACTCCCCAGCAGTGTTAGTCACTATAATTAGTCGCGGTTATCCACCTTTAGTAGCAGCTGCATTAATTGGATCCAAAACAATTGACGAGACGCTGGACCGTCTACGACAAGCAGATTTTTTCAGACAAACCCGCCAACCAAATGCGCGTTAAAATAAATGGACACAACCACCAAAACCAAATAACACCGGTAGTACTAGTGTGTTCAGAATTAATAATTTTTAAGGACATAGATCATGTTGTCCGCGTCCTCAGAGGAATGTCTCTTTTGCACAAAATTCGGAAAACTAGAAACCGCGTCTGTTATCAGCCCTAAAGTCGCGGTAATGCATAAGAGGGCATCACCCAATAATCCGAAAGAAGATTTGCTAGAAGAATCTTGTGAGTTTAATCATGCGGATAATAAAAGTAAGTTCCCAGTGGTTATTATTTCGTTGTACAATCATCAATTTCCAGCGCTGATTGATACTGGAAGTGATATTTGTTGCATATCAGAAAATGTGTGGAATAGTATTAAGTCCATGTCGGAAGACATACCCATATTTTCTGCAAGCGGAGTACGCGTCACGGGAGCATTCAGAGATGCAAAAAGAATTATTACGCACCAAATACTGTTACAATTTCTCATAACAAATCATAACTTTGAATTTGAATATATGTTAATCCCGGAGCTAGTTTATCCAGTTATATTGGGCGCAGATTGGTTGCGTATGGTTAATGCGCACACATTAATTTGAAAAAATCTCAAATATCTCTTCCTTCTATTAACTTAGATATACCAGAAATTAATTTCAGCCATAACTTTATTATGCCAGAACCCCCTAAGTTTAAAATATCTACAATAAATCGTGCTAGTTCGCTGATCCGGTCACCATTTACCAACGGTATTTCTGATAACGATGTTAGTGGCATATTAGAAAAAACTACATGCACCGTTGAGCAGAAAATAAAGTTAAGTAAGTTACTTCAATCACATGCGCACGTTTTTAGTGAAGTTCCGGGTAAAATAACCGCCTATGAACACGACATAAAACTTGTCGACCAGACGCCAATTTCGGTAAAACCTTACTCCATACCATATGCGCACCGTGAAGCAGTGCAAAAGGAGTTGGACAAAATGGAACGTTTTGGGGTAATAAAACGCAGTAACACACCTTTTTGCTCCCCCTTGCTGACTGTGGTCAAAAAGGACGGTACCGTTCGGGTGTGTTTAGACGCCCGAAAACTAAACAGTCGCATGGAAGCAGATTCTGAACTGCTTCGGTCGGAGGACGATATAATGCATGATATTGGAGAGGCAAATTACATGTCCACTCTGGACCTAACCAAATTCCTCTTCGGGCCAATGTTAAGCGATATACGGGATTTGTTGCAGGTTCACGCTGCTATCAATTTAAAGTTTTGCCTTTTGGGCTTAAAACTGCCGTTGCGTCGTTTACGAGATGCCTAGATACAGTTTTAGGGCCGGATTTTCGATCGTTTACCAAAAGCTACTACATTGATGATCTGTTAATTCACTCAAAAACTTTTGCAGAACACCTAAATCATTTGAATAGAGTTCTTACGAGGCTAGGTGAAGTTGGATTTACTGTTAGATTGTCAAAGTGTGCTTTTATCAAACCAGAGGTTAATTTTCTTGGTTATTTGTTAAATCAGGATGGTATACGGCCTGACCCTATGCGTGTAAGATCAATAATGGATTTTCCTACTCCTAAAAATGCACGTCAACTACACAGTTTTCTCGGGTTATGCAACTATGATTGGACGTTTTGTCCGCAGTTTGCGACAACTTCGGAACCGCTAGTTGCGTTGTTGAGAGGAAAAACAAAGTGGATATGGGACTTGCCACAAAAATTAGCATTTTAACAAATTAAAGAAACATCAAATATCCCAAGAAATTCTACTGCACCATCCAGATTATAATGTAGAATTTTTTGTGCAAACAGACGCTAGTGATTGCGGTCTGGGTGCTTATTTATGGCAAGTAGTAAATTCTACTAAACGCATTAGTGCGTACGCTAGCCGTCTTTTACTACAGCGGGAAAGGAATTATAGCGTTCCTGAAAAAGAAGCTCTTTCCATAGTTTGGGCACTTCAAAAATGGCGCATGTTTTTACTCGGACGTCATTTTACTGTGCTAAGTGATCATCGTTCTCTTAGCTATTTGCAATCGTGTCGACTTCTTTTGCCTCGTATTACAAGATGGATTCTTGCGCTACAGAAGTTTGATTATTCTATTAAATATGTATCCGGAAAAGAAAACGTAATTGCGGATACGTTGTCGCGTTTTTCTCCTACTCGACTGCATACTCCCGTTGGAAAGTGTTTCCATGTATTATTCAATAGATTTGTCCAAACAAACCTTTTAAATACTGATATTCAAAATATTATTTCGCCACTTCCGGCAGAACAACGCAATGACAAGTTCTTAGGTATGATTATCCGAAATTTAACAATTGATGATCATGAAGATCATACCCACTTTGTGATGCATAGTAGTATGTTGTTTTTGCGTAAAAGCGTGTCTTTAAGCGCCTATCTATGCATACCACAAAGTCTTGTGACGCAAGTTATACGTTTGTTTCACGTCAATATTGGCCATTTTGGGGTTTTTAAAACGTGTTCAGCTTTACGTCGTGAAGTTTAATGGAAAGGCTTACACCGAAGTGTTAAACAAGAACTAAAACACTGTGAAACTTGTCAAATTACTAAAGTGGCTTTAAAGCTACATCCCCCCCACCAAGCCATAATCCCGGAAGGACCAAATGATCTTTTAGCACTTGATCTATATGGTCCTTTGCCTACTTCGGTGGGTGGAGTTTCTTATATCTGCGTAGTCGTAGACGTCTTCACAAAATTTGTTAGTTTATTTTCTTTAAAGGTCGCAACAACGAACGCAGTTCTTAGGCGTCTCAAAAGAGACGTATTTGATAAGTTTGGTATCCCTAAACGTGTATTTGCGGATCACGGCACGCAATTCACTTCTCAAAAATGGTATGACACTTTGGAGTCTTTGGGTATAAAAGTCGTACATTGCTCCGTCAGACACGCTCAGGCTAATCCATAAGAGAGGTTAATGCGGGAACTGGGAAGGCTTTTCCGTGTTTTTTGTTTTGAAAAACATACACGCTGGGGACTCAAAGTCCAGAATATAGCTCATTTAATTAACAATGTAGTGCATGAGTCTACCGGTTTTGCACCATGCGAGTTGCTATTAGGTAAAAGTCCCAACCCTATATTGTCTAATGTCCTGGACTTTCCGGAGGCCAACTTAACCCATTATAAAGATAACTATATTAAGTTATATCTTGCCCGGGAGACATTTTTGGGCAAAGAGTCAAGAAGAATGTCCCTACATCCTGGTCGTTATTTTACTACGTTTTCTTTGAGAGATTTAGTGTTGCTTAGAACGAAAGTCTTCCGCGGTGGCGCACCAGACAAAGAAATTTATTTTGTTATATGAAGGGCCTTACCGAATCAAACGGGTCGTGTCCCAAGCAACTTTTGTACTCTAACACCCTTTAACTGAATGTAGTGGACCAGAGCGATGATGCAATGTTATATTATAATAACATTGCATGGCCGCGACATTGCACTTCGCCTTGTCGATCAGCACATTCCTAAGCAGATGTGTATAAACACAGCTGATATTGAAAAGTGCTGACCGGACATTCGTTCACATATATAAGTGACGAATTAATTAATCAGTAATTATTAGTAAAAGAGATTAGAGAGATTCGTAAATGATTAAAAAGATTAGTAGAATATTAGTATCTAATCAATCATGTAATCATTATGTATAGTCAACAATGTTAATAATAAATACTATCCATCAAACAACCTCGATGTTATAATTATTCCTGCTCCGAGACGAAGACAATAAATGAAAGGAACATTCATTTATTACATGGCGATCCTGCCAGGAAGAAAAAGGCATTTTTCATGCTACGCACCTCTAATTATATTCAACACCGACACCCTAATAGTTAGTTGTTAGGTGTTCGGGAGCAGATGAAGCGCATAGGTTTTTCCCGCGGAAAAACCGTATTTTTATACGCGCTTTGATAATAAATTTATTTCTATAAATTTATAAAATGTGACCTTTCCTATCAATTGCGACGAACTTGAGAGATTCTTTCATTTGCGTTTCTACATTCTCTACACTACATATTGTAATAATATTTTGTGCCTTATGGGTTTATGGCTAATTACCTGTCGGTAAGTTTAATTAATTTATTAAACTGTATTGAATATATTTGATTTACAGGGTGTCCGGAAAATACGTGTACAACGTTTGACGACAGACTCCTGACGTCAAAATAGGTCGATCTAAGCCGACTTAGTTATATCCAAAATTGTCTCGTTTAGCCGGTAGAGGGCGTCAAAAATTTGTAAATATTAAAAAGAAATTACCTGTAACAATAATTTTTTAAGTGACCTTGTTGCTATGGCGTTTAATAATTTGACAATTATTGACAAATTGTCACCAGTCTATGAAATTTACTCAAGTATACGATCAACATTCTTGAATTACAAGTTCATTTTATCATTAAAAATGGAAAATTATACAAACTCTCAGAAAGTTGACATGCTCCTGGTATACGTGTTTTGTCAAGGAAATGGGCGTCAGAGTGTTAGGGTTTACATGGAGAGGTTTCCTAACCGTCGAATACCAAACCATCAAACATTTGCCAATATTGAGCGTCATCTTCGGGAAACGGGCAGTTTTGAGAAAAAGTTTGAAGGCAGGGGTCGTATGCAAACAACTCGAACTGTGGAAACAGAAGAGATGATTCTGGAAAGAGTTGAAGAAGAACCAAGTACCAGTACCCGTCTCTTAGAACGTGAGTTAAATGTTCCTAAAACGATTGTCAATGAGGTTTTAAGAGAACAGTTGTTACATCCTTACCACATACAAAAAGTCCAGGAACTTTTACCAACTGATCCCCCCATGCGGCTTACATTTTGTCAATTTATTAGAAACAAAAGAATCCTTGTTCCAAATTTTTGTAGAAAAATTATGTTTACTGACGAGGCATGCTTTACAAGATCTGTGGTAACCAATCTGCACAACGAACATATTTATTCCGATGAAAATCCACATGCCATTAAAGTTGCACATCATCAGCATCAATTTAAAATTAATATTTGGGCAGGTATTATTGATCACTACCTTATTGGTCCCATTGTTATTCCAGACAGGTTAGATGGAAATATTTATTTAAATTTTTTGCAAAACACATTACCAATTCTTCTGGAGAATTTGCCCCTTTTACTTCGGAGGGAAATGTGGTATATGCATGATGGTGCCCCGCCCCATTTTTCCGTTGCCGTTCGGCAATACTTACATCATCAATATCCCAACCGATGGATTGGAAGAGGCAATGATGCACCAGTAAAATGGCCACCACGTTCTCCTGAGTTAAATATGTGTGACTTCTTTTTGTGGGGCGCTATTAAAACAGAAGTTTACAAGACTCAGGTAAACACACGCGATGATTTATTGCAGCGGATTTTAAATGCAGGCAACCATTTTAATAATCCCGAGACATTAGATAGTGTCCAATATCATTTTTTAAAGAGTGTTAATAAGTGTATTCAGCAAGATGGCGGTCATTTTACACATTTGCTTAAGTAATGTTTTTGTTTTACTTAGTTTCTTACAATAGATACTTTCAACTTTGTTATACTTTTGTTTTTTTGACGCCCTCTACCGGCTAAACGAGACAATTTTGGATATAACTAAGTCGGCTTAGATCGACCTATTTTGACGTCAGGAGTCTGTCGTCAAACGTTGTACACGTATTTTCCGGACACCCTGTATATATATTAGTCTGATAATAGTATTTAATTAATTGGAAATTGATTTATTAATTTAGTTTATTAATTGCACGTGTTGGATAGTCACGGTATAAAAATAAAAAAATTTATGTTTTTAGGAATATATAATTATATCAAGTGAAGTTTTATATGATTACTAAGTGTGGGAATAAAGATTATATTAAAGCCAACCACTATTTTATTGGATTTTTTCTGCTCACACATAAAAACCTACAACATCCCCAAGCTGGCCACGAAGAAATCCACCCTGAGAGATATCACTACGCTACAATCGGTAAAAATATTATCCAATATTTTATTATTATTTAAATGTTTGTTACTCCTAACAATATCTTATACTGGTGCATATGCAGAATATTTTTTGCAACTTCCATAAGAAACTTCAGTTTAAGCAGATTGTTTTTTCATTGACTTTTGTGAACTTTGCTCTAATTATTGCGGTATATTGTTAAATCTTCTTACAGTTGCAGTTCGTTCCTTCAAACCGTTAAATAATTTATGATACAAAAAAGTTTTGTAAGAAATTTGTACATTGGGAAAAACTTTATTAAATTAATTCAGACAAGACTTAAAAAAGTACGACTGCCATCCTTATTATTAGTTCTACAATAAGCCTCTTCTATAAAAGCATTCTGTTCTTTTGTAAATACCATTCTTCATATAAATATCCAATTCACAATTCTGTTCAATTCACAATTTGTGCATAACGCACACTTACTCCACAATTCACATTTTAGTATATTAAATTAACCTTTAAATTATTTTTAATAAACATTAATCCAATTTTATAATCAAACTTAATGCTACATTAAAATTTAATATTATCTTTGTAAAAAAAAATAAAATGATTTTATAACAAAAATAATAACATTAGTTAATTTTAAAGTATCATGTTTGTCTCATCAACATTATTTTTTTATCTAACAAGACATTAGTCAAAATAGTATTTATGAAATTGCTTACTTTAAAGCTTATTATTTAACGTAGGCAACTCTGAATACTTCAAATAAAATACTTTTAATATTTTATTATAAATACAAATTTTATTAAGTTTTATTGTTAAAAATAGTATTGCATTTATTTACTTAAATTAATATAAACAAGTAAAACTGAAATAGAATATTTATAACACCGTATTAATAAAAATTATATATTTTCACTGACATCCTTAATACTGGTCCTGACATCTATTAGCATTTTTGTATACAACACAACATATTTCTCAATTAGTTGGTGCTTTTGCCGTCAGATGCCAGAACGTGTACTAAATAGCGCTTTGTATTTATAAAAACTTTGTTATTTAATTACCTAAGTTACGCTGTTTGTTGTTAAATCAATTTCAAAATTACTTTTACAATTCTGTCATTGAGTACAATAGTTTTAATTTAAAGAAATCACAATGGATCACTGCGTGCATGTAAAGAAAACAGACAGCATTGTCTCCGATCGCTGTTATGAGATTCAATATAAAAATGAAAGTCGCAAGTGGCTTCTACGGGATGGTCTTACCCCTAATGTTACCGAAAAGGTGTCTACAATGAAGGGGTCTTACCCTTATAAAAAACCCGATTCTCCAGTTATGGGTAAGTGTGATATAATTGTCTTCATTGTTTAATATTATTAAAGTTTCAAACTAATGTGCTTTGCAAATTTTCGCGTTGGTATTTACCTTCCTATGAAGTGTTTTAAATGTTAATGGCAGCTTTTTTTTTCTATTAAACATGAATTGTATTTTAACAGTATTTAAAATTTATTTAAAGTTTTTTGTTTAATACTTTATTTCGATCGTGAGTTAAATTATTAATCACTGGTTAGATTAGGTTATTCTGGTTTTTGAGTGTTTGTATTACAATCTTAGTAACATTTACTACAAACAAAAAAATTAATATAAATGTTTTAATGGATCTAATGAATTATTTAATAAATCAATATTAAGTTTAATTTTGTAATTAAATTTCAATCATTTCAAAGCGGAATTGGGGCAATACTTCTCTACGGTCTACGGTATAGCAGGGGCATGGAAAGGTAAGGCAAATAAGGCACTTTCCAGGGCGTCGAGATGATGCGAAATAATAAATTCATAGAAACTCTCACATAGTATAAAAGCATGACAAAATTTATTATGTATCACGTGTACTTGTACATTTTCCTATTGACGTTTATTTTAGGAAATACGTTCTGCGAATGTTATAAATTAATACGTCTAGAGTTATTTTTAATATTATTTTGGTACTTTTGTTATTGAAAAGCGAAACAAAAAGTTTAAATAATACGCAGTTTTTTTAGAACATTTTGATTTAATCAAAAAGTAGACATGTGGGAATTATGTATAGAACAAAACATATGATAAATGTTTTGCTGGCATATTTGTGATATTTTGACAAAATTTACAAAATCACTGGTTGCTATAACTGTGGCCGGATTTCAGTGATATAGCGTCTATTCTTCTCATTCAAGAATTGAGTAATCGTGGGCTTTTTGATATAAACTTATGAATTTAAAAATATCCAGAGAAAGGATTCCAAAGACGACAACTTGCATGGTCTTTGCGTCCAGTTTTGGTTACTAAAACAGGAAATTGTACGAATAGTTTCATATAATAATGCCTTTGTTTTACGTGACGTATGCCACCGTCCGGTTGGAACCGCATGGTTCAAGATTTATATCATATTGAGGCTCAAAAACTACGTTATTATTCTTAATTGTTTGTTCATTCTCGGCAGTGTCTTCGAAGAAAAATGGTCTAATGTTGCCCCAGCCCAAAAATCACACTAAACAGTGACAACACATTAGGGATACATTTGCTTCTTATGAAACACATGTGGGTTTTTATCACTTCAAATGTGTCAATTTTTTTGTTTATGAACTTGACATAAAAATCGTTGAATATGTTTTTACCGGGTATAGTCTTTAGGTTTTAGGGCCGCTTTTACAATCGTCGGTTAAACAAGGAATAGCGCAATCTAAGGAATATATAAAAATGCGCTTTTACAATCCCTTATAACTTATCTCTAGTATAGTAACTAAGTAACGCGCACAACAAATTAGAGTATAAACAACGTATACGTCAATTTATAAGTCCAGTTTCAGAAACGGCTATTAATTTGTTGCAAAAATTTTTGCACAGAAGAAAATTGATAATCGTCGAGCATTATTTTTTTGATTGACCTAATCATTGGGATCTTCAAGTGGTTTGTCTTTATTTCTAGTTCTAATTTGGAATTTATTGAATAGAGATTCTACTCGAGTATGTGAGTGATTGAAATTTTACAATGGCCCCAATCACTTTAAGAGACCTTGCAATTTCATAAAATTTTAATTGTATGTTTCGAGGAAAATAAACCAGGAATAACTAATCCGGTGTTTGGAGCAGTAGTTATATCTAGTATAGTAACCATGTAACGCACACAACAAATTTGCTTATAAATGATTTATACGTCAGTTTATAAGTCATCATTGACGTTTCGATAAGTTATCTAGACTGTTACAATAGCATAACTAATGCTATGCCAGATATATACTGTAGATACATTTACTCCTGGTATAAGTTATCTGACAATTGTAAAAACAGCTCTTAGTTGTTGATAAAGTTGGACTTTGTTGAACCAAATAGTTTCTCTTTTTGTGTACTACAAAATGCTCTAGAAGTTTTATTTCAATGTAATGATGGTTTCATTAAGGTTTTTTAAGCTTTATTAGTCGTTTTTATGCTCTAGTGGGTGTTCTACCATCCTGCTAGACTCTTTCAAACTCATTTACATTTTGGACAATTTTTAGTTTTTCTAAGCTTGTCAATACTTAATTATCTATGAATTCATTTAATTAAAAAAAAAAAATATTAATATGTACTATTATTCTTTCTTTATTTAGAATAAAAATCAGTGTTTGTGATGCTAATTTTTCTTCGTAAACTTAATTGTCTGAGAGGATGTGTATTGGGCTCAACGGAAACAGTCTCTTTTACTGTCTGATTCATTTCCGATTACTTCGCTGTTTTGTAAATAATAAATTTAAGTTGCATTATTTCACAATCCGCTTACTTATTTGAAGAGGTGCAATTTTTGTCAAATGGGTGATTTTGAACGGGGTACAATTTTGGTCTACGAAAAGGCGGATTATTAATTTGTAATGTTGCTAGAGGAAGTTAAATAAGCTATTAAAAAATCAAAAGATAGGAGGACCTGACGAAATACTAGTAGATCTCTCAAACTGATTAAAGAAGACAAAATTAACCACCGAACCATTAGTCTGATAAGTCCATCCATACATAATAAGCATTGTTTAAGATGAGTCATAACTAGGCCTCGGATTTATATGCGCTAAAAAACCTTAATATATTTTTTTTATATGCGTCAAAAATAAGTAAATATATGCGGTAATGTTTCTTAAATATTGGTTTTATATGCGGTTAAAAAGCAAGAAAATTCAAAATTTAAATTTATTAAATTAAATTATTTGTTGTTTATTAAGGTTATTGTTTCATAGTGAAACTATGTCGTTTATCGGTGAGAACGTTTTTGTAAAAAAAAAACAAAAATTGTGCGTTCTTTTTGAATTGCCGAAGACAATGCACAGCACAATGCACAGTACAGCAGCATAGTTCCCCTCGACATTGCCACTCCCAGTACGCTCTTGTAATTGACGGGGAATCCCCGTGCTTTTGTACATTGCAATGTGCCAGTGGCGTCCGAGCCTCCAATAACGTATTTTAAAAATTATATTGTTCTAATTGACTTTTTACTATAATAAATTATTATAATAAAAATATTAGACTATATATGCAATTATATGCGATTATATGCTGGTAAATGCAATATAATATGGATTATAAGTTTTTATGCGGCAAAAACTTAAAATAATAAGTTATATGCGCAATAAAACTTGGTATTTGGGTTTGTTTCTGAACGAAACGTGTGTATACAATTTACTAGCTTGATATATATAATCAAGTAAAACATGTAAATAAATATAAATCCGAGCTCTAGTCATAACACAACGCTGCCTAATATGAATGTAGACCGATTCATCGATTACAAGAAAGTACTTGACAAAGTTATTCATAAACGTCTAATAAAAATAGTACAAGAAAAGGGTTTGAATTACAACAACATTTAAATAATAAAAAACTTATATTGGACTCAAAAAGCCCAAATAAAAGTAAAAGGAATAGAATTAAACCAGCTAGAGATTTGTGGTGGGGTTGGACAAGGCTATATATTGTCACTCACCGGTTCTCTTTAATACGTTTTTAGAGTGCATTTTTAAAGAAGCCAATAACAAAGAATCTTTGGGGAGTTACTATAAACTGGAGAGTGATAAATAATATACGCTACGCGGACAATACTACATAATAACGACAAACACCATTCATATTTAAAGCAAATTGCAGAATATAAGTAAAGTTAGTCAATCTTAGGTATTAAAAATAAATTTAAAAATACCAAAGTCATGATTATTAAAAAGAACCCTAATTACAACAGCACAGCTATTGTTGTAAATAATACCATAATAAAGATTGACTAGAAAATGGAATAGAAAAAAAAGGAAGAAAAACCAGACAGCCAATCTAGCAAGCGGAAGAAATTTCAAAAAAGCAATTAAGAAAAAGATTTAAAAAAATAAAGAATAGGATATAGCCAGATATGGATGGGATACAGAATGAAGCGTAGTTATATGGTACGGAAGAGTTGATTAATAGATTGAGTAAGTTAATAAATAGAGTATAAAAGGGAGAAGGGTTTCAGAGTCAATAGAGAGAAGGTCTTAAACGCTCGATGCACAAGAAGCAAAAATCTAGTAAATAACTACAGAGGAATAACACTACTAGGTACGGTATACATACAAGATCTACGCCATGATATTAGAAGAAAATCTTAATGAAGAACTGGGTATAAATGAGATAATTCCGGACAGTCAAACCGGCTTCAGGAAGGGAAGAAATACCATGGATAACGTATATATTCTAAATCATATGGTCGAAAAAAAATAGCAGAGAAAGGGGGAATAGTATATGCGTTATTCCTGGTCCTAAAGGCGGCATTGGTAGTGTGGGTAAAGAGAAACTGTGGAAGTGTATGAGAGAATAAGGAATTAGCAATTACCAGATAGAATACTGGAGATGAGTGTTGGGTTTAAATAAAGATACTTCAGCATATATCAAAAATTATTACAATGGTTATGCTAGCCATAATTGGCAGAAAGACATAGCTCAAAATTATGGAAAGAGATTGAGATATACAAAAGCAAGAAAGGAGAATACGAGTGAAATGAACATTATAAACATATTATGGAAAGTAAACTGCCTATGTATCTAGAGAGCCAAAGATATAGTAAAGATGATAAAAAAATGATTGCAAACTTCAGATGTGGTAATAAAGAGCAAATGACTAAGTTTTGGATGGAAGAGGATTTCAAAATGTGCAGAATGTGCGGAAAGTCTAAGAATACTATGGAATACGTTAAAAGCGTGTAACGAAATAAGAAAAGAGCAGATGAAAAATGAGAAGGATGAGGGGTATAATGGGTGAGAGCAGTTAAAAACAAAGAACATAAGTAGACGAACAGAAAAAAAAATCTTTAATTGTGTTAATTTATAAGAATTATGATTTATTATTTTGGGGAATTATAGATATATTTGTAAATGTAATGTAATTTTTTAAGGCAAGGCAAGGCAAAAATTAAATTAGACTTAATCTAACATTACGAGTGCAAATGGTGTCCGGAAAATACGTGTACAACGTTTGACGACAGACTCCTGACGTCAAAATAGGTCGATCTAAGCCGACTTAGTTATATCCAAAATTGTCTTGTTTAGCCGGTAGAGGGCGTCAAAAATTTGTAAATATTAAAAAGAAATTACCTGTAACAATAATTTTTTAAGTGACCTTGTTGCTATGGCGTTTAATAATTTGACAATTATTGACAAATTGTCACCAGTCTATGAAATTTACTCAAGTATACGATCAACATTCTTGAATTACAAGTTCATTTTACCATTAAAAATGGAAAATTATACAAACTCACAGAAAGTTGACATGCTCCTGGTATACGGGTTTTGTCAAGGAAATGGGCGTCAGAGTGTTAGGGTTTACATGGAGAGGTTTCCTAACCGTCGAATACCAAACCACCAAACATTTGCCAATATTGAGCGTCATCTTCGGGAAACGGGCAGTTTTGAGAAAAAGTTTGAAGGCAGGGGTCGTATGCGAACAACTCGAACTGTGGAAACAGAAGAGATGATTCTGGAAAGAGTTGAAGAAGAACCAAGTACCAGTACCCGTCTCTTAGAACGTGAGTTAAATGTTCCTAAAACAATTGTCAATGAGGTTTTAAGAGAACAGTTGTTACATCCTTACCACATACAAAAAGTCCAGGAACTTTTACCGACTGATCCCCCCATGCGGCTTACATTTTGTCAATTTATTAGAAACAAAAGAATCCTTGTTCCAAATTTTTGTAGAAAAATTATGTTTACTGACGAGGCATGCTTTACAAGATCTGGGGTAACCAATCTGCACAACGAACATATTTATTCCGATGAAAATCCACATGCCATTAAAGTTGCACATCATCAGCATCAATTTAAAATTAATATTTGGGCAGGTATTATTGATCACTACCTTATTGGTCCCATTGTTATTCCAGACAGGTTAGATGGAAATATTTATTTAAATTTTTTGCAAGACACATTACCAATTCTTCTGGAGAATTTGCCCCTTTTACTTCGGAGGGAAATGTGGTATATGCATGATGGTGCCCCGCCCCATTTTTCCGTTGCCGTTCGGCAATACTTACATCATCAATATCCCAACCGATGGATTGGAAGAGGCAATGATGCACCAGTAAAATGGCCACCACGTTCTCCTGAGTTAAATATGTGTGACTTCTTTTTGTGGGGCGCTATTAAAACAGAAGTTTACAAGACTCCGGTAAACACACGCGATGATTTATTGCAGCGGATTTTAAATGCAGGCAACCATTTTAATAATCCCGAGACATTAGATAGGGTCCAATATCATTTTTTAAAGAGTGTTAATAAGTGTATTCAGCATGATGGCGGTCATTTTACACATTTGCTTAAGTAATGTTTTTGTTTTACTTAGTTTCTTACAATAGATACTTTCAACTTTGTTATACTTTTGTTTTTTTTGACGCCTTCTACCGGCTAAACGAGACAATTTTGGATATAACTAAGTCGGCTTAGATCGACCTATTTTGACGTCAGGAGTCTGTCGTCAAACGTTGTACACGTATTTTCCGGACACCCTGTATACTCTCGACACTGTTATACGGCATGAACGCTTAAAAAAGAAAATATGGACAAGCGTCAGTTTTTTGAGATGCATCATGCTGAAGAATGCTACTTTCGGACGGACCTTATAACGAATGAAGAGGTCATGCATAGAATGGGTAAACAGAAAAAATTCCAACTAACTATGGAGTGCAAAATAATAGCAAAAAGATCTGTTGGGCAAAGCAGAGCATCTTGGCTGAAGAAACTACGAGAATGGTATGGCAGAAAAGCGGTCAAACTTTTTAAGGCAATATAGGTCCGAATTGCGATGATAATTGCTTATCTTGGATTACGAGACGGCACATAGGTAAGAAAAATGTTACCCATGGGTCCTACAAAGAATTAATAAAGAAGAGGAATTTATAAATCTTAATAAAAAAACGTAAACTGCACTATCACGGTCTATAACGCTATGATTTATTAAGACTGATTATGGAAGGAAACTTAAAGATGACAGAAGCATAAAAGTAAGGATTTCCTGGCTTAGAAATTGAACAGAATGGTTAATAACATGCCCCTTACTCTAATCACCATGCAATACAGACGACATGGAACATTAAAGACAAAACAAATAAATATACAATAACAAAAAAATATAAAATAAATTTCGACAATATTAAATTTCTTTTTGCTAAAAGTGCTAGAGAAAATCAAATTGAAACGTTTGATAAGCTAACTGAAATAATGACAAGTCTAATAGAAACTAATACTAGAGAAGTACAACTTAAATATATAAACAAGGAAATGACTGGATTAATACCGAAATACTTAACGACATAAAAAAACGAAACGATCTATATAGAATTGATAAAAAAGTAAATGAAAAGAAAAAAACGTACTGTCACAACAGAATAGAACGTGTACAAGATAATCCTAAAAAGACATGGAATGAAATAAATCACATTATATAAACTATAAAAAGAAATAAAGATATAACAACAATCACCCAAGAAAATGAAACAATACTTACACATCCAGAAGACATTTCAAACATAATAAACACATATTTTGCAAATGTTGGAAAAAACCTTGCAAATAAACTAACAACATCAAACATAATCACATTACAAAAAAATATAGAATCGAACGTAACATTTGATCAAACCACCAAAACAGAAATTGAAGACATTGTTAATAAATACAACAAGGTATATACCCAGAATGTCTGAAACCAACAATTATCATACCCATATTTAAAAAAGGAAATAAACATCTGCCGGAAAACTATAGACCAATAGCATTACTGTCTATTATAGCTAAGATAGTTGATAAAATTATTTATGAACGGATACTCAAGCATGTGGAATCACATAATATTATAAATACTCGACAATATGCATTTCAAAAACAAACTCGTACAAGTTCTGCACTTACGGACATAATCCACAACATCAACAATGCTCTCGACTCAAGAAAAGAATGTCTTACAGTATTTATTGACATGCAGAAAGCATTTGATACTGTATGTAAACAAAAGTTATTACAAAAACTAGAAAAAATGGGAATTCGTGGAAAAGAAATAGATCTAATTTAAAGTTTTCTAAAATACAGACCTTTACAAACAAAGATTAAAAACACACTAAGTTCAATAAAATATAGCGAATATGGTATCCTACAAGGTGGTGTACTTGCACCACTTCTATATATCTCATATATTAATGATATATTTGAATTAAAACTAAATGGAAAGCTATACATATACGCAGATGATACAAGTCATACATACAGAAATAAACAAAACAAAATTGCAACACGAAGTACAAGAAGACTTAAATAAAATTAATGATTGGTACAATAACAATCTTCTAATGATTAATGAAAAAAAAAACAATGTTTATGTTAATATCACAAAAAAAAGAATCAACAACATTACGCTATATATAAATGAAAAACAATTCAGTGAAGTTTCACATAATAACTATCTTGGAATTACAATTACAAATAATCTAAAATAGGATAAACATGTACAGAACCTTATGAAAAAAAAAACACAATAGCTATAGGAGCCTTATACAAACTTACCAACTTAACTACACAAAAAACAAGAAACATTATTTATAATGCAATTTTTAGCTCGCAAACCAACTACATGATGACCATATGGTCACAAACCAATATAAGAAACATAAAAAAAATTAGAACAACAACAAAATAAGGCAATAAAAACACTATATCAAATGGACAAATTAACACCTACAATCGAAGTTCATAAAAAAACAAACCAACTAATAATAAAAAACAAAATTTTACAACAATGTATTATTTTAATAAAAAAAATATAACTTGGGCTAACTAAAACAGAACTAAAATTAACAACTAGAAAAGAAATTCATACACATAACACACGAAAAAAAGGACACCTTAACATGGAAGTTAACCGAACAACTTCAAAAAATCAAAGCTTAACTGTCAAAGGCATTAAAGAATTTAACAATATACCGGAAGAAATCAAAAGTATATGCACAATAAACAAATTTAAAATTAAATTAAAACAATATTTAATGAAAAAACAAATATAAAAATTAAAATATAAAACCAATGCACATCACAACATCACAGGATAATTAAATAAATTTCCAATACCAGGCCCCGGGAATCCTCACGGATAGATGGCGGTACTGCTAGAATATTACAAAATATATATATTTTTTTTTAATAAAATAAATTGTATAAATGTATGTATATTATGTATAAATAAATGTATTAAATTAAAAAAAAAAAAAAAAGAATTACAGCCACTTCCAAACGGTGTAGATTGATAATCTTCTGCGTAACGTAGGCTAACATTGATTTACTCCTTTTAAGTATGATTGATTGCTTTTGCTAAATGCGTAATAAATAAGAAAAGAGCGAACGATCTTTTTATCAATTATTATTAGTAAGAATAAAATACATGTTTTTTTAAATATTTTTTCTACGTTTACTGAGTGTTCATTTACTTATGGCAGCTAGTATACAGGGTGTTAATAAATAGGGGTAACAAACTTTTAGGGTGGGTAGGAGGGTTCATTTAAGACACTTTTTATTTATAAACTCATAGGCAAACATGTTCACTCTAGAAGTTGCACGACAAAAGTTGGCTATGTTTCATCTCTTAAATTGCTTATGATTTTGACGTATGAAGTAGTTGAATTTGTGTTACTTGTTACTTAAATCATGAATCAGCATACTTTTCAAGATTATGCTAATATGATGTTAGTTTACGGCAAAGCACATTGTAATGGTAGACTTGCGACACGCTTGTATACAGCCCGATTTCTAAATCGTCCAATACCTTCTAATAAAGTGTTTGCAAAAGTTTATCAGCGATTGCAAGATACAGGAACTTTTGCAGTCAACAAGGTAAGGTATTGCTGAGTTGCAAACCATCGTCGAACCTTACAATTTGAAGAAGATGTGCTTTATAAGATAGAACAAAACCCATCCAGCAACAATCGAAGCGTTGCACGTGACATTGGTGCTAATCGTGTAAGTGTTTGGCAAGTTTTGAGAGAACATCAGCTCCACCTCTATCATCTGCAAAAAGTTTAAGCCTTAAGTCCAATCGATTTTCTCGTTGGTTTGTAAATCGCTGTTGCTTATGGCCTCAATTTCCACGGTATGTTCTTTTTACTGATGAAGCAACATTTAACAGAGAAGACATTCTTAACTCTCGCAACAACTATATTTGGGCCGACAAAAACCTTCATACTATTTGACAATCCAAATTCCAACACATGTTCGAAATCAACGTGTGGGCTGGCACTGTTGACGGTCGTTTGATTGGGCCATACTTTCTTCCACTTCGTCTCACCGGACCCATTTATAAGATTTTTTTAGAAGAAAAGAAGTCATGCCAGAATTGTTGGAGGATGTACCAATGGGGACAGATGTAGTTGCAACATGACGGTGCGCCGGCACAATTTTTGGTTGCTGTTTGGGACTTAATAATAATAATAATCATCACATTATTCCAATAGATCTTTTACAGATATAGGAAGGGTCAACATACAAATAAAATAGAATCATAAATAAACATATTAAAAAAAACATATTAAAAAAAACATATTAAAAAAAAAAAAACTAAGTCACAAAGAGGAGAGATGGATTGGGTGAGAAGGATGAGTAACGTGGCCGCCACAATTCCCGGACTTAAAGAAACTAGATTTCTTTTTGTGGGGTTACAATCGCCTGGAAATTTTGAAAAGGTTAAAAAAAATATGCTGCGAAGGTGCAATGTTTGCATTAAAGTTGGTGGCAGACATATTGAGCAATTATTGTGATCAGTTTATATATCTCATTAAAGTTTTAAAAAATGTTCCCCGTGAAGTTTTTTTTTAATAGCACACAATCAGTAAGAGCTACTTTGAAACATAACATGTTAGGTTAAAGAATTGATTTGCTTCTTTCAACATTGGTTTTCTGTTTTTTTTTTTTGTAAAAGTACATTTTATAAAGATGATTGTTTTTCTGAATATTTTTAGGCTTGATTTTGATCCACTTGCAGTTTACGATATTTCAAAAATCCGCCAAAAAAGCCGTTTGACATATAAACTAATATTGACATATCTATTAAATAAATTCCAAACTGTCAATTTGGTAAAACAACTAACAACTAATTTATGAATCTTATGACTTTCCTAGTGTCTATAGCGCCTCCATTCGTTCAATTGACGAATTATATTGAAAGATGTGGGTGACAGATCCAATTTTATTATTATATTATTTGTGAGGGCAAAACTTTTGTCTCTTGACATAATATACATAATCTAAAACAACTGCAACATAATAACAGGTTTGTGATTTTGACTAACATTTACATAACCTATCAAAATAACAAAACGACAGTTTTGCAATTTTGACTTGCATCTATAAAGCGTTAATCCGCGGTGTCAGAGAAGTTAATAATAAATAAAAGTTTTCATTATTGTAAAATGTATATTAAGTAAGCAAAGCTATGGTAAACAAGTGCCAAAACACACTTGTATCAATTTTTTTAATTAGATTAAAAGTAGGATGGGTTCATGACGTCCGGAGGCGGTTTAGGAAGCCAAGACTCCAGCAACATAAATTAGTATTGCAGCAGATATTGGAAGAGTTGTGAGTGTCATATGTTGTGGCCGTTATATTTCTGTAACTTAACCTACTTTTTTTTAAGGCCAAGCCCGAAATTCGATGACATTTGTTGTGTTTGGTTGTTTAAAAAATAAATAAAAGTTCTATTCCACGTACCAGTATAGCATGCCTTTAAGTTTTTATAAATATTACCATTTGTGTGTAACAAATTAAAGGTTTACATAAGGCGTGGTTTGCATAAATGTGGCCCACGTTTGTGAATTACGTCCCGTGTAAACGCTGCTTTAATTTCTTGGTTTTGTAAAATTACTACTTTGACTATCTATCTACGTTTAAAAAAATTGTACAACCCTGAACGAGATGATGTAGAACTATGACATTTACTGGAAGTAGTTAATAAAGAGTTTTCCAATAAGAAGTCCTATTGTAAAATTTGAGGCATTTTTTAACTGTTATATAGAAAGCCTTGAATTTGTTATTAAAAACTATACAATTTAAAAAAATGGTACGATACACACTTCAACAACGTATAGAAATTACAAAAAATAATTTTAAATACGGTGAACATTTTGCCAAGTCAATTCACAAAATTTGAGGTATTTTGGTCGGAATGAATGGTCTTTTCGCAAAGTTATTGTAAATCTAATTGCAAAATTTGAGCAAAATGATTAAGTTACTAATATAAAATTGCCAGTTTGAACTCGTACTGTCAGGTCAGCCCAAAGCATTGCCGCTATCGGTAACAGTGCCGCAGAAAACTTTTTCTATATCAAGACGTTCACAGCAATTAAGAATCTAACAGTCCAACCTTCATCGCATACTGCATAAAGATATTAGCTTAGATGCGTATAATGTGCAGTTAACGTAGGAACTGAAGCCGGCTAATCATACACAACGAAGCACTTTTGTTTTTTTGGTGCTGACAGGGAATAGACAAAACAGCCGCACCTGGGGTTTCAAAAATCTTAGAAGATTAGTCGAGAAACCTCTCGCTTGTTGAGACGGCGGAGTTATGAGACCTTACTTTTTTTAAATTGTCACAGGTGCTGCGATTACAGTCAATGCGGATCGCTAAAAGGTAACTGATTTTTTGGCCTATATTGGACAATTTGTCTATAAACAGTTTTGATTTCCAGCAAGATGGCGCTACACAAGCTGTGAAACAATTGCAGAGCTGCACAAAAAACTCCTGGGCGCATTGTTTTGCAAAACTCGGACATAAATTAGCTCTCCAGGTTGTGCGATTTAACTCCGATAAACTTTTTAGGAAAATGTACGCTAATGCCCCACAAACAATTTCCGTTTCCGTTCCAGATTAACACAAACTCGAAAATCTACTCTTAAGAAAAAATTTAAATTGAGATCTGGCAGAACCAACACAAGCGCGTGCAATAAATTAAGCAAAAGCACTTGGTCATAGAGCCTCTGTTATGCAAAATTCAGATATAGTTGATGGCACATTTAAGGGTAAGGCAACGTAGAGGTGAAACACAAAATTTACAATTTATTCAACATTGTCACAGAGCAACTAACTTCTGGTGTAATGGTTTGGGGCAATAAGTTACAGAAAAAAGTCACTTTTAATGATTAATGATTATTTGGAACACATTAAATGCGCTTCATTACATTGATTCTACTTCTAGTCAACCGAGACTATCCAAGGGCTATTTTTCAGCAGGATACTGCGCGACCTCTATACAACATTAATATATGAAACATATCTGTGATATGATAGACAAAACATTCCGTCGTTTACTGCATCTTCAAAACACTTTAAATTAACTGCGTCACCAATTTCAAATAGGTTGGGACGAGTTGTCTCAAGATATATTAGATCATCTGATTTCTAACATGCTCAAAAGGGTTAATGCATGCATAAGAGTACGTGGAGATGTAATTTTTTTTTAATAAATATTAAATGTTTTTTATCATAATTGAATCAATCAACTCCTTCAAAGTAGTTCGTTTTTATGGAACTCAAATGTTATCTTAAAAATAGGGCCTGTTTTTTATTGTGTGTATTTAGTAAAGCTAAAACAAACTTATTTGTGCTTTAGTGAAGTCGTATTGACCTATGTATTAATTGCCTATTGTCAAATAACGTATTGAACTCCTCATCCCGTGTGCTATACGATAATCTTTTCATACTCCAAATTAAAATAAAACCTTTGGTTTTCTTGCAAAAAATGTCTACTCATTGTTATAGTACAGTTATTGTGATGATACAACTTTGAGACTGTTTTCTTCTTTAACGCCTAGTTTGATATTTCTCAAGCTGATTTATATGTTAAACCTGAATTCTGACAAAGGTCATACCAATTTCTAGAAACCTTTTGTTCTCTACATATTTTAATTTGAGCCATGGATAATAATGTAAAACATGATAGATTTTGAAGTGACTTAATATTGAATTGGATTAAATTCTGAGATCAAGTTAATCCCAATTTTTTTTAAGAAATGTGTGTAATTGAGATGATTTTTTGTACGTTGCACTTTTTTCAATCTCAAGATTGCAATGCGCTCAAGTGTCATAATATTTTTTTTTGTACAGAGGCATCCTTACGTTTTGCGATGTTCTGGTTTTAATATCTTGGAATTTGAATGATTATCAGTAAAATAATACATAAAAAATATTTAAGCCGGCAACATGACCAATTTAAACATGCAAAAAGACAATTTATTTCTGTTAAAAGTGAAAATTATTAGAACTATAAATAACCAGAACCTGATCTGGCAATCTTTATTTTTTTAATATATTTTTATCTAAAATTAGAAAAATAAGCTTCCTCCTATTGTTGTTTTATTATAAATTCTCCCCACATTTTGTTTTATTTTAATTTATATTATGAACAAGTAAATACAAATTCAATATTGTATTGTATCATAATTTAACAATGAATGCAGCTACAATTTCGCGCTGGCAAATTGGCCATTCAAAGTGATGCTTTAAATTAATTTAAACATGTCCCAAACTGTGGAATACATTTTGGCCATAAGTTGAACAACACGAATTATGCCAAGTAATACAATTAATGGCATTATATAGTAAATTACAACGTGGCAAAGTACTTCACGGATCCAGCAGGCATTATCTCATAAGCTGTATGTTCTTGATTTGTGGTTTATATAGGTCGCGACGAATATCGATTGTGAATGAGGGAGGTTTAATGCATTAATTAAATCTGCAACGTAATTAATATAAATTAATTTTACCGGCATGCTTATGACACGTTGTTATTAATTAATAACAATAATAAAGTTTTGCAAATAAGCGGCGCTACATTTTTATTCAAGTTTTATAGAATTGATCGCGATTGTTGAACGGTTCAATTCCGTGCAAACACGGTGATTAAAGTTAAGTTATAATTAGTGGAGGAACGGAGGCGTAAAGCTGCCGTTGCACAAAACACTTTCCGGCGAGTAAACAGCCACAGCACAAGGGGATTCCGTACTACTTGCACATAGTTGCACGTGAACATCGCTGCCAATAACAATTAATGAAAGTTTTCCGTCTCCCTCCTTCAACTTTTAGTGGCACTACTTTTGATTTACTGTTATGTATTGTTTCAACTATCCATGTTCTAACTGAATTCCAATTGTACAAGGATTAATTTTCTAAAGTGGAAACGACTCGCTTTCGCTTCGTCTCTATTTTCGTCCTCATATTACCTTTCACTGTATTTCCAATTAACAAAAATATCACAATACGGAATAATTTCAGAGTCTCTATTATCAACTATTATACACAATGGTTGCAAAAAAAAAACGAATTAATAACTTGAATATAGGAAAACAATGTTTTTGAACATTTTATTTATTGAAGAGTTGTGGTGCAGATGCATACAATAGAAATGTTGATTCAGTTGTTCTCTATATTAATCTAATATTAATACATATATTTTAAATTTTATATAAAAAAAATAATTTTCTTAATGCATTCAAAAAACATTAATTAATGAAAAAATATATAAAAGTATCGAAATAAAGTTGTAACTTTAATAAAGATAAAAGTTAAGCTTGTACGTGATTTCCCGCTTACACGAGCGCTTCCCTTCATTATTTTTTTCGTTGGCGTTAAGAGCCTTCCGTTAAAGAATACCCACTGTCAATAAAAACCTTTTCCTTCTTCATTTTTCCTTTCTTCTTCCTTAAAATTCAATATTTATGGTGGCCGTAAAATGAGAGAACAGCAACAGTTTTGACGTTTAATCTGTAATACCCGTTCCGATATTAAAACCGTACGCGAGTAGGAGGATAAAGGATAATCGATACTCCCCTTCCCCCTAAAACCAATAAATTGCGTTCTAGGGCACAATCACGTTAAGTTATGTGGTATTAGCAGTTTGTTTGTCGAATTAGCCCTTATCGAAACTAACTTGTGCGGCATAAAAATACGTTAAATGATGTGAGAGAGGAAGAAGAGAAAAAGTTGGGGTAAACACATGCATAATTTAAATGAATGTAACTGAATTCCTAATCAAGCAAGAAAAAGAAGTCTATTAAATAGTTTGGTTTAAATTGTATTAAGTCAATCAGAAAGCAAATATAATATTGAAATATTTATTTTTTGTTCAAAAATTTTGAGAAGTCATTGTCATCTGTTACAAATGTTGTTTTTTCTTTAAGATTCTCATACTGTAGAAACGTTATCCGTTAGAATTTTTTTATTTTGAATTTTTATAACAATTAAAGCGGCTTTAATCTTTAATTATATCTAACGTAGTGTAAATAAAAAATAGTAAATGAAGAATCAGGAGCAGGAAATCACTGTTTGCTGATAGCGAAGTGCTTCTTTCTTGGCCGTGGTTCAACTATTTTTTACAAATTATTTTATTTTTATCATCCGTAAGGCAACAATAACATGATGACAATATTAAAAAACAAAAATCAATTTATTGATCAGAAAAAAAATCAAAACTTTCAGTAAAATAATTTAAGTAAATATTATTACAATTAAATTGTTATTTTTTCTGGTTTATTTACTACGACTGATTTTTTTACAAAAAATCAGAATTTAGCATGTCTGATTAACACTACTCTTGCTACCGTCACTGCACCTTGTTGTGATGATGGAGGCAAGACACGCAGCGTAGTTAAATGAGCATAGATTATTGCATTCAAAAGTTATTTAATGCGATTTGACAAATAACCAAAAAGACCAAAATAGCACTAAAGTTAGATTTATAAAAGCAGAAGCATAGAAACTTTGTCTGCGCTATTTCTGGGCAAACATGCCTCAGTTTTCCAAGCAATGATAGTTGCCATTGAATGGTGAGCTAGAAACATTTTCATTAATTTTTAATGTGTATATTATATCTTTAGCATAAAAGTGTTTTAAATTGATTCAGCTAAGGCATACGTAGGTATAAATACCACATAAAACATTTTACATTTTATTAATTTAGAATTTAAAATAATTGTATGTTACTAACAGTAACAAGAAACTATTTAAACGATCCGGACAAAAATTGGTTAATTGGATCCAAAGTTAAGACAAAAAGTGTGTTTTTAATAAACAATTTATATCTTTTAAATGAACTTATCAACTTAAACCAAATTTTTGGATAACATTATTACACGTATTACTGACGTTTTATTATCATAGTCAAACTTTGTATATGCAGTAGTTTTTAAAAATTCATAAAAAATGTAAACCTGCACAACTTTTTTATGAGCAAAAACCGCCAACAACTGAAAATTTGCACAAATTGAGGTTTGAGTTTACTGCACGTTTTGCGTATGTCTGATAAAAACTATCTCCCAGGAATGCATAACTTCTTTGGCATTCTTTTGTAAATCCAAAGTTCCTGGACAATGGTCATATCCATGTTTCAATATGCAGGGTGTTTCAAAACATGTGTCGGAATATAAAAGGTGGGATTGGTTGGCTAATTATAAGAAAAAAAGTTCTCATTAACATGGTTCCGCAAACGCACCGTTTTCAAGATACAGGGTGTAAAAAAAGTATTTTTTTAAACTTTTTGACGATATTTCAGGAACCTTTTGATATACAAAGCTTTTGTACACATCTTAGCATTAACATTAGCTACTTTTAATTGACGGAGATTTTAGGGTTGCGTGAGGTTTTTATAGCTCTAATTTCTATGACACTTGGGAAATTCCCATTCTGAAAACACATTGTGAACCACCAATATTTTTTACACAAAAAAGGTACTCCTAGTCAAAAGCGTAAACCGTTTTAGAGAAATACGGCATTTTATGATGGAAAACATGAATAAAAGTAGCAACATGTTTTGTTGTTGATAAAAACATTAGTTTTTGATCTAATCGTTAGCGTTCATGCACTTGTTTCATGCATTTGAGGTATTGACAATTGTCGTTTAGTTGTTAAATAACCTTTTTTCAAAAGGAGTCAATATCGCGGGAACTTATTATCTTTATTACCCAATTAATTTGCCCATTCTTAGTATTTTGCTTGCGTGGTAATAGCAAAATGAATAACTACAGTGATAGCGATATGTGCGATATGCATTTTGTTTATGGCGTTGCCGATGGAAATGCAGCAAAAGCTTGTCGAATTGAACAAGAAAGGTTTCCAAACCAAATGGTACCAAATGAAAGAACATTCATTTGTATTCACGAACGTCTACATCATACTGGATGTGTACATACAAGAGCTGCAGGAAATGGGAGACCTCGCCTGCTACTTCCGCAAATTGAAGAAAATGTTCTTCAAGAAATCGAAGACGATTCATCAACCAGCATTAGAAGAATAGTTTTAAACCTAAAACTTATTTACTTTACAGCCAGATGTCATATCATTATCACATACAGCGAGTACAAGCCCTTTTATTTGCGGATTTTCCGCAAAGATTGGCTATGTGTCAATGGTTTCAAGAAAGAATTGCACAAAGTCTTCGAAATAAAAAAAAATATTTTTGTCTTTTTTTTGCAACAGATTTTCCCTCTGATCTGGCATAAAAAAGAAGACTATTTTAATCCCAAAACGTTTAATTTTATCCGCGTTCTTTAAAACAATTCTCATTCATAACTGAAGTTTAGAAGTTATAAATAAATTTGAAAATTAGGTAAGTTTTAATTGACTCCATTTTTGTGTAGATAAAATTTAGGCCACGCCTAGTTACAGGTCGTTGGTGTTGAGTTTTATTAAGTTTATGATGTATATTGAAACCTCAGTGACGTATATATAGAATCTCTAGGTATTTTGCAATCTTCTTCTTACTTGAAACTTTCTCTACCGCTAGAGCAGTGCATTTAATCATGTTCAACAACGTGCCACACATTTTTGGAGAGGTTAGATGATTCAAAAACCAGAAAGTAATCCGCATAGGCCAGGTCGATCTTAATTTCTAAATCACTTGGTGTTGTTGATCTTAATTTGTCAATGATAAAGTTAAAAATAGTTAAAGGCTAAGTCTGGCACATCACAGACTTTTTTGTTTGTTTTATGGTGCCATAAGTTTTGACTGGTTAATGTCAATATGAGTGTGGTAATACCATCTTGCTTTTAATCAACGCCTGAAACCTCAGGTTGTTAGCAACTCCACCACAGTTTGGTGAATCCCCACTGGCAGTTGTTCATGCAATTAATATATTCATAGTTATTTTCATAATATAGAAGCCATAGTATTTGCTCGGTACACACAACTTCTAGGTTTTTCTATTGGAGTCCCATGAATAGTTGAAAAGCTTTTCAGGCCGGTCTGTATTATAGTGCAATTTGGTAGGCCGTTTTATTTTTTCCAAACACCTGGTAATTGTGGTTCTGCTACTATGAGCTACTGTCACTCACACTTTTTTTTGGAAGTTCCGCATACAGCATAAATCAAAATATCTGACGCGTTACAAAACTAATGAATGGTTTTGGCATATATAGCGCTTGATTGCTAAATTCAGATCCTTTTCTGAAGGTCATGTTTCTTGCTAACAAAGCACTTAATTTATTTCTGGCAAAACTACGACTTCTTGAATTTTAACATATTGCTCACTTAGTATGTAGGGTACTGATCTAAACGGTTTGACTTTTGCCTACAAAATTGGCTCATCTGGAATTTTCTATACTTAAAAAAACTAAGGTCTAACTCTTGAAAAAACTTGCGCTAAGTTTGGTGTTACGAACAGAAATAACTTGGTAGTGGTAGTTTTGGAGCGTTAGTCAATTATTTGAGTGTTTTATAGTTGCAGTAAAAATAATGCCTAATACTTATCAGAAAAAAAGCTATACGCAATTATCACGATTTATGGTTTTTCTATTTTTTCCGATAGGAAGTCAGTTTTTTGTTTTGTTTGCCAAATTTTGAACCATATTTGAATTATAAACATAACTTTTTGATATTTATTTGTTGAACATGGACTAGATTTAGCATTTCCAGGTTGTTTAAATAAACATCGTTCGATCATATGCTTTTACAAAATTTAGGTTTTGCTCAAAATGGACCTATACGCAAATAAAATGTTTTAATTATCTTGATTTATCAAATACATGTTCCAAAGGTTACCAGATAAAAATGACTTTTGAAATAACGCATTTAAAGATTTTGAAGGAATAAAATGTGATAACAAGACAAACAATTAATATGCAATGCCAGGTCCGTAAAGTTACCCTTCCTGGTCATAAAACAGGCGTTAACATGTACGCATACAAAAAAATAACAGTGGAGCATTCAACCATAACTGCTAAAAAATATAATTGAATCAATTGCTGACCCATTATGCTTTCTCATAAATAAATCATTAAGTTCCGGGATATTTCCATCAATTCTTAAAATTGCTTTAATAAAACCTATCTACAAAAAAGGCGAATTAAATCAACTTAACAATTATAGGCCTATCAGTTTTTTGTCAGTTTTTTCCAAAATAATTGAAAATATAATTGCTTCACGTTTAAAATCATTTTTGAATAAAAATAATTGTTTTTAATAATTTTCAACATGGATTTACACATAGAAAGTCGACAGAATCAGCAATTGTTGATTTTGTGCAAGTAATTGTGGACTCTTTGGAGAAGAAGGAAATAGCTTGTGGGTTATTTCTAGACTTGTCTAAGGCCTTCGACTCCCTAGACCACAATCTACTTGTTGATAAATTAAATAGAGCTGGAGTGAGAGGAGTTGCCGGTAAACTTATAAACTCATACTTAGCCAATCGTGAGCAAACTGTTATACTAACAACTAATAATAAAAAAATTCAATCCTCAATTGTTAAAAGCAACAATATAGGTGTACCTCAGGGTAATACCCTTGGACCGCTACTGACATTTAGAAATAATGCAAAACTTATTGACTATGCAGATGATTCAAACATAATTGTTCATGCTCGAAATAATACAGAATTAACTGAAACAATAAATCTTGTTGTTGAAAATTGTGTACAATATTATGAAAAAAATAAATTAATTCTTAACCAAGATAAAACCGGTTCCATATTCTTTAAGACTGATAACTCTAATGCACTACAACAGCCCACTCTGGACCTTAGATGCTTTTCATGTAACGTAATGAGATGCTCTAAATTTCTTGGTGTTACAATTGATGAAGTGGTTTAATCATATTGAAGATTTGTGTAAAAAAAATGCTCTATAACGTTTGCTTTAAGAACACTAGCAAATACTCTTGACATAGATGCACTAATAATGTTATACTATTCTAATATATATAGCCACATTCAGTATTGCATTATTGTTTGGGGTGGTTCAACAGCTCTCAATGATGTCTTTATTTGTCAAAAACGCGTTATGAGAATAATTTTTAAACTCAAATTTAATCAAAGTTGTAGAGGTATGTTTCGAAGCAATAATCTTTTAACGGTGCCTGCAGTCTACATCCTTAAATGCCTTCTACACATTAAAAAAAACCCAGATTTGTTCTTCAAACATAAAAAAAAAATCATCAATATAAAACAAGAAATGAAAAAAGTTATCAGTATCCTATTCATAGACTTACAGTTACCGAAGATTATTGTGAATATAGCTGTTTAAAATTTTATGATAAATTACCTAGCAATATTAAGTCTATACAAACTCTAAACGTATTTAAAAACAAATGTTTCAAATTACTATGTGATGTAGAACCGTACAATGTTAATGATTTCTTGGTTATTTAATTAGTTATTTTTTGTTGTTTCTGACTTGTTTCAAACATGTATTTATTTGTGTATCTATATGTATCATGAACCAAAATATATTATTATTATTATAATTATTATAACAAAAAAATCCGAGCGCCCAGAGACAACACAGAGTCACTGCACGGTTAATCGTTGTGTTTGACGGGTTATATTTCCCGAACTAGTGTGAAATTTGCTAAACTTTTTATAGAAGATTTTTGAGGTCTTTTTAATGCAAAACAAAATTGACTTTTTGAAACTAACAAACTTTTTAATGTGTTTAAAAATAATTTTCGATGCAGTAAGTTAGGAAAAACTATTCTTGTTGTGTTCATTTAATTTGTTTGAGTTTGTATATAGCTTAAGGATATTACAATAGTGGTTGGTCAAATTATACCCTAAAACTTTATGCAATCAAACAGCTCATCAACTATATAAAAATATTGGAGAATGTTTTTTTTTTTTTGGAAACGGTACTAGTTTTTTAGAAGGTACAAAAATATATGAAGAACGGATACGACATTTTTTTGGGGCTTACTGTGAAAACTTAAAGGCATTTTTACGGCGGTTGTTAACTTTATATTACTCTACACGCAGACAAAAAATGCCGGTTGAAAGCCAAAATAAAACGGAAAGACTAGAAGGAATAATAGAGAAGAAAGAAGAAGAAAGTAGTTTCCTATGCCACCGCCCGAAGCAACAAAAACTCTAGCGGAAAGGATGTAAGCTAAGAAATGGTGACGCATAAAAATGAACTATTCTGTTGCCTTAGCCAATAAGCCGAGAAATATTGCCATTTATCATGAGGGATTTTATGATGAAACAAGGATACACTTACAGTCGTGCACTTATTGCACAAGATTAACAAAAACATTTCCCGTACCAGCATCTACCATAAAACATACGTAGATACTCTTTAGAAACAAAGTCTTCTATCGTTATTTTACACAAATTATTATAATTGGCAATTTTTTTAAATTTTAAATTGTAATATTTAGGAATTATTTTAGAATTTGTAGCAAGGCATTTACTACGAGTAAATAATTGTTTCATGGCAATATGTCATTATTTGAACAACCCAGTACACTCAGTTACTTTTAAGATACGTTTATTTTTGGTATTACATCTAAGTGTAATATTTGTTTATTAATGTCTGGCGAATAAACGGATATATCTTGTATATTTAGTGTGCAATATATACTTACCCGTTATACGTATTTTAAAAGTGTAAATTAGACGTATATTTAACGTAAAAAATGCGTTAATATATAATAAAAATATTTGTATAGTCTTCAATAAAATCCACGTGTATTATAGGTTAAACTTTATTCGTCGAGAAGACGTGTGTATGTTTGGATGCCTATACGAAGCAACAGACTCAATTGGGAAGAATACTACAACGCTTGGCATCACTTTGTGGGTCACCTATCTAAGTCGTGACCGGAGCGGCCGTTGCTTAACTTTCGTTAACGTTGGTAATTGTACATGCTCTTCCGTATATATAATAATGTAAAATATGTACCTGTTATACAAATTTTAAACGTTAAGTAGTACATGCATATTCAACACAATTAATAAAAAAAAATATTGTTTTTGCGTACAAACATCAAAAACAGAATTGGTCGGCAAACCAAACTCAGAAATAACAAACGTTAAATATACGTAGATATATGCAGGTTATTTATACAAATATTCTAATGGTTAATATACGTATATTAATCAACGGTGGAAAAAAAGGAAAATATTAACGTATAATATACATATATTACGTGTACAAGAAATGTATATTATACAAATACACATATACTATATACGCTTTTTACACCATATATACGTGTAATAAACTTGTGTTTACTGGGAACGTTCATCAAATATCTATAGAAAATGTAAATATCTGCTACATTACGCCGATGTTTAGAAAAGATAGTGTAGTTTTAGACACTCCTCTCTATACTTGGGAACAATATTTAATACAAGGACGCATGTAAGTTTTATACATATGCAAAAGTTGTACCAAATTGAAAAAAATCAGTATTAAGGCCGTGACGTTCTGATGATAGATGGAGTAGAAATACTGGAATATTTCGCTGGTTTTTGGTATTGCTTAAATTTGCACTACATTGATCAGTGGTGCTAAACAAAATCTTTAAAGGACATGGTTCATCATCCGTTTGTGGTTTGCCAAGTCTAAAATTTTTATCGCGTTAGTGACAATGTTAAGTTGGTTAGCAATTGTAAAGATTACATTAACAACAGAAGTATTTTTTGGCAAGTTCTTGATATAAGAATTTTTTTGCTGCGCTTTCATTTAATTCTTTAACTACTGTTCAACTATATCACCGGCATAATTATTTAATTTTAGATTGCATATCTTTAGTTCTTCAATTTTTTTTTTTAATTTGCAATATCAGTTTGTAGGAGCAGCAAGTGTTTCCTTAGGTCAGGTGTACAACATGACGTGCATGTTTTTTTAATATTTTTTGAAAATCTTAACATTTTTGCTTTGTTAATTTTAAGCTAATGCATATTCTGCTGTATTTGTTATGTATTTACACACAACATCATTTGATAGCGTTAATTTAAAGAAAGATATGATTAAGTGAAGTTATTATTGGACAGCAAAGGATAACACAAGGCATACATCTAATACCCTATTTAAGTGATCTAACAAACAAACAACGAAAGAACACAAATACTTAACACAAATTAATAATTAATTAAATTAAAATAAAACAAAATAATTAAAATGTTTCAGATGCTACTGTTATTAATAGACCATAATAATATAATAATAATCGTTTATTTCTTGCCTTTCGGCTTTGAAAATTCTACAACTTAACATAACATAACATTTACCATATAACTTAATTTACTATTAATATAATATATATAATCTTAATAACCCTAATCCCTGTTTTTAATTAATTATTTATTAATTCTGTTTCGATTTTCTTTCTTCTTTTTGTTACCGCCATCATCCATTTCATGCCTTTTCCGTCTTCTTTTAGTACCTCATTTCTTCCCATTTGCTCTTCTCTCATCTCATTACATTTTAGCATGTGTTCGATGCTTTCCCTAACTTCTCCACACATCCTACACATTTTCTTTTCCTCTTCCTTCCAAAATTTGCACACTTTCTCCTCATTTCCACATCTAAATCTTGCAATCATTCGTTTTTTCATTTTTCCATCATTTACATTTTTTAGGTACTTTGGTAGTGCATCTGTTATAATGTGTTCATAATTTGAATTGTACCTAGATTCATTTATCCGTGTTCTTCGCTCTTGCACTTGTATATCTCTATATCTCTATCTCTCATCATAATTTCTCTCCACATACTTCTATCTATTCTCAATCTTTCTACTTCCTCACTAGCATATCCATTCCTGTTAAAATATTTTTCTCTGCATGTTCCTATTTTTCCGCATTTTTCCTTCATTTTCTCCGTCAGGCATTCTTGTAATATTTTACATTCATTCATTTCTCTCACTCTTTCTTCTTACTTCATTGCACGCTTTCCTGCTTCTACTCTTAATTTGTCTATTTTAACTTCTTCCATTACAATGTATGCTGGGGTTTCTTTGTTTACTCCTAATACCCATCTCCAGTATTTTGTTTGAATAGCCTCTAACTTTTCTTGCTCTTTCCATCCCCAAATTTCCGCTCCGTACAATAACATACTTTTTACTAAACTATCAAACATCATTCCTTTTATTCTCATACATTCAAATTTTCTTTCACCCATACTTGTCCTACCGTAGGTATTTAAATGTTTTCACTTCTTTAATTTCTTTCCTATCCCATTTCCAATTTTCTACTCTACGTTTTTCTCCCCTTTTTCTAAAAGTCATCAGTTTTGTTTTATTTACATTCACTTCCAAATCTTTTTTTCTAAAATACTTATCCAAGCATCTAATCATTTCGTTCATTTCATTTGCTCGTTTTGCTACAATCACCATGTCGTCTGCATAAGCCAGTGACCACACTTTCTTTCTGCCCACTACTACCCCACCCGTCTGCGCCTTACATAGCATTTCTTCTACATCTGCAATGTATGCCGCAAACAAACTAGTGCTGAGTGGGCATCTCTGTCTCACACCTTTTGTTGTCCAAAACTTTTCACTCATTTTGCCATTCACACAAACTCTGCTAACTGTTTCCACGTATACTTCTTCTAATCTTTTTACTAGGTGCTCATTTATTCCGCTTTTTCTCAAATACATCCACAATTTCTCTCTACTTACACTGTCAAATGCAGTTTTTAGGTCCAAGAATAACGCATACAACTTTCCTCCCTTTTTTGCTATTTCCTTCTCTACTATATGGTGTAGTATGTATACATTATCCATGGTCCCTCTTCCTTTTCTTAACCTAGCCTGTCCGTCTGGCAATATCCCATTCAACTCTAGTTCTCTATTCAGTTTTTCTTCTAGTACCATGGCGTAGATCTTGTATGCTGTACTTAGTAACGTTATACCTCTGTAATTTTCTGCAAACTCTTTATTTTCTTTTTTGTGTACCGGACATACAAGACCTACTCTCTACTGACTGGGAAACCCTTTTCCCTTCCGAACTTTATTTATTATCTCACTCAGTCTCTCAATCAAATCTTCCGTACCATACATCCATGCTTCATTTTGTATTCCATCCACACCTGGAGTTTTTTGTAATTTTAGCCTTTTTTTTTGCTTCCATATCATTTCTTTTGTTATTTCATCTACATTTTGTATCAGTTGTTCTGTTGTCATTAGCTGTCTATCAGTTCTTCTGTCCGATCCTTCATACAGTTTTAAGAAGTGTATCCTCCAGTCTTCCATCAAAATTTGATCGTTTTTTTGTCTTCTGCTTTTTCTCTCTTTGTTTATGTATTTTCATGCTTCTTCTTCCGAACGTATTTCTTTTATCTCTATTTCATTTGTCTCTATTTCTTCTTTTTTTATATATATTGCTTTAACTTCTTTGCATTTATTCTTGTATATCTTTTGAGCACTCTGATATTCTTGTTTAGTCGCCTTGCCATTTTTCCAGTTTCGGAGTACTTTTCTAGCTTCTCTTTTTTTCTGAGTGCATTCTGTGCTCCACCATTTGCTTTTTGCAAATGATTTTTCTGTTTGTAAAAACGTTTTCTTTATTGTT
Source organism: Tachinus rufipes (assembly GCA_963932245.1). Lineage (NCBI taxonomy): Eukaryota > Metazoa > Arthropoda > Insecta > Coleoptera > Staphylinidae > Tachinus > Tachinus rufipes. The sequence continues at coordinate 34,141,816 of OZ010746.1, read as the reverse complement.
GCGTCTGCAATTATGTTCTCTAATTCTGCCATTTTTTGTTCTACGCCTTTTTTTAAAATGTCTTTCATATAAATTTTGCCTGTACATTTCTACGCTCTCTTGTGTCCATACTATTTTTGTTACTATTTCTCTATTTTTCTTTGGTTCTCTTTTTATGCTTCCGTTTATACACACTTCTAGTGGCTGATGGTCCGACTCTACTTTTTCCCCAACCTTAAATGTATCAATCTTCTGCCACGCTTCTTCGTTTACCATTACGTAATCAATTACCGATTGTCGCTTTGCTCCTATGTAGGTATATTCTCCCTCTTCATCTCCTTCCATATTTCCGTTTAGTATGTCCCACCCATTCTCTTCAATCATTTCCAACATTTCTTTTCCTTTTATATTTTCTAGTTTGTCTTTTGACTTTCTTTTGCTTTTTTGTCCGTTATTTATTCTTTCTCCGTTTAATCCAATCTTAGCATTGAAATCTCCTCGTACTATTAGTTTTGTCTCTTCGGTTTTTTGTATAGAGTTTTCTAACTTTGTTCTAATTTTTTTCATTCCTCTGCTATACAACATCATTTTAATAGACCAATAAATTATTCTGAAACTCATATGTACAATTCTTACCAGAAATTAAATAAGATGAATATTTTCAGTGTACATTTCTATTGCATATCACACAGAACTGACATTTGTATAAGCTACTAGTAGTACATGTATTTATTATGACTACTTACTGAAAGTTTTTAATAACACAAATCGCAATACCACATTTCGCTATCATAAGCTAATTATTTAATTCAATTTATTTAACGTTGATTTATTTCTACTGCCAGGGCTAATTACCGACGCCAGAGGTTAAGCCTACTACATCTGCAAATTATGTGTTGCAAATTCAGGAATTCTAACCTAAATTATTGTGTTCTGTAACGTGCAGGCAACTTTGAAACAATACACAGGACCTACTAAAGTTTTTCTTCCTATCCGATAGAAGGCGTACTCATCACAACACATTTTTTCTTAACCAGAAAAACTGACCTTCCAGATAGAGCACTCGACCACCACACACCACCTGAGTGCTAACATTGGCGTCATCATTATTATTATCATCATCATCCAGCCCGTTCCGTCACTGTCTTGGGTTTATTAGATCCAGGTTGTTGCAACCCTTTTTAGGTTGTCGGTCTAGCGAAGGGACGCTCAAACAGTCGATCACGATCGACTGGTCGATCGCGAGAGGTTTTTAAGTCGATCGCCTTTTATCAAATAATTTTGAAATTTCTGACATTTATTGTAAAAAAGTACACTAAATATTTATATTTTAACAATTAATTTTACCTAGTGAATAGGTTCTATTAGGACTTATTGACATAGTCAAACGCTTGCCGCCTAATTCTTATATGGTTTAGCGTGTAGGTGGTCTTCTTCTGTTGCGTTTGTCGGTTTTTGGTTTCCACTCTAATAGTTTCTTGGTTTATCTTTCATCTTTCATTCGACATACGTGACCAGCCCATCTCTATTTAAGTTTTGTTATTGGTTAACTACTTTTACTTTGGTTTTACTTCATAGCTCCTCGTTGGTAAGGCGGTGTTGTAGGGATACTTTGAGCATTGATTTTACGTTGGGTTATTTTAAGTTTTTATTCGAAATTGGCGGTCACGGTTAAGGTTTTTTGTTCCATAGGTAAGGACAGGTTAAATATATTGATCATATATAAAGATTTTTGGATTTTAATTTTAAAGATGTTTTTTTGATATTAAAATGTTCACATGGTACCAAATTTGTCATTATTTTTGTTTTCAAAAAGTTGATTTTCAAATAAACCTTTAAGCATATATTATGACATTTTTAGCTCTCCTAGGTTGTCAGCTATGAGGACTATGTCGTCCGCAAAACAAAGTTTGGTTGGGTTGAGTTTTATACTGTATATCGTGATACTTCTTGTGTCACAATTAAGTTTCTTAAAGGCATACTCCAATATGGTTAAAAACATTTTTGGAGATATGGTAGGGGCGCTACTCCTCTTCCACATTTAGTCGGATTAGTTTTTTCATTTATTTTCACTGATATTGTAGCGTGTTGATAGATGTGATAGATTAGTTTTGAATATCTGTAATCTATGCAACATTTTCTTATAGCCTCCATGTTGGCATTTAACTCAACTGTGCCAAAAGCTTTATGGAAGTCTACAAATGCAAGAATGATCTGTTGTACTCTATACTGATTTTTTTACTAGATCCTTGCTAGACCTGAATTGTCGTTTGTTCCAAACCACATGCGAAATCCGGCTTGTTCGGTTAGTTGTTAAAAACTCAGTTTCTTCTCTAGTTTTGATGTTACTATTTTTGTGAATAATTTGTAGAGTTGGCTCAAAAGTGTTATGAGTTGATGGTTTTGCAAGTCAGCCTTATCCTGTTTTTTTTTTTTGTAGAGCTGGAGTGCAATTCGGATCGCTGTGTTTTTTGTCATTGGTGACTTTTCTCATAGAAATTACGTAATGTCAATGAAATAAGATCAATTGATTTTTAGATATCACTACAATGACGTAAATTTTATAACAAAAGTCACCGATGACAAAAGTCATCAAAATTAAAATTAATCTCTAGGATAGTAAGTGTATTTAGCTACTGGAGTTGTGCTTCTTTGACTATATTGTCTTCTCCAGGCGATTTGTTGTTTTTTGTTCTTGCTTGATTTTTCTGATAGTGATATATGGTTGCTTCTCGGATCTTTGGTCGACAATAAAAAATTTTGGTGTTAGTGTATTTGGGTTTAGATCTTCTACGTAGTGATTTTTGTACAGTTCATGATAGAATTATTTTACGGTGCGTAGTATTTCCTCTCTATTTGTTGTGATGTTTTCTTACATGTTATTTAGTTTTGTTGTTCTTTTATTAAGGTTTCTGCATAATACCTTCATGCTCTTGTTCTGTTCTATTGTTTCCTGGACTTTTTTGTTGCAAAATCTTCTTATGTCTCGTTTGATGGTTTTGGATTTTCCTGCTTATTTCTTTTAATTCCTCTTTGATTGTATTTTGATTGTATCTCATTTGAATTTGTTTGGCATAGATACAAAAAATTTAAAAAACTACAATGTTGCAAACACGTTTTTATTTTTATCTGACTAATAATATGAAATGTTAGAAATAAAATTACAAATATAAATTTTTTATTTTTTTAGTTGATTTTGCAATTGAAAATAACATAACTTACATTTTAATCATTTATTTCTTAATGATGTATCACGTTCGTTTTTTAAATATTCTACCTTTTTAGTTTTACCTAGTATGTAATTTACGTTGTATTTTTTATTCAATTACTTACCGCACATGTGTTTTTTGTTTATTTTCTGTTCTCATAAAAACATATAATAATTTAGTAGAATTAACTTACTGTTTCTACGAACAATGTGTGTAAATAAAGTAAAAAACATAATGGTGCAAAAAATAGTAAACGATACTTATTACTCCTTGCTGTGCTGTATTATTTAATTGGATTGTAATGATGCAGTTACTAAACACTACAGTAATATATTGTGTCTGTTCCCGAACATTGATTGCTTAATTGTAGTTTTGATCAATTAATTAATGTTCTTTTCCCCTTTCTTGATTTTATTTTGGATACAAACAAAAGAAATATTTTATTTTATTTTATGTGAATCTATCACATTGACTTTTAATAATTCATTTTAAAATTAATTAAATGTAACTAAAAACATGTTTTTATATACATACTTAGTAATTATTAGAATTCTGGTCTTTAGTTTTATTACAATTTGCATGCAATGCAAATTATATTACAACACATTTATTTTATTTTGGATTTTATAACACTTATGAGATTAAACTGTCACTTTCAGAATGGTTTATTGTTAGTACGTATATCACACAATAATAAATTGTTGAAACGACTATTTCAAGAAAAAGTTATTTAATAAAAAGAACAGAAAGACATATTTTTCGGATGGCATAAAAATTACGTGGTATTAATTTATAGTCTAAACTAAACACATTTAAAATGTTTTATCCTAGATTGGTGATGTTTACTATTCAAATGTCAGTAACACACTTTAATAGACTAATACTACAAAACTATTTCAATCATAAAGTTAAATTTAATTTAATTAAATTTTGATACACATACAATTTTCAATAAAGGGTAAATTGGTAGAATTAAATTTGAATAAATAGAAATATTTACAAAATGGAACTTATTTGTGATGATTATAGAAATATCGGAAACATTATTGGAAATAATGATTCTCATTATCCATTAAAACGAATAATTATATTGCACGCATTAATTGGCAATTATAGTCTGCAATGCGCAACGATCGGATGCAATATCGGGACGGTGCCTCCGTGGCTCTCTCCAATACCAATTATTTATTTCATTAATTTTATTGAGTATCCAATAAAACCCCTAGTTTATATTGACATCGCGTGGAACGAATCGACGATCAAACAAATTATAGTTATAATGACCATACATCATTATCTCAAAGATATTTTTAAATAAAGATTACAAGCTGAAATACAAATACAAATTAAAATAATAATAAATAAAATAAGTTTGACTGACGATTAAAATTTGAAGAATAAAAAAATATTTTTTTAATTAAATTATTTAATATAGTAGATACAAATATTCAAAACCTAATTGAATTACCAATATTAAGTTGCATTTACTAAGAAATTGTTCTGCAACATATTTTACAGAATTTTTATAATACATTATTCGATCAATCAAAGTTTATAAAACATTTGATGCAGCTCTACTAAAATATTACATACCTGTAGACATAAACATAATTATTTTCATTCACAACATTTTGTTAACAACTTGTGATTTCTTATACAATTTTAAGCCACAATGGAGGTCGTTGCAATAACAAGAAGCACATTAGTTTTACTTATAAATATTACGTTACAAAACATGTCTAAACGAACAATATAATAAAAGAAGCCGTCCTTTTAATGAGGTATGTATAATGTTACATAATTACCGAAAGAAAATATTGCTTTCCGCCATATTCCATTCAACGGCTATTATTTCATCTGCAAGCGAAACTACGAGTTCGGAACCTAATTATGGAATTATGATGGAATCAAATTACTTCTCCCCGTAGACTGAACTCGATTTGTTTCGCCGCCGCGTTCTCTCTGTTTTTTTTTTATTTTGTTCATTTAACAAACTTTATACATCTCTATTAGTTTTGTGTTGCCACTTTGGCTCGGCATTTTGCAGTAATATGCTTGCTGATAAACTTTATTTCCGGCATTTGTGGAAAGCCGCTTCCAAAACAAAAACAGGAAAAAACTAGACAAGAGAAAAATACGGTAACAATAGAGGCTTAATTTAAAATCAATTGTGATGAATGTATTATATATAAACAAACAAGTGTTTTAAATCTTTTGATATGAGGGGCAAAGAACTTTTTATATAAATTTTGAATTGAACTATTATGTTAAGATATGCATCAGCAGGAAAAAGTACTAATTACACATTATGTTATCATATATTATGTTTAAACGAGTACATACATATGTATTTTATTTCTGCGTTAGAAAATGTTAATTAACTTAATTATAAAGCATTACTACTTTATTAACGTTATTAAACATAATTTTATCTACAACACTAATAAATAAAAAGTGAATAATACATATATGTAAATTTAAATGCATTAATTTAAACTTAATCTCGACAAGTGAATTAGGAATAATTTTAGCACACTATCATTAATGGTTATTTATTACAAATCCTGTATGTATTATTAGATCCCGCCTCAAAATATTGAGAAGGACGCTCTGAGAGTCTATCGCGAATCCGTAGATTGAAAATGTAGTACTACATTGCATCTGTTATTTGCTAAACAACATATTGAATGTAAACCTTCTTTGGGTTATAATTCCAGGGTGACCAGATTTTTACAAGTAAAAAAAAGTGTTCATGTTTTTAACATTTCTACCCTTAAGTCCTTAACTTTTCTATACTAAATCATTTTTAGAAAAACTGCATTCCAACAGCTGGCTAACTATATTGGCGTGTAGTAGTATCTTTACGGTCATTATTTAAAAAAAATTAACTTCAATGTTTAAACTAAAAAACAACGATTCTAAATCTGAAAATGTTAGGTTGTGGATATTGTTTCGGAGATATAACCATCTTTCCAAAATAAAAATTTTGCAATTTTTGAAGGTAACTTTTTTACTACCGAGTAGATTCAAAAAATTATTTTTTTAATCTAATTGTCAAAAATCACCAAATCTTAAATACCAGCTGTCAAAAAATACACGTCCTAAGATTATAACCGATTTTAGCCGAATTATGTTTCTGTTTAAAAATATTTTTTAACAGTATTTTGCCATTTAAATAAATATTGCTTTTTTTATTTTTTACAATTTATGCTGAAACAGTTGCTTGAAAATTTTAGGACGGATTTAACTATTTTTTACATTTTATATATATTTTTTTTTAAATATATTAATGTTTCATAACATTTTTGCCAGTTTTTACTTCTTATCAGAATATAAACAGTTTCTGGTAATTTTTTATATTTTTGACAGTATTTTCATACTTTATGGCTGGGTTTTGCTATTTTTAACATCCATGAATAAAGTTTTGTACTTTTCGACAGTTTATAACCGGATTTTGAGCTTCATCACTTTTCAAGCTCTATGAATCTTGAATTATGAACGCAACAAAATAATATTAGAAATGAACTTAGGAAGTTGTAATCTTATAGTGCCATACTCGCTACAAGCGTCGGCACCCCTCACGTATGTTTGTGGTGCGCGATAATAGTTCCACACAAACATACGGGACGTACAGTTTAAAGTGGAATCCGAACCACACCACTAGAGGGGTCTACTAGGCAAATACTTTGCTGGTTTGCCATTGCCTTGCAAAGGAGACGACCGCATCGAAATATATTCGACAAATTAGATATTGCCGCTGCCGGGAATCGAACCCGGGCTGCCTGCACAACAGTCTTTGCACTAGACCATTGTGCTACGGTCGCCTCAGTTGTAATAACTAGTTTAAATCTGAAATTTGCATTTGTTCAGAAATAACAAGAACTGTGTTTACAAAGAAATTTGAAAGGAAATCCGACTTACTAAAAATAGTTCATTCTGATCTGAAGACCAAATATTATATTACTTTTATTTATAAAAGTTCACGTTGGTGCAAAGTGCAATTTCTTAAAAACAAGAATGAAGCTTTTTAATCTTTCAAGGAATATAAGTATATATATATATATATAAGTTTTCGTGGAAAATCACTAAGAAAGGAAAATAAAGTTTCTGCAGACAGGCAACGGATCGGAATTCCTAAATACAGAGTTCAGTGAATTTTTGAAAAAAAAAAGAATGGAACATCTGAAAGAAAAGACAGAACTCTTATGGAAATAGCTAGGTGTTTTTTAGTTCAATCTGGTCTTCCTTCTTTTTTTTTTTGGGCTAAAGCAGTTTCAACTGCCAACTATATAAGAAACAGATGTCCAACAAAAAGTCTGGATGGACAAACACTCTATGAAATATGGAATGACAAAGTATCAAACGTTAAATATTTTAGAGAATTTGGAAGCACTGTTATTGTACTGAACAGAAAACCTGGAAAATCAAAGATTGAAGATAGGCATTTTTCTTGGTTACTACAACAATTGCAAAAGATACAGAGTATGGGTTTCTGAAGATAAAATTACACTTGTGACACTCATGACATGTTAGAGGTATGAACGAGTCGGAAAACTGGGAATCAACAATTTAATGTTTAATTGAAAGTAGAAACTGCTAACTTAAATGATATGATTGAAGAGAAAGACTCATTATTTCTTGGCAGAATCTTTGTAAACAATAACTTAACAAAAAAGAAGTAACAGCGAAATTGATATTAAGACGAAAAGTGAGAATTTAGAAACTGGTCTACTACTAAATATTTTATATAAACTTAAACAAGCAGGAAGGATTTGGTACGCAAAATTACACAAGGTCTTGAAGAGTTTTGGAACAAAACAGTTGCACATAGATCTATGTGTGTACTATCTGGGCCAAGGGGAAAATGCGTTATTTATTGTCGTATACGTAGATGATATTTTAGTTATATTTCAAAATCTGACTCAAATAATAGTTTTTAATGAAACTTTTTTAAAAGAATTTAAATCGAAGATCTTGGTTAACCAAAATACTGCCTTGGAATAGAATTGTTTCAAAAAAACAAAACTTTTGTTTTGAATCAGTAGAAAAACTGTTGGATCGTTTTGGTATGAAGCGACGAAATGAAATTACCATATCAGGAACTTGTAGGTGCTTTTATATATCTGGCGCTAGCTACCAGGCCTGATATTGCGCATGCACACTAAGTTAATTTAACACATTATGGACAGACTCATTGGACAGCAGCAAAATGTGTTTTGCAATATCTGAAAGGAACGATAAAGTTAGGAACATTTGTAGCAGTTGAAGAATATTTTATAACAATTGTGACAGTTAAAGAGCATTATTGACAGTTCAAACACATTTTTTTAACGTTTATGACTGTTGAGGAACATTATATGACAATTTAGATTATTGTTGACAGTTTTCGAACATTTGTTACACTTGAAAAACTTTTTATGTGACAGTTTCAAAGCATTATTCACAGTTCAAAGACAGTTCAAGATCATTGTCAAAAATTTAAGAATATTTTTAACAACTGAAGAACAGATTATAATATTTGTGACAGATTTAGTAATTCTAACAGTAGAGAAACATTATATGACATTTTGTGATTGTTGAACAACATTTCAAAAGTTCAGGAACTTTTGTAGCGGTTGAAGATCGTTTGTGACTAGTGATTCCGCCGGATCCACTTTTTGGCTAGAACCGGATACCGAAACCATCGCCTACAAAAAAAAACCGGAACCGAATCCAAGACCGGATTTGGCCGGATCCATAAAAGTATTAAAAAATAATCAATATTTATCAGCGCCGGCATCCAACGTCTTCAGCAAAACACTATTTTCCAAAACTGGCAATGTCTGTGAAAAAAAAAAATTGACTGACCGCAATTCAAGAAAAAAAAAATTCTACATTATAATTTAAGTATTAATAGTAATATTGATTAATATATTATAATATTATTTTAAACATTTTATTAATAAATTTCACTTGTTTTTTCTTACATTTTTATTCTACTTTGAAAGTAGATTAAAAAAATCTAGATCCGGGTAGGTCCGGCCGAATCCGACCGGATAGTTATCAAGATCCGGCCGGAACCGAATCTTTCAAATATTGGCCGAATCTGCCGGATACCGGTTCTGGATCCGGTTCCGGCGGCATCACTAATTGTGACAATTCAAGAGCATTATTTATAGTTAAAAAACAGTGTTAGTATTTGCGACAGTTAAGAAACATTATATGACAGTGCAACTACATTGTTGAAAGTTTAGGAACATTTGTAACAGTTAAAGAACATTTGTGACAGTTCAAGAGCATTATTAACAGTTTAAATCCATTTCATGTAATTTTTGACAAATAAGAAACAGTTCAGGAACATTTTTCACAGTTGTGAAATATTTTATGACAGTAGATAAATATTATTGAAAATTTATTTAATTGTCATAACATCAGACTATTAATAGTTTTGTGTTTTCTAAATGTCGGAAAATGGATAAATTGTTATAAAAACTCCACAGTTTGTAAATTTGTCATTAAACTGTCCAATTGGCATTATTATGTCAAACTGTACGTTTATATGAAGTGTTTAATTTTTAAAATTTAAACTTGAATTGTCAAAGTATGTTTTTTTGTTATTTTTTAAATTTTATTTGTAGAATTTTACACTTTTGGCCGGATTTTAGTAAATTTGAAAATATTTTAATGTTTTATGACGGGTTTTTTTTTTTAGTTTTTGACTTTTTATGAATAGAATTTTTTACTTTTCAACAGTTAATGATAAAAAATTACAAAATTGTGTACGTTGTTTTCTAAAAGCGTCTCAATAACAGCGCACAACTGAAATAGGTAGCGGCAATCCTAATTAATATTAAAATCATACAATTAGTCAATTATATGTTAGTTTTTTTATTATATAAGATTAACAAAATAGTTGGGATTATTAGAACTCAACTAAAAAAAGAATATATTTTTTGTTTTTTTAAATTAAAAAGGGTATTCTAACTTCAAAAAGAGTATATATTACTAAAGAAAGAATATGTCTGGTTAGCTTGTATAAGTCCGCAGTGACATATCTGTTAATCGCGAAGCGACATATTATAAATCAGTATTTTTATTAGTTTATGTGCTTTCTGCAATCATTATAATTTATAGTGATAGGTTGAATGTGAATGCTTTTTAGGTTATATATGTACAGTGGCGCCTCTGTTAATTGCGAGGGAACAAATTAGGTATATATTTTTTTGTTAATTAGTATCAGAACAATAATAGCTACGGTGTATTTTTTCAGTTATTTTGTCACAAAATAACAAATTTGAAGTTTTTATGTTTTATGTGTCTAACGTAATATATTAAGAATCAGAAAAAATGTTATCAGAGGCCTTGCATCTGATGGAAGTTACGTTATTTAGGTTGTGGTAACATTACTAAGTGACTTATTTAATGTCAGTATTTTATAACTGTTAATACGACAACCTAGTACCAAAGTTGCTTAGATAGTCAGTGAGTTAGTAAAAACATTAATTGTAAACCAATAGATAAATTTTGACAATTTTAAATTTTTAAGAGTGATGCATGCAAAAATGTGGTATCAACATTGTATAGGTTATACAAATTCCTGATACACTAATAACCAACATTTTTTAAAAGTATTATTATTCGTAAAGTTTGAAGTAAACGTTTTTTTTTTATTAATTACTCTGACTTAATAAAAGCAATAGATTGATTATAGACGATTTTTTTAGATTTTATGAGTACCGTGAAACAAAAACAAAAAACACTAAACTAAATTTTTTTAGTTTATCTGAATACCGTCATACACTAAAGCGGTTTCAACCGAAAACAAATGATACTTCTTCACACATACACGGTTTGTATCAGGTTTTGTGTTTTTTTGTACACAGGCTCAGTAGTAACCATAATGGAGAGAAGTCAAGTTGTTGTCGAATGGAAACTGTATATGTGTGAAGCCTAACACGGTGACACGACATTCCTAAAGTCTTTAGGTTATATATCTACAGTACATTTACTCAGAAACATGTTTCAACGTTTCCGGCTCGCGCATCTAATGGCGCAGATATACAAACGCGCTGCGGCTGCAAAGCGGCGTTGCTGCAATGCCGCGGGGTAATTTTGTTTACTTCAAACAAGCGCCGAGCACGCATTGAACCATCTGAAACTAGCTGCTATACGTAGCAAACTGTTCAAGGTACGTTGCATTACTGCCGTAACTAGTGTTTGAAGACCCTGCCAAACGATCGAACACAATTCAAAACATTCCGCAGCACGACCGCGTTGCAGCCGCTGCGCGCTCGTCTATCTGCGACATTAGTTATACATCAAAGGGTGAAGGTTTGAAGTGTTTTATTAGCGCGTAATGCATAATACTAGCTTTAGGCGGACGTCGGGACACGACAAAAAAAAAACACAAAAATTTGATTTGGAACTTTGAATCTTCAAAAACTTTGGTAAATGTCCGTGTAAATGCATATTGAGAGAATATATGCATGCTGCGATGTACCTTTCAATTGCAAATCAAAAATTAATTATAGTTATTTAAACTTTCTTAAGGTTATACCGCGCAGCAGCATATTTGGTGTTAAGTGTTTTTTTATGTGAATTTGTGTTGTGGTTTGTGTGGGAAGTTATTCTTAGCTTATATTGCGCACATAGTTAAATTAGTTGTTTAACGTATTTATTTTTGGTTTCTTTTTATATCTGTTTTACACCTGGTATTTAATCCTTTCCGATTCTGACATTCAGATCTGTAAGAATTATGATTTTGTCTTGTGGTCTAATCACTACTTGTAGGTTTTGGTAGAAGGTATCTGTTTTTTTTCTTGGTTTGGTGTTGTTGGAAGCGTACTTATTAGGTGTGTAAACTTTGTATTTTGGAGTTCAACTCAACTGTTATTTTTAAATTTTAGTATCCCAACACCGGGAGTTGCTTTTTGTGTTTGTCTTTGCCACTGTATAATTTCTTTACACGGTGTTTTTATTTTCTTTTTTGTTTGTTTTAGAGATTGCACAGATGTTAACATTGTGTCTTTTCACTTCCAACAAGATCTCCTGATCTTTGTAGTTTAGGGATGTTATAATGCAGCATTCGATTCTTAGTATTTTTGATTTCCAAAGTCCTTTTCCTCTCTGAGTTGTTATCAGTTGTTCTTATTCTGTCTGAAGCCGAGTTGTTTTCTTTAGGCACTGTGTTATTTTTATCTCCGACAGGTTGTTGGCTTCGCCTGTCTACCCTCCTCTTTTGTCCGGCTGTGACTTTACTGAGCTACTCGATCCGCCCAGTATTGTCACAGGCAGAGTTATTTGGTTTATAAACAGTAATGGTTATAATATGAATTTTTTACATCTGTTGATAGGCAATGAGTTATCAGCTTACAACTTTTTGGGCAGATGTTGTATGTGTACAATTTTCTAAGTGTTATTACCAGATTTCATAAAAACATTTTGTGGTGCATTATTTCAGTTGTAGAGCTGTTGACTTAGAAATGAGTGTACCATGATTTAATAATCTCAAAGAAACAGATAGAATTTTGTCATATTTAAAGTTGCATTATAACACGCATATGTCAATCACAAAACTATAAAAACATTTGTTTAGATTTTATTGGTACGGTACTTTTTTTTTTATTTTAGTGTCTCGGTACACACTAATTAGAAAGAATTTTTGTATATCTTTTAATAATGAACCGATACATAAGATTTTATATTTATGTGTTTGTTAGGTTATTTATGCTTTGTCATATGATCGAAAAGCAACACATCTGATTGTGTAGACGTTTTTTGAGTTATAAGCAAGCAGTGACGCATTTGTTGATTGTAAAGCGACATAGCAGAAGCCTATATAGTTAAAGTTAAAGTCGCCAAACTAATATATTTGTGCATACTCGAGTATGTCGCTGCTATAGATGTATCTACTCTGCTCGCTCTTACACTAATTATCGATTATCCGCTATCTCAAAATCTCGGGAATAGTAGTTGATAGCTAATGTGCAAGGAGGACAAATAAATCTATATGAGCGGCATACATAAGACGCACAAATGTGTTATCCTAGATCATTTTTGTAATATTCTTTCACTCAACGGAAGAAGTCAGATTATTTAGGTTATGTTTGTGTTATGTTACAGTATAAAATAAATTGTAGAGCAACATATTCAACTCGATCCTAGATTATTTGCGTTTACTAATAGCTTTGGAAAAACTTGTACTTGTTTTGGTATACAGTTAAATGTTGGCTCCACAAGTAGTGTATTTTAAGATTTGTTTTTTTATTAACAGTTTATCTTTATTTTTATCGGTTTACAACAAAAATATATCTATTATAAAATGGAGATTTAGTTCATTTACAATTTTTTGTAGAAATAATTGTTTTGAAAAAATCGAGCGTTGAATATTATTCCAAAAACAAATTCTATTTATTTCTATTATTCTACTATCTTATAAATATATTGTGCTATTATATTATTATAATTTTTTTACTATTAAACATAAATACCATTTTTCAGAAGATTTTATTGGGTTTTTTGGTCTTTTCATTTATACAGTAGAAACATTAACTTTCAATACTAAAGTCAACAAAAATGTCAAAGAAATAAAATGTAACATTAGTAGATTACTTTAGCTTTAAAAATAACAGTACTAATTTAATTTTATTTGAGCTTTACATATAGAACATCATTAATCTATTTAATGGATACAAAAATCCAAGCTTAGAATCAAATCAGCAAACAACACAAATTTATATATTTTGTTAAAATGTTGGTTTTTTGTATGGTGTTCCGTTCCTTAGTGACAAACGCAACGGTATACTGCTCTACAAGGCAAAAGTTGCTAATATTGTTAACGATACTGGCTGCTTTGAAATAGTACAAGTTTGCTTGATACTTTATTAGTGTGCAATGGTTGCATTTATAGTATAGAATTTTCATTTTGATACTAAAAAAAAAAACGGGTATTTTTGAAGAAAAATCAATAAATGTTTATTTTATTGTAAAGAGGAAGGTATGCCATTAACATTTGAAAACAGTATCAGTCAAATGGCTGCCACGGTTACGGTTGCAGTACCACATTCTTTTCATGAATTTTTTTATGGCCAATTCGCACATTTGCGGCTGTTTGTCCTCGATAGCTTTACGAATTCCATCTTTAAGGTCTTGAATCGATTGTGGAGCATTGGCATAGACCTTATCTTTTACGTGGCCCCAAAGAAAAAATTCTAAAAGTGTTAAATGACATGATCTCGGTGGCCAATTGTGATCACCTCTTCGAGAAATAACACGGTCAGGAAATTTTTCTTGCAAAATTGCGATTGTTTCGATGCTTGTGTGGCACGTAGCGCCGTTTTGCTGAAAATAAACGTTGTCCACATCAATATCTTCCAATTTCGGCCATAAAAAATCATTAATCATAGCTAGGTAGCGCCATCCATTCACCGTAACAGTTGCACCAGCCTCATTTTCGAAAAAGTAGGGTCCAATCACATTGCCAGCCCAAAAACCGCACCAAACAGTGACACGTTGAAGATGCAAAGATTTTTCAAAGATCATTCTTGAATTTTCTAAGCCCCAAATGCGACAATTCTGCTTATTACCGAACCCTCCAAGGTGAAAATGGGCCTCATCACTGAAGATAAATTTACGATAAAATTCCGGATCATTTTGATGCATTTGAAAGACCCAATCAGCGAAGATACGACGTTTATGGTGATCGACCGGTTTGAGTTTTTGTGTTAACTGAACTTTAAAAGCCTTAAGACTTAAGTCTTTATGCAAAATACGGTCGACAAACCTGGGTTTTCTTCTTTGTTCTTGAGCGATGCACATGGTTTCGATTCTTTATATCACAAACTTGCTCAAATTTTTCTACCAGGTTTACTATTGCCGGCCAAGAAGGTGCTTTACGACGACCAAAAAGTGCTTTAGATTTGCGAATTGTGACTGAAAAATTTTCACCATTTTTGTAGTGAATTTTAATAATTTCAATGCGTTGTTGAAGCCTGGATCGTTCCATTTTTATTAATGGCGTAGTTTTTACTTGTCAAATGTCAAAAGAAAATAGCTTCATAATTGACAGCTGCCCAAATAGCCTGCTATTCAAAATGATACTTTTTATTGGAAAACCTTTTATATTAGCTGAATTTCGCCAACATTGGACAGTATTGCACCGTTACCGTTAGCAGATAATACTGTATGGGGTACGATCAGGATAGTACTATTGTCTACTTTATTAGTTGAGTACTGCAAAAAATACATGTGCAATAGCCTCGGGTAACCAACGCTATAATTGGTAGCTGAGGTCAAGGCCGATCTGTTGACAACTTGGCAAATACATGGATTATTAGTACTTGGAATGTGGAAAGTATTTGGCAAGCAACATGAAATGTTGATAGAAATAAATGAAAGAAAAACTGATATTAGCTTCTGAAGATTAAGAATATTAAATTTTGGTTTTTATTAATAAATGGTGTATTTTCTACCGTTTCATATTTTTTGAAATAATTGCCCACTTATTTAATACTAGATACTATAGAATAGTAGACGTATATTATATAAGCGTCTGTCGTTTTAAATATTAAGAAGTTTATAGTTTATTTGTATTAATTTTTTCTATATGAGTATGAAATAATTCTCTTAGGCCCGTTTGTACCATAGTGGCTTCAATCTACGCTTAATTAAACCATAGTTAACTTTAAGGGTAGTTTTAATTTTTATTGCGTTGCACTAACATATTTTAAGCGTAGTTTAGCAAACAGAAGTTTAAAACAGATTACACATGGCAACATTGCACATATTTAGTAATTTTACAAAAACTGTTGGTATTTGTGTCTATTTATTTAATAAAAACGCAAAAATAACATAAAACCTAACCATTAATAGCGTGTGTCAGTCCAGATCATATTAAATTTGTACATTTTAATTAATATTGTTGCTTAGTAACGGAAATATGGCCAGAATACCACTGCAAAAAAAAAATTTACGTTGAATTTTATTTTTAGGTTAAGTTTTTACTAAGCAGACAATATTGACCGCTTAAGTTAAGGGTCCCTTATAGCTTTTAACTCCCTCAAATATGTGGTGCAACAAAATAAGCCAATCTTAACGTTTTAAGGGCAGTTTAAGATTTAAGCGATATTGGTGCAAACGGGCCTTAATGTTTCCCAATATGAGTTTAAGTTAAAATGCATGAGAATATGCAACAATTATTCAAATGTTTGACAATCAGCATATTGATCGACTGTTGTGAATAATACCGCACAAATGCATCAGGGGACTAATCAATTGTAATGGCCCGTTTGAAGCATCAAATATACTAAAATATGTACATTGCATGATATGTATGAAAGTATATATTTATTCATACAAGCGATCTCAAATTTTATAACGCATATCACAATTAAGCTAAATGCTTAGTTTAATCTGAAATTAAGATATTAAAAGATTTTTATTTCAAATTATAATCAGCACATTATAAATCCAGGAGACTGTTTTAATTATCAATAAATTTGTTGCTATTCTAGACCGTTAGCAGAGCATTTATGGCCGATCTATGTATTAGTCCGGATGAACTAGTAAAATTATAATCAAATGCCGAAAATCAATTTGAGTGATGGTTAGGCTCATTTTACACGAATGCGGTTATATTCGGTTCAGTTTGTTTTCGGTTTGTTTTCGGTTTGTTTTAGGTTTGTTTTCGGTTTGTTTTCGGTTTGTTTTCGGTTTGTATTCGGTTTTATTTGGTTTCTATTCGGTACTTAATAGAAACAGTATAGCACCGAATACTCCCTTGTGAAGTGATGAGATGGTGCTCCCAATGAATTCCAGTATTCTTCGTTTGTTTTTTATTCTTCTATAGAGAAAGAACATGGGACCAACTTAACTTTTTTTCATTATTATTACTACTGAGCCGGTGTACGGAAAATACACAAAACCTTATTAAACCGTGTACGTGTGAAAAAGTTTCATTCGTTTTCTGTTGCAACCGAAAACAATCCGAACCGTTAGTTATAAAAATCAACGCTCTGACCTATCAAATTGTGTTGTAATTTCTAGGAAAAGTCAGAAAAACTTAATTTTGTTTAATCTACAATAAAAAATGTATAACCATTTGTGCGACGTACCCTTGGAAAATCAAAAAGCCACTGATGAACGCCATGCGATGTCTATCCAAAATTTGCATTTTTTAGGTACTTTAGTAGTGCATCCGTTATGACATGTACATATTTTGAATTGTACCTAGATTCATTTATCCGTATTTTTCTACGCTCTTGCAATTTCATTCTACATACTTTTATCTCAATCTTTCTACTTCCTTACTAGCGTATCTATTCTTGTTAACATATTCTAACATAAAATAAAATTTAATTTTTGTTGCTCTTTCCATCCTCAAATTTTTGATCTGTACAATAACATACTTCTTACTAAGCTATCAAACATGATTCCTTTTATTTTCATACAATCAAATATTCTTTCACCAATTCCCCATGTTTGTCTTATTGCTTTATTAGCTATTCTTATCATATTTTTGTTTAACATTAACAATTATTTGTTATTATTTGAACTTGAACTCCTTTTTTGCGTAGGAAGGGAAAAGTCTTCAAAAGACACTGGGCAGCCCGTGCTGTCCAGTAATATCAGGTTTTTACTGACTAAAAAACCTACCTTTTACCTTTTTTACCTTAAGGTGGTTCGCTTGGCACTGCGGCTCTATTAAACCTGTTGTACACCTTTGGTGTTTTACTCTTTGAGCAACTCTGTCTTTTCGATGAAGTCCAGTATCTTTAGCCAGTTGGTTGCTTTTAGCAAGTTTTTGTTTAGGTTGTGTTTGCCAAAAATGGCTATACGTTGCTGTTTAGCAAGTGTATCGGAGTCTCATTTTTTTTCATTCACCAGCGGTATAGAGGGTCCGTTCCTAATCCCATTCTAAACATGTGTTTGTTAAGTCTACAGTGTTCGGTTATCAGTCTTGTGAGCTTTTGGAGTCTAATACAACTCATTTGTTTTGGTATCATACGATGGTCCTGCTAGGAATATTCTTGAATGTGTCAATCCTTTACAGTTTTTCCACAGGTTGTTGTGCTCCGCCTCAAGTTTGCTGCAGATTATTGTTTTTTTGGTTTTGTACGAAATCCCAATAGCTGGTTTTGGTCTAGTAAATGTTTCCTGTGCTCCTTGTTTGGCAAGTTGATTTGCCCTGAGATTTCTTTTTATTCCTTGGTCTTTAGGAATCCATACCAGGTGAACTTTGCAAGTTGTGGCTACTGTTTTTAGACTATGTATGCATGTCGTAACTAATTTGGATTTTATTACTGGCGATTGCATGGCTTGCAATGCCGCTTGACTGTTTGACATGAAAGTTATTAGTTTGTCAGGTTCTAGTCCCTTCTTGATCATGTCTCTGGCGCCTCACTCGATGGCAGCCACCTTTGCCTGAAACGTCAAGGCATATTTACCCAGAGGTAGCAAAGTTTGCTTTCTTTGATGTTTGTTCTCGTAAATTCCAGCCCTGGTGCCTTTTTGGTCTTTGATTCCATCTGTGTACTAGATATTTCCTTTGATCGTTTTTAGATATCTGTTCTTTATCCATTCGTTTTGCTGTAGTATTATTACGTAAATTTTTTTGCTTATGCAGTGGCTCTTTATTGAAGTTTAACTTAGTGTCAAGCGTTAGACCCAGATATTTTAACTTCTTTGACATCGAGAGCTTGGCTCCATACATCTTCAGGTTTTTTAGGTCTGTGAACAGTACAATCGTTGTTTTGCTTGAGTTTACTAATATCCCTTCTTTTTTTGCACCACTTTTCTAAAGTATTTAGCGCACTCTGTGTCATGTCTGACACTGTTGCTCCAAACTTCCCGCATGCAAGGATTGTTAGATCATCTGCATAGCTTAAAGCAAAGATCCCATCTTGTTGAGTATCTGTAGTAATTTGTCCATGACTAAGCCTCACAGTAGGGGCAAGAGTAAGAGTACGCCTCCTTGTGGGTACCCGCCGGCAACTTTGGCTCCTACAGTTTTTCCGTATAATGTTATGATTATAGTCCGGTTCTTCAGCATGGAGTTGATCATTGTTGGACAAAAAGGTCTATTCCTTGGCTTTCTATTGTCTTTGCAATGGATTTGAAGGTAGTATTGTCAAATGTCTCCTCAATATCCAGAAAAGCACCCAAAGCTATTTTTTTGCTTCGGATGGTGTTTTTGCATTTGCTGACTAGTTGGTGTATGGCTAGTTTGCATGATTTATCTGTTTGGTAAGCATACTGATACTGGTGCAATGGTAGGGCCTTTAGCATCCCGCCCTGTATGTGCCTAGCGACTATTTTTTCTAATAGTTTTTACATAAAGGATGTCAAGCTGATTGGTCTGTAGGATTTAGCCAGGGCATACGTGGGTCTTCCCGGCTCTGGTATAAATACCACATTGACTACTTTTCAACTGCTTGGTATTTGCAAAAGTGCTAGGCTCGTTCTGAGGATCACGCATAGAGGCCCTTTCAGCACTGCAAACTTTATCTGAAGCATGATGGGATAAATTCCATCGGCTCCTGGCGACTTGAATGGTTCGAATGTGTTGATCCCCCATTTCAGGTTGACCTGATTTATTACGATCTTTGCTTTTTTCCAGTCCCTTTTGTTTGCCGTTTTATTTGGCAATTGCAGGTCCTTTTGATTACGTACTTTTGTTAGCATAGAGCCCGGGAAGTGTGTTTGCATCAGCTCTTGCAGAGTGACTGAAACTGTGTATTTTCCGTTTTTGGTCCGCAAGGATACAATGTTCCCAGTACGGTCTTTAAAGGCTTTTTGGAGACGCGAGCATGTAGGGCCGTTTAGAACGTCCTCACAGTATCTTCTTCATGATTCTCTCTTGGCATTTTTATGGCTTTATTGTAAGCCGTAAGACTGGTTCTATATTTGGCCCAGCCACCGTTTTTTTGGCTTTGTTGAATAGCTTTTTAGTATCCGCCTTTGCCTTGTCAAGCCCCTTGTTGCACCAAGTAATCTTGTTGGATATGTGCTTGACTGTGCTAGGGCAGTTTCCTTCAAAGACGGTTTTGATGGAGTTGACAAATATGTCTGTCATTACCTCTAACTGTTGTGACGTTTTTGCAACTTTTGGACAGTCCCCAATTAGGCCAACTAGTATCTCTCTCGTTGTATAGATCCCAGTTAGTTTTTCTCGGATTTCTTTATTCTTGATAAAGCTTTTTTTCAGATTTGATATTGAATTGGATATGTGCATGATCTGACAATGGGGGCTTGTCCAACACCTACCACTTGTTAATCATTTCACTCGCTTTATAATTAGCTAATGTTATGTCAATAACTTTCCTACGCGACGCATTGTAAAACGTTGGAACGTTACTTTTGTTCATTATGATGCATCCTAGGTACGTCATCCCCGCTGCTTGTTAGCTGTAGTATTTCTGCAGGTGGTGGTGTTCCTTGCTGATTGTAGGGAAGGTATCCAGATCCGAGAATGATTTCTTTTCTGCTTTGCTGTCCTACTATCACCACCTTAGCTGTCACTAGATCTCTGAAACATAGGTCCCATAATGGCATTAGATTAAGTACATGCTTTGCTAAGATGCATACGAAGCTTGCATATGGGTTGTGCTGCTAGAAGCCACATTCCCGGTACGCTTAACCCCTTTATCTCTCCTTTATAGATCTAAGGTTCTTGAATCAGGGCGATGTCAATATTGTGTTAAATTGATTTGCACAATGTTTAACATTAAACTTACCGTTATTGTTCCTCTGCGATCAGCGGTTTGTATTTTTTTCAGATTAGCTGTTCTCCTTCCTGGAGGGAAGCCTAGGAAGAGTTTATCTCCTAGGTTCGTCACCTTCTCCTAAGCGCCCTTATTCATGAATAGGATGTGTTGGGTTCCGGTGTTAATGGTGTTTTGCAGCGATGAGCTTTTTAAGAGAATAGCCGGTTCCAATTGTGGTCCCGGTATCCATATCATTAAGCTCCCTGGTTCAGGTATGTCCTTCAGATCCATGATATGCAGTTCTTTACCTTCTATTAATTTTTGATTGGCCGGTGTACTGAGGAGCCATTGCTTAGTTGGCTAGTTCATGCATATAATTTTCAGAAATCTGTCCTCAAAGGAACATTTCTGAAAACGAAGTGATGCTTGCTCATTTTCTATTCTGTCTATTCTGTCCAGAATAGTTGACTTCACCAACTCTGCTTCCTCAGAGTCGAGGTAACATTCGGGGAACCCTTTGGAGATGATTGCTAGTGCAATGCTGTACAGAGTATTACTAAAAGTCTTTTTTGATGTCCCTTCTTTGTTCTTGTTCTTTTTTACCGGCCTCTTTTGCAATTCCGTCGTGCTGCTACTGGAAAGGTTTTGCTTTTGCTTTTGCGTCCCTGATGTTTCCGGGGTATATAGTGCAGGTAATGTAGAGTCTCGCTTCTGTGTCCTCGTTGCATTACCAGATGCTTTAATTGGATGCCGACCATACAACAGCGCATTTACTTGATCAAATGTTACGGTATTTGAGAGGTGTCCTATAAATACGCAATTGAAGTTTTATGCCAGAAATTTCCCGGTGTGCAAGTATTTGTAAATGCTTTAAAAAAATTGGTACATAAATTTGATGTTTATTGTGATGTTAAAAACGTGAAAAAAAATTAAAAAAAGACTTATGATGAAAATGAAGCTGCAACAATTTTAGTATTAGATTCAGTTAACAATATTCACCGACTTTGAGAGCAAGAGCAAATCAGCTGGGTGTTACATCTAAAAGTCACGTATGTAATATTCTGTCAACAAATATATCTCACGCATTTAAACCAACCTTTATTTATAAACTTGAAGAAGGCGATGATTCATATCGACTAAAATTCTTTTTTTTAATGGGTGAACGCATACTTGAACGCTGTAATTTTAACGATCATATTATATTTAGTGACGAATCTACGTTCACAACAAATAGAATATTCTCTAGTCAAAATTGTCGCTTTTGAGCAAAAGAACATTCACACGTTAATATTTGTACAAACAGTCAGAAATTTAAGAAAATTAATGTATGGTGTGCGTTAACCTACAAAAAAGTAATTGGTCTATTTTTCCTAAAAGGAAGGCTGAACCCAAACTATTATTTGGAAATTTTTAGTGAATACTTTTGACCTCAATTGAATGAAGAAAAATTGGAATAAAAAAAAAGATATTCCAGCAGGATAGCTGCCCAGCTAATAGTGCGTTAGTTGTTACAAATTTTCAATTTTTCAAATTGAATGGATCGCAATAGAACGATACACAGGCCAGCTCGGTCTCCAGACCTAATTGCAATGGATTATTTTTTGTGGGGTTATCTTAAGCATATAGTGTATGCCACGGACATGCAAGATAATATTGAGATTTTGAAAAACAGTATTACTGATGCTATGCTACAGTGACACCAGAGGTTATTCACAATGTTTATAATCAAGTTCAAAAAAGGATGGAAAATTTGTTAAGAAGGTTTCATGTTGAACAAAACTTTGCTGGTTGTTATTTAGCTTACATCATTATATAAGTCAAATAAATACAATTTTTTACTAAGGACATTTAATTTAAAAAAAAAGTTTTTAAATTTATTGCAATATTTATAACTTCCATGTAAATATTTCTTTTAGATTTTCGATTTTTCATTATACGCTCATAATTTTGACGCTTAACAAATTTTTGATTTATACAATTTTAGTTTTGAAAATTACATTTTTATATTTTTTGGACACCCTTCCCTGTACAACAAAATTAGAACTTCTCAACTTGAATCGTATTTATATAAGAAACAGGAGAAATGTTAAAGAATGACTTTTTTTCAAAAAAAATTCACACATGTGGACACACTGTGTATATATTTTCAACATTTCTTGTATGATAATTATAATTATTTAAGATGTTAAATTTATTTTTATTTTTTTAGAGAATTAAAAGCGTGCTATAAATGTAGACGCAACAAACACTGAAAAGTTTTTTAGATTTAAAAATGACTTTTTACATTATTTTTGTGTACTCCGTAATTCATAAAAATATAATTTAAGATATAAATTCTTACTTTAGTTTAAATATGTTTTTATACATAAAATTTTGTGTGGATATATAAAATAAATGTATTTACTACTACTATAATTTAAGCAATAAGTTGTTTAATGATTGCAATGTATAACTCTCCGGCAGCAAATAGTTGAACGTGAATTAATCTAGAAAAGCTATCTTTGGAGAACCCCAATACTAATAACTTTTGTTGTTGCGGTTGACGTTTTATTGATATGATAACATCTAAACCTGTAACAAATTTCCCAACATTCCACTTCTTTCTTTTTATTTAACATCTCCTTTATACCGAATTTCCTTACATTCCAATTTCCCCGCTCGACGCGTATAATAAGACACGACTTTTCCAGGGGCAGTTTAATAGAAAACTCTGGTATCCCGTCATCCGGACAGATTGCGGTGAAGAAGTGCACTCGTTTCGAGAACTTTATGTACTTCCCTTTTCTTCTCTCTTAAACCTGTATATTGCTTTCTCTCTCTTCCTCACCCGATAATAAATTTGTACGATTCGCCATTATTTTGTGTATTTAAAGTTTTCCCCGATCACTTTCCCAGCGGCGGCGGCAGCACTCGATGCGATCGGGAAAGCTGTAAAGTGTGCGCGGCGTATCGTAAAAGGGAATAGTTGTAAAGTTCGCCCCCGCGGCGGTAATTTTGTAAACGCGGGATACTTTAACGCCTTATAAGCCTTCGAAATTACTTCTAATCTGAACTATAATTTATAAAAGGGAAGTTTTGCCAGAAAACCCAACCAATTTTGTTAATGGCGTTAATTCATTGTGTTTTTATTGCAGGTCGCAGGACAAAAATTATACGAGAGCAACTGTTGAGGGAGGCCGAACGAGAAGTGCTTGCTGAATTAAATCAGCCGCCAGAAGTGGAGGATTATTTGAGTACATATGATGATACTTATTGTCCAAAAATACCAGGATTTGTGCCCACTTCGGAAAGGAAGAGGGAACCTGAGGTGAATATTAAATTGGACATAATTTGTATCTGAATAGCATCGCGATATGCATATTTGGAATGAAGCAACAAATCTAAATATGTTTAAATGTGGCATCGTAAAATTATACAAGTCTTAGTTCACAAGTTTAGATGATAATAGCTTTATCTTTAATGACGAGTTGACTTTACGATGCCAGCACAGCTTCTAATTTAGCTAAACATTATTATCTAATGAAAACTTTATAAGTAGTAATAGAAATTATATTTGTTGAGAATAATACCGACAATAATAGACCGTCGCATGACCATAAGTACAACTTAATGATAAAACCAAATGGGATGTTACACGAAATATTATATATCTAGCTTGATATACTTAAAAGGTATTGTTATGAATTACATAAAACTTAAGGACCTTTCCAAATTATATGCATACGAGTAATGCTTCAATTTTAAAACAAATATAAAAACTAAGAATGTTGGCTACGAGAAACAAGATTTTGATATGGATTAATTATATGCATTGTACGACAAATATTTATGTCGTGCATATACCCACAAATTTAGAAGTGATGTAATAGACAAGTGTACTGAAAACAAAAATAATGTCTCTCAGGAAGTTTGATAGGTTAAATTATAGTGCAGAACCATGAGTTCTACAGGTTTATTTAATTTAATCTAAATAAGTATGTTTTTTAACATAAGTTTAAAAAAAATTAAATATAAAAATAAATTTTCATATTTTACGTAGAACTATTGAGTGAAGGAATATTAAGAAGAAGCGTAATGCTAATAAAGTATTTCAAACCGTCCTGAGAGAGGCAGATAATTGCTAGCTTATGTAAGCAGCATATCTACATTTATATTTTGCATGCACGAATACGCAAAAATATATTAACGTCTGCGCCTCTTTCAAATATTTTTTCAGTCAACAGTCAAAGCGTTCATAAGCAACTATTTTGTTCATCGTTTGTTCAACTAGTAGTAATGAAAATATATCAAGTAAATTAATATTTACAATTTAACATACTTAAATTATAAATTTATAAATACAAAAAATGGGCACCCATAAAAAACACACTTTAAATTTTAAAATTGTTTACATGATTTTAAATGGTTGGATCAAATTAACGTAGAATGTATTGCATTTGTACAAATTAATTGAAGCATATTCAATCGTTTTTAGTATTTTAACAAAATTAACAAATGTCAAACACAAACTAAAATTTAGAGAAGTAAGTCTGTAATCTTTTAAACATCGGCTGTTATTGTTAAAAGAAGTCAAGGATTTGTGGCATTGCAATATGGAATACCTAGAAGAACGGTGCAAAGAGTTCATACACAATTTTTAGAAACACGTACCAACACAAGACGATTTGATAGTATATCATGTTACAAAGTTGTGAAATTGCCATTCTACAGCTGTAGAATCAGAAACCGTCTTTATCACGTCCGGAATGTAAACATAAGCAAGCGGGCAGTTAAAGACTTAGAGAAAGAAACTTTTTCAGTCGCAGACCTGCTACAAGTCCAGTACTTCTTAGACATTATTGTGAAGCGCGACTTAGGCAAGAAATCTCATTAACCGGGCGTCGATTCTGAACTCGGTGAATTTTGACATCGAAATTACGTAATTTTAGTGAAATCTAACTAGCTAAAAGAAACCAAACGTCTCGAAAATCATGGATGACTACAGAAATCTTGGAGCAGATAGAAAAAAGAAGGAGTTATAAAACAACAACAAAAATGAATAGAAAAGTTAACTAGAAAGAAATACAGAGAAACCAAGAGAAGAGAGAAGTACTGAAAGATGCAAAGGAAGGTATTATCATAAATAAAAAGCTAGTAAACAACATTAGATGACAAGTGAACAATTACATCTTCCTGGTACTACAGGGTGGGGCATAATGGAGGGGCGTTTTTAAAATAACAATAACTCCGCTGTTTTTGAATTAAAAAAAAGTATTTAAAAAAAATTGAAGTATACATATTATTATTTAACAACTAAAATGTGAAATTATGTTTTGAAAATAATGCATTGCCATGCACTGCTGTAGTCGTTCCTCAAAATTCCGCATCACCCTTGCACACAAGTCGATGTCAATTGCCCGAATTTGTGCTTGTTTCTTTTAACTCTTGCGGATTTCGAGGCTTATCGGCATAAACTTATGCTTTTAGGTATTCCTATAAAAAATAATCAGCAGCTGAGAGATCAGAGGAACGAGGGGGCCATGGCACATCACCGGCTGTATGTGCCGTGGCACCGTCTTGTTGGAACCAAACATTTCTTGTATCGATTCCTTGTCGTCTAAATTCTGGGATGAAAAAGTTTTCTAACATAGCAATATACCGCTCGGAGTTTATAGTTGCGGTTGCTCCTTGTGCATCCTCGAAGAAATAAGAGCCAATTACTCCAACACGGCTCACTGCATACCAAACGGTGACTTTTTTACTGTGAAGTGGGCGTTGATGCAATTCACAGAAGTTTTCTGCTGCCCAATATCGGCAGTTCTGCTTGTTATTAGAACCGCACAAATAAAAATGAGCCTCATCGCTCATCATTATTACAGGTTTATTTTTATCCGAAAAAATCATTTGCATTCTTTCAGCAAATAGCTGGCGTTGAGCAAAATCTCCTTCATTCAGTTGTTGGACAACCATTAGCTTATAGGGGTGAAAGTGGAGGTCTTTTTTTTAAATCTTGCGAAGTGTTCGACTACTCATTGGAACTGCTGCAGCCCGTTTTCGGACAGAACACTGCGGACTTTGAATTACTGCTTGTTTCACCCTTTCTACGGCAGCTGGTGTCCTTACACTTTGGGGACGGCCTTTAGGTTTTGGATTAATTGCTGATGCCGTCGTTCTAAAATTCTGTACCCACTTGTTGATTGTGTCACGTTTAGGAACTGAACCGTTACGACCAATATTGAAGCGTAGACGAAAGCGCCGCTGCATAACATTAACGGACTCGCCGGATTTTAAATACTCTTCAACTGCAAACGCGCGATGTTCTCTTGTCCAGATAACTATTGTGACTAACAAACGGTAAGCTTGCCTGAATCGAACGATGTCAACCGCGGCCCTTTACTAGCCGCTCTAAAAACGCCCCTCCATTATGCCCCACCTTGTACTATATGGGGTAGAGGCCTGGACGCTAACGGAAACATGAATCAAAAAGTTAAACGCGTTTGAAATGTGAATGTATAGACGAGTTCTGAGGATAAGCTGGGTACAAAGAGTTACGAATGAAGCGGTCCTCCAGAAAATTAATCAAAATTTCAAGATTTCAAACATCATAAAACTAGTCTATTTTGGACTCGTATTAAAGCACCCGGAAAATTACAAACTACATCATCTAATAATCCAGGGTAAAATAATAGGAAAAAGAAGCGTTGGACGTTGTACAACATCATCGCTAAAAAATCTTTGACAATGATTTGGGAAAACATCAGCTCAGGTTTTCTTTGCAGCGGTTAACAAGACGATCATAGTCAATATGACAGTCAGCGATCGAGTTTGGTCATGACACATGAAGAAGAAGAGCTTTTTATTTTATTTCACTGACATAATGTCATTTCTATAAAAAAAATCACCAATGACAAAACTCACAGGATCAGAATTGCCTCCCTCATTGATGAATAAAGGTTTTCTCAGCGATTTCCCGATGACCATAAAAGAGCATTGCAAAGACCAGGAAAGCAATTTGTTCAATGTAACTTTAGCACCAGAAGCAGTTACCAACGAAGTTTGGTTATGGTTTGAGCTAGATTTTTTTTCTTTCTTTAACGGCACAGGCTAATATTTTTCAAGATTTTATTATTGTTGTAGATAACACTTTCTTAATGCATGACAATGTAACAACTCACACTACAAGAGCCACTCAACAATACTTGGACAAAGTCAACATCCCCATAATAGTGTGGGCAGCAGTAAGAACAGATGCCAATCCCATTAAACATGTTTGGAACTAAGTTCAAACTTGTGTTTCTGCTTCTTTAACTTTGAATGAGTGGTGGCAATTACTTTTAGAAAAATGAGAATTTATTTTTTAGAAAGACATAACATATTTAATTTTAAGAATGACTCGAACAGTGTGAGCAAAAGCGTGTATTGAAAAATATTTCTTAGTTATGAGCATAAGAATTGTTTGTGTTTTTATTGTGCAAACGCTTTTTTGCTACAAAACTGAAACGTTTTTGTTTTTGATTGTTATTTTGTTTTCTTGAAAACAATTTTTCACTTTAAATAATCAGTTAATTAAATAATAATCAAAAAGTGGGGATTGTATCTTTTGAAACTACACCCTTCATATACAATAATTATATACAGAATTAGACTTGTCTGATGCCGGCTATATACATAATTACATATTTATTAACATTAGAATTTGGTCTAAGAAAATACACTTACTTAAAGGCACCTAACACGATCAATAATACTGTCAATATTCTAAAATATTGACAGTACTATTGATGGTGTAAGGTCTAGTACTGATGGAATGATGAAAATACTGAAGTATTTCCGGATAATCCGTAATCCAAGCATCAGTATTTCAATATCGTGGCCACGCCTGGCCACGCCCACGAAGTAGTGGGAATACTGACAGTAATACTGATAGTGTAAGGTCAATATACATCAGTACTTCCGTACAGGGCTGCAATTCCGATGCAAATGTTGCTGAATTTTAGTAACGTTTGGTCAAATAATCTTAAATTCAGAAAAAAGCAACAAAATAAATCTTTTTTTTCGAGTATTCAAAATTTGTTATCTAAAATTATTTTATATAGCGTTTAATATAATATTCTGCAAGTTTAGTGTGCGAGTGTCAAGCTTCTTCAACCAATCTTTCATCCATCGTTTGAGCACTACCCTGCGTCTTGTATAAAAAGCGAGAGTTATTGCAGGCACGTTTTTTTTTTGTTTATCCATACTAAAATACTTCTATACTAACCGGTGTATCTTATGATACTGAGGAAAATATTGGCGGTGTGGAATGACCGTGTAAGGTGGACAAAATACTGATTCAGTATTTTGGAATGTCAATATTATTGATCGTGTAAGGTGCCTTTTAAAAACTGCACGTTACATTTATAAGTAATTTAATTTTACAAAAAACCAAAAAAATTATTTCTGTTAAAAAATATACAAAAGATTCAGAGAGTAAAGGCAACACGTTAAGTTGAAGATTGCAAAAACGGCTAACAACAAAAGGCACGTGACAAATCTACAAAGCTAGTTTTTAGCAAATTATTTTTTCAAATTATTTTTTCAAATTAATTTACAATTATAGTAGAAATTAGTGCTATTTAGAGGCTATAAAATGGTGTGATATGCGAAGCACGAAACAAAACTCTTTTTTGACCGCTTTCAACACTATTTTGTATATCGTATAATCTTTTAAGGCCCGTTTGCACCATTGTTCCTTAAATCTTAAGGAACCCTTAATAGTCATGAGTGTTCCTTATTACATTGCACCAAGTTTTTAAGGAATAATTAAAGGCTTAAGTGACGGTTAAATTTAAGTCCTAAAATTTTGCGACTTAAACATCACCTTAACCTAATAATGTGAATAGTGTGTGTAAAAGTGCTACACAATAATAATAAAAATGGACAATGATTATGAAATACTTTTAGTTTTTGAAGATGATGTCAAGGTATTAGAAATAATAGAAGTTGGGATTCCTTGACAAGTATCTACGGCTTGAAGAATTGTTAAAAAGTTTTGGTGGCACTAGCAAGACTGTGTCCGACATACGTTAAATTTCCTAAAACAAATTTAGAAAAAAGACAATTATGCCAGAAGTTTTTCAATATTGCTGCCTTTCCAAGGGTGTTTGGTGCTATAGATGGATTCCACATCCAAATTCAATCACCTAGTAATTTTTGATGATTTATTAAACAACTCCTGTAAAGTACGAATTTGTTTATAAGTGAAAACAAAGCAGACATTTTTTGAAATAGAAAGAATTATTTTTCTTTAAAAGTTAAGGTAGTTTTAGATAGTAAAATGAAAATCTTGAATTTGGTTGCGAGGTTCCGTTCATGATGCGACAATAATTAATAGTTTTCAAATAAAAAATAGATATGTGGAAGTAAAATTAGCAGAACAAATTCTTTTTGCATGAGAATTCATTTTTCTGAAACTGTAATAATAAAGTAAAAATACAAACATTATATACTCTTTTTTTATATTTATTGTTGTAACATCTACAAATATACATACCTTTAAATTAATTAAATTAATACTGCACTAATGTCAGAAATTTGATAAAAAAACGTAACGGAAATAAATTTCACTAAATTTGTACAGTGTTGTCAAATCTATCTTTAACTTAACCTAAGGATCACTTTATTTTGTGTGGTGCAATGTAAATCCAAACTAAGGAACAATTTATTTTAAGTGCCCTTTAGTTATGGAACACTTTTAAGGAATAATGGTGCAAACGGGCCTAAATATAGAAAGAAACTTTGTGATTCCGTTTCAACGCCGAAAAAATAAGATTAGTTCATAGAAACAATTTGTCTCCCACAACCAAAATTTGTGCAACGACTATTAGGTTCGTTTCACACGTATACGGTTCCAACCGAAAACAAAAGATTTTTTTTTACACATACATGGTTCGTGTTCGTGTACACAAGCTCAGTAGTAATTATAATGGAGAGAGTCAAGTTGTTGCAATGTTATTTCTCTATGGGCGTCGGCTTACTTTCGAAATGCATTTAGGATATTAGACTTGTCAGTATCTACGTCGCCTCTATTCTTTCACTTATAAAGGGTTTGGAATTGAATTTGCCGCCATTTGTGCAGTAAATCGTTGGCAACCCTGAAATGACAGCTGAAAGTTTAGGGTTTTAACAAGACGGTGCCACATGTCATACAGTTCATGAAACAATTCAGTTACTGCATGAGACATTTCTTGGTCGTTTACTCGGTGATCAGAATTGGCCCTCTAGATCGTGTGATTTAACACCATTAAATTCCACACAACCACCCATGCATTACAGGAGGAAATTAAATGCTGCATCAACAAAATTCAGCCACATTTATGCAAATTGCCAACAAAGCCGTGGAGGCCATTTGCCCGATGTGTTATTCCATAAATAACCCTATCTCTTGTACTTTATGATTCAATAAAAAAATAACAATCTAAAGACTAAAAACTGCGTTTTTTATTTAATTCAAACCTTGCGTTAATTTTGAGACTGTCTTTATATTTTAGTCATCAAAATAACTCTAACATGGTAACAAGTTTACCAAACATATCAAAATAACAAGAATACACAGCATACCATTGATAGAGCTTGTTTTCATTTTAAATCAACTACTACTTGATTGATCAATTGTACGTATACTGAAAAAATTAGCACACTTTTATTAAATTTAATTGTAAGATATTTATATTATGTTGGTTAGTTTGCATGACGCCCCGATAACAAAGTCACCTCTAATCCAACAGTTAAAAAAAAAATTGTTGAATGAAGGAATAAGGATGTAACATGTATTAATTAGTCTGTCAAATTCAATACGTTTTTGGCAAGTCGCAGCTTTTTTGGGTTTGCTGTGTTTGACTATTCCGCCTCGCCGTTGTATTGAGTTATTTTCTAATTAGCTGGTTTAGTTTTTGTACCACCATTTTTTTGACGGACTTTTTAATCAGGCCTACGATAGACAGCGATTTTAAAAAGTGCCTTTCCCAAAAAAAGTTTGGCGACTCTTGTCTTAGTTCATCAAAGTTGACAAAATTGACTTTATACTCAAAGGTATTATTGAGAAAGTCAATAAGCTTCTAATTCAATTTATTGAAAATTTGATTGCTAATACCCTTAAAGTTCTTATTCATATCTGCAATTTTGATCAGGTGCATCAAATTGGTAAATCAAGAGATACAAAACCTGTTCCAATCATACTCAAACTGAGATATTCTTTTAAAAAGATATAATAGATAATAATATAGTATTGAAAGGCTTTAAAGTATACAGGGTATATAAAAAAAAGTAAAATTTTTAAAGAGGTGTTAGTACGAACAAACAAAAAAGTTTTAGAGATTGAAAGATACCGGTTACTTCAAAAACAGTGTTATCTTTCCGGCAGACCAAGGTAGGTATCTACTCCTAGAGCAGAACAAGAAATTATAGCACGGATAGAGCATAATCCAGGGACGAGTGTGCGGAGAATATCAGCCGAAGTAGGAATTGGTGCTACTCTTGTTTGGAGAACCCTCCACGAACAGCTGCTGTATCCGTTGTAACAGTCGGAAAATTTTTGTTACGGTTTTCTTTGTGTTTATGTTGATGGTTATGTTACATCTCCTACCACCTTACGATATGGATTGTTTAGAGGTAGAAACGTCTCCAATATTTTGACCGGCTACTCCAAGAAAGTCGGTGGAACTTGAGGCACTTTTTGCCCTAACGATGTTGACGCTGTTTGGCATGTTTACTCTTTTAATAGTACCCCTCTCCTCTGCTCTATCAGAGGGCACAGTTGCTTTGCCGCCCACCCCATTCTGTGAGGTAAAAGGCATTGTGTCTCTGGGGGATAGTCCTGCTGCAATTGCCAAAGGTCCTCGTCTAACTATCGAGATACTCCGCAGCATGTTTTCCCTCGGTGTTGCCATGGTTTGCAGACATATCCGCGGTGGTGATCGTACAAACGCCTAAACCACCATACCTTGACTCACCATCAAAGGCTGCTAAATTAAAAAAAAAGAAAAGGTAAAAACAACAAATGAAAATTATATGGATACCTACATAATTAGGTTTTACCGGCATTTCTGAAGTAACATGTCGGATTAAGTGTGTTTTTTTTTAAATTATTTTATGGTTAAGAATTGTTTTTTTTTATTGATGGTTTTTTATAAAAAACAAGACTTTCCGGCGTTTTGTTTATGTATTATTAGTTAACTATGTGTTTTGTATTATTTTATGGAACGGAGCTATGCGTTCAACGTATTGTCGCCAAATTTGTAGTGCATCGGTGGTTGCCTACGCAGCAATTAATTAATAACACATTCATTTATTAATTACGGCTTTAGGGCGCTTCTGGTTACCAAGTGGGGACCTGAGTACTACATAAAACAATCAAAAGCAGGTTCTAGCTACCTAAGGGGGGCCTGGGGTGTTTATTTAGGGAGTCGATGTTATAGGTTGGAACATGCGTCATTATTTTAACAGGTACTTTAGCAAATAAGTAATCAATACTTACCATTTATAATCACATCAAACAAACCATACCACCAAGACACTGCACTAGCACATTCACCAACAGTGTATTCGGCGTCTCCTGGTGTCTGGAATGCACCTTGTTGTGCCGGCCGATCAGCTGTTTACAGCTGCTGGCACGCTTGCTTGCTTTAGGCGCAGCATGTATTAATATTTTACATGTTAGAGCATACCCATGCAAAGCATTTGTATTATTATTGTATTGGTGTGATTATGTAATTATAAATTTCAGGTAAATGTAGTCAACTAAGGTAGCAGCCTGGTCATTAATTTTTATAATTAGCTCAGTAAATGAGTGTTTTGGCCATAATAATTGCCGCAACTGACATGGGACAAGATCGGCCTGAACATCGACGGCTCATACCTTAAACACTTAAGATTTGCCGATGATATAATCATAATAAATACTAACATCGAAGAACTTGATGGAGGAACTAAACAATGCATCTAGGAATGTGGGGCTAAAAATGAACCTAAACAAAACCAAAATCATTAGTAATAGCCAACAGAAAGTTGTCATAGATGACATTAAAATAGAAAATGTGGAAAAATACCAAATAAACCAAACTGCCAATATAAAACGTAGAGTCCAACTAGTTTGGGCTGCCTTCGGGAAAACAGTTTTATATTAAAAAACAGAAATATCCCAGTGTACTTAAAACGTAAAGTATACGACAGTTGCGTTTTCCTCGTTGCGACCTACAGATTAAAAACCATGGCAATAACTAAAAAAATGGCAAAACAACTCAGTACCACCCAAAAATCCATGGAACCGCAATGTTAAGTATCACCTTCAGAGAGAAAGTGCGTAGTAGCAAAATTCGAAGAAAAACCAAAATAACTGATATCATGGAGCGCACTGCAAGCCTCAAATGGAAATAGGTGGGCCACGTCGCAAGGCATAGCCCAGAACGGCGGTCACACAAAGTAACCTTCTGGAGACCAAGAAAAACTAAAAGAAGCTCGGGAAGACCCCGAATGAGATAGATCGACGATATTAAGACCGTAGCAGGAAAACAATGGATGAGATTGGCAAACGACAAGAAATTATGGATGCAAATGGAAGAAGCCTATATCCAACAATGGACGAATTAAAAGGATAAGAAGAAGAAGAATTGCTGTAATGTTTTATTTT
Organism: Tachinus rufipes; assembly: GCA_963932245.1. Classification (NCBI taxonomy): domain Eukaryota; kingdom Metazoa; phylum Arthropoda; class Insecta; order Coleoptera; family Staphylinidae; genus Tachinus; species Tachinus rufipes. The sequence continues at coordinate 34,107,302 of OZ010746.1, read as the reverse complement.
AATAGATTAGTAATTTTGGGTTATTATTTTAGTATCGTTTATATAAATTTTTAACTGATTTATGTTGGTAATTAACAACGTGGTTCTTTCTTGTGGGAACCCTGTGGGTGCTACGTTTGGCACCTCTGACGAGTGGCTTGTGATATTTTGTATACATACCGGAGGCATAGGCAGTAGAAAACTAACTAGCCAGAGTTGAACTAGGTAGCAGATTCAGCCAAGTACTAGTATGGACAGTATATCATGTCAAAACTTACATATGCTATTACAGTATGGGGTCATTCTGCGGCTAGTCAACGACTGTTCAAACTTCAGCGTAGAGCAGTCCGAATACTATCTGCTTTAGATTATAGAGCGGATTGCAAATATGCTTTCATTAATCTTAGCCTCTTAACAATGCCTGCAATTTATATATATGAATGTTTAAAATATATGAAAACAAACACAGACAACTACAATAGTAATCAAAGCTTTCATGGATATAATACAAGAAAGAAAGAAAACATCAGACCTGATTTTTTAAGATTGATTAAATCTAGAACATTAAATAATTACTATGGACCAAAGCTATTTAATGTCCTTCCTCCAAATGTAAAAATGCTGCCATTCAAACGTTTTTGTAATAGTTTAAGTGGCGTATGTAGCGGGGTGAGGATATTCAATAGGATAGGGTCACAAGTTATTGGTTACGATTTGTAATTCGAATTGAAGCCAAGCGGCCTTCTTCTCTTTTATTAATAACTACTATTTTATAAACATTAATTATACTTATAAATATTAATTGTTTAATTATGCAAACCAACCTTGCGGAATAGCTGCGTTATCATAACATTGATTGTTTTATTTAATTCAATCAATGCCATGATACAAGGGTACTACATCCCCCTTTTTATGAGATTGAATTTAGTTTTAATAAAATATAAATTTCAGTTTAATTTCTTTTTTTTTTTTTTTTTTTTTTTTTTTTAACTAAATTCAATTACTCAATTAATCTATCTTAGAACTAAAATAAATTTACATACGATTAAAATAATGCAGTTCGGTGTATTTGTATTGCATTGTCAGTGACATTGAAAATTAAATAAAAGAATGTGCTTCTCGTTGCGTTTTGCAAAACTTTGATTTGTTATTCTGACCTGTTATTACAATTACACTTCACCTACTTAAAATAATACTATAAAATAAAAACATAATATGTACTCATTATTAAATTTTTAACATTTAACACTTTTAGTTTCTTTCACGATAATGTTGTATTCTGTTTTTATGCACTGTCACTTGTTTGTTATTGTTTTCTATTGTACAATTTACACTATCACAATTTATTACTTTAAAAGGGCCATTAAACCATGGATCTAGCTTTTTTCTTGATTCATTGGTAATTAATACTAGGTCACCTGGTTGTAATGTCCTTTTATTATTTGTATTTTTATCGTAAATGTTTTTTCGTTTTAATTTTTCTTTTAAAATATATTTGCTAACACGTTTATTTGTTGTTTGCATTCTAAACTTAACTTCTAAATAATAAGAGTCTACATTGTATAAAGGATCTATGGTGTTATTTGTAAATGAATTTGGTATTTCGCATTTTTTCCCGAAAACTAATTCAAACGGTGTGTAGTTATGATAAGTACTTGGGGCTGTATTATAACAGAAACAGTAATAAGGTATCCACTGATCCCAATCTGTTTTCATATCGTTTATATACATCCTCATGTACTCATTAAAAACTTTATGATTCCTTTCACATCCACCAATGCTTTGGCTATGGTATGCAGTTGAAAATTTGTGATTTATTTTCATTAAATTTGTTAAGTTACTTATGACTTCAATTTTGTATTCTGTGCCCATATCAGTTCTGATTTCTTTCATTGGACCATATACCAAAATGAAGTTTTTCATAACTGCTTTAGCAATAGTGCAAGCCTCTTTGTTTGCTATAGGAATTATTATGACATATTTAGTTAGTTCACATTGTATAGTGACTGCGTATGAATTACCGTTTGTCGTTGTTGAAAAAGGACCGATTGTATCAATGCATACTATATCGAAAGCCTGTTGGGGTGTTGGTGTGATTACTATTGGTTCTACGTGTTTTATTTTGTTTTTGTTAATTTGACATTTATTACAAGTTTTTACAAAAGTGGCTACGTCGCGAGACATGCCTTTCCATCTATAATATGATCTAAGTTTTTTCAAAAGTTTTTTCTGTCCGCAATGTCCTCCTATCATTGGATCTTCGTGAAACTTTTCTATTAATTTGTGACGTTCTTCTTTGCCATTTATTATTTTTTGATTTGTATATAATATTATATTTAGTTCTTTTAATATTTTATTACCTTGTTCTTTTATTTCATTTATTGTGCACATTTTAAAAATATTATCGTTCATATTAAGTTTTAATTCATTTATGTTAAGATCACTAGCCATATTCTCTAGCTGAGACAAGATTTTTTCTAGAAAAAATTTGCCATTAGTCATCAAAACTTCTCTTTCAGATCTGAATTTTCCTTGTTTCCCTATAATTATACTAATATAATTATCATTATTTTCGAACTTTAAAATTGGTAATTTAACAATATCATATTTATCAAAGCTACTATATACTTTAGGTTTCACCTCTTTGTTATCTGTTGTTTTATTTATTATTTCTGGTACGGACTTTGTCATAGAACGAGTGATTGCTAAGATTTGCTTGTTTTCATGTGCAATATTCTTTAACTCGCTTATGTTTATCCTCGATAGTGCATCTGCGCCTACATTTTCAATTCCTTTAATATATTCTATTTCAAAATCATACTCTTCTATATCCAATCTCATTCTAGTTAATTTAGATGAGGGATCTTTCAATGAAAACAAATAAATTAATGGTTTATGATCTGATTTTACTGTAAATTTTTTACCGTATAAATAAGGTTTAAAATGTTTGATTGCCCAATGTATTGCTGCTAATTCCTTCTCAATGGTAGCTTTATTTATTTCGCCTTTTGTGAATGATTTTGAGGCAAACGCAATAGGCAAATCATTTCCTTCGAAATTTTGAGAAAGTACTGCACCACATGCTTCTTTAGATGCATCGGTTGTTAAGATAAATTCTTTATCAAAGTTTGGGTATTGCAGTATTTCTGGTGACAGTAAAGAATTTTTTAATTTTATGAATGATTGTTCACATTCATTGTCCCAATTAAATTTGTTGTTTTTCTTCGTAAGTTTGTTAAGTGGTTTTGTAATTTCTGCGAAATTTCTTATAAATCTCCTATAATAATTGCAGAAAGCTACAAAACGTTTAATGTCGTCTACGTTAGTAGGTGTAGGATATTTCTCAATTACTTCGTACTTTGAATCATCAGGTAATATACCTTTGTCTGTAATTTTGTGTCCTAGATAAGTGACATCAGTTCTAAAAAATTTGCATTTTTCTGGATTTAGTTTAAGATTAAATTTTCGACATGTTTCAAAAACTTTTTTTATATTTTGAATATGATGCTCTTGAGAACATCCAATTACAATTAAATCATCCATGTATAAAAATGCTTTTTCGGGTGTTATACCACTAAACGCAATTGACATCATTCTTTGAAAACTATTAGGACTTATTTTAACACTAAAAAGTGTTATTGTTGAAATTGGCACCATACAATATTGAAGAATATGTAAACCATAACTTTTTAAATACGTTCAATTAATATGTATATTTTAGACCTATATAATACATTTTTGTAAAAGCATCAATAAACATTATTATTATTATTATTATATTATTATTATAGTTAGGGAATTAATTAGTAAGTGCATTGATGTTTAGTTAAGAGAATAAATTTTGTTAGTTGTCAAAAATTCATATTTTTGCCTGGAGTATGCCCAGAGTGAAAATATCGAATTTGTAATTTAATTGGAGTAACACGTTGATCGTTTCAAGGATCAACTAGACGTTGCTCAGAGTGAACCGTTGAGACTAAATCAACAGTGGGGTTTGTTGTATTTGTAATTTGGTGTCCTCGTTAGAGCATTTCAAGGATCACCTAGACGTTGCCCAGAATAAACCGTTGATTTGGCCAATAGCGGGTTTGTTGTTTTTATAATTTGGGGGTGTCATAGTAGAATTCGTGAACAGTGTGAGGCCACCAAATACTGTATTATATTATATGTTTTTCTTGTAATATGGGAATATTTGATTTATTTCTTGTTGTTTACTGAATAAACGTTTTGTTTCAAATTTTTGTATATATGTATTAATTTCATACTTGCGTATGTTGAAGCCCAACCCTTTTCTTTAGTAAGAAACAAGTCCCACGACCCGCCTCCGACTTTGGAGCTGCCGCTTTGCAACAAAGCTCTCAAGATACCCGGGACTGCTATTAAGGCCCGGACTTGAGGAAAGCGTTTCACCATACCATGTACAACGAGAACAGGCCTAAAATTTGATCATCAAGCACGTTTGGTTTTTTGTCGCTGGTTTCTATGCAAGACCTGCAGTTTTTTGGCAATTTTTTTTACGGATGAAACCGGGTTCATACAAAATGGAGTTGTTAATTTTCATAATGCACATCGATGGTCCGACAAAAATCCCCATGTTGTAATAGAATGTGAACATCAGACACGTTTTTCATTAAACATTTGAATGGGTATTGTAGGCAACAGGTTTCTAGGTCCTGTTGTTTTATCAAACCGATTAACAGGCGCTGCTTACCTCAACTTTCTGCAGTACACAATGTTTGATCTTTTGGATGACAATCCTTTGGCCCACAGGCAAAAAATGTGGTTCCAGCATGATGGTGCTCCAGCTCATTTTTTGTTTGCCGTTAGAGAGCATTTAAACCATTTTTTTTTACAAAGGTGGGTAGGAAGCGGCGGACCAGTTTTATGGCCAGCAAAATCGCCTGATTTAAATTTAATCTTCTTGATTTTTTTCTTTGGGGATATTTGAAATTACTAGTGAATGCTGCTTCTGTAAACAGCTTCGAAGAGGTGCAGTTAAAAGTTAATGAAAAGTGCCAAGAAATCCGAGGCAATGAGGGGTTGTAGAAAGAGTACGAATGTCCTTCAGACAAAGATGTCCTGCCTGTTTGGAAATGGAACGAGTGCACTTCGAACATCTTCTATAACTCTGTTTTTTGTAAAAATATATAAAAATAAATAATGTTCCATATCTCCAAAACCGTTGCTACGACAATCCATGTTTATTAAAACTGTTTTGTTTGTTGTGGTTTGTAGTACCACTCCCTTAAATATTTTACATTTTTTTTAACACTTTATATATTATTATCAATCGCACACATGATGATCGTGCAAAATCAATAATCTTTGGAATCACTTAAAAAAACAAAACAACTTAGGTTAACTGCCAAAATTGCAAAAGACTGTTTTTTGATAAATATAACACTATGTTCTTGAATCTACAACATATACACAACAACTAAAGTAAATTGTTGGCGTAAAGGTTCAAGAGATAATAATCTTACTGCCATGATACAGGTGAATAGTGGTTAAGTGCTAATCATTTCAAAAGAGTGTATACCAGGTTAGATGTTCTGGAAAACGTTTAGAATAAAGTCTATTTTTAAACCTGGTAATAAAAATAGAATAGAAATTTATTAATTACCATATCTTCAATTCTGTCTAAAATATTTGAAATAATTATTTTTTTTTTTCTAAAAACCTTTACAAATTTACAAATCGATTTTTATTGGCAAACTTTAGAAGCTAGGTCACAATCAATTAGACGTGGTCTACAGAGAATTGTTTGAGGTTTTCAACAAAATTCAGCATGAAATCATTATTAACAAATTTAATAAGATTGGTTTCTGCCATGCTGAGCAAGTTACATTTTTATATAAAATAATTCATTCATCATTGTCAATCAATGATTTTGGTATAAAGTCTGTTACAATTTTGTGTCCGTTCAGTGTGTATGCAACATCTTGTTTCTATATTCCAGTGTGCAACAACATACTTTTCAAATACTGCTTTACTTTGTGCAGTTTGTATAGTTTATCCATTTAGCATGTGTTCACAGTCGTGTTACAGAAATTTGGAAATGATAGGATAGCATATAGATAGTGAATCTGAGCCAGAAATCCCCGAAAAACTAGAAATAACGCAGCTTGGGCCTGGCATGAATGTCAAAATTCTAACGGATAGTAGCGGCAATAATTACTATAAACAAGCCAAAAATCACATCGAAGTTAACTTTGCAAATGCCACCGTGTCCTTATTTTAGCAGCCTATAGAAATAACATCGAGTTGATCTGAGTGAAAAGATATTCCAACAAAGTAAGTAACCTTAAGGCAAATGAGCTGGCGCGTAAAGAGTCAACCCTCACCACTTAATAACCTAAAACTAACACACACAGCGCACTGAGAAAGCGTTGGAATAACACTCCTAGCAAACAAGCAAAGGTGGCAATGACTTGCGACTATCTAGAAAGAACTTTCAAATTATGACAGATATCATGACAGGACACTGCCAACTAAAAAAACACATGCGCACGATTGGCATTGAAGACAGTCCAAGGTGTAGAAAATGTGAAATAGATGATGAGACAATAGAGAATCCATGTTAAGGAGTTTCTCGCTTGACATGGCCAGTATAAGAAACCTCTCCAAGCGTTAAACTTGCATACATCAGCCACATAGGGTTGAATGCCACGACAATAAAGTGAGGTCAAGGCACAAAGAGCCTAATTAGGCATACTTGCAGTAAACTTTGGTTTACCATCTGCAACTCTAAAACCAGAATACAGAAGTTTCAATGTTATATGATTGCATAATAAAAACATTTTACTTTTGGCTACAAGCCAAAAAAAAACAAAAAAAATGTAGATTATAAAAAAGCAGAAAATTTTAAACTTTAGTGCTCTCCGATCTACGGCAATTTAAACCTAAATTACGTTAACAGTGTCCAACAAAAGAGTGGCCGCTTCTTGAAAGACACTGACAACAAACAAAGTTCCACTTAAAAGTGTGCGACTGTCAAGTCAAACAAATTCTAGCACATTTTGAACTAAGATCTACACTATGCTTTGATGGTATACCAAACAACGCGTTAAAAATCATTTTTCCTAAGACCTTCATGTCTTTAACAGATATTATAGACGCTATACTTTTTTGGCTATTTGCCAAACATATGAAAACGGTTGCACGTTATGAATAATCCAAAACTAAAGACAATCAGGCAGTCTTTTGCGAAAAATTACAAAACAATTTTTTTTAGAAAAACTCCAAAATCAAACCATAACAGATTGCTTGCTGTCGGACTACTAACAAGGTTTTCGGCAATAGCACTCTGGCGTTTATTCGTTAGTTCGTGTTAAAATGATGTCTTCTTTAAAGCATTTAGACTGAAAAAACGTCTGACACAAGAGTCTACTGTTCGAACCAAACGCTTTCATTTTGCAACAAAACTCTTTAAATTAATATCGTTTTATCTAAATAGCAGAAAATGGTTAAATTGAACCCAATTACCAAAGTACCGCAAAATTCTTTTTTTTTTTTAGTTTATTTGTTTCCAATTTGCTTTATTCTGGTATAATGTATTCTTCTCTAAATCACCAATAGTAGTCAGATTAAGTTTACTAGCAGCTACTCTCAAATATAAAAACTAGATAAACTGCCGGTGCTTCTAAACCAAATCAAGAGAAAAACAAAACTGTACTTTTTTCCCAAAGCAGAGCTCCGCCACACAAAAACGTCTACCAGAATGATACCAAAATACCATAGAAAATAATATACTAAACCTACATTTAAACATACGTCTAAACTTTACCGTTACTTAGATTTAACAGCAAAATAAGCCGCAAAGTGTCCAAACCCGTTTTTTTTTTGTAAGCTCAAAAGTACGTACGGAACAATAAAAAACTTAGTAATTTATTTTATTATTATTATAAATTACTCAAAGTACAGGTCTCAACCATCCTTTATATTACATACGGAACGTCCAGATAAGATAATCCCCGATCTGGGGCACAGCCATACGCTGCCACCTCGATCGTCTCAAAGCATTCCAAAGTACTACTTTGAGGAGCCTCCTTGGTGCTCCATGGTACGTTCGCAACAGAGAGATTCAAACGGACCTAGAGATACCTCATCTGCACCAATACATTAAAGCTTCAGCCGTAAAGTACTTCGATAATCTCGCGTTTTATCCAAACCTCAATTTTCTCCCGACTTGCCAAGCCAGACAGGAAGGTTTTCTTCTATAAGCGCTCGGTGAATCAAGTAACCGCACTCTAAAATTACTAACAGAGATCAGGTCAATCCAGCATATCTCCGCAGCATATAAGGCGTAATACTAACTATAAACACATTCTTATTCTACAAAAAGAAGGTCCATGAGCCGAAAGGTCTCAAGCTTCTATTGTCACTCATTGTTGGGCGGTTTTCTAGTCGGTAAGCATTTCAACCTGAAAAAATAAATCCGACACTTGCCAGACTTATAGAAGATTTTCCCGCCCAGCTAAAAAAAACAGATAATACAATACATTGGAACTCCGTCAATACAAAACTATATAAAAAGCCTCGCAGTCCAGTTCTACAAGAAACTTGCAGAACACGTTAATAGATTTAGCTCTGCTAACCAAACCAGACAAAGAACTTTTAAGTCACAAAACACCAGCTAATATACTGAATGCATCACTGGCACGTGGCATCCGCTAAACCACAGCTCTTCAACAATGTCTATATAAATGGTGCAAAATGCGCACTACTAAAATTAACCAGACTTTCTGAAAAAGAAAGATAATTGCACTTTGTGTGCAGAACTTCTAAGCCCGATACTCAATTATTAGGTAGAGTTTAGTCGGTAGGCACTTTCATTCAGAAAATGAATCCAACACTTTTTTTTAAATTCCCTATCTAAGCCACAAATTAATTCATTCCGGATTCAAAGTCATAAACCACAAACATTCATAATAAATGTTACATTCATTTATTATGAATGTTTTTGGACATGTAATTAACGATCAACTAAAATTGATGATAAGTTGACAAAAAGTAATTTATTTAGGGCCGGTTTATTCATCTGTTCTGTAAGTTATTGATTAGTTACGTGTTCAATAAACTTATAGGTCACTTATATAAAATTTGGGTGTATTCATCCCATTTTATATGACAAATAATTACTGAACGTTTATAAAGTTTTTATACGGCTAGTACAACTTAATAGAAAAAGATATCTATATACATATCTGTAAAAAAGACAGAGATAGACTTACTAAAAAGAAAACGAGTGTGGTACTACTGCGTGTTGTTATTTGTTTGTGGTTACATGTGAAACAAAATAGCATAAGGTTATGTTCTTTTAGTAATTTTTTTACTAACGGGCCAAAGTGATCTATATAATTTATCTGTCTTGTAAATTTAATATGATGACAGGTTGTCACTATTGACAGATGAATAAACATTAATTCATGGCAATCTTATCAGTAATGCTATAGAGCACTTTATAGAAAGGTGAATAAATCGGCCCTTAGTATCAAAAAATCAAGCAAAGAAGGTGTTGCTTTAATAAAAGATAATTTTGCTTTTTTAATCTTAGAGCGTATTTAGTTTGTACCTGATTCCTTTTCCACAGGAGCTCAGTACCATCAAAATTACATTTTGCGTAAGCTTACACTATGTGTTAGGAAAACTCTGAAAAAAACCTACCGGGAAAAAAGTAAATGACGTCATGAAGGAAACTTAATCTTTTTTTATCGGAAAATTTTGACTTGAGTAGTTTTATATGAATAACTTAATGGAACAAATTAAAGCAAAATATGTTCCTGATATCACAACCGCAAAAAAGTTGCAAAAATTACATGCTTTCAGAATACTGATTATAAGATTCTTTTGGAAAAATTGTACAAAAAAGTACACATTAGAAGGAAGACTACGAATAATTTGCAAAACTGCAGCAATTGCTGGACATTAAAAGTGCTGTATACAAAAGCCGTTGTTTCTGAAACTTTTTTTGCAATTATTGCACTCTCGCAATAATAACAGCTCTACGTCCTTGTATTTTGCATGGAATAGATAGGTGTAGTCTTTCCTGCATGAAAAATTTGGTTCAAAAATTTTTATTAACGTTTTGTCAACCATGAGATTTGCACCGTACAAGAAAATGACAATTTTTGAGAATACATTGAATTCAATATTTTGATGTTAATCTGTGTTTGACAATTCAAACTTAAACGGTAACACCATCGACGGTTGTGGAACATATCGTGCAACGGGAGGAATACATTCTGTAACTCTAATCACCGCTATAAAACTGTAATTTTTTGTATTGGCAACACTAAATTACCCTCAGAAGTTGCACAAACGTGCTTTGTGCTCACATTTTGTCACATACATGAAAAAACGCGCCTTAAACTCCTACTATTTCCACAGTGGTGTTGAAAAGATTTTTTTTTTCTTATTCAATACCTTAAAAGTCATATAAACTAAACGTATTTTAGGAAGCTCACAAATCTTGGTCGACAACAATACACTACAGAAATAGTAAATCATAGACTATTTAGATATAGGATTTGAATTGAATTAAAAAATTGTATAATTTAATATTTATAAAAATCTTATGTTACGCCCAGTTGTATATTTTTTTAACTGAAACAACAAACGCTTATCTTTCAGACACCACATTGATTGTAGACATTGGATATTAAATTCTTCAAGGTAGATTTTACATTAACGGATAATGCTGCTTGCCGCCAATATCTTCCAAGCGTTGTCAGCTCATATTTTATGCGATCGCATCACTTCACTGCTGTTTTTTCCTTCTGTTACCTCACACAACCTCAAGCTATACTTTAATACTAGTGTGTTTATAACTGCTCATTGCTAGTGTAAAGTGTCTTTTATATAATCTCAACGGGTACAAATATATAAGAGATACACTTAAACGACAATAACATTTAGGTTTGTTTAAAAAATACTTTCAATAAATTTGGTGGAATTTTGAAACTTTTTTAGTATTAAATTAAATATTTTTATATCAGCAAATCCATCAAAAAAGAAAACGCAATCCATTCCCATCGGACATAAATGATAAAAGATAAGTCGTAAAAAATGCTCGGCTTATATAAAAATGTTCCCATCCGCATTAGCTCTGAGCTGAATCTATATTCATTCACTGCTCCTTTTCCCCTCTTTATGGACTAATAACTCGAAATTAATAGATATAAATGAGGCACGGTTACACTAAAAATCGTTTTCGGTCGCTGCCCATTCCTCCTCCTTTTGCCTTTCCCACCCATTCCACCGCCTCCCCCGCCGTTCTGGTAACAATCAATCCCACCCCGTGTTACCGTGGCCCCGAGGAAAACGCGTTTGAATCGCCGCCGCGGCCGTCATTTTTCCTTTAAACGAGCGCATTAGTCTCTCCCCCGTTTCTGTTTGTTTGAAATGCATCCGTTTATTCCGCACTAATTGTGTAGATCGATCCGGATCGGGCGAATTATCCGATGCCGAAAGGAAACAATAAATAACGATGTGATGGTTCAGACAATGCGTGCTGCAACTAAAACAACTGTGTGCAGCTATTCATTTATTTTAGCATGACACCACAACAAAATTTAATATTTATAGTCTGTAAGCTTAAAATGGTTTAATCTTATTGAACAAACACTCGAATTAAATGAGTTTAATGTAAAATCAAAAACTAGCTCAGAACTTACTCTAGCTACATGAGCTTGATAAGCTTTAAAAGTTGTTAACAAATTTCTGGATAAATCTCATATATTTGTATCTGTTTTAACACATTGACTGCCACGGCAGTTTTTAGCATGTTGATTTTATTGCATAATATTGTTTGATAATGATAAAAATTAAAAAAAAGCTTCTACGAGTTATCTTGTAGTTGGCGTATGTAAAACAGAAAGTTTATTATGGAAGCCAAACTACAAGTTAACTCAAAGCTTTTTTCAATACGGAATGTTTTATGACTAAAAATTTTATTTTCAATAGGAATAATTTTTTATGTTTAATGGTTAATAAATCTTTTTGTAATCCAAACTTGAATAATAAGCCATCTAATTTCAGAATGTAACATTAATGTTCCATACTTAGCATCAAGTTTATCAGTCAGTACTAAACAATCTACTCAAACAAATGTTAATTTGTATAATTGGTTTTAAATAGATTAGTATATGTCCACTTCCTATACTGAGCAATTGTTAGACTATCTTTATAAAAACATTTACTCAAGCTACATTGCAGGTAACTGTAAATACATCAGACTGTATACTTAAGAAAACGTTTTCAATCATTAACATCTGAAACAAGATGTAGTTGAAATAACGAAAGAAATTATATAGCTAAAATACAAAATAAAGCATGGATGTATGATACGGCAAATTTGATTGAGAGACCGAGTGAGTTAATAAATGGAAGAGAAAAGGGTTTCCTAGTAAGTGGAGAGTAGGTTTTGTGTGTCAATACACAAAAATGGAAATAAAAAACTCGCACAATTACAAAGGCATAACGTTACTAAGTAAAGCATACAAGATCTACGCAATGGTCTAGAGAAGAAAAACTGAGTGAAGAACTAGAGATAAATGAGATATTGCCAGTCGGACAAGCAGAGTTTAGAAAACAAAGAGGGATTATGGATAATGTATACATACTACACCATATAGTAAAAATGGAAATTGCAGAAAAGGGAAGAAAGTTGTAAGCATTGTTCTTGGAGCTAAAAGCGGCATTTGACAGTGTGAGTATAAAGAAATTGTGGATTTATTTAAGAAAAAGAGCAATAAATGAGAACATATTAAAATGAATGAAAGAAGTATGATAAGTTTTGGACTAAGAAAGGTGTGAGACAGAGATACCCACTCAGCTCTAGTTTGTTTGCGGCATAAATTGCAGATATAGAAGAGATGCTATGTCAGGCGCAGAAGGGGATCGATGGCTTATGCAGACGACATAGTGATTTTTGCAAAACATGCAAATGAAATGAACGAAATGATTAAATGCTTGGAAATATATTTTAGAACAAAAAAGTTGGTAAAGTAAGTAAATGTATGTGCTTGAATCTGCTAAAACAAACTGTTTTAGAGAAAACAATCACCTGCTAATACAGTTGAAATATGATTGGTACAATAAATTTGAAACAACAAAGTGTTTATGTAATAGCAAAATTTTCTGTGTCAAAAGAAACAATACAGTTTACCAATGATGTTCGCAAACGTAAAACCACATACAAGTTTTGAACTACAAATTCTGCAATAAACTGTGTAGAAAATTGTTTGTAAACACAACGAATATGGGGAACTGAAAGTCTAAAAGTATTGGTGTGGAATTTGAATGTGTAATGTGAGGTAGCACAAAGGACTATAGTCATTTTGTTTTAAAGAAAACATATTAACAGGAGCTACATATCAATAAATGTTGATCAATTGATTGGTAAAACTAATGATTACCATTTATAGAAAAAGGGAATATTTTTTATACCTTTATAAAACGATTGCAGGTACAAACTTCTGGGGCATGCGTTAAGGTGACAAGTAGATTTACTTTTTTTGTAATGAAATTAAAAAATATGACGTTTTTTGTGGAGCTTTTGCAATGTATATGCTTTTGGTTCTATTCAAACGTCATGTGCAGCACCATTTGAGAGTACATTTAGGACTGTGAGGCGCTATTTATTTTGAATACTTTTATTACTTTTTGCCAAAAGGCAGAATAATTGCTTATTTTTTGTTGTTTGTGCCAAGTGTTACTGTGTCGTTGCAGCAGCGTTTTTTTATAGTTGTTACACCCAAAATTGGCAGTTAGAACTCTTAAAACAAACTAATTGTTCCAATTTTTAATTTGTTGTCCAAGTTTGTAGTTATTGGAGATCTTTTGTTTTTTGAAAAATTGTTATTAGTCTCTTATTTTAAGGACTGTTAAATTATTTTTTTTATATAACAAAATGGTGTTTTATCAAAATTTTTAAAACAAGATTTTTTATTACTACTTTATTGACAGTAAAAAATTATAAAATACCTGAATGATCTAATATACTACAACATTTGTACTAAATTTTTTTTTCAATGTATTTAAAAAAGTTATTAATTCATTTTTTGAACTACTACTACTAAAAAACTATCTAAATCAAATTAGCTTCTTTCCACTGAACAATAAAAGAAAATTAAATTTAACAAGCAGACAAAGCCAACCTACTAAACTTAAAGGTCTTGTTGCAAGGCCAGCCTGGAGTCGTGACTTTTTTCATTGACCAGTTTACATGAGCCTGTAAGACTTGGCCGCATTATTTTGTCAGTGCTATAATCTTCTTCGCGTGTCACCTTTACCAATTTGTTTTTTCTTTAATTTGCTCTTTAGTTTTTTGTTGAGTATATACTCACATATGCGTTATATAATAGTTAATTAGTTCCCAGGATTTTTCATTTTTAGCATTATGTTTATAATATTTTCCAGGGCTATTTCTTTTTCTGATTTCATTTTTTGCTTTGACTGGAATATGATGTGTTTTGCCGTATCAATTTGTTTGCAGTAGAAACATTATTTGTATTTTGTGGGTGAATTGCTTCTGATACGCGTTAAAGCAGCCGTGCACGGTTAGTGCATGTAGTAGTTGGTTATTCAATTCTTTGTGAAACTGGTCCTGCCATTTGTCAATGGTTTTTCTATTGATAGAATTTTTGCTTTTTATTTTCCAGCTGGTTTTTTTTTCTTTTATCAATCAAGAATCTGTAAGAAATTATTCTTCTTAGTATTTGACTATTCACTAGGAATTTGGTGGTATATTTTCTCGTTAATTTTAGTGCTCGTTTCTATTTATACTACGCCAATGTGTTTGTGTTATTGTTTTATTTTATCACTTTGTTTGTTTATTTATAAATATTAACCTTAAATTATAGACATCTACGCACTGGTACTTCTGCGCCGTCCATGGCTTAATTTTTAACTTTCACCAGTGGCGTAACTTACATTTTTTAATTTATTTACTATAATTTTTAACTTGTGATTTTGAATTATTTTAACTTCATATTCCATATTTTATTGTTTTTTTGTTACCTTACCGTAGTTTACCTGTGTTTGTTTTTAGTAAGTCACCAGGTGATTGACCGCACCGGTGTGAAGTGTATTCCTGTATTATCTATTTTGTTTAGTTTTGTTTTATTTTATTACTGCATTGGTATCATGCCTACTTGCAAATGCAAAAGGCATAACTTGCACTAATTGTGGTATTGTCTTTCACAATAGTTGTGCTTTAAAATATAAAAAAAGCATTTGTGGCAGTTTATTTGATATGGACGATTCAGAGTTACCTAGGTTTTACAAAGAAAACAACGTATTACATCAATCAAATATTGTTAGAGGGTCTAACAATAAATTATTAATCGAAAAATTTATCTACTTTGAAGAGAAGATTGCCGAAAAAGACAAGGTAATTCTAGAATATGCAACTCGTGATGAGCAATAAACCGCTCCTAAATTGCTTTATCTACTAATGTAACAACTCAGTTGCTTAAACCGACTGCTTTTCCATCTTTTACAAGTTCAGTTGTTACTAAAACTAAATCCAACCAGATAGTTCAATCAAAAGCAAAAGTTATTTTTGGCAGTGGCCTTAATAATGACAAGCTGCAGGCATATGTACCTACTGCACACATTCACGTATCTAAACTAAAACGTGGGACAAAAATGTGATATAGTTAATCACATAAAAGCGCAGTTTCTGGCAATATCGATTGATGTTGTTGACTTAACTGTCAAATCTGGAAGTTACAGCGGCTTTTAAGTTGCTATTCCTGTTGATCATGCGCGGTCTATTTTATGTAAGGAATTTTGGCCTGCTAATTTTGCAGTGTGAAGATTTAAAAATTATGGTCGTGCGCAAAACTCCTGCTTTTTCTGCAAAAGATTTTCGGAGCCTGGATCCAGCCAACAACCTAGACCCTACCGTAGAATTACCAACGGCCTCAAAATGTACTACCAAAATGGCAGGGGCATAAAAACTAAACTTAAAGAAGTAATGTTGGCCGTAGCGGTTTTCAGTTACGACTTAATAGTGTTTACTGAAACTTGGCTCTCCCAGGATATTGACGATTCAAAGCTTAAACTACGTGGTTACAATTTATTTTGGTGCGATCGTTCCGCATTAACTAGTGCTAAACTGGATGGTGGATGTATTAATTGCAATTAGATTTTATCTAAAAAGTATATTACTGCACCGTACGTATTCAATCGTGGAACATGTGTTTGTTCTTGTTAACTTTAAGTCTGTGTAATACTTAATTAGTGCGGTATATTTACCACCAAATTCAGCTATTATTAAATTAGCTGATATATATCAGTAGTAAACTTATTCTACTGGGAGATTATAATCTACTTGCAGCGTTGTGGATAAATGATGAGTTAGGAATTGGAGTAGTCTGCAATGAAATTACCCTGCATATTTAGTAGCCAATTCTTTTTGATTTTTCAACTCCATTGAATGCATAACAATATCCAGTAGAGGTGTGTTTTTAGATTTGTGCTTTACAAATGATCCTGATATAAAAGTGGCAATGGCTGTTGATGTTCTGTTAAACACAAGCCAACACTACTATGCTTATGGGATAGATGGTAAATGTGATACCAACTGTGATATTTTAAAGTGTAACTATGTTTTTAATGATTTTAAATTTGCAGACTTCAGCGCTATCAATGGTTTTTTATTGAGTGTTGATTGGTCTTTACTTTTTTTTATAACTGTGAAATTAATGTATGTGTTGATTTATTTTATTCTGTTTTGTATTATGCAATTAATAATATAATAATAATAATGTTTATTTCATAATTTGATACATACAATAAATAAATTATAATAGTAAACAGAAAATGAAATGCGTCCAAGAAAATAGTTACATACAGTACATAGTGTAATATGGTACAAATAATACATAAAATAGATATTACGGTTCGGTTTGATTAGAAAATTCGTTCCAATTATACGGTTCCAAATTTATTAAAAAATTAGTAACTGTTTTTTAAAGCAATTAAATTGTTCAATAATTTTTATACTGTTTGGAAGCATATTAAAACATTATATACATGAGTATATTGTACTAGTTTGAGATGACGTTAATCTACATACTAGATATTTGTAATTGCAATGACTTTTGTATTATACAAATGCGTATACTCATGCATTTTAAATTTATTTTTGTGTTTGAACATAAACAAAACGCACTCTCATACATAGATGGCAGTTAATGTCAATAAATTATTTAATTTAAATTTTCCCTTGCATGATTCATTAAATTTCAGAGTTTAACATTGATCTTATTGTTTTCTTCTGAATTATGAATGCCGATTCAATATTTGCGCATCTTCAGCAGCAGAAAATGATTCCGATCGCAAAAGACTACACAAGTTTGCAAAGTACATTAATTTTCTTGTTTCTAAGTGCAAATATGTTGTGGCTATTCTAATTATATAACACACGCTGATTAACTTGACACATAATTGTGTAATATGATTATTCCATTTGAGCAGTTCATTGTTACGTACCTAAAAAACTGTGGCGTGAAAACAATGTTTTTAATTAGTTTAGCAAGGAACTGATTTCACTAAAAAGTTGTTCATAAACGTTTTAAATCTTCAGAACTTCTATCTGATTATAATGAGTTTGAATTTATTTGCACTTCATGTAAAAAGCTTAGCGCTCGCATTTACAAGCAGTATATTACACGTACCAAGAATATTTGAGTTTCAAAACAACGTAATACATTCAAATTTTTCAATTAGTTTGTTTAATGTTTTTTTTTTGTTTTTTTTTTAAAGGTATTGAATACTTTCAAAGTAACCTTAGCACTGGCCCAGACGGCATCCATTCCATGATGTTGAAACAACGCATTTATTCCATTTCTACGCCGTTACATCTACTTTTAAATGCTTCTTTAAGCAAAACTAAATTTCTTGATATGTGGAAACAAAGCTACATTAAGCCTTTATTTAAATCTGGGGCTAAGGAAGACATAACTAACTATAGAGGTATATGTATTCAATCTGCCATTCCTAAATTATTTGATCAACTTGTAACTGAACAAATACAATGGATGTGCAAAAGTATTATAATTGATGAACAGCATGGTTTTCGCGACAGTCGTTCCACACTTACTAACTTATTGTGCTACGAAAACTATATTTTGCAGGCTTTTGAATCAAGAGTACAAATTGATTCTATTTACACCAATTTTTCAAAGGCTTTTGATCGTGTAAGCTACAGTATTTTGTTAGCTAAGCTTCATGCTTTAAATTTTCATCATGCTGTAGTTTTGTGGTTATCTAGCTTTTCGGAAAATCGTACTCAATGTGTAAAAATTAATAATTTTCTATCACAGCCAACTCTTGTATCTTCAGGTGTTCCGTAGAGATTACACTGCGGTCCAATTCTGTTCCTTTTTTTTATCAATGATATTTTTCAGTTACAACGAGATTTAGATTCCGTAAATGCTTGGTGTCATAATAATTATTTTTTTCTTATTGTTAACAAATGTTTTTCAATTAGTTTTAATAGAACACTGAATAAAATACCTTACGATTATGATATTAATCATAAACCGTTGAAACAAGTTTCTCAAATAATAGACTTGGGCGTAATCTTTGATTAAAAACTCACATTTGTTGAGCATATTAACTACAGGGCTATGAAAATGCTGGGTTTTGTTTACAGAATGTTAGCAGACTTATCCTCAAGTACGCTTAAATAGCTTTATTGTTTTTTGTTGCGCTCTTATTTAGAATAAGCTTCGTCAGTCTGGTTCCCATCTTACAAAATTCATATTCAAAGTATTGAACGAATTCAAAATAAGTTTGCTAAATTATTATTATATAAATCGGGGATTTTAGCGGTTGATTTTAATCGCAATTACATTACATGTTTGTACAATTTGCCACCACTAAAACTTCGTTGCAAAAAGGCAGATCTTTCGTTTTTTCGTTGGACTATTGATGTCTGAAGTAGACTGTCCTGGGTTTCTTGCATCTCCTATTAGCGATCGACGTACCAGGCAAATGCTATTTTTAAGAGAATTTACAAATTTTACAAACTACGGGTGCAACAACTCACTTGTTAGGTTGTGTAAACTGGCAAATTATTTGCCAAGTAATTTTAATTGGTTTTGTACCAAATCGCAATTTGTGTCGCAATTAAATCATATTGATTGAATTTTGTGCCTAAATTGTATTTTAGATTAAACTTGTTTTTATGTATTTTTTGTATATTATGTATATTATTTTAGTTGATGTAATATGTTTATTTATATATTATAGTGTAGATGTAAATGGTTTAACATTTACCGTAAATAAAGAATAATATTATATTATATTAGGTTGAGTTTAGTTTTTTTCCTATTTCTAAACTTTCCGGCTGCGTACAGTGTGATGAAGTCTGCGACTGCCAGAGTATTTTTCTATTATTCTTCCCTGCGCCGCCTATAATAGAAAGTATTTTACCGAGTTAAGTAGTTACTTTTCTTGCTTGTTTCGGCATTTCCTCCACGTGTTTTACAAACGATAAATTTTGTCTAGGGTCACCTTAAGATATTTGTCATGGTTTTTTTGGATATATGATCTATTTCCTTTTTGTTTTCCTTGCGTTTTGTTGGTAGTCAGTCCCGCTCTCCTAGTTGTGCGCTTGCTATTAAAGTAACTTTGGGTTTTACTCCCCTCACTCTCTTTATTCCCCTTTTACCGAGTTTAGGTATGTTCTATATTTTTCCTTTTGTGTCTCTTGTTTGTTGATTTAAAAGATTTTTAGCATATTAGTTGTGTAACCTAGTTTTTTGTATCTTTGTTTCCTTTTGTTTTTGTTTGTTATAACAACAAAAGGAGGAAAAAATAATATACTTCTATACTTCTTGCACATTGTAGAGTGGTTTTTGTGTCCTTTGTGTTTTCCTTGCAACTTCTACAGTAAGGTTTTTTTACACTCGCTGGCTTTATGTTTATCTTCATTGTAATTTGGAAACTTATTTTGTTGCGACAGTCATATATTTGTTTTGTACTTATTTTTTTTGTTCACCTGCAGTTGATCAGTTTTTTACCTATTTTTTGTGTCAGTTTTAGGCAGTCGTCTGCTTATACAGCAATAAAGGAAGTAAACTTTTTCATCTTATTTTCCATTATAGAAAGCTTTTTAATTTGACCCTGAAGTCCTTGTTCCTTTAATTCATTCATTGATCATTTCATCTATTTTGCTGGTTATTAAGAGCATCCCTTCTTGCTTTTATATTTTATGGTGTTTTTAAAGTTTTTTTTAAATTATTTTTTTCATTTCTGGAGCTGAAGCTGTGTGTATCAATCTCACTTTATATTTTTTTAATTGCGGCATTCTTTCTATTATCGTCGCTGTTGTCCGTGCTTATTGTAATTATATATGTTATTCTTTTAGATTATGTTTTTCTTTTTTTGTCTGAATCTTTCATTAGTTCCGTTCAAGTTTTCTATGTTTTTGTTGTGGCTGTGTTTTCTTTGCCATGATTTTTTATTAGTTTGTATCTCCAATTTTTTTCTTCTTCAGAGATTTGATTGCGTCCCCAACTGTATTTTTATTATTCTGTTGCACTAGTATTTCATTTTGAATATTTGTTTTATTTAGCTTATATTCTATTATTTTTTTGCTACAATTTTCGGGATCCCTTCCAGGCAGTTTTACCTTTACAATTTTTTTTTATCATTCCATCATACAGCTGACCAAATATTGTTTCTTCATTTGCTTTCAAGTCAATTATGAGATGATACCAGTGTTTGGTATTCTTTTGTCTTTTTTTTTCTTGGAGTTTGTGTTATATATTTTATTTATGCAATCCTTCCTGGTACCACAGTTGCTTTTTTTGACCTCCTTAAATTTTTTGGCTTTTGCTTCCTGTCTTCGTTGTGTTATGTGGAAATCTTTATTTATTACCCTTAAAATATCTCGTTTCTTCCTAACTCCTTCTAGTGGCCTTCTGTGACTTGATTTTCTGATCTAGCTTTTTTCAGTTTGTTTTACAAAGGTTTGCAAATGTTTCTTTTTTCGAAGCTTTTTCGTATTGATTTGTATTCTTGTTTTTTTTTTTGTTTCTGTAGCTGTTTTATTATTTTTTTGTCTATCATTAGTTGCTTTTTAAAATTTTCTACTTCTTTTAATTTTTCTGAGTCTAGTATCTTTGTTAAGTTTTTTTGTTTATCCACTTCATTTGATTCACTGTGTGGTTCTGATCTTAGTTTATATATTGACCTCATCATTATCGCTTCCTTCTTTGACAGGCTTTCTTTCAATTTCTTTTTTGCTCTTGTCTTTTTCTCAAATATTTTGTACAGCAGCTTCACCGCATATTTTATGCAAACGTGGACGTTTAAATGTCAACAAATTTTATTAAATTGTCATCAATTTGCATCCGGAGACCCTTAATGTTTGCTTTGATTGATTTTTTTTTAGCATTTTCTTGCCACTTTTCCGGAAACTCTGAAGATTTTGGAGCTTTTTGTGTCATTGAGAATTGTAATAGCAGTTCTTTTTCCACTTCTACTACTTTTTTTTTAATTGATTTAATTTTTGTTGGGCAAATGTTTGTTCTAAAATTCACGGAGCTGCCTGGCTCTTCAACATGAAATATGTGTTAGGAACAGCAGCAACTTTAGCTTAGCCCATAGAAAGTGTGAAATGTGAACAACAAGAAATGGATGCTAAAAGCAAAGCCATGTGAGCAACAGAGCAAACTATATTTTTGTGTATATAAAGTTGCTTATTATAGCAGGGCAATTTCACGTCAAGTGAGCAGTCGATTTCACGCGACCCTCTCCGATTTAGCTCAAATTTTGTACACTTATTTGAGTACCCAAAATATGACTTCATGCCAAATTTCAGACCTGTAGGTCACATAGTTCGCTTCGTAGAGCCAACTAAATTTTACGGCAATTTTTAAGTTCAACTTTTAACTTTATGTATTTTAATTGCATTTCAACCTGGAAAAATTTTGGAATAGTCATAACCGATGGGAAATTTTTCAACGAATCGAATGCAGCGGTCAGATTTTTGTTATCTTGTCCCGCACTCATAGGAAACTCAAAAAACAGTTTTTTTTCAAAAATTTATTTCTCAAAAGTTGCCACCGATTAAGACTCCAAATTTTGCGCAAAGACAGCCAAAAGTATGTACTTTAAGATGCTTAAATAAAAATTTCCCACACTAGTGGTGGTTTTTGCTCTAGAGTCTCTTAAACGCACAAAACCATTTTTTCATCAAAATTTTAGCACATATTAATTAATATTTTAGGGTGGGTGGGGGGGTTTATTTGAGACACTTTTTAATTATAAACTTATAGGCAAACATGTTCACCCTAAAAAAATTTTTTTGTTTTTTTTTATACAATATTCGAAATATCTCTTTTAAAAGTCTAAATAAAAAAAACAATAGAATATAAAAATTATAGGCAATTAAATTGTACATCTTTTTTGAACAGCAAATCTGGATCTATCTCTAACCGTACTTATGTCATAAATTAAAGATAGATTTTTAATTTTTTTTTTGTTGATTTTGTTATAAATGATGTTTAAAGTCAAAAATTTAAAAATAAAATCAAATTTGAAATTAAAGGCCATTTAATTGCGCATTTTTCACCTAATAACATGTTTTAATGTAGCTCCTACCGGTTGTGTGCTATTAAAGAAAAACTTTAAGCATTTTTTAACCTTACTTAAAAAAACATTAATAGAATGTTACAATTTTGACAAAATTAAAAAAAATATGTACAATACGTCATTTTATAAGTTTTTTAAATAAAAAAAAAATTATAGGCCTAAACCTTATTAAATTCTAATCATTTTAGTTTACGATTCTAATTTTATGTTCAAAATTTAAAATATAATAAAAATATTATAATTTAAAAAATATATATACAGAGTATATTGATGTAAAGTTTCATGTGGAACCTAATTAGCAAGTACTCATTTGCTTTTTTGGGGACCCAAAGTATGCATCTGACTCAAATCTGGAAGCTAATGATACTTATTAAGTATATTAATTTAATAAATTCAATGGTAGTGCGACACGTGTTCTTTTGAATCTTAAGGTCTGAAATTTCTCATGGCATTTTTTTTTGTATAAAAATCACTTTCTGAGGGTGCACACAAAGAAATTCCACAAAAAAAATGTAAAAACCAGTCTAATTTCAAAAATTTTGATTAAAAAATGGAGTTGTGCGTTCAAGAAGCTCTAGAGCGAAAAGTACCACTAGTGTGGGAAAATTTTATTGAAGCATCTTAAAGTACATACTTTTAGCTGCCTTTTACTAAAATTTGAAGTCTTAATCGGTGGCAACTTTTGAGAAATGAATTTTTGAAAAAAAAACGTTTTTTTGCGTTTTCTGCGCGTGCGGGACAAGATAACAAAAATCTGGCCGCTGCATTCAATTCCTTGAGAAATTTTCCATCGATTATGACTATTCTAAAATTCCAGGCTGAAATGCAATTAAGATAAATAAAGTTAAAAGTTGAACTTAAAAATTGCCGTAAAATTCAATTGGCTCTACGAGGCGAACTATGTGACCTAGAGATCTGAAATTTGGCACAAAGTCATATTTTGGGTACTCAAATCAGTGTACCAAATTTGAGCTAAATCGGAAAGGGTTGCGTGAAATGGACTGCTCACTTGACGTGGAATTGCCCAGCAATTAAGTTATGTTATTATTAGTTCTAGAACTCGGAATTTTTTTTTTATCAAAAATGTTTTTTGCGAATATCAATAAGCGAAATTTTACCAGTAGTGTATACTGTTAGTAAAACATTTTAACAAAACTAAAAATTAGATCTAGAATCCAAAAGTTTTTTTTTCATAAAAAATGGAGCCTGTTTATACAGGAGAGTATTACAATATTCTAATGACTAATGTGATTATTTGTAAATCAAAATTACAATTATAAACTTTTGTATCTGAGACTATGATGAAATATGTATAAATTTTATTTCCTTAAAGTTGTTAATAAAGCTGCGGAGAACTGACTGAATAAAGTAGATAGATTTCATTTTAATTGAATCACAGCAAAGTTGAAATAACAAAAGAATATCCTGAAATATCAAACGATACTTTACACACTTTAAATATTGCTCGTTATAGATTCACATTTTCATATAAATTGGAAAACCCTTTTAATAACATTACCTTGCACAAAACGGGTCGCACCAATATTAATATTCACGGGTAAATATTATTTCTGTCACATTTCTCGCTTAACGTACGGAAAACAATATAATCCCTCTCTATACTCCCTTCAGTTTTATTATCAAATGGACTTTGTATCCGAAATTATTTGCTTTTATATTTATATTTTTTTACTACAGGGCCGGTGTATAAAACTTCGAGAAAAAGTTACCGTGTAATAAAAATTGAGAAATTGCTTTTTATTTCCTTCCTAACATTGTAAACAACACCTGAGCTTTCGTGAGTAAAATTAAAGGAAAGTTTTGGAATTGAAGTAAAAGTTGATTGGTAGGAGTTGCAATATTGAATTTAGTTGTTTTCTATAATTTACGTTTACCATATTATTAAGATAAATTGTTATACGCGCACACTGGGATACTAATTTTAGTAGGATGAGGGATGAATAATTGATGTAATGGTTGCGGTTTAAACTGATTTGTAATCCGATCCGATAATTTTGGGGTCGAATGTGGAATTATATCAGGGTCAAGGTCTATGACATTCTAACAATACGAAACCCACTGCATATTTTATTTACTGAATTATTTAAAATTACTTATGGAGGTTTCGTGTACAATATGATATTGGATTACAATAGATACGGATGGTCTCTGTTCTGTTATTGTAGTATTATAATATGTAATATTAAATAATGCCTGGTCGTTTTTTATTAATAATAATTCTCTGTTTGCAGCTTTATGATAAATATCCCTTATATTCTTCTCCAGTGATGAGTTATTGGCAATTTAATATAAACAAGAATGCAGGAACCAATACACTAATTCCAGGGCTGACTAAATCTGTGGACAGAAATCATCCTTTCCGAAAGAATTCTAATTTTAGTACCCCCATTTCAGAAGCAACAGTTGATGTACAATATTTATAAAAGTGTCATGAGCTATAATTGTACTGATATAATAGTAATATTTGTTTTTTAAATCAAGTCTTAATTGACTTAATAAAAATTAAATTTATTTTTTGTATTGATGTTTGTTTTTTATCATTTTAATGTATGTACATATGTAGGGCATGTTGGTTCTTTTAGGGAACTAATTTTAAATAGGACTAATTTCAGTACTTATGTGATTATATTTGTAAGCTGGTAAGATGATATTCATCAAAATGCAATCTCTAGCTTATCTAAGATTTCATCTTTGTTGAAAGGGGAATTATTTTACGTGTGCGTAAACTTTAACTGCATTGTATATTAAGGAATTAATAATTAGTTACTGTTGTGTGTTCTTTGCATAGTTTAAAATAAATAATGTTTTGTTTGATTACTATACATTTTATATTTTTTTATTAACTTTTTAAACTATTAGAAAGAACTACAAAGATGATTAATATGAGTCATAAGCCGTTTAATAATCAATGTTACTAAAGTTGTTAGCTGAAAGTTTATAGATGTTCACATGGCAGCGTCCAGAATGAATCATTAGTTGCGAAAAACTACATAAAGTTCTTGATTTTTGAATTTAAATAAATTATTTAATTAGTTAAAAAAACCGGTACTTAACAAGATTTAATATATTTTCAATATGTAATGCCATTTAATCCTACTTTGTAATGTTTTTAGATTTAATTATCATAATCGTTTTTTTAAATTTTTTACTTAAGCTATTAAGGCGTTAATATTCCGTTGTAATCCCATATATTTATTAATTACGTTGCCCTCTTTCCCGATTTTTTAATAATAGATCTGTTCCAACCTACAGTTTGGACAGTTTGCAAACCGTTCAAACTATGCACACAAATTACTGTTTATAAAATATTGCCTAAGGATGACAAATATTTGTTTTTGTGCACGTTTGGACGGTTTGCAAACTGTAGGTTGGAACAGACCTAATGAGTACATTTATATGCACCGATTAGCCGCTGATGACTGCTGAGTTGATTTTTTAGCAAGCAAACCTAAATGTATGATGAGTAAAATGGCAAGCGCAGCCAGCAAACGATGACTCAGCGGTAGTCAGCAGTGGCGTTCAGTTTGCATAATTGACAGCGATGAGTTGTTCTAAATGCAGTCAATGTCAATCTAAAACTTCACAATAAATAAATGTTTTATGTGTAAATTTGATTATTCTGCAATTGGATATTGCAGGCCATACTACGAGGTCTGGCTATTAAATAACGAGACTGAGGCTTAAGAAAAAAAGATTAATTTTAAAAAATATTCCTTGACCGAATGCTCCACTTCAATGTACTCCTCTTGCCACACACTATTCCATTTGTTTTTTCCAATGGTCTAAGCAATGCTGGAAGTCTTCTTTTGTAAGTGCATTTAGGATTTTCGCTTCACCTTCCATTGACTTGAGCCGAGTTTCTTTTAAGGCAGGCTTAATCTTCGGAAACAGAAAAAACTTACTGGAGTGGCTCTAGCGGCTAAATAACGCTTCACAGACAGAGCGTTATGGGCAGGTGCGTTGTCCTGGTGCAAAATCCACGACTTGATTTCCACAACTCCGGCCGTTTTCTTACGAACTCGCTCTCGCAGTGTTGACAAAACTTTCAAATAGTAAGTTTGGTTTATAGTTTGACCATCTGGAACCTATTCAGTCATCACAATGACGTTGATATCTTAAAAAACGATTAGCATGGTTTTAAATTTTAATTTTGACATCCTTGCTTTTTTCATTCATGGCGATGCAGTTTTCCAATGCATGGATTGCTGCTTAATTTCAACATCGTATTAAAATATCCATGTTTCATCGCAAGTGATGATGTTTTTCATCAATTCAGGCTCTTTATCTAACCTCTCAAGAAATCCTGAGCAGATCTGTTAACGAGCTTTTGATCAGGTGTCAAATTTTTTGGGACCAACTTTGCACAATCTTTCTTCTTGTACAATTCAACATGTAGAATTTTTTTGACAATTTCTTTATTGGCAATTACAGTCTCGACAATCATCCGAATACTCATACGACAATATTTGCTCACAATTTTATTGATTTTGGTCACAGTTTGCGGAGTTGAAACAGAGACAAGTCGATCTAAACGTAGGTCATCTTCGGTGTTCTCTCGGCCTTCAGAAAACCGTTCATAATATTGGAAAACACAATCACGAGATAAAGAATTCTTACCATTGACTTTTTTAAACAACTTATAGCACTCAGCCAAATTTTTTTTTTAATTTAACGAGAAATTTAACATTGATCTGTTGCGCGTGTTTTTCATTACACATTGTTGTCTAAATACCGAGTGTAGTGTTGTGCAATAATTAATTATTTAGACAAACGGCAACACAGACGTAAGTATTTATATGCCACAATTTAACTGATAAATAAACTGACAAAAAAGCACGTTAGGAACGCAAATAGAAACTATAAAAGTTTAGTAACTCAACACCAAGCAGTGATCTTAGTGGCAAAAGTCGGTTAAAATACTAGAGATTGGCGTTGGGAATAAAAAAATTTTACGTGTGTTCCACAAACGTCACAAATAAACACAGTCTAGGTATTTATAATATACTAAAACAACGCGGAATGTTCTTAGCGATGAACAACACCAAATCGAAAAAACCGAACCCGAGTTTCCGAAAAACTTTCTTTTCGACAATTTAAAATTGGGTTTTCAATAAAATTTTGTTATAAATCTGATATAGTTTTTGTTCAATGTAAAATATAAGCCAATCAAATTACTAATATTACTTCAAAATAGTGCTAGGAATGGATTATTTTATTAATTCAACTTTCAAACAATAAACTTAATTTATAAAACCTTTAAGTATTATATTTAGTATGATTAATAGGCTTTGTTGTTATATAACCTTATTTTTACAGACGGTTATACAAAATATTCTAATAAAATTTGCTCCAGTTGAGCAAAAATAAAGCGTTTAGATCAATGTTTGCATTCAATATCCTTATTCTTGACCATGACGTTGTATAAAACCGTCTTTCCCGAAGATCCAATTCGGAGCTTCAAGTCTTCCGAAATAATATACTCTAAATTTTGTCATGAAATGACATCTGTGATGCAGTAGTTTCTCTGCATTCTTATGTGGTTGATCAGTTATGCAATTCATCCGCTTTTGACGACAAAAAAAATAATGACCTTTTATTTGCCAGTTCTTTCACTTGGAGCTGTTTGCCAGCAAGTGGTAACCATTTAATCTTAATGGATTCAAAAGACCATAAACAATTCACTTACTTACGCATTGAAAATGTATCGTGTGTTTGTTGGTCTCTGTATGCATCAGGAAGACTGGATAACGTGATATTGGAAATGGTAAAACGTAGAAATACTTGTTGTGAGTGATGTAAGCTGGACAGGAACAGGTTTGCTAGATACAAGGAATGCTATAATATGCTATCTCGAGGATGACTGAGAACGCAACCTTTCAGATAGTCAGAATATACCTGGCAACGAGAGGACATGAAGAAGTAATTCCTGATGGAGATACAAGGATATCACTAGAGGTAAAACTTACAAATCTAGGACTGCCAAAAGGAATACAACTGATGGAACTGCATAAATTATTCATGAAGGAGAGGGGATACGATAAAGAAGAAGTGAACGGAGACCTTAGTAAGCTAAGAGCACATCTGAGAACAAATTATATAATTAGAGTAAATAACACAAAGATGGGAATGCAGAGGTAGATGCCAGTGCAGATAAGAAAAGGCAAAATGACAAAAGAGACAGACAAAGGTAGGGGCTATAGGGAGAGAAAACAACAGGATTTGCGCAGAGAAGAAAACCGGAAGGTATTACCATGCGTAAGTTATTCTTAAGGGCCACTTGTTGAGAGCCAAACAACTCACTACGTCCTAAAAAAATAAAAAAAAATAAATAAAAAAAAACGATACAAGGAATGGAAGTATATATTACTCGGAAAACAATTACTCATACCACCGGTATGGAATGAGAATAATTGTAAAATTGTAATAAACAGAATTGATTATTTTCTTGCCCGAAATCAAACAAAATTAGTGTAAAATTAGCTGAAACATACCCAGGAGCTAACATCCATTCCGACCTCAACCCAGAAATAGTAGAGTAAAGTTTTAGAAAATCGTGAAAAGACAAAACAAAATAAATACTAAACTATTAAATTTAATGATAAAACAGTGAAGAAACAGATCAAAGGATAACAACAGTAATGATAGAAAATGACGTGTATCAACATGCCAAGATGGAATCAAATACAATCTGCACTAAAAGAAGTAAAAAAAAAAAAAAAAATTTGATGAGCGCCGAACGTACTAGAATAGAAACGAATAACAATATAGAACCACACACAAAAATAGACGAAGGAAGAGAAAACAGCTAAAATAAAATGGATTTCTAAATAAATTGAAGAAATAGATATGTAAGCATATTATCTGATTCAAAAATAAACTAAAGCTACGGGGGCCGATAAGATTCCATCAGAAATATTGAAACTATTTGATAAAAACTTGATGGATGTTTTTTAGTATCTTTTAATACAATGTAATACAACATATGAAAGAAACATTATCTCACAGCAGTAGTTAATGTCAAACAAAGTTTTGCGCTTATGAGCTATGCCATTCAGATCTTCTTACAAATCATTCATGAAAAGATCTATAAATAAATCCAGGAAAGCATAAACAATATTTAATTCGAATGTAGAAAAGGCCTTGAAAAAAGGGAGGCTTTCGTTCTTAATGGCATGATGTTTTAATAGGATAGTGCCACTTGCCACACATGGCATTGTTGCACAAGGCATTTGTAGATTGAGTAATTTTTTGTTTGGTCCACACGCCTTTTAGGTTTTTTTTCTACCATTTTTTTGAAACCAAAAATATGTCAAAAAGTCTACGACCATCTAAGCCTTAGATGCTATGTCACTAAAATTCAGCAATAGCAGTTATACTCCACCGTAATTAAAAAACTTAAACTGCAAGAAAAATTTGATCGTATTGTTTGCTACTCCAAGTCTAACCAATGCATATTTTGGTTTGTAGGTAGGTATAGTCTAACATTAATTCTCTCAGTTTTTTTTAAATTATAATCTATGTTTAATAAATATATAATAAAGATAATCAATTAGTTGAGTGATTTCTATCACATGCACGTGTACATAAGAATTTGGTTTAATTTAAAGATATTTGGCAGGATTAATCCAAAGTTTTTGAAAATACTTTATTTGGTAATTTTTATACGTGAGACTTTTTATTGATTAGTATATATTAAAAAAAAAATAATAGTGTTATTTTTGCACAATCTTTGCAACAACCAAATATTATTTTGCAAAATTCTGTCTCCAATTCTGTGAGCCATCTATCTTGCAGTGTTAAGAGTGCGGTTTAAAGAGTGTCATGCAACTAGAAG
The DNA here is from genome assembly GCA_963932245.1 of Tachinus rufipes. Taxonomy (NCBI): domain Eukaryota; kingdom Metazoa; phylum Arthropoda; class Insecta; order Coleoptera; family Staphylinidae; genus Tachinus; species Tachinus rufipes. The sequence goes on along the minus strand of OZ010746.1, from coordinate 34,076,851 downwards.
CAGAACTTATGCAATTTAACTCTGTAACATGTAACGTGTAGAATATGAATTTTCCATTCTAATAAAATAAATAAAAATCCAAAACCTTCAATTTTTTGTCAAAATATTTGCTAAATCTTTAAGAATCATACTTCATTGTTAAAAAAAAATTAGCGGGTGACTACAAAATAAAATGAGGAAAGAGCGCCGAACGACACAAATTTTGAGACAGGTACATTCACATGCAAATTCAAACTTAAACTGCTTCAACCTAACATGAAATGCAGGAACATTAACTCAGTGCTTACGTTTCAGCCGTGTACACGCTATTGCTGTCGCGGCCTTTTATTTAGCCATAATGCTAGCAACTTACATTACGAGTGAACCTACAGTTTTGAGTGTGATCCAAACCACTAGAGAGATTAATCTACTTTGGACCAGAGAAGGATCTAAGTCATAAAACTCCAAGCCGACACGTTGAATTGGAGAATGTAAGAGCTTAGATACGCTTGGAATGATTTCAGTTGTAAAGTCAGAACTTGCAATCTTTGGTCAAGTAGTCGGATGCCTAGACTACTGCGCCACGCTACTCGGGAATAATATATATATATTTATTATATATAAATGTTCCCCCAAGTGTATTGTTATTTCTTGCATTATCCTTTATTCTGGCAACAGATTTTTTTTTCGCACTGCGCTAAACCTCCTATCACAGATTTTTATGTAAGTAAGAATAAAACCAAAGTTATCTCCATTCTAGCTATCTAGTCTATCTTCTCCTTTTGTACTTTCAGTCTATATTCTCCTTTCGTTACTTAAAGATTATTATAGAAACGGATCGAACAAGATTGGCAAGAAGAATGTTATTATAAAAGTAGAACTAAAGACAAACGTAGTAAACTTGATGAAATAATCAATTTTAACTAAAAAACAAACTGTTTGAGGCATTTAAAAAAAATATAAAAATGACTAGATAAAGTTAGAAATAAAATTTAGTTAATGAAAATAAAAACAAATATGTTAGTTGTAACTGCATTAAAATTCTTGAAAGAATCTGTAAACAGAAGTTTTGATTTTACAAAAACTATCCAAAACAGTTTATATGCAGCTTTTTGAAAATTAATTATTAACATTTTTTGGCCCCAATGTTTTAATTTGCTGGAACCAAAAAATCAAATTATCAACAACCATAAAAACATTAAATATGTAGCAGAAAAAACCAAGACAACCAACCTTCTAGAATTTCTTGACAAGATTGACTGACAGACACAAAAAAGGTCACCGTGGACTAAAACGTCAAATCTTTGCAGTAATTGATAACTAAGGTCCGTGCGGGAATTTTGTTGGGTGTACCGCCATGTAATAGGATGGTAATAAAGAAGTTGTTCAATGTAAACAAATTAAACTTTAACCATAAAATAAAAACTACCACAAGCTCAAATATTCACTTGTAGTAGAAGATTTGTTAGGAGTTTTAACAATTATTCACTAACAGTTTAAACCTATAACATATTTTTATTCAGCCATATTATTGACAAATGAAGTAAACTTTATTACTAAGTGGAATATGTAGCTGGCCGCTCTTTGCTAAAAACAGCACCCAGAGCAGCTTGTGGTTATTTCCACAGGCTGCTAAGAAAAGGACACGATGACATTAAAAAATTAGCTTCAATGTGATTTTAGGCTTGTTTATAGCAATTAAGGCCGACTACCAACTACCAACATTCAACTTTTCTGGTGTCTACACAAGTTGACACTTGAGACCATTACTCAATGCTTGTTCTTAGCACCGCACCTAGACAGTTTATCTAGGGAGTGACCTTAGAACAGTTAAAATCACTATCAAGAAAACAATCCACAAACAATCTAGAAACAGTAAAAAACCTCAGGTTAACGGTAACACCGATCACAATGATTATCTGATTTATCCATCAACTGGTTTCGTTTCCAAACCTTCAACAAAAAAAGCACGCAAAACTTCAGCAATCACAATAAACTTTAATTTTGCATTTCCTGTTCTGAGTAATAACCGCAAAGTGCTATTACATATAAAGTTTTTACCAGCTAGAAAATAAAATGATAATTTTTCTTTGTTGATTGCTTTACAAACAAGAAAATTAATCACAAATATGTCTTACGTGAGTACAAACATTACTCAAATATTGTCAAGCTTATCGATCTTCTAAGTCAGTGACCTTGAGTCGCGGGGGGTTGTATTTTTGCATTTTTATATCTTTGATGTATATCATTTTATTCAATAGAAGTATGTCACTTTACTAGTATTGTCACATCATTACCATTTATTGACAGTTTGCATGTTCAGAGATGTTAATCTTAAAATATATTTAATATGTCACAACATAAAAATATCTTTGAACTGCAACGAGTGAAACATCACTTGCTAAAACTATTACATTGAAGACTAGATTTAGGCAAACTGTGAACATTGACCTTGAATATTTGTGGCTTATAAGTTTCGGAAAATACTAAATTTGGAAATTTATTCCATGTGTCGATAGTACGGTTAATAAATTTTTCTTAAAAGTTTTGATTCTACATCTTTGAACTAGCAGTGAATATTTATTAGAATTTCTGGCAAGTTTTGTACTACAAGTAGTATATATTTGTTTAGATGACAATATGTGTTGTATTTTGTTTGAAAAATGTCCATGGAAATATCTATAGAAAATGCAAAGATCTGCTACATTACGCGTGTTGCAAAGTATCTGTCATTAGGCAATTTTGGATCGAAAATGGTCCGAATAGCTCAATTTTGAATAGAGTTTAGAAGAAATAGTGTAGTTTTTGTTTTTCGTTCCCATACTTGTTTAATGTAAAGACGAATATAAGTTTTATATTTATGTAAAAGTTGAACAAAAGTAAAAAAACTTTTTACATCTATTCAGAAATCCTAGTTTTCTAGATACTTTTGAAGATATGTCAATAACATAGTTGTTCCAGAAAAGATTATGTGAGATTGTAACATTTAAAAGACAAATTGAAAAAGATTTAGATTTAGTTTAATATTTAGCACTGATGATACTTCTGATTTTGATTTTGAAACAGTAAAAAGTTGAGTTTTTTAGAGTAAAAATTGACCATGTTGAGAGTATTTTATTCAGACATTGTATTGAGGTTATTGTTTATAAATGCTACAGATTCTAACCTAGAAATTTCAAGACGCTCTGTTATATTTGTAGATATGGTTTTTAGAAAGTATGAAGTATGAAGGGTGCTAACATCTGTAAAACTATGAATAAAACTTAAATAGTTTATAAAAGTAAATTAAAAATAGGGTTAACAAAAGAGCAGAATTTTGTGAAACACCAGCATTTATAATTTTAGGATCAGAGTTAAAACCATCAGTTCTAACTATATTTTTTCTATTGTTAACTATTGATAAGATTAACAGACTTATGATTAAGACCTATACAATTGATAAAGTTAGGATGCCATACCTTATCAAATAAGTTGGAAATGTCTAGAGCTACTGCAAGGTTTTCTGCATGTTTGTCTAAAATAGAATTCCATTTGTGACTAATATAAGTCATAAGATCTGTTGTTGAACGATTTGATTGAAATCCATATTGAGTAATAATAATAATAATAATAAATTTATTTCCCAACAGACAAAAAAAAAAGATATCTTATAACAGGAAAAAATCAACTACATAAAGTAGTTAATTTGATCAATATTGGACAATATAAAAAAAATAATACAATATACATGATTAATGCTATCAAATACACTCGGCTATAGCATTATTAAATGATCTGATGGATCCTGTAAAGATATCAACAACATATTGAACTTTATGATAGGCTTTTATCATACCATATATTGGCGAATTGGAACAATTATTTGATGTAGGGGTTGCATATGTAAAAGTACGTGTATTACGTAATGCAACATGAATCAAACAAAAGTTAAGTTCATCAAGTAATAATGTATTGTCCCAATGATAATTAATTGTTTTATATAAGTTTAATAATCGAATGATTTTGTGTCGATCATGTATTGATTTAAATTCAAATTCACTTAGTAATAAATTGTAGGAGTACTGCCTGTCAAGGTATATTTTATGTTTTAAAAATATAAATACTTCAGAAAGCGTTTTTGAACAGTTTCTAAAATGTTTATGTATTTGATGTAGTTTGGAGACCAAACTGAAGCACAGTACTCTAATTTTCTAATAATATACGACTTATACAATAATATAATTGTAGAAACAGATTTAAAACATTTAGATGTTCTTATAATGAAACCTAGCGTTTTAAAACATTCGGACGATACATTTAAAATATGTGAATTAAAACTTAACCTATTATCAAATATTGCACCTAGATCACAGAATTCTTCCACTCTTTTCAATTCTACACCTTGAACGTTATAATCAAATAAAATTGGAGAAACATTTCTGGTATACGAAATAACACAACATTTATTTACATTTAAACTAAGACCATTACTTTCACACCATCTAACCATGTTGATTAAATTAAATTGTAGGTTATCATAGTAATTAGTACTTCGTATTGACGAATAAAGCTTGACATCATCCGCATACATTAAAAAATCACAGTTGAAAATATCACAGATAGAATTGATAAATATTATAAAAAGCAGTGGTCCAAGATTCAAACCTTAAGGTATACCGCTGGTTGCAAAATACTTCTTGGACTGATAACCACTGTATTTAACATGTTGTACACGATCACACAAATACGAATATATAACAGATATTACATTATTATTGATGTCATAACTCTTAAGTCTTTCAATTAATAGTTGATGTGGAATTCGATCGAAAGCCTTTGTTAAATCGGTATAAATGACATCCATTTGAATCCTATGCTCCATGTTTTTAGCTATTTGCTGCGTGATGTTAAGTAGATTAGTGGTCTTGGATCTCTTCTTCATAAAGCCGTGTTGATGAGGAGACATATTTAGATACACACGGGCATATATGTAACTTGACAAAACACCTTCAAACACTTTGGAAAAGTTGCTTAAAATAGCAATAGGGCGGTAATTTTTCATGTTTGTACGATCACATTTTGTAAAAACAGGGGTGATTTTAACGCGTTTCCAAGACGTAGGAAAGGTTCTAGTTTTTAATACAACATTAAAAATGTAGGTTAATGGTTTGGTGATAACAGTAGCCATATTCTTAAGCAAAAACTGCGGTATTTGATCTGGTCCCATTGTTAATTTAGGTTTGAGTTGTTGCAATCCTTTCAGAACTTCATCCTCAATAATTGTAAAATTACCAAAGGTATCATAACTTCTGTTGATAACTTGATGATAACTGTTGTTATGATAATCTTTACAAAACATATAGCTAAAGTTATCAACAATATTTTGGGCAGATGTGAAATATTTGTCATTATACTTCATAATACCAGGAAAACTTGTATTGTTTCGTTTAGTGTAAATAAAATTTCAAAGTTTTATAAGATCTTTCTTAATATCATTCTCTGAAGTATTTATAAAATCTGCGTATGCAATCTTAATTTTATGTTTTAAGTTACGTTTAATATCATTTATTTCACAACTGATCACAAACGATTTACGTTTATTCTTCTTGTGCCTATTATAAATTTTATTTTTATTTTTAATCAAAGATATTATTTCATTTGTATACCATTTCGGGTAAGAGTGGTTTAAGTTACTCTTACTATATTTAGGTACAAATTTTTCTAACAGCACATAAATAAAATTGTAAAATATATCACAAGATTCATCAGAATTATCACAGTTGTAAAGAAGGTCCCAGTTTATGTCACCAATGACAGTATAAAAAGATCTAAAATAAGCTTTCTTAAAATTAAAATTACGCATACTGTTCTTACAATAAAATTTACGTACATTTATATCACAGATTTTTAATGTTATTTCTAAAGACGGGTGGTATTTATCCGGTTTAACTAAATCATCTTCAGCTAATTTTACATCACATTTGATATCACGTTGAGTACAAAATTATGTTGACGTAGATCACGTCCGTTCATGAAACTGGTAAATGGCAACAATTTAGAATTAACACGACCAGTTTCTGAGTAATCTACATAATCTGGTAGATTAAAATCGCCACATATATTTTAATATTGCCGATATTAAAGGTGTTTTCCAAATGTTCAAACAAAATATTATAATCCTCAACAGGTGATTTAGTTGGAATATAAAAGCAGATTATAATTAGATCCTCCGATTCATGAAATAGCTTAACTGCAACAACGTCAATATTAATACACGGAGATTTATAGTTTAGGTTAACAGCTTTAATGTGCGATCTTACTGCAATAAGCGCACCGCCCCCACTTTTTTTACCAGGTCTATCAGCCCTTCCTACCACATAAAAATTAAGTGGAAATAATTCTTCATTACGTACTGCAGGTTTTAGCCATGTTTCAGTAAGAGAAATAATACTACTTGATTGAGTATCTACTAGGTTGTAAACTTTGTGAGTTTTAGTATTCAAACCTCTAACATTTTAATAATATATATCTAAGTCTATGCATTTACGAGTCTGTTGGGAGCGTTGGAGTTTTCCTGATGAGTAGGTAGAACAGAGCTGGTGCGTTGACAATCTTGGATAATTTTAAGTACACCTTGAACATATTTAATTGTAATATTTGTATCACCATTATCTCGAACGTGATTAAGATACTTACGTTGCGTAGGTGTATCATCAGATTTTATATAAAATATAAACACTATCAAGTTTTTTCCTGTTCTTTAAAACAAGTTTTGCCAAACTGGCAGATTCTAATACAATTTTGACTGGTCGAGGACCAGTACTAAGTTTACCTAAGCAAATTGTTCTTTTAATGCTGTTTGGCACTTAATTTGTTCAATTCGGCTTGTATTGTGTTTAAGTCACTTGATGTTTTTGGAAGATGAAACATGATAATATTATTATTTCTTTTTCGTCGCTCAGCTATCTCTTCGTAAATTAATGCACTAGCAGTTAGATCACTAGTATTAGTAACAGCATTATCACTAGTATTGTTTGAAATACTATTATTATCAGCACCAACATTACTTTCTAACACATCAACACGCTTAATTAACGTATCAATAGTTACTTTCAGTTTGACATTTTCATCTTGAACCTTCAGTAGATCATTAATAAGTAATTTTAATTCCGCATTCTCAGATCTACTTTTATGCAATTCAGTCGAGAGAGTATTGACTGATATTTGTAATTTTTTAATTAAAGATGTTAATTGACTGTTTTTACTTATAGATAAACTAGACTGAAATTGAGATACGTTGCTACTGTTCTCCAGAACGTTTTGTACAACCTGCGATGTGGTGCATTGTGAGTTTAAAATGTTTTCATTTACATCCAGCTGACTAGGTAGATCATCACAATAATGTTTGCCATCACTCTTACCAATACAACCAGGATGAACAATTAGTCCACAATCCTTACATTTTGTTTTCCTAATAACAACAAATCCACATCCTCCAGCACATACATTATCAACTGAATTAGTTTTAACCTCATTTTTACCCATAATTTTAAGAATAGGTAGTAAATAATGTTAAATTAGAAGGATAGAACAAGGACACACATTTCACACCACAGTGCCCTTTGTGGTGGCTGACAATTGAACACACAAGACAGGCAACGGAAAAAGGTAACAAAAAAAATAGGGATTATAGATATTTACACTAGATTTAAAAATTATCTATTTTTAATAAATAGAAATAAACTAAAATTTTAAGAAATAAATATTGAGTGATATATACATAAAAAATACTAATATATCAAAGTAAAAACTAAAATATAACAAAAAAAAAACAAAACTTTGTCGGAAGCAAACCCGCGTTCACGAACTAGAAGCCTTTGTGAAATTATATTTGCAAATAGCAACAAAATGCATTCAAAAATACAGAAAAACGGATTTATTTGACTAAAAAACTTCGACATATCATAGTTTAATCTTTTCTAAATGTACTGGTAAAAAAATAAATCGATTATCAAATTATTTGTAGAAGCAGCGATGAAGGGGAAGTTGCCGTTTTTGTTAAAATACTACAAATCAAGGTAGCGGTCGGTATGCTCTTATAGATTTTGTACTAATTTGCAATGAATTTATTAGTTTATAGAAATTTTTGTTGTTTATGGAAAACTGGGAAATTTGACTAGCTTTATTTCTATCAATCCAATTTCTTTAAGATTGTATTAGACTGTGACAAAGTTTACAAGTTTTCTTATAATCCTGTTTAGTTTGTTTGGAACGATTACTGATGTGTTTCTTAAATGCTTTTTGCTTCATGTTAACTGCCTGTTTTGTCTGAATTGAAAACAAGTATTTTTGTTTTGGTTTAATAACAGAGTTTTTAACAATTTTTTTGATGACATTCTAAATAGATTTTATGAGATTTTCTACTGCAGTATGTGGATCCTTAAAATATAAACAATGAGTATCAACATCAAGAATAATGATAGATGAGGCGCGGTTTAAGTTTGTTAGTAATAGGAAGCGAAGTTTTAAAAACCGAAGTTATAAGTGAATGATCGGAATTTACTCAAGCAACCTCAACAGTAATTGTTGTAATCTCTGAAATAGTTGAAACATCTAATATTCTTGGTTTACCATAAAGTCCATCACAAGGAAAATATGTGGGTTGCTGATTGAGTTGGAGATTATGAGAAGCAGCAACGCAGCGTTTTCAATATTTAACTTGTTTTTGAAAAATCTGAATAACAACAATATTCTCAGAGGGTTGATGCCTATTTTTTAGACTAATTGAAAAACTTTTGTGAATAAAATATCAGAATTATTCTACAAAATGTCTACATCGAAAAATATAGTTGAGCTAGAATCTCATTTGAAGTAGATGTAATGGCTGTTGAAAATGATTTAGTTAAATAAGTTTAAAATGCAAGACATGGGAGTATTAAAAAAAAGGTTTGTCAAGATGAGTTGTACAAACAGTGAGGTAGCTAGCTGTACGCAAAAAGTCTGCAATGCGGAAAGACCTACAAGCATATACAGTATTCTCGGCGTCAATTTCAAAAACTGGGCGGGTGGGATTTTGCTATTTTTGATATTCTCTGAATAGAATTTGGCAATTTTTGACAGTTTAAAGTCAAATTTTGTGTCGTTTTAACAATATTTTTCATATAGACTCTGCTATTTTTGAGATTTCATGAAGATTTTTACACTTTTTAAGAGATCTTAGTATTTTTTAAAATTTCATTGTGTCTGATTTTGCAACAGTTTATCGACTTTGATTTTTTTTAATAATATGTTTTGTATTTTATACTTGAATTTTGTTATTTTTAGGATTTTATAAAAAAATTACATTTTCTATAAGTTGGGTTTTACAATTTTTTACATTTTATAAATAGTATTTTGCTTTTTTAACGGTTTATGACAAAATTTGAATAGTATTTTACAATATTTTTATATTTGATAGCCGGATTTTGCTATTTTTCACTTTCAACTGTGTTTGTTGTACTTTCTAACCGGATTTTGTTATTTTTGATATTGTATAAATAGAGTTTTGAACTTTTTGACATTTTATAGCTAGATTTTGGTGCTTTCTGACAATATTGTAATATTTTAAAGCGGATATTGACCAAATGTTGCTATTTCTAACAATATTTTAATATTTTTGTTTTTGGATTTTATGATTTTTTTACATATTTTAATTTAACAGTTTAATGGCTAAAAGATTTTATTTCAAAATATTTAAATGTTTTATGAGCAAGTTTTTGATTTTTTTAAAATAGTTTACACTTATCAATAGTTGTCAATAGACAGGACTAAAAACAATGACAAAATTATGTATGTTTTTTGAAAAACCGTGAAGGATTCTTCTCAATATTTTGCGGTGAGGCTCAAAAACCTTAGCTACGCAAAATTTTGGGACAAAATATGTGGAAAGCCCTGCTGTTACTCCTAACTACTTATTTGTGAGAAACAGGATTCTTTCTTTGCTCAAAACACCAAAGTAGTATTGTTTCACATTATGGATATAAATTTTGTTAACATAAATTTTATACTCTAGGCGGGGTTTATGTATATTTGTATTTTGGGTTGCTAGCAAAAAAAGTTAAGAACCGTTTGCCATCCCATTTATTTGCTAGAATTATACATATAAAATTTCCAAGTCCCACCTTTTATTCAAAAGCACTCGCTTACTCATACAGCTTCAAAAAAAGTTGTTGCATTAATCTATATATATATATATATATATATATATATATATATATTAAATCTATCATAATCATAAACTATGTTAACTATTTGTTTTGTATTGGTAATTTAAAGATGTATTCTGGTACTATTTTGCGGGTTATAAAACTACGGCAATGAGTTTCTTGATATTTCCACTAGCTCAGAAATAATATTCTACACTTTGAGATTAAACCTCATAATATTTGATAGTTATAAGGAAAATGAATATGTTCTGTATTTTTTTATTAACAGCTTTTTTCTCTGCATCCAATATTGGCAAGGTTTTGATTTTCCTTTGTTGTTCTACTTGTTTAATTTTGTTAGCAATGTATTTTGCGTTATTTACTGATGGCATATGTAAATCTGTTTTTGGACAGTTGTATGGTCTTAAATTTATGGTTGATTTAGTAATTTGGGTTGTAGCATCTTTCACTTGGCTTATAACTTTAGTTTTTGGAACAACTTCCTTTGTAAGATAAATTTTTCAGATTCCTCAGGAAAATTGTTACTCATGTTTTGTTGTTTTGACTGTTAAAAAAAAACTAGTAAATTAAGTATCAGTTTTCTCTTTGTAAAGTTACAAGGACATTAAAAAATAGTATATTTGAGACTGCAATGCACAAAACTAAATATTTAAAACTGACGTAACTGTTTGGGTATGAAACCAAATAATAAAAAAGCTGACGCTGCATCAATATGAATTTTTCAAATTTAAAGTAATGTTTTTCATATTAAATATTATTTTAACAAATTTTATTTATTTTTTAGACGTTAATACTAAGTGGTATTATAATTTGCCAAAATTGGTTTCAAGTTTTTCGAACAGCACAAATTATTAATGCAGGTCAAAGAAAGCAAAATATTACAAATAACTTTCTCAAACGTATTGAAAATGGAAAAAGATTGCCAATAAAAAACTGCAACAAGCTACAATTTTAAGTTAATTAAACTGTATACTGAAAATTATGATTAAATAGAAAAATAAGTTTTTAATAGTAATAAAAAATAGTACTTACCTTATGACCTACTTTCGTTAATTACATACGTAGAATTACTTACTCTCAGCAGCTACTAGTTACTCGGTAATTCCGAAGCAATTGACAATGAAATTGAATCAACCAGTAACATTTTGTGTTATTTAAAAATCTAGAAAAACATTACAAAATTATGAATTTATATTTAATAAAACACCATATACCATATAATAATTTTTATTTATTATATATACTTAAAATATTTGTATAATGTACAACTGTTTTATAATTTGTACCACACGAATGTTTACACTACTCATATTTTTTTGTTTAATTTTTATTTCTTCATAACATATCAATATATAATTTACAGTTGTTAATAGTAATAATAAGAAATAATAATATATACACACATTATCAGAAAAAACCGTGGAAACAATTTGTGCTCTCTCAATGATTTGTCTTCATATTTACAAGAAACTAATGAGCAATCTTTTATTTATTTATTTTATTCAATTTACACTTAGTACAAGGCAAGAGGGTTCCGTCATAATTGACCCATCTATGCCCCTAATTACTAAAAAGCAGATAAATCTACTTTTTTGATTTATGTATGTTTTGTAATTAAGCATATAATTTATTACAATTATATGCTTAACCATTATTAGAGTATACTAAAAGGATTTAATCCAATTTGTATCTTACAAATTCTATACAAATTAAAATAAAAAGTCTTTCTCAATAAGTCTTACGTGAATTGGCGATATGACAATGTTAGCTGGAGAATAATTCGATTAAATGAGTTATTAAAATAAATATTTATAAAATTGATATTAATAGGCTAGGAATTGATTGATTGGTTTATCATTGCAAACGCTGGCTGAAACAGACAGCATGAATCCCAAGTTAATTAATATTGCACGCTCTATTTGTGAATTATTCCCCACGTTAATTGATGCGCGAGATTAATCAATGATAAAGATGGGAATTGTTTGTAGGATTTGTGTGGATGTAAGACTTATGGTCCCCTATAAACCTATTACCGAACATATTTTTGTATGATATTCGTCGTGGTTGTGTGATTTGTATATTTTTTAATTAATAAGCTAATATGAATTGTTTTACATATGTTATTTCTTGCTAAATTAATCCAAATTAATTAGAAATTTCTTGATTGATTACTAATATATTAAATGGCATTTTTTTTGAATAATCAACATTATTTTAACAAAAGCGTATATGCTGCAATGCAACTAGAAAGGATGAGCCATTGTAATGACATTATAGGTGTCAACAACATTTGTTATTCAAGTGATTTCTCCTCCTAAAACATGTTTATTCAACTTAATTGAGGCACAGAAAGAAGTGGAGATTCAGTATTACTAAAGGTCACGTTTTAAACGGTTGTTTAAAACTACTATCGATTCAAAGATTCGAAATACAGAGTATATTTATTTTTAAGTAATCGCTTGTGGATAATATAAAAATGAATCAGATTTATTACGCTTCAACTGAAGCAGAACTTACACTATATACCGTCCAGTGACGCGTTATTATATAAACAAAAATGATAGCTCATCTTACACTAACTACTACTCGTTCTTCTACTCGCTCTTACTATCTTACAAAATATAAAATATGCAGTTTGTACTATAAGTCCATGTTATTCAGCTGGTTTTGAAGAACAATTTCTGGTTTAAGATTCCGTTCGCCACTAAGTTTTTTACTTCGCATCTATATATACACGGCGTTGCTGGCGCAACCTCTTCTCTTCTCTGTCCTTAGTGCTGGCAACTTACATTACGGGTGGACCTACAGTTTTGAGAAGAATCCAAACCACTGGAAAGATTTATCTATTTAAGACCAGATTTAGTCGTAAAATCCCATGCTGACAAGGCCTATTGGGAAGTGGAAAACCGTATATGAGTTTGAAATGAATTTATTTATTTCATTTCATTATTATGAGTTTTTTTACAATGATTAATACATGTATTTTGGCATGTGAGATTCAAACCCACAATCTTTGGTGTTGCAGTCGGATGCTTAGACTACTGCGTCACGCACCCATTAATTGCTCATATTCACGCAAAAAATGTGATTCATGTTATAGTAACTTACTATGATTTTCATGTTAAAAATATATCTGGAGAATCAAAAACATCATGTACGCACTTGTATTTTTTTCTGTTCTCGACTAGTTGAAAGTTGCGGCAGTAATCTAAGTGTTCTGATAGCAAATAGTTTTCTTTCAAAGTTTCTTTTTTAAAAGCAGGTTGTCGTTTTTAAGGCAGTAATAATCCAAACACTATTTTTAGCATGCGCTTTGCGGTTTTTGTTATGCTTTTATTCGTAAGTTCCATAGTTGTAGAATAATCTTTAAAGTGTAAAAACTTTTGTTTTAGCGTTACAATGTTATAGTGGTCATTCTACCTACGCAATGGCCGCTTGGTGTTGCCGCCGGTATACGCAGTTTTTGTTCTTCCTAATCGTAGGTTTAAATAAACTACTAAACGTCATTAGGTTCGTTGCATTTGAACATCACAAGTAGTTTCATAGAACTGTCAACAATTTTAATTGATCTCAACCGCTTAATTGATTAGCGTGCTTAACTGCTACACCAGGGGTCACGGGTTTAAGTTTTATCAGTTTTTTTGGTTAAGAAAAAATGTTTTGTGATCATTATTCTTTCTTTCGGATAAGAAGAAACACTTTAGTAGATCCCATGTACTGCCTCGATGTTGCGTGCACGTTAAAGAACCCAATAATTTAGGTTGAAATTCCTGAATATGCTGCAAAATTCTCAGATGTGTCTTAACCTCTGGTGTCTAAGATTACCCTTGGCAGCACAAATAAACCAACGTTAAATAAATGACTTCATATATGTTTACTTAACATATTTCTCACCTTTGTGTGGTGTCTCTCGATTGGATTGTTAGCCTACTGTACATGCTGCTATTAATCTATCAATAAACCTGCAATTTTCTCTCCAAAATTGTATTGTAATATTAGCCACGAGAATGCGTTTGTACCACGTGTGCTACTATTTATAGTAATCAAAGGTATTTATTGCCTGACAATTGCTTTATATAAACTTATAAAGTTAATAGAGACCTTCTATGGTTTGTTGAGTAGTGGAGGAATGCGCAACAGCAAGCGTATATTTAGATGTTTCTGATTAATCTGGCCCGCAGATAGATTGCACCGCTCGTATAACCTGCCCAGACTTAGTTTGGGCCAAATTTGTGGGTTGAAGCCGCTAAAGGTATTATTGTCCGTTTAACAAGTAAAATGTTGTAAATCCAAAATGTAATTTTTACAGAAGGCAGTTAAAAACTGTATAGCTTTTTTGATTATCTTATCTTTTTGCATAAACCTTTTCCATGTTCCTTTAAGTTTCTCTTTTCTGTCTGCCGTGTCCATTATGCACGAGCATGTTCAACGATGTCGTTTCTCCGCCGCATCCGTTTTGCTTCCTTCTTAGGTCTTCACGTAAATCTCATTATCTCCAAGTTGCCCTCAATTAGGGTCTATGTGTCTGCTTTGTAGGTGACAGTGGACAGGATGCATTGGTCAAATACTCTGGTTTTGTGGCTTTGAATACACTTGACAATTTGCCAAATGCAGTCAATTCCAGCTTATTTCTTAAATTGATTTCCGTTGTTTAAGGGTCGGTTCAAAAGGAAAGGCATTGGCCAAAGTATAAATATTTTTCGACAAATTCAATGACTTCTTGGTTGTGTATAGTTGTAACAATTAGTCTGTTGGCTATAAACTTAGAGTTGTTTTTGTTCATCTTCAATCCCACGTTCCTAGTTGCAGTGTATAGTTACTTTCAATTCCTCCAACCAGTTCAATATGAGGATGGTGTCGTAAGCAAAACATAAGTTTGAAAGTTATTGACGCTGATCTCTGTTTTCCGCCTAAGATTTTGAAAGCGTCTTTTAGGATGTTTATAAATATCTTGGGTGAAATGGTGTCACTTGTCAAATTTCTTGCTTAACTGGTATGGGATTTGTTGTGTTGAATATTTTTACCGTTAATAACACGTTATTGTACATGTACTTAAATAGTTGCACATAGCGGTAGTCAATTTGCCTCGATTTGTGCCCAGAATTCAACGGTGTCAAACGCCTTCTTGAAATCTATAAAAGTCGTTGGTTATATTCGTCAGCCTTTTCCATCACTTGCTTGATCGTGTTTGTGTGGTACATCATGCTATAGCTCTTCCAGAACCCTGCCTGTTCTGGTGGTTGGTAAATGTCTAGGCGATTTGATATTTGGTTTGTAATTATTTTAATTAGCAACTCGTAGTTTTTTCATTTCTTTTTTTACTTCTTTTCTTTTAGATAAGTATGATATTAGCATTATTCAATGTATCTGGTATTAGCATTGGCATCCATTGCACAGTACCTTTAAATATTGTTTTAATCTGAAGCCACCGACCAGCTTTTAATACCTCCTCTGTTATTCAGTCTTTTTTAGGTGCCTTGCTCCTTTTCATGCTATTTAAGGCAATTTTGATATTGTTTTCATCGATTTCTAAATAATCTTTAGTAATTTGCATTGCCTTGGTATAAAATCATAAAAAAGTTGCACACCTGTACAAATCGTCGTCAATAATTTGGTGGTTAAAATCACAAAAGATACTATTCCCACCATACCACGTTAACTTTAGGGTCGACAAAGGCTTTGCAAGTCGGGTGTACCTTCACTAGCAATTTGTCGAAATTGCTTTTTACTCACATCTGCGTCGGCAATGCAAGCAAAAAAAAAGACAACAACCTACTAACATTTATCAAAAATAAAATGCAGAAACGTAAATATAGACTCGTAGCTACCACTACAAAGCCATTGTGCAAAAGCTGGAGTAGAATCTCAATGTTGCCTATCTAAAAATATTTGAAGTGGACTCTGGTAAGTTCTCACCTGGATAATGGCAAAAATTAAAACTCCTTTAATCTGTCCTCTCATAGTAAACAAGAAACTTACTCATCGTCTTAAATTATTTGCAACTAATTACCCAGACTCGCCGCGTTTGTACATATTCAAGAATAAACAAACTTATCTATGGTAGTCTGAGAGCCGGTTAGAGTATAAAACCTAGATACTCAGTCAATTTGCTTGCCCAGGTCGAAGAAAAATGGTAAAATTACTTTCTTTACCGTAATTGTTTTAAGTTCTCTGATGATGTGGCTTTTATTCTATTAAATAAAGATTTTTTTTCTTCTTCTTAATAAGCTGTTTACTATCCACTCTTGAACATACGCCTCTTCTAATTCTTTTCATTTGTCTCTGTTTTTAGCTTTCTGAAACCATCCTTGTCAATAAATCTTTTTTGCGTTCTTCCTACGCTTCACTTTGCTTTTATTAGGCACCAAGTTGTTATTTTCGTCATCTATCGGTCTTTGTGTTGTTCTGCGACATGGCCTACCCATTGCCATTTCAGCTTTGTCACGCGTGTCATGATATCAGTGACTTTAGTTCCTTTTCTGATCTCTTCATTGCATATTTTGCCACTCAATCTAATTCCCAACATTGCTTGCTGTATTGCGCTTTGTGTTGTTCTTAGTTTGATTGTTATATTTTTTGTAAGTAATGTCTCAACGCCGTATGTGGCTACTGGTAAGATGCATGTTTCGTATACATTTCTTTTCAGATTAATTAAGATCCGGCTTTTTAGTATGTGTTTTAAGATTACAAATACAATACAAGCCAACTCTGTCCATGCTGTTGTGTCCGAGGTAGAATAAAAATAGTATGTAGTAAAGTGTTAAATTCTCACATTCCTCCTACATCTCTAATAATTTTGGCGTATTATGTGAAATTAGGTTAAGTTTTAGGGTTCAGCATCAAAGCATTTTACAACTTCTTTATATTATTTTGGATTTATATGATCTTACAAAAAATGTAGAATTAACACTTATGCACAAGATGAAATCAAAAACGCATTTTAACTAAAAGTGAAGTTCAAATGACTACATGTTAAGCCAACGTTGTGTGTTTTATGTTGTTAAGACTATCATCCATTGTCTGTTATTATGGATAATGTAAAAGTATGCCGGATAAGTGGTTTGTAATTTTGGGAAATTTTCCAATAGTTTGAAAAGCTAATTTGCTTTCGATCCGACGGCCTTAAACCAGATCTCATCAATCCGAGTTACACTTTGCAAGTTTTTAATATTATCTCATTTATTTTCTTAATATTTCTTTCTTTACTCATTCTTCTGATATGTCCATGCCATCTCATTTTGCCTTCTGTATTTTTTTCTTATATAGGTTTTATTTTTAAAATTATTCTGTATGTCTCGATCCTTATTTTATCTTTTCTTGTTTTGTTTTTTATCTTCCTAAGAAATCTCATTAAATTGTAATTATTCTTTCTACTTGTTTTCTTGTCATCGTCCATGTTTTGCTACTATATGTTAATGTTGGCCTGATTACTTCCTTTTATTCTTATTTTGTAATTCTGTTTTTCTCTCGCAATTATTATGGTCTTTATTTTTTCATAGTTTATTTTCTTTGGTTCTCTTCTATTATTTATAGATCTTCTGTTTCTGCAATCACTGCCATATTGGCGGCAAATAGCAGTTCTGCTATTTTAATTACTTTCATTTCCCAATATCTTATTTTTAACATCGTCATTTTTTTCATTGTTTGTTTAATTTTTGCTTAGCACGAATCTTTACTTCACCTTTTTCTTTGTTTGGAATTGTTTTGATTTCTCGTTGTTCATTCTTACTATGTTTCTGTTTTCTGTGTACATGTTTTGAATTATGTTTATTATTTTCTTCATAATTCTTCTCTTAGCAAGTTCTTTCCATATACCCTTTCTTTTAATCCTGTCAAATGCTTTTTTTGAGGCCAACGTGCATTACTCTATTTTTTTTCATCTTCTCACTTAGCTGTCTTATTATAAATATTAAGTCTTGTGTGCTTTTTCTTTTTCTTCTAAAACCCACATTGGGTGTCATCTATTGTCGTTTCAAATTTTTGTGTCTCATCCTTTTTTCTATAACTCTTCTAAATTTCTGGCTTGGTATGCTCGTTAGTCTATCCTCTGTAGTGTTCACATTTCCTTTTATCTCCTTTTTTTGTGTGGGTAGGATTATTCTTTTATTCCATTCCCATTTCTGATTATGTCATTTATTAGTTCCGTTATTTGTGCAACTCCCTCTTCTTCTATAAATTTCATCATTTCCGGCGTTATTGAATCTGTTCCTGGCGTCTTCCCGTTCTTTAATCATATTAACTGCTTTTATTACTTTCATCTTTATTTAATTTCATCTATTTCTTTCGATTTTCTGTCCTGTATCACTCCTTTATCATCTCTTGTTTTGTTTTCTTCTACTTCTTGTTATGTTAGTTCTTGAAGAATATCCTCCATTTTTATTCTTATCTTGTCTTCTTCCGTAATTATTGTTCCATTTTTATTTTTTATGTTATAACATTCCGTAGAATAGTTTTTAGTTCTTTATTCATTTCTTTGCTGAATTTTGTACATGATTTTATCTTTGTTTCTTTGATTATTCTTTTTATTTCATGTTTCATTTCTTTGCATTTTTTGTAGTCTTCAGTGAAACTTTTATATTTTCCTGTATGCATTGCTAGAAACCTATAAACCACTCTTGCACTAAAAGGAAGTCTTAAATACTCAACAGAATTGACCACTTCTTGCTTAATTTCTGTTATATTGAATAACACAAACAAAAAAACGCATTTTGATGAGCTTGTTGCAAAAAAATCTGAAAACAGAAAACACTAAATTTAAATATTTTCATCTTGAGATCAATAAATAAGCTCAAAACTGATGAATATATTCTTCTTAGGTCATATCATAACAATTAGTAATAGTTCATGTACATTTCAAAAATAAAAATGAGTTATACAACAATATCCATTGATGATTTATGTTTAAGTTCCGCAATTACACGCTGTGCAATGATATTTAACAAATAATTTCAATATCCATCAACAGCCAATAACTACTGCACTATTAATGCTGCATATATGCACAATCAATAGTAATTTGCATGTAATTAAATACCTGCAGCGATATTTACAATTTCAACAGTAAACAAACAAAGCAACCATTTTGATGTAAAGTATGTACTTAATGTGGACTGAAATTTCTAATTAATTTGAAACTAATAAAGTTTTAATAATGGGTTATTATTATAGTAGACTAGTAGAGTATCAATTGTTTAAATTATAATAGATCACACAACCAAAACAAAACAATCCGTCCTTCATTACAAATTTTATTCAATAATCTTATTAATTACACTAATAATTAAATTGGACGCGTTTCTAAGACAATGGACGAACTTCTAGGTTACGAAAAAAAGAATAAATCGAACGATCCTTCGCGTAACAAACGTACAAAAATTCCACCATCCTCAGTTCCAATATATTCAATTTGAAATAGGGATATCTCAATATATACAATATGTACAAAGAAATGTAATACTTCTTTTATTTAATACTTTTAATTATTTAACATGTAGTTGATATATTTTGCAACATTAAGGTACGAGAAGCGTTTTTTTAATTTTTTTATTTAGTTTATAAAAATATTCTAAATTCCTCCAAGTGCATCTACACGAATTGGTCAAGATTGTGCCATTTTGTCGCGAAAGTTTCTAATAAGAAGCGTGAAAGGTATGAATATCGATGTCATAATATTTTTTTCAGTATGTAGTGTGATATGTATTTAAAATTCAAACCTAAAAATGAGTCTCGCCTGTCAGAACTGTTAGTAGCACTTGTGTAAAATTATTAATGGGCAATTTCGCGTTTTGCCAGCCGGGCCAAAAGCTGTCAGCGTCAGGGCAAACGTAAAATTATCAAAATAAATAATTACACCCTACTCATATATTGTCAATCTCGTTAAATATATTTTTATATATTTATATGTACAAATTTGTTCTCATATATATTTTTTTGTGTAATTTATAATATATATTTATTTTGTTTAGAATTTTAATATTTAGAATGGCTATAACAAGGTAAAGCGTTTATATAAATATTTGGAAGAGCGAACATGATTAAGATTTATTTTTAATTAAAATTAAAATTGTTATGGTTCTATTTATTTTTTGAATGCTTATTTCATTAAAATATAATCAACGGCAAAACGGTTTTGAATTTAATTAACCCTTTTTAACGTCAATATTTTTATTAATATGTACGTACTACCAACCTCCAACCAATAATATTAATCACTTGCTGTTTAATTAAAATTATTAATCGCTTGGGATTTGAGCTTAATGGATAAGGTTTTACATTTCATAAAAATATTATTTAAATTAAAACTTTTGCTTTGATAATACATGTAAATTGAATGTTCCAAGTGCTTTGTAAATTAATTTAATTTGTGCTGGTTTCAATTGTTTTGATTTAATTGATTAACTAGATATTTGCTGCATTGCTGATTTATTGATCGTTCTATATTGTATTACAATCTTTAATTTATGTTGTGTTGTAAATATCTACAAGATTGTTTCCTTATAGTTATATATTGTTTTTTATCAACAAAAATACAAAGAAAACATAAGTTAAACGTCAGTATTTTAAGAACATTTTACATAATTGGTGTTTTTATTTTTAGTAGAATTTCTGATTATTATATTTTTTATATTTTAGAAAATTTATAAAACAAGAGAGTAATGCTATTTATTACTTATTCTAGAGTAAACCGCATTGAAATTTTGTTGTCAGGTGAGTCATTACATGCGAGTAGAATACTATCTTTATCTAGGACTGTTTTGTAATATGCATATAATACTTTATTGTTAACCGAGATAGTAGCAATATTTATTAGTCACTCTAAAATGAAGTTTACAACATGAACCGTTAACAAATCTTGTATTCAGGTCAGTTAATATGCCATTACATGCGATTGGGATACTGTACTTTATCTAAGAGTATTCCATAATATGTATAACTTTATCACTCATCAGACTGCAATAATGTGCGTAAATAGAAAATTAGTTAACCTTAAACCATTGATGGTCATTTCACACCGCACGCAGTGATTATCACGGTTTATATTTGTTAATGGCAACGTGACTTTTCTAAATTAAACCTTTTAATTTTCTTAGAATTGATAGGTTTTTCCAATTAAATAAATAAACTATGCAATGATGGATAACATAACTTAAATTCTGAATATTGCAATCTCCATTTGTATCAAAATAATTTCATGCATCTTCAATGTCTTTTAATAGACATTGCTTGAAAATATTCAATGGTGGACAAACATATGTTTTGATTAAAAATGCCCATGCCGTCCAATTAAGGTGCTTACAAACAAATGGTCAACATTACAACAATACTCATAATATCATGTTACAATCCGAGTAATGATTACAGTAATTTTTTGTTTTGGAATCATTTCTATTAAACGCATACATAATATTATTAACAAAAAGTTAAGCAAAAACTTTCCTTAAAATTGAAAAGTAGGCGCTCGTGAGAGTAAATCCAAAATGCCCACACCTGGTGGACTAGAATCAAAACTTTATTGCTTACATGACAAGAAGCCAAGAACATTCAAAATAAATTTGCATAAAAAAAACAGTATATTAAACATTTATAGATTTTTTTCAAAAGTACAATAAAAAGAAGAAACCGTAAATTCTTTTGTTGCTGTAAAACAAGACGTTTTTCACATTTAAAGCCAGTCTCAAATACTCTACTTAAATTTAAAATTCGAGAACGAATATCTTGTTATTCTATTACAAATTTTTAAACTTTGATAGAAAGCAACTTTCAGGACTACAAAGTAAAAAAAAAATAGAAAACTAGATTTCTAAAAACGCCAGAACACTTTTTAGAACAGATAAGAGGTATTAACAGTTATAGATGTCAAAAACCTAGTTACATTTGCAGATATCACTCATCTTGCAATGTACAAACAGCATCGTCGACTCTTCCAACAATTGAATTTTGTGCAAGCAATTTAGGACTAAGAATTCTTGATCGTCCGGCAATACAAATTTAAGTACTTGCAAGCCTTGAATTGTATAAAAAACTAAAGAGACAGGAACATGTGTTCTTGGGAAAAACAATACGGATAATGTTAGCAGATGGCATCTCTCAATTGCAAGTTGTTCAATATACGTTTAAAACCCCATATTATTCCAATTACATTTGTTACCATTCCTGTTACACCAAATATACAAACCCTATTAGGGATTGATTTTATTGAAAACACAAAGCTAATACTTAATTTAACAGCTCGTACCTAGCACTTCTCTGGTAATAAAACAAAATATAAGTTTGTTTCAAAAGAAAAAAATCCAACAAAAAACCACAGGGCCAGCAGCAATAAATAGTATCGACATACAGATATAATGTGGTTATGGTCCGGAACTCCTAGCAAGATGTGGACTGATGTTAAGGCTGATTCCAGATACTCCACCACATTTTTGACTTTTACAAGAAATTATTTCCTAAAAGCTTTCGAATCCAATAGAAAAATTAGAATATCTCTGTATTTCAGTTAACCGCAAATAAAAAACAATTCAATTTTATGATGAACGACTCCCAGATAAAAATAGAAAAAACCCAAGATTTCTTCTACGCCTTTGATGTACAAGTAGTAGGTCTACGACCCAAAGAGCAAGTCACTTCAACATCGATGAGAGACACATTTTCAATAGTTTGTTAAAAGAATACCGTAAACTGTTTAATATCCATGGTCCAGCAACAAAAGTAGTAGAACATGTTATCTATGCTGGAAACCATTTTCCAATTTCTTTGCCTCCATATCGACTTTCTCCAAGCCCAATACAAATATTAAAAAAATTATATACAGAACTTGCCGGAAATGCAAATAATAAAAAACTGCAATGATCCTTGAGCAATACGTATTCAATTATGTGATGATTACCAAAGACTGAATAGCATAGCAAAACCAGACTTGTCCTTTACGACGGATAGATGACTTACTACAGTGTACTAGTCAGGTTACAATCAAGTTCAATTGGGGGATAAAAACCAAACAAGCTTTATAACTCTTCTTCTTCTTCTTTTTTTCTTCTTCTTAGTCATTATTAGGTAGGTTGTTAGTCTGTTTTACTTTAACTTGGTGTTATACTTTCCTTGATGTTGATGCATTCCCTCCATCTGTTTGGGGGCCTGCCTCTTTCTCGTTTTCCTCCTTCTGGTCGGCATTGTGTGATCTGTTTTACTATTCTGCTGTTGTCCATACGCTTGATGAGTTTGTTCCAATATTTCCTTCTGTCTTTGATTAAGTTGTTTACATCTTGTACATTGCACATCTCTTGTATTTCGCTGTTTCTTTTTCTGCCGTGTAATGTTTTTTGTTGCATTATTCTTAGGATTTTCGCTCGCGCTTATTATTTGCTATAACTCCTTTGATATATATCAATTTACACGGATGTGGTTTAGTCTTCAAAAGCACAGCAACATTTCAGAGTATAATGGATAGATTTAAATCAACTTAGAACATACTCGCGTCTTGATACAACAGAAAAACTTAACATATTATACGGAGGTTTCGTGTCTTTTACTCAATCAGTGAATGAAAAAGAACAACACATTTTTAAATTGATATTTGTTTTAGGTAACGGCCATCTTAAATTTGTTATTGTTTGTGCTTCTAAGTGTTAACCATTTTATCATAGAACGGTGCACGTTTCAACAAATTATTTAATTTTTTTATCGAAATTCAGTTGCAAACGTTCTAATTATTCCAAGACAAAGAACAATTGACAGAAAACAAGAAGCCAAAAGAAATATTACAGAAATATGTCAAAATGTTTCTGAAAATTATTTTTTTTCAATTTGTCGTTGATATCAAACGTTGGCCATTTCTAATTTAGGTATGTGCATACAAGATTGCTTTAATTAAAGCACGCAAACCAAACAATCATTTATTGTGTAACAGAATCACCAATTGGAATTTAGGGAAACTTAAAAAAGATCCTAAATTTTATAAAAAAATGTCCTTAACACTAAAACTCACTTTTCAACCATGATGATCACTGTAAATAAGCTCCCAATCGTACAATGTTTACTAAATTTTATTGGACCAAATTGAATGCTTTTAACTTGGACGACACGTGGTTTCAGCAAGATGGTGCCAAACAATTGTTCGAAAAGAAGTTTGGTGAATCAATTATTTCAAAAAATAACTCAGTCAATTTACCTTTTTTTTTGTTAGGTTTAACTTTTTTGTGGGGTTATATTAAGTCTTTAGTTAACACCGACAACCCTGTAACATTACACAACTAACATTGAACGTGTCTTGCTGATATTAGACCTGATTTATTCAAAAAGACATGGAAAATTGGGTTCAACAAATTCACTTTTACTAACGCTTTGGTGGAATACATTTGAATAATGTTTTATTTCATTAATAGTATTGTTAACTGTACATTGACTATTAATCATTTTACAAACAAAGTGCGTCGTTTTTTATGAAAAAACCGTTAGAAAGAGTTGACTGGTCATCAGTAAGATAAAACTAACCTATCTCACAACTAAACCCAGCTCACGTCCCTTATAGGCGGGTGAGCAATCAGACGTTTAGCAAATTCTGCTTTGCAATAATAGAAAAAACCGTCATCGAAGGTGGTAACTTTTCTGGCACCTTTTTAAGCCAAAAGAATTGATACGCCATGCTTTCAAAGTTTCTATGCATACTGTACTAAACATCGGGATCAGATTTTATATACTTTTGCTCTACGCAAGGTTTTTTGTCTTCGCTACGTAATTTTTTGATAGGTGTACCGCCTCAGTCAAACTCCCAGCCAGATCAATGTCTTCAAATTGGATCACGCAGAAACATATAACGTTACTTGGATAGGCCGCAACACCCGCCAAGGCATCCGCCAACAGCCTAGTGCCACTCTGCGCGTTTAGCTCAAGAACACCGTGACAGCCTCCGTAAGGAGCGGACGGCGCACATGCTGCGCCTTATTGAGTAAGTAAAGAAACCATAAAAAAAAAATTAATGAAGATTATCTCAATACCCAGTTCTCTTCATTTTTGTTGTTGTGATTTTAGATACTTCAGAAATGTAGTCCAGATCTTCAAGATGTAAACAATTTTGACTATGTGTCATTAGAAACTTTGCACACCAAAAATAGTTAGATAGTTGCATCATAATCGTTATTGATGCATGCATCTGCCTCACCTGTTCTCTGTTGTGATGTGAGAATTAACGATTTAGGTGTGATCGATTGCCTCACATGTGTCTATACCAAATAATGTTGGAACGTTTAGCCTAGTAACTTCGATTTTATGTAAATTGTCTCTTCGTTCAGTAAGATGCTAGGCACACTGATGATGGGTGCATACCCTAAAACACACGTGTATGTGTCTCTTACTGGATAAACAGGCAATTTACATAAAATACATTCTTGTTCCATTCTCCTTATCACTTCTTTGTTAGTAAATCTGTCATCCCATAATACTTTCAGGATTCTTTGTTATATTTTCATCTCAAATGCCTCAATTTTGTCCATTAGGTATTGTTTAAGCGCGTAAGCCTCTATATCATATAGTAGTATAGAAATATTGTAACACCGTACCATTCTAATCTTACCAGAATTACTAAAATATGTACTGCAGAAGATCCGTTTCATTTTAATAAAAGTGCTGCGGTTTGGTCAATTTTTCTCTTTATTTCTAGGTTACAGTCATTCTTTTGGTTTACCCAAGTAACTAGGTATTTGTATTTATGAACTCTTTTGATGTTTTGTTGATTAACCGTCAGCTGTGTGATGTTGTTAGCTGCGTGTTTGCTTATCAACATGAATTTAATTTTGTTAATATTTCAACATTCTGAGTCCGTAGCGTTCACTGACTTCTTGAACATGTTTCAAAATTCATAAATAAAAAAGACTTTAGAACTCGTAAGTCTTTGCTGTCCATTCCATTTCTACGTAACAGTCAGATTAGATTTTGGTGTCATACTTTATCAAACGCTTTTTTTGTAGTTAATAAAATATGTATATACATCTTAGTTAACATCAAGCCAACTCTGTACAAGCACATTTAAACTAAACGGTGCTTCACGTATCTCTACCGCATTCCTAAAGCCAAACTGGGTATCACATACCTCTCTGATTTTGAGTATATGGCACATTGGGATTATTGTGCAATAATCATCACATTTTTTTTGGGTTTTTTGGGGATCGTTACAGAAGTTGATATGAGCTATTCTAACAGTGTCGTTAAATAAGTCTACTAGTGCTTCAACTTGCTCTTCTTTATATGAGTTTAAGGGTTTTTGTCGGAATATTATCAGGGCTGAACGTCTTTTTATTTTCCATATTTTTGATAGCGTGTATGATTCTTTCCTTTATTAGTCTGGACATAATACATTCATTCTTCTTCTGTTGGCAATCTATTCTGTCCCTCAGGTAATACATTTTCGATTAATTGTTTGACGTCTGTTAGAACATTACCGATTGTGTCAACCTGAACAAAGTTTTAGCCACGTTTTGAGATTTCAGCTATTTCTTTTATCTTCTTGTGTATATTAAAGATATAGTATGATTTTTAGTTTTTTTTAATTTTTTATTTAACCATTTTTTCTTTTCCTTTATATTATTTTGTCCGTCATCCACTCATCATTATTCGTTATTTTCTTATTTGTTAAGTAGTTCTCTTCGACCGTTTTTGTTTAAGGTTTTTTCAACAAGTTCTTTGGTTGTCTGGTTATAAGTTTTAGTTTTGTTTGTTTTTTGAGCTTCACTTTGAAACTGTTTACTACAGGGTAGTGATCAAAAAAAGCCCTATGATATGTTTTTTTCTTATATTAAGCAGTTTCCATATCTTTTTCGAATTAGCATATAGTCAATTTGATTTCTTACTATATGATGTTTAGCGTGTTGTGTGGTAATTTAGAGTATGTATTTGTTTTAGCAATTTCATTCTCTTCTGTAAATTCTATCAGGCGGTCTCCGCTTTAATTTCTTTCGCCCAATCAGTAATCTCCCACTATATCCGTGTGTCTTCCTATGCCGAAAAGATCCACAGCAGCCCAAAATAAACATCCAACAAAAAAGTTATGGTTGATTTTGTCCGTCGTTTGAAAAAGTGTGTGGTTGTGGGAGGAGGTCATTTAACATACACAATATTTAGGATATAAAACTCTTATATTTACTCTTCATTATGCATTGTATTTTTTTTAACTTAAGTAATACAAGAGTTACCGCTAAAAATGAACAAATCATTTTGTTTCTCACTGTTTTACAATTTATTATTTACCAAGTGACTTAAAATTATGTGAAATTTTGATTAAACTCTGTTGAAATTTTTCGTAATTAAGGTTTATTAAAAAAATCCACTTAAGCACTAAAGGTAAAAGAAGAAGACACCCTTCAGACAATTAACCACTGTTGTAATATGAGGCTCAGTTTTAATTATGAATATAATATATAATCTTTACAAACAAAACAACAATTAAACCCAAATTTTTAACCTCAAATTAGTCATAGCTGCATAAAATGCGTACAATTAATAGTTGATAAAGATATACGCGATCGAGGCCAAAAGAAAGTTTGGAAAGACAATTTGAATGCGACATTGCAAGAAAATCTAAAATTATGTACTATGTGAAACAACTTACTGATTATGTTTCCATGTTAATCCAAAATTTTGAAGTTATTGCAATAGCTAAGTATTTCAATTCACGGTCTGATAATAAAAGTTTGGGATTATGTAATCATCTAATATATGTTTGTGCCGCTCTAGTGAAACAGTTCGGTGTGCGTAAAGACAGTTGAAATTGAACTGTCAAAACAAAGTAAATAGTTTGGTAAACATTTTACAAAGGCGGCACATTTAAAGTGATTGCATAATCCAAGACATTTATAGAGACCCTGTATTATGATATTAATTGCTCATATAATGACAATAGTATCAATGTTATAATAATATTGAATAAATAAAGAAGTTTAAAGAATGTTATTTGGTGTATTATTTTTTCTCATAAGTAAGGTAAAATTTAAAAAAAAAGTTAATCAAGAATCAAAATTTCTTGAGAAACATAATTTAATATCTTAATTTAAAGCTTAATTAACTGATTAAATATCAATTAATGTCATAACTTTAAGCATAAACCGTAACTTCATCAAAGTAATTAAAACATTTTTTCATTTATTAATTAAAAACACATAAATAATTATTAATTCAGATAAATGTAATTAATTGATAAAATAATTTTAAATGAACAAACCAAATATTTATAAATAAATATAACGCACAGGTTACGCAAATATTTGAAAATTGTATTTGCTGAGTGGAATAATTAATATTTTATTTATTTTCATTTGAACTTTAATAACTTACGTTTCAAAATAAACATTTTTGATATCAACAATAACGCCAATTACAAGTTGGCTTTCCATTGTCTTTTTATTAATTCAGTATGACTGCTCATATTTTTTTATTCCAATTCAATTATTGAACAAATAAACAAACGCATTGTTTTGATTATATATGAGGTCCTTTCATTTTTCAAACTTAAGTATATACGCTGTAGGTAGTAGTAATAAAGGCATTTGCACGAAATAACTACACGCCGCTAGAGGAATTATCTGCATAATATATTCCACTGGCTTTAATGTAAATATAACTTCCCCTTATGTTAAATAGTTC
This sequence comes from Tachinus rufipes, assembly GCA_963932245.1. NCBI lineage: Eukaryota > Metazoa > Arthropoda > Insecta > Coleoptera > Staphylinidae > Tachinus > Tachinus rufipes. Next base: position 34,048,061 of record OZ010746.1, on the reverse strand, counting down.
ATATTGGTTCAGTTTAATACCGAGAAAGTAAACGGAATCTTTAATTTCTTTTTAACTTAAATAAATGAGTTTTAATATTCATTATGTTAAATTTTCGTATAATTTAAGCATGTTTTCTTTATGGTTAGAATGATCTATTTTATTTTATTTTAAATTATAAGTTAGTGTTGACATTATCTATTTTATAATTTTTTTTGTTATATTTGATAGATAAATATGATTCTAAATGATTATTATAATCAGAGTTCATGTAATTTTTTTAAAACTATTTGTTGTAGAAAACGGAATATACTGTGCTGTAATTTCCGTATCAGATTTCTAATAGATTACAGGCTCACTTTAATATTATATAAGCAAATAGTTTCAAGTTTGTAAAAAAAGCCTAAACTCTGAATACCCTCATAAAATATCAAATTTATAACATTGATTATCATAGAGCCTTTCCGTTCACTTCTGTTTGCATATTGAGTTTTACACTTAAAAAAAGTTTAATTTCTGTTATTTTGCCAAACCTCAAAAACTGAGTTCATATAAGAATTTTATATTGTAAGTGAAATTTTAATTATAAAGCTATTAAGACTCACATAATAACAATGCTAAAGGCATGTATTTAATCGTCTTTTTAGTCTTCGCTGGCCGTTGCACCATTTTTGTACAATTGTTGCATGAGTATAAAGTTTTGGTTATTTCCACTTTATATCGCAACATTTGCATATCACTTTCTAAGTGACATTTTATTTTTCGGATATATTAAAACTTTTTAAGAATTAACTACAAATATTATCAGATTTTACTATTTACAAGAAGCTTTAGACTTGGTGCAAATCTTACTTATGTGGTAAGGTGATGATTGTGCCCACCACTAAAGAATAGGTTGAATAAATCTTTGAAGTAACTATTATTAAAGAAGAAACGTTAATACCCATTTTTGAGCAAAATATTGCGAAAATTAACATGATATCAATTATTTGTTCTTCTTCTTCAAGTAGTATCTCCTTTCAGAAGGTATGCAATCATCATTGTATTTACTTTAGAATAGGCTTGGAATAGTTTCATGGATGGCGTTGCCATAAAATCCATAAAATTCTACGCCTACCAAAATTTCGTTTGCCTACTATCTTGCCCTGCATGATCACCTGAAGGAAATCGTATTTTTCCCTTCTTCCAATAAGACCTATTTATTGTAGATTTCTTCTTTGTATGATCTCAAGTTGTGTGTTTATTAGCTTTTGTACCTTGATAGTTGACACATCATATCATTAGTATGCACCACCAAATTTGAAAACTTGGTATCTTGTTTATATCAATTAGAGTCCATTCTTTCTTTCTGCGTGAATAGAAAAAACGTCGCATGTTAACATTTTTGTGAGCAAATTTAATCTTAATTGCCAATCGCATAAAAAACGTGCATTTAAAAAAAATTGGCATTGCTTATCCATGTTCCAAGATATATTTTTATTTTCTCTATTTGATTGTTGTATTTCTTGATTTGGTATTTGTGATTTTGTTATTATTAAAAGCACGTTATTCACTTGGTGGATTATAAATATTTGCCAAGTACCTCTATATTTGATACACATAGAAATCTTATTGGTAGTTTGTCTTTCTTACAACACATGTCTCTCAAACGTGTTTTTATAGCGGTTAACAATAATCGGATATACGTAAACAAACTAAGAAAAAAAATCTTATTATTGACTTGATTTTATACGAGCATTTTAAAGTTTTTAAACCAGTGTTTAAGTTTAAGCAAAGTTAAATCATCAAATATTCTTTCTCAGCCATCTTTTGTCCGCTTCTGGACATAACCTGCCTTAAAAATTTCCACCACTTTTAGTCATGAGCGTCACATCATCCGTCCATCTTCTCATTGGTCAACCTACGCATCTCTTGGTTTTTCTTGAACGCCATTTTACCACTGGTCTTGTCCATCTTGTTGACTCTTGCCGGCAAATACCCTACCCAATTTTATTTGAATTTTCATAAGCGTCTGATCACGTCCGTCACGTCGGTTCTTCTACGGATCTCCGAGTTCCTTAAATGATCCCTCAAACTTATGTTGAGCATTATACGTTCCATTGATAGCTGCGTAACTCTTAACTTCTTTACGTAACGGGTTTGGCTGAACCCAAACGTTATATGCTTTTTTTTAGTCCCCAAGGTACCTCTGGATTTTTAGAATAAACCCGAAATTCAGCCGAGCTCATTCGGATGCATCGGTTAATTTCGTCGATCTGATTTTCTTTGCTTAGTTTTGTAGTGTGGCCAACTTATATATTCATTCACGTCCTCGCTGCTAATGATTCTAGTTTTTAATAAATTCATTTTCAGGTCTACAATTTTTCACGCTTAAAACCACTTCTCCCAGAAAGTTTTTAAAAACAAACTTTTCAGTAAACTTTTTTTGCTAGATTCTTTTCCAAACGCTTTTTTGGTTTTCAGCTAACAAGTATTTTGATAATCACTTATCACCTCCTTCAACTGAGCAAAAAGTACGAGGTATTCAAAATTCTTGCCAACTTCTCTGTTTGAAGGCATTGGAGGTTAAATTTGACCACTAATAATAGATCAAATTTATCTAATCTCCATTTTTACGTATGTTTTTGAGTATTTAAGTACACATCTTTACTAATGAGTTAGATGCAGTACATAAAGTCCAAAGATTTGATGACGGGTCTATAATGATTTAGTATGGTATAGTAGTGGTAAAATCGTAGAGCAACGTTGTCTTGAAAATTTGGATCACTATTAAGCCAAGATCTTGCAAGCAAGAACAAGAACAGTTACATTTTGAGCTAAACTATCTTTCTATTCCGCAAACAAAATCTTTGTTTTCAGATTAGTAATTGATAACCGAGTTATTGCTTCGTGGATATCATTATTGTAGATACCTTCACTTGCACTTGGAGGCGTATTTTTCCGTAATCCTCTTTGATATTTGTCCTTAGTTTTTCAATAGGATCATCTCAAGTGATGCATGATCCAATATGCAAACATAGCCTTGCCTAAGGTTAAGCAAGTGGAGCAGTAGTTATTAAAGAAAACGCAGAAGAATAACTAAAAATAATAAATTTAATTCAGATTGTCATGACGCTTCACAGGGTTAGCTTGGAAGTAATAAGTTGCCATTGTGTATTAAAGAAATTTCAACTTTTTTGCAAAGCATGAGTTTGTAAATTGCGTGCCATAGTAGAACACAATTATTTTGGAACGGCTGTATTGGTGGAACACTGTGGTTTTATGGTTTTAAAGATTTGACAGACTTTCGACAAAACCCGGAAAAGTTTGGTCCACCAGGATTAACGTAATCGACATGGCCTTGAGTTAGTTGCGATGGCACTGCATCATTTTCCTGTACGGTTTGTTAGTGGTGCAAGCATTGAAACGTCATTGCAAGTCCTGTCGCACTTCTGGCCAGCAGTAGGTTCGCAAAATAACCGTAATGGTCATCTCATAAACGGCTTCTTCTTTGCCCGTAAAAAGCAAATTGTAGTAGTGCTCTTGCAATTTCTACAAAACTTGTCGCAAGTAGTGGATGTGTTTGTCGTGGCTTTTCAAAACAATTTTTTGCAAATTTAAATCAAAAGAAACCACAATTTATTATTATCGATGTGAATGTTAGGTTAGGTTTCTTAAAGTCTCCTAATATTGGGCAATAATGAAAAATCATCCCGGGTAGCCGCCTTATTTAGCCCGCGGTAATGAATGCAGAAACAGAAAGTTCCTGGATTCATTTTCATGTGCTAGCAATTTTGGCGGAATTTTATAGTGACGCTTTTCAATAAAATGTTTCAGGTTGACATCATTTGCCTTGGGCATGCAGGAATTTAATATTGTATTCTACGTCATTTATTCTGATCGTAGCTTTGGGTAACTGCAGTGGTCCGTAGGTTGATCTTATTTGCTTGAACTAATAAAATTGCTGCTCAATCGGCTGTCAATCATAGCTGTTTGACTGTAGTATAATGGTGTTTGAACAGAGGTCAGGTAGCTTTCAAAATGCTGATAAAAAAAAGAAAAAGTTTTCCGCCTGGTTGAAAATGTTGAGGCTTAATCTTGAACAGTTTGTGCTTTGGTGTTTAATTTTGATTTCCACAATAGTGACATATGGTGAGCAGTACATCAAACAACTGCAGTCCAATGTTGTAACAAGTATTTATATTTACATTTTTCAACGCAAGAATTCTAATTACTTATAAAAAGCGCTGCAATTGATTAACAGCGGCAAAATAAATCTGCTTCTTGATCTGCTGCTAAATACCAATACAATAAAGTTCCAATTGTATGTAATGCTGATAGTTTTTGCTGCTTCTTAAATAATTTATTTCAAGACTGCGATATGTACCCTATTAATCTTGCCAAGCAGTGTAAAAAAGGCAAACTTATCTTCAAGTTGATAAAAAATCCGTTAGTTATTCTGTTCTCCTAATAACGACTGGTTACCCCAGTATTCATCAATAGCAATCCTGACTATTGTTATGGTTATAACCGTCCCCTCCTCCTCCCCTTTCTTCTATATAGAACCAGGTCCTGTTCTTTTAATGCTGAGTGATCTCTTGTGATGTTCACAAATTTATCCATCAATTTTGTAGTCTTCCTGTTGTTCTTTTAGAATTTGCGCAATTTTGGATTGCCCACTTTGCCATGCAATCGTCCCCCATGCGATCTAAATGTTTTCATCACTCTGTCGTGGTGTTCGCATTTAAGTTGTTCTGGCGAGTAGTTTCGTCAGGGTCGTCTCAGCTTGCGTCTTTGCTGCATATGTAAGAACTCGCTTTATGCAGGCTTTATATATACAGAACTTAACTTCATTACTAAGGTGTTTGTTCTTCCGTATTGTTTGGTTTAATACGTCGGATGTTTGCCTTTTCATAGGGTCGCTTTCCTAGTTTCTGTAATTTTTGGCCGCAGCTGGTTATGCTGACTCCTAAGTTTGAGAACTTTATGGCTTGCTCTGTGTACTAGTCTTCTGTCTGCAGTTTGCACTTTATTGAGGTCTCGCTGATAACCATATATTTGGTTTTCTTGTAAATATATGCAGTAGGCTGTTAATAAGATGGCTTCTGCGAAGCACAAAATGATTCTGTGTTCCCTTATCTGTTGACTGCACCTGTCTTATTACCTCGTCCAATAAAAGCTTAAATAAAGTTGGATTGAGACTGTCTATTTGTCTTATGACGTTTTACAACCTCAAGTGTTTCGGTTTTGTATTTTGTAAGTTTAGACTTTCAATTATTTTAAGGATTATTATATTAACTCATGATCTTTTAGCCATTCAAGTACGTCATCCTTTCTTATTTTGTCGAAAGTCTTAATAAGATCGACAAAGCAGATAAACAAAGGTTTCGAAAATTTAATTGCGTTTTCTGTCAATTGTCTTATAATGAATTTATGGTCAATCTATTTTTCTAAATTCTTGCCGTTTGTCAAATATCTCAATTGTATAGATTTTTGTAAATAACTTAGAGTTTATTAGCGCTATTCCCCTATAGTGATCTGGATCTTTTTTCTTCCCTTTCTTGTATATGACAAGGTGGTTGGCTTTCAGAGATTTTGTGTACTTTCTTACTTGTTTATTTTTTTGAAACTATGATGTTAACTCCTGGCAAAGTCAAATGCTGTTGTTATCATTTTATTTGATATGTTATCAAGTCCTGAGGTTTTTTTTAAATTTCAGTGATTTTCTACGTTTCTATTTGTGATGGTGAAGTGGTCTTTGTTTTCTCCCATTTGTGTTTTGATTGTCTGGATAGTTTGTGTAGTTTTTTCCATTTTGGTATAATTTTTTAAAATCTTTAACCCATTCCGCTGTTATGTTTGTCGATTGGTTGTTTAAAGTACTTCACTTGTGTTCTTTTTGTATTTTTGTTATAATTCTGTGCGCCATAGATGTCATGTTCCATCCAAATCAAAAAGTTTTCACAGTGCTCTTTCTTTATTCTCTTTACTTCTGTAATACTGTATTTCTTATTTGTTTGTATTGTTGCCACTTTTCCCTTGTTTTGATTTGTATTTCTGGCCAGAACCATGGTTTGTAGTTGGATTTGAGTGATGTCTGTTGCTTTCTGTGCGCTGTTTTTGATATTTGTTTTATCCATGTTTCATCGACGTTATCTGTGGTTGTGATCAGGTTGTTTTCCATACTTTGTTAATTTCGTGCAGTGGTAGTTTCTGTTTTTGGAAATTCCAAACTATTTTTTTCTCTTGCTGATGTTGTTTTATTTGCAGTCTTCCTTAGATGGTATCTGTATTTACATATAACAAAGTAGTTGCAGCATTGGCTAACGTGAGTTTAGTATGTTATTAAAGTGTATACTCCAATTTGTATAACAGTCATAGATTTTTGTCCCCTATAGATGTAGTAACATTTCTACATTGTGGTTTAGTATTTCTTCATTATGTTTGTTCATAATTCCGGCTATTCTTATTATCCCTATCCTGGCATTTGTATCACCTAGTATAATGATATCCTCTCTTGCTGATGTTCTTGATTGTTTCATTGAGAGTGTTAAAGAAGTCTTCTCTTGTCTTGTCTGTTTTTGTATATATCTGATGCATATATGCTTGTAAGATATATTTTGCTTTTATATAGTTAACTTCCAATCTCAAACTACCAAATGTGGATGAAAATATAATATAATCAATCTGTTTAATTTACTTGATGCTTCAGACAATCATTTGTCTGCAAGCAATTAGTTGATGAAGTTTATTGAATGGAAACTAAAGATTGTTGTTGCTTCATTTTTAATATAGAACACGCATTTTTCTCATTTCTCAAGTAATGCAAACGGTTAAAGCTAATCCGCATTGAAGATTTATAATTTATAATTAGTACATAATTGACTATTGTTTAAAGAAGAGTGAGTAACACTCTCATTGCGCGACTGCTAACGTATTGTGTTTAATTATAAAAATCAACTTGCAAACTTATTGTTAACTATTTTAAATAGAAAATGAATGCTTTATCCAAATGAACATTATTAAAAATTAAATAATAGCATTATTTAAGCATAAAATGTAGAAAAACAGCAATACGAAATCCTACTACTTAAGTGCTTGTAAATTTATAATATATTTTATGACCATATACACTAATAGACACGTCTTTTTAGTGCGTGTTACGTCAGTTGTGGGCAAAAACGCTCATATAGCAAGAAACTTGTTATTAAACAAGTGTACAAAAACACTTTCTAATAAAATGTCCTTTAATCTTTTACGTAAATATTGAATTTTCTAATTTGTAGTTTTGTTTGATAATTGGCAATAAATGTTTATCAAAAACTATCAAATTAAATAATTCACTACTCATAGGGCCTACGCCTACAATTAGCGCATGAAGTCAGTCGTGAACATAAAACGTTGTTATGTTGGCTTCACCATGCAGCAATTAAAAAATTGCACACGTGCGGCACTTCTATAAATGTATATTTTATGTTGAAAACTTTTATTTTAAATTATAAATGACACTAGACTTTTAGACCATATTGTAACTGATCTAACGTAGGTTTCACATTTATAAGATTGTTGAATAGTATTATTTTTTAACTATCTAAATGTATATAAAAAAAAGGGTTTCAAATAGAATTAAAAACTATTTCATTAATAAAATTACAGATAATTTTTTTGTTATTTAGCATATCTACAGCAATCTTATAATAATGTATAGAAGCAACCTAGTACCATGTAAAGTGTGCTCTAGTTTACGTCAACCTTCAATATCTGCAGTCTGTTTGTTTTTCACTGGTGAATCATTAGATCAACAAAACACGTACATGATTGCATGTCAAATTATTCCTTTGTTTAATATTTTTCAATTTATGTCTGCATTATTATAAAACTTATTTTTACTTTGATATAAATTCATGGTCATTGTTACTGATATAACATTAAATCAATGAGGGAAAATATTTTTTAATAAAATATAAAAATCAATAAATTTTCTTAACACTCATAAAATATTGTGAGCAAGCTAAATGAAAATATTTCGCTGCAAAGATATGATAAAGTCGGCAATATTTTGGCGACAACCCTTGTTCCTGGACATTCCTATAAAATCTATATAAGTTACCCTTCCATTTCCTATAAAATTCCATACTTTACAAAAACGCTTTCCTGGGAATTCTTAAGAAATTTTATTTTATATAAAAAACACCAACTATGTTCAATTTCTTAAAATGAATTTATCGATTATTATTGCTATAGCACACATTATTAATAAATCGTATTTGTTCAATTTTGTACTCTTTCACATTCATAAATTAATTGGCAATTTTGTTATTAATTTACTTTTGTAAGCACCATATAGAAAGACCAATTTTGCAAACAAATATTAATATATTTTCATTTACGTTACGACTTTACTAATGGCACCATTACTACACAAACAAATTAATATTATATTTTATAACAAATCCCAGCGTTACCCAAAATATACGCCAGTTTTAATTTAAATTAATATCCTTTTGAAAACCAACCTCCTAAATATACCATAAAATTTTAATTAAAGCTCAATTTTAATCAGTCCGAAGGGGAAATTTACGTGCACCGATCATGCAAGTTTTAAAATGTGTTTTTATTAATATGATTCTTAAGATAATCGCTCTTTAAATTAAAAATAAAGGATAATGGGATAAACAATAAAAACTAAAAATAAAATTATAAATGGTTTAATATGTTAAATAATAATTAATAAAACAATAAACACATCTCTACAGAAATGTTTAAGGATACAGGTACCAAATAAATCAAAAATGCCTTCAATTGAAACTAGAAATAGGAAACTACGTTTTAAGCTGCTATAAAATAGTACGGTTTCTTTTACGCAGCTAGTTACTTATCCAACTACAGTTTTAAGCATTATGTACATCCTTAATGGGCGACCCCAATACATGTCTTTGATATAATTGTAATAAGTAAAAAAATCTTACACTATGATTATATACAGAGAAATTATTATTAACGCGCGAAAATGATAAAAAAGGAAATATTCTTGAGCGTCGATTAAACCAATAAACATACTAATCTAACTATTAAAAAAATCACTACATATTATCACCGATATTAAAAGCGTATGATAAGAATTGTCTTCATAAGACCCAAAATAATATTAACTAAAAAAAAAACTATTCTACAGATTACACAAATTGGAATTAAAAGACGTGATGGATGATTATTGTTTAACACCACGTCCAGTAATAATAAAAAACTTAAGGGCTAGACATGGTGTCTGATAATACTTCGGAGGGGGTCCCGTCACTGGAGTTGATGGAGAAAGCTCTGTTTGGGGCCCGCCGCTGTCTCAGCACTGAGGGGTCGAAATTGGGGTGTCTCCTCGCATGTTTGCTGCAACAAATTGATATGTCAGTGAGTTGATATAACCTTAAAAAAAGACTAAATATCATAGGGGGGACTAAATATCAAAATAACGCGACCATTCGTTCTCGAGGCTTAGCAGACGTCTTTTTCTTTTCGCCTTTTTATTATATCCTTGTTCATTTTTATATGAAGTCTATTTGGGTGGAATTGTGTGCGTATTTTTTATTTTCTGTCTTCATGTGGTGGTGAAATATTGACGTTGTAAAAACGGTGTGTTTTTTATGGACTTTAGGGAAACGCACTCATGTTTTAGGGCAGGAATTTACTTTTAAAGTAATGGTGGGATGAAAATTATATGGACACTTTACAAATCGCAACTAATTTACTACAGGATTATACTTATCCCAATAATTATAGCAAGCAACAGTGATTAAACTAATGTATCTTGATTTTATATATAACAAGGTGAAATAATTTGCTGAAATAGATGGTAAGATCAATAATATAAAAAAAATCACATAAATACTGAAATGAAAATGTCAAAATTTATGAGATTAATGTGGAATGATCGATCAAGATTATGAAGTGACATTCTATTTAGATAATTTAATATTTATATTATATAAAAATAATCTATGCTCATCCATTATCTAAAGTGACTTGTAAAAAATTCAACTAGTTACAATTAGTCTGTAGATAAAAAGTTATAGAAATATTAATAATAAATTTATTAAATATAATGCATTTGACCTCTACAATTACAACTATGTATTTTGTTGCTTGTTTATTCTTACAAAAACATTAGTAGTCGGCTCGACTAGTCTTCTATAGATGTAATGACTCGGTTAACTTATGTATTCGTAAGAATAGTGTAATAGAAAACATATGAAATTGTTTTATTATTTCATAATAAATTTATTAATTAGTGTTAGAAGAAGTAAGCAATGCTTTACTCCTCTTATGGCTGAAATACAGGGTATGAAATAATAAAATCCTACAGTTTGAAGGTAAATTAAAAATAAAACTAAATAAATGTTGGCTTTATCGGGCAACTCTTAGTAGAATATTTGGCAAATTCTTCATGAGTACATGTGGAGTATAAAAAGAAGTCGCAAGGACTCAAATTAAGAAAGTGAGGTTAACATTTCTTACAAAGTGGTACAAAAACGACATGGTTAAATGTCTTGGCCTGCAAGGTCACCTGAGTTTACACCCTTACACTACTTCCTTTGGGGCATATAAAGTCAAATCAAATTTCGCAATAAAAATCATCTTGTAAACGAAATTATGGACACTGCAGCACAAATAAAACATTTTTCAAACATTGAAGAGAACATTATTTAATCAATTTTACGTGGGGTCAGGAGATAATTTAAAACAGAATTTGTAAATACTATTTTAGATAAACAGAGTTACGTCCTGTAGCAACATATGCCTATTCTATTCCTTCATTTTAATGCAAAAAAAACTTGAACATGTCACAGTATCGGTCGGAAATCATAGTAACAATGACGCAACCATCTTTTAAAACATAAGGTATAAGTCGTTGGTATAGTTCTCGGGGTTGTCAGCAGCCCAGTATCAAAATTTCTGCTTGTTTGCTGCACCAAAAAAAATGCAAAGATGCTTTATTGCTAGTCCAAACAATATTGTTAGGGAGGCACAACTGTACATATCTTATTACATCAATCTCTACGTCTTACTCAATCTGTTAGAACAAAAGTGCAAAAGTGTTTCCGAGCAAAACTCATAGAAGTCTGCTCTATCGTAGCTAGGTGTCTTTGTGGATTTGAAACGTCTCGCTGATTTTTTAGAATTTGCAGATACCAATGCCCTTAAATTTTGAACTCGATTTAAAATCATTTTCCAATAAAAAAACGTTTGTTTTGCCAGAGCTTCACAATAAAGCCCCGTAGTTCACTCGACTACGGCATATTGACTACTAAAACCTAAACCCCCACTACAAAATTTAAGTAAAAAAAAACATTTGTTACAATGGTAACAATAAACAAAACAATATTACTTTAATAAGTTCTCGAAATGGCCACCATGAGCGTTGATGCAAGATTGACAACTCACTTAAAGAAAATGATAAACTGCTTCAAAATCAGTTGTGTTTTAAATGAGCAATGCAGCATTCGCGATTCTCTCTTGTACCTGTTCCACGTTGTTTATTGGCTCAGCATAAACCAATTGTTTCATGTGTTCCACTCATAAAAGTTCAATAGATTTACATCAGGAGATTTTTCAAGCTATTGCAATGGACTTCTTTTACTAATCCACTTATCATTAAAAATATTGTTGAGCCACCAAACTACATATCGCCCAACTTGGGGCTCCATCGTGCTGGTACAACATCCTGATACGTAAGACAAGAGGGACATTGTTATCCAGCAAATTTTCCATCTAATTTTCGAGAAATTCTTTGTATAAACCAGTATTTGAACGAGGTGGTAAAATTTGAATTAGCAGTAGTTGCCCATCAAAATCCCCACACCAAGTGTTAACTAAAAACATTTTTGGTAAGCTCGTACCCTAACTGCGTATAGATTTTCTAATGACTAGATATGCTCATTATGTATATTGTTATTGCCATCTCTTGTGAACATAAATTCATCGCTCCATAATATTGAACTAAAGAAGATCTTGTTAATGTCGTTCAACAAGCCATTGAGAAAATGCAAGACGTTGTGCTGCGTCGCCTGGTTGTAGGTGTTGTACTTTTTGATAATGATATGGGTGAAGAATTACAATATTTAAGGTTTTCCTATTGGGTGTTCCAGACAAAGTTTTTAGATAGTTGTAAACGGGCGGAAAGTCGCGTAACGCTGACCGCTGGTTCATCAAGATCTGCGTCAAGTATTTGTTCCTCTTCTGCCAAAGTGTGCTGTTGATGTAGACCTCCACTACGACAATTTGCAATTCCAAACTCACGTAGCCTTCAAAATGAATCCAAAAATAAGCGTCGAGATGGTTGCTTTCTGTCAAAAAATCTTAATTGATACTACCGATATGCAGCTGAGACAGTACCATTACAGAATCCCTATACAAAAATGATATCTGCGTATTCTCCGTTGTTGAACAGCATTTTTATCAATTCTCAATTTTACTAACCAAATCAAAGAAAACGATTCTGACAAGTTGTCAAAAGCTTGCATTAACGCACACTTCTTAAAGTAATGTTGTTCAGTTTCTTTTTTTTCCAAAATAAAAAGTTTTCTAAATAATGTGTTTTTTTTATTATCTCAGAAACAAAGCGAAATAAATAAAAAGTTATTTAGATTTTCTGTTTAAAATTAAAAAATGTAAATTTCAAATATTCTACCCTCCAGGAGACTATAAAAAATCAGCAAACATCTCCAGGTAACATATCACTCTTCTTTGTGTTTTAAAGACCCAACAATGTGTGCACACATGAACAAGAGAAGTAGAATGTGGGCAATGATTTGATTAAAATCTACACGGATGGCTCAAAAAGAGTAAAAATTCTGAGGCGGGAAATCTTCTCGCAATACCAGGAGCTCAAAATCTTTATCACTAGAAACGCACACGACTATCTTCTAAAGAGAAGTTTATGGAATAATCTATAGAATTATGGAAATAAATTCTAACAAATAGTATTGCAATAAACTAGCCTAAATACACATGAAAGCTAATTTTTGAATATCACCATACCCTTACTTTGGCAGCCTTTGGAAATAACGTCGAGCTGCTCTAGATGAAAAGAAATTCCAACATAGTAACATTGAAGCGGGCAGGCTAGCGCTTAAAAAGTCAACCCTCATGGCGTGTGACCTAAACTTTGAACCGATATACCACTCAAAAACTTTAATAACCTACTAAAAAGCATTAAAAAGGCATTTGAATAAGTCTCTTAGCTGCAAACAGAAAAAAGACTGCCCCAAACGCCAATTACTACTTGCGACTGTCCAGAAAAAAATTGCAAAATATGACGGAAATCTTAACAGGACACAGCTAACTAAGAAAACACATAATTAGTATTGTAGACAGCCTAACGTGTAGATGATGTGAAGTGGATGACAAGACGATCGAGCACGTGCTATGTATATGCCTGGCTCTCTTATAGTTCACGTTAAGGAGCTACTGGCTTGATATAGCCAGTATTAGATAGACTCCAATGGGGTGATTGAACAGCAGGGCACAGTAGTGAGGTCTGCACTGGAATAGGTACAAAGGGCCTAATAAAGCTTACGTGCAAGAAATTTCGGTTTACCATTTAACTCTAAATCCAGAAAACGTTGAAATTTGTCAATTGAATTCGATTTAGAAATGGTCAAACCTATCAAAGACATTATGCATTCGCTGCCAAGTGTTAAATTAATATCTTTGCTAGACTTTACTTCTTCTTATGAATAAGGCCCAATAAAACCAAATTGGCACCAGATTATAGCAGTTTAACTTCCTATCCTTCAATTTGAAACAATCCTCAATGTATGGATAAGATCCTAGGTCCTAGTTTTGAACCATTTGTTCATGGTTACGTAGACAATCTTTTGATAACGTAGGAAAGGTTTGTAAAATATTTTGTATGTATACATTGCGTCTTGCCAAATAACATTTCTTACGCAACCGTTAAATTTTTTTCGGTTTTGTCATAAATTTAGAAAGGTTTTCATCGGATCCCGATCAATTGCAATCCATTCACAAGTTCCCGTTATCTATATGTTTTATACGACTACTAAATCTCTGACGCAACTTGGTGGTAAAGAAAAATACTGTAGGTAAATAAAATCAAAATACACCTTTTAAAGTGATTGCGGCCGAAGCACTACAGTGGCACCCAAAAAGTGACGTATCGTTTTGAGTCCAAGGTTTACAGAGTCTGTGTAGTCTTTTTTAGGTTGTTATTAATCAAAGGCAAATTATAGCTACTTTAGTAAGCTACATCTTGAACAAAAAAAAAAAATTACACATTTTACCAATCAACGAAATTTAACAGCTGCAGGCTCATATTATCTAAGATTGTACGCTGGGTACTTGTGTTGCAGGAATTCTAGTTTAAAGTTTAGTATCTCCTGGAGAGAACAGAACCCACAGCGGTCAACAACACCGATTAGTGAATATTTCGTTTGCCGTTGAAAAGTCCCTTTCGCCATCTCATTGCTTCGGAGTATCCAAGCTTGTTTAAAATTCTATCAGAAATAATTAAAAATGTAAACCTAATCAGTCTCTTTACCAATGCTACTGTATGCATCCAATGCTTTGATTCCAAAATTTATTAATCTGTACCACGCATTTTATGAGCAGTTTAGAATATATAAGACCTAGTGTGCTATAGGATACAACCAATGATGATCTTCTATGTTTAAAAAAACCAAACTGGCTCTAAAAACGTGTGAACTCTACCAACAGTTCAAAGTCGCTTCCTGTAGCCACCTTGGAAACCTTTAGTACCCGAAAGACCAAATAAATTGATATCTGTACTGCCCTTTTCCACAATACGTAAAAGAATGTACAACGAGCTACCGTTGTTGCCATTACCAACCGGTTGCCAGAACATCATTTCAGGTAAAACGTTTATAGCTTGCCCACGGGACAAAGTTTGCTTTCCTGCGTTAAAATTTTTTGTTTCTAATTTATTCGGTTTAAATAAGGTTTTATCAGGAAAGGCACCTTTAAGGCAATCCTGCCAGGCGAATAATGCGCAAACTAGGCAGACTTTAGAGCTTATGGCTTAGACACGCTAGGAGCACGCAAAACTCCTGTTTTTACAAAAGTAAAGAACTATAGAACTATAAAACCTTTTGAAAAAAACAACTTAGTATTTCTAAAAACCAAACTAATTTCTTCATCTTTGGCATCAAGACTAAAAAGTTTATGTCGTTTTTTAAAGGAATACATTGTTTGAAAATGCGCGTTTATTTTAACTGTTCTTAACTTTAAGATCCATCATGAAATGTTTCGCACCTTAAAAAGTTCTATCCTAATAGTTCCACAAAACCTTTTAAGCTCTCCGACAAAACTATAGTAACTGCTTCAGGAAATGGGAGCAGATGAGACGTAATATACATTCTTTCACATTCTATTTGAATCACGGTTCTAGCAGTTCATATTTTCTAAGCCTTTATTATTACACAAACTTATCCTCCGCTTTTGGTCTTGAGACTCTTAATTATTTTTCCCGCCATTCGCTCGTAGTAAAGTTGCATTTGACTAAATAAAAAATCATTCTTTAGGTCATGCACTGCACAACAAATTTTAAAAAAATTAAACAAATTTATTTTTTACCTAACCACAAATCCTTAATTATTAGTTAAACGTGACTTTAAGTATTTACCTAACCTAACCTAAACCAACGGTTCCGGAACACACTTTTCACTTTTTAAAACCAGACATACAGCAAACGCATAAAAACTTCACATCAAACTAAACTCCATTATAAGACAACAGCAGACTTACCTGTAGCACATAAACCACGACAATTGGCCACAAACAAGTTAAAGGCCCTTTAAGAACTGTTTGAAGACATGTTACATCTTGGAGATGCTAGATCAAAGAATTATTTGTTTTCCCCGCTTCAAATAATGCTAAAACAAGTGATGTGTAGAAGCTCAGTAAGGACTACAAAAGATTAAATGCGCAAACTGAGCTTGACACAATTGTTAAGTCCTACACATCCAAAACTTGCCTTTAAACTTCGACTGGCGGCAATCTTCTCAATAATTGATCTTATCAATGCATTTCATCAGTTAACAATTACAATCCCAAACGTTTTCAAAATGTATCGAGGAATTGTTCATAAACTTAAAATGTTACTATATCAGTACACATTGTTGACATCGAATTGATAGGAGAAACTTCTTAAACATTTGTAAATCTTGTTTAAACGCCTTTAAGACTACGGAGTGATCAACAACCCACCTAAATATATCTTCAGTCTATCTCGTCTTCAACAAAACCCCAACCAATACCAAATAGTAAATGTTTACAAAATATGTATTCCCAAATCAGCACATGTTCAAGCAAGACTAGTAGCATTACTGGCCCATCCCAAGCTCAACTATTATATTTTGAAAAACTTTAGATTTTACCATTCTTCAACAAGAAGTAAACAATGCCTGGGAATGGTCAGAGGATTTTTCAAAGTTAACACGTCAAAGCGTAAATAAGCTATACCATCTTTACAGATCATAAACCAATCATCTATGCATTCCATATGAACAAAAACTTTTAAAAAAGTTTCAATAACTTGACTATATACGTCAATTCTCCACATACATACATTAAAAAAAGATGACATTGCAGCTGATGGCGTTTCATTGAAGAAGTAGAGCTGCAGACCTGAAAGCATTGGTAGTGGCGCATAAAACAGCTAGAAACTAAGGAAGTTGCAGCTAAAAAAAATAAACACTTCAGCTAAAACTAATAAAAATAACACCGGCAATTAAATGCAACAACTAAATAATAAAACCAATTGATGTACCATAGGCCCTGCTAACCGTTACGATAAGCATCCGTTCAGCACGAAAAGACGATATCCAAAAAACAGTTGCGGAGATGTACAAAGAACGAAGATTTGTTCGCATAATCAATCTCATCGCCAAGCAAACAAAGTATACCACAACTTTATGAGAACATATGGAAAACTTTTGTCCAATCATCAATCGTTTTTGCCAAAAAGATTTTTCTTTGCTAATATGAGATCTCGTTAGGATGCGTTTTATTCATATTTTTTATACAATAACTGAGTACTTAATAATATAATAATAGTGTACAATACACATAATAGTACAACCACAAAAGCAGATCTATCTGTTGCATAGTACCGTAAACTTGTTGAACGTCTAATACTGAAACTATTACTGATATTTTGCAGTAATCTGTAATTTACTGGCCACCAAAAAATACAATTTTTGGATCCTAGTGATTTACAACTGAATTGCCATAGATTGTTCCAAATACATTATCTAGATGCAATTGCCCACAGAAATTTAACTAAATATAAGACGTATGTAAGACCATTAATTAGGTATAGCACAAAATAGGGTAGATTTCATTGTAACTAGTCGCAGTTGCGGTTTAGACGCCATAATTGCCTGTTCTATTTCGTAACTATCTTTGTAAAGAATTTATGTTAAGAGTTGCTTTCTCTATAGCAATACATTTAGTTTGTAGTCTGATTCCTTTTCGTATGCAACAACTAAGAAATTAATTCTTTCCTAACGTAAAGAGTTTTGTGTAGTAATAACTTACATTTTATATCATTTTCATTTAATATTATAAGAAATCTTATTCTTTTTACTTAATTAAGTTAATAATCCGTTATGTGCAAGTATTGGGGATTAACGAAAAACTATTAAATTTTATTAATTATACTTGCCGGAACCATAAACAAGCAAAATCTGTTATTGGCAAATCAATGTATCAACAGATCTACAACTCTTATAAAATACTAACCGCGAGACCTCAAATGGGGCGCTATACTAAAGCTGTTGGTATGTGTGCGAGTGCTACTACGAATATTCCTGATAAACTCTTAATTTCCATAAAGCGATTATCCTATTGCAAAATTTAAAGATTGTATTGTTAAATAGTGCTATTTTATTCATGTAATATTAGTCTTTTCTTGTTTTTATATACATGGAGCTTCAGTAAATTTAATTATTGTTTGCTTGTAAAAACTGAACGTTTAGCAATTTCTCAAAAGAACTTAAAAAACCATCAGCTCTACATTACTGCAATTTCACTTTATAGTGAAAATAAAAATCAAACACCGAAACTATTATTTTTCTCCAACGGCATCAGAGCCAGTTTAAACGTCCACCGCAATTTATCAGTGTCGCGATAATGTGTTCTTTTATAAATTTGTTGCGGCCCTTTCCTTGCGATATTTATCATATTTAAGGGCTCATGAATTGCCACTTCTTCTACGGTGGATTATAATAATTTCGCCAAGACTCCGGAAAAACGTTTTTAAATCATACATTTCCAGGACAGGAAATCAACTAAAGAAGGAATCGCTTTATAAATTGCTAGCACACAGAATCAGTCACGTAACAAATCGAAATATCGAAATGAACTATAAATTTCATGATTGGTATTAAATAAGTTTTATTATTACTGTATGTAACGGATATGTTGTTAGATGTAATTCTTCCATTGTTAACAATGAAATTGCACTAATTCGGATTTATAATGAGTAAAGTAATTATAATTGTAAGGTGTTAAATTTAAAATAAAATTAATTGGTACATAATTAGTTATGTTTGTGTGTGTAATGAATGGAAATAATTTTCTCTATTTTCCTTGCGCTAATATTTACAATGGCAAATCCTCGTTACATATGCAAATTGTGATCACGTGCGATGAAAACAACTCAAAGTTAATGTCCGTGTGGCATAACATATGCAGACATAAAATGTCGGTGGGGGCGCCCTCCACTTTATCATTTTATCAAGCGAACGCGGAACTCGGAACCGCAGAGTACACAAAAGCTGGATATGGAGATGTTTTCCAATTTTATTATAATGAGGCCTCATTTGCCGCTAACGGCCGCTATTATGATAAGAGATTCAATAAACCAGAAGTGTCAGCCCCCTTGTTGAATAAACTTGGGTAAATACGGGACGCCGCTGCCGCCCGTTTACAACTCCCCTTCACTCCTTTTGTTTTTTCCTCGGTCATATTTTAGGCAGCGGGGAGGCGACATTTAATATTAAATTTAGCTAAGTTTGTTGTTTGTAATGCCCTGGTAAATGTGTAAACTTTATTGCGAATTTACATAATTTATTCGATGTCATACTTATTTTCATTTTGAGCGTTTTATGTGAACTTTTTGGAGAGTCGCAAAAAATAATAATAACACAACAGGGCGGACTTAATGACGGGGAAATATTTCAAATTATAACGTCAATAAATATTAAAATGAGCGAGGGCTCAATTTGTATTACAATGGTCGATATATATGTATTGCTGCTTCTTTTCAATTTCTGGGCGCAATTTTAACAATAGACTGTCTGAGAATTTATTTGTATCGAACCATTATTCTCTCGACTTCATATAGAAATGTGTGTTCCAAATACGGCAATACTATTCCACATAATCTTACATATTGCAGACAAATACGACCGACATCATAATACACATTCACATAGAGAACGAATCAGTCAATACAATGAAAATTATCAGGAACGATATTTTATATTGGATATTTCCCATCCACCGAGCTACTTAGAAATATTCAGACAACTGTATTATGTATCAATAATATAAGTAGATAGGCAGATAAAAATAAAAAATATATTTCTTCTATTCAATAAACCTACAATTTTAGCATCAATTAATTTTTTTA
The DNA here is from genome assembly GCA_963932245.1 of Tachinus rufipes. Lineage (NCBI taxonomy): Eukaryota > Metazoa > Arthropoda > Insecta > Coleoptera > Staphylinidae > Tachinus > Tachinus rufipes. The sequence goes on along the minus strand of OZ010746.1, from coordinate 34,028,434 downwards.
ATTATTTAATAAATTATAAAATAAACAAAAAACTGTTTAATTTTTGTATTATTGTAAGCCTATTTAAGCACTATTAATAATATTGTATGTGAATTAATATACAATACTTTCAAATTAATAAACTTTTTTTTAAATACAGTCCTCACTGACAAACAGTATCTCGTCTCATTGGTTTAACTGCTGCAGAGGCGATGATATTGCCAAACATGCCTGTCCACGGTATAGCTAAGTCCCCCCTCCAGTAATACTCATACTAAAGGTGATTGAATAAAATAGTATATAAATTGAGTGTCTATGCAATCCTTTGCTAGACTTCAGTGGTGCAAAAATCTTTGCTTCACGCTGACTCTAAATGCATTGTTAGAGTTTATATCTCGTTGTTGACTAGAAAATTATCTTCCGCCAGGTTGAAACAGGCTACAAACTAACCTTAATTACCTTTAAAAAGTAACCTTAATTACCTTTAAAAAAAAAAAATCTGGGCTTGGTTTCATTAGTTGACATGTTATTCATATTACGTGTCCCTTAACGTGTAGTTTTTAAATACTAGATTTACCTCACGGTAGTGAAACATATTAGGGGGCTAAAATATCGAATTCTCTAGCTCATACTCAAAGGAAAGATAGAAGGCAGAAGGGGCATCGGACGTAAACAGCTATCATGGCTTAGGAACATTAGGAACTGGACCGGAATAAGAAAGTTTGGCGACATATGCCAAACAGCAATAAACAAAACTTTAACAATTATACAATAAATGATAGTTCGCCAACGCACATAGGTGTACGGCAACAGAAGAAGAAGTTCAACATGTTGGGACGCGGAGACTTTTATGCCAAAGTGTTAAACTAGGTTTCACCAACTACTGACGCAAGAGGAGTTAACAATAAGTCTAAGATTGCATAAATAAGCTTACTGCAAGAGCTTATGGTCACTCTAAACGTTACTGTTTGGGGCGCAATTGTCAACAAGCAGTATCTTTGTTTTTTAGCAACCAATACATCAACAACCTACCTGCCAAGGTGAACAAGAAAAAATCTAAAAAATATAAAGTCGGCCTATAAAAAGCTTCCTAAGATATCAACAGCAACAGTACTATCAGGATGCCAAATTCATGCCAAATTCATTTATTAATTTGTGCTCCATGCATGTTCTGCAATGGTTCCCAAATCAAAAGAAGCAACAACAAAAAGGAATGAAGTTTATTGGTAGAATAAAGAAATAACAACAGCAAGAAAAACTTGTAATGCATCTAGAAGATCTAAAGGAATAAAAATCTTACAAACTAAGTTAAAGAAGACTACAAAACCGCCAGGAAAAAGTGCTAGGTTATTATCTAGGGTAACAAAAACAGATGTTAAACAAACTTTTGTGCAGAAACAGATAATAACCCTTATAGTATTCCTTACAGGTTAGTGAGGAAGCCAGTAGTATTGGAAAAAAAAATAAACGTGGATGAAATCTTGTTTCGAACAACGTCATTAAACCACTACGAGTGGACAGAACAAATTCGTTTAGTACACATGCTGCTTTTCTAATATCAAAGATTACCGGTGATAGCTATAAAATTCCCGAAAAGCACCAGGACCTGATGGCTATTCAAATGATAACTTTTGAAGCAATCCACAAAGAAATTATTGAAGTCCTTAAACAAGGTTAGCGTAAAAGTGTTTCTCTAAAAACATGAAAGTTTGCTAAACTGCCTCTGATCCCTAACTAATCTTTCCAGTTATTACCTTGTACTAGGCACGGATTGCCTCGTAGATTCAATCACTTTTTTCATATTAATGCTGTATTGGAAATTGCTGTTTTTATGGCCATTTTTTAAAGAACTCCAGCTGTAAGACTTGCAACTATAATTTCCTTCTATCAGAAATAGCCTATTGTGTTGTCTTATATCTCTTTCAAGATGTAGTAAAATTTGACAAAAATTTTCATTTTTTGTTGTAAAAAAAAAAATATCAAAAATACATCACAATGTATTATATTTCAACGTGACCCATATATATTCTTTCCGCTACCTAATTTATAAATTTTTAGTTTGTTTTTGTTATCCACCGAGAGCTATGCGTTGGTTTAGATAAGAATTTGTTTTTTAGTAAATTTTTGATAGCACATTTCCCTTGCTAGTTTTCTTTTTTGTAATTCTTTAAGAAACTTTTTCTATGCTTTTCTTATTGCTGTTTATGTTTTATCGCCTCTTTTTGCAAGTTTTGGCAATCTTGATTTTCCTTTTCTTTGCACTTACAGCAGGTATCTTCCATTGCACTGCATTACTTTGCTATGTATCCCACTATACTGCCTTTGAAAACATTTTTAAAGCAATTCTAAATTTCTGTTTTATTTCAATCTTTACTTATTGTTTTCCTAAAACTTAATAACATGACGTGTTTTTGCGCACTATAAGAAATGTGTGATTTACTTTTTCCTTTTTGTAGAGGTTAATACTATAAGCACTCAACCTAATAGTTCTTTTATTTTTTCATCGCTGTCTTAAATAGCACAAAAGTCATTGTATACCGCCTAAAGTTAGTATCGGTAAACTTATTTATTTGAGCCACTATTGTCTCTTTAACATCCATGTGCGTTTTTATGTTCTTGATAATTTTGGCATACATAACTCCATGTTTAGGTTTTAAGATTATTATTTTTGCAAACATATTTCTGGGCTTTTGTTGTTTTTTTTTTTTCATTTGTTTACTAAATTCTTCGTTTTTTGTAAATGTTCTAGTATTTTCTGCTTAAGAAAAAATAGGCAAAGATCAAACAAGGAGAATTTAGATCGATATCTTCAAAAGTATGAAATGGCAAAGGAAAGGACTAAACATAGACATAGTCTTGATCAGCTCTAGCCTCAAAGAGCTAGTAAATAGTTGAAGGATCGCAAAATGAACATGAAAAAAACCAAGATTATGACCCTCGAACAACTACTGCACCAAATAATAACATCAAAAAAGTCAACAAATATACGTATTTTGGGCACCAAATAATACTATGAAAAGAAAATCAAAGAGCAGAAAACACCAGAAAAATAACACAATGTTGGACAGCATTTAGAAAACTAAAATATATACTTAAAGACACAGACACTCCAATCTGCGTTAAACAAAAAGTCTACAATTCCTGCATATTACCAGTACGGGTTGAATACTATAGCATGGATGGTAAAAAAATCAATTAAGTGAGAACCTGGCAAGGAGCAATAGAACGGGCAATACTCGCATAAGTCTAAGGGATAAGATCACTAACGGAGAAATCAAACGTCAAACTAAAGCAAAATGAAGCTGGGTAGGGCAGGTAGCTAGAGAAGATTCCATAATAGCCCAACAAAATAAAACACTGGAAACCAAGAATCACCAAAAGAGGATCGGCAGACTACAGAAACAAATGGCACCAAGTAGCAAAAAAAAGACATGTATGGAACAATCTATAGAAGCCTACATCAAGCAATGAACAATAACAAGCTGCGGGGAGAGAAAGAGACAGGTTGTGCGTCTGAACACATCTGGTATGTGTCTTCCTGCTATTTTAATAAACTTTAAAATTCAATTTTGTCCAGATCCTAAGTAATTTTTTTAATTGTAGAAATAGAAATTTTTTTTTTTTGTAATTTGTACTGTTGATAGTTTGAGTTCCTATTTCAATTGTAATAGTAATCTTCTTTGTTCTTTTCCTTTTATATTTAATCTTCAGAGCTTCTATCAAGTCTAGAGTAAATTCTAAAGCATTTATAGTTATCAGGATGTGTTTGGGATTTTCACAATTTGTTCTTCTAGTATTGCTATCTCTTTGTAACAACTTTTTTACGACAAGTTTTTAGATTCTTGTGTATCTTTGTTTATCTTTTCTTGGGTGCCAATATGTTGCCTTTTTGTTTTCCTTGTTAATTTTTGGATGTTGTTGGCAGTTTCTATTTCTATTTTGTGTATTTTCACAATAACATAGCTCAGTTATAGAGCGTTAGCGTAGCACGCTAACAGTCCGGGGTTCGATCCCCGAATATGACTAAAATAATAGCATGCTCATTATCCACCGGGGTGATTCGGAAGTCACCTAATAAGCCGTTGGTCCCATCAACCCCCTTTATACAAGTCGTAAGACTTCTGGGGCGATGTAAAATAGCTGTAAAACGCGCAGTAAAAAAGATATTAGTTAGTACTCAAAAGAGTTTGATCAAGAGCCCATCAGCCTACTGGCACCGTGGGTAATGTTTTCGAAAAGTTAAAAGTCGAAAGATTGGCAATAAATTTTCTTAAAATTGTCAAGCAACCCAAACTGTCAAAGCCTCAAAAAAATACTGCCAATTTATGTGTCAAAACTCATTTAACTCGTTGTCATAACAAATTATCAAAGACAAATTAATTTTTAAAAAATCTTTACATATCTTAGAGAAATTCTTGTCAGCTACTTTAACAGTAGGCAGGTACAAACCGATGAAAAAATCTTTTAACTGCAGAACTTTGGGTACGATTCATTTCTTTTGTTTTTTTTTGTTGTTTTCTGTTAACTTGGAGTTTCTTTGCATGATTCGGCTACTACGTATCAAAAGTCTTACATTTCGTCTTTTATTTAAGTTTCATCTCCTAACTTTCCTTAATATTTAAATAAACGATGTCTATATATTTTCGTATGTAGCTATTATAATTTTTAATAACTATTACAAGTTTGTAGTCTACCAAGATATATGCGCTGCCGGTGTAGATCGCTCATTTCATTTCTTATATTGATGGTTATCATGATGTATTCTATTTGGTTTTTAATAACAATTAACAGCATTGTTTAAAATAGTACTATATACATTGTTATTTACAAATTGAGACACAAGCGACGCAATGCAAGACATGCAATAGTTTTTTAGAGCCAATATACCAAAAATCTTTTGATTAACATTGATATCTTGCGGAATTTTAGCAGGACAGGCAAGAAATTTATGTGTGACAGACAAGAGAGATGCACTGTAAGGCAGCGCAAAACTGTGTGATACAGAACCTGTGCGGCACTGTGACTGATTTTACTTGTCACGTGCGACGAGATTTTCTTTTATACTACTGCCCTGCACAGGTTCTGTCTCAGTGCCTGCCTTATACTGCATATTTCTCTGCCACACGTAATGTCATGCACTGCGTTTCATTGTGGATCCGGTATTTTAATAAAATGACAGCTAAATGCACATATGACATCGTTGCCCTGTAAATGGCTCGGAGAGCGTCAATACAAAAACGGGGTCCGATTGAAGGTTGTGAGTATGTTGGTTTGTGTGAAACTCGTTGAAATCCGCACACACTAGGCCTAGCACCAGCTTAATTAGTTAGTTAACTCATTTATTTAACGTCGGTCTATTTCTACTTCAAAGGCTAATCACCAACGCCAGACGTTAAGACTACCACATCTGAGAATTTTGCCGCAAATTCAGGAATTCCAACCTAAATTATTAGGTTCTTTAACGTGGACGCAACATCAAAGCAGTACACGGAACCTACTAAAGTTTCTCTTCTTATCCGAAAGAAGGCGTATTCATCACAACACATTTTTTCTTAACCAGACAAACTGACCCTCCAGATAGGGGCTTGAGGCTCGAACCCAAGACCCCTGGTATAGCAATCGAGTACGCTAACCACTACAACACCCGGGCGGTTGCACCAGCTTGAGACCACGTACAATCAAATAAACGACAAACTACTTGCTTCTAATCATAATCTGGAAAGCACCCCCTCCCCACCCGCGTGTTTGTTATCAAAGGAATAGATATTGGGTGTGCGGGTGTGCGGGGCACTAGTTCAAACTGCTCGCTTGTAATCATAAATTGCTATGCCTCGCCATTGTGTTTGTTATCAAATAATTGAATATAGCCACCGCCTATGACTTAAAAGACTTCTAACAATTTTAGAAATGAAAAGCTTTCAATAGTTTTATAACAAACACTTGGTTAGATGAGCTGGGCACCCAAAGAAAAACTTTTTTTTATGAGAAACACTAAGTGGGTGGGGTGGCCACTCCAGTTCAAACTACTCGTTTGCAAACATAAACTGTAATAACCGGCCACTCGCCCAAATGTTTGTTATTAAAAAATTGGATAAAACTATCTATGACTTAAAGACATCTAACGATTGCAAGAAGAAAAAACTTCCAATTTCTTGATAAATTCTTGGAATGGTGAGTGAGGCACTTCAGTTCAAAATAATCGCTCGTAATCATAAACCGGAGTCACCCATCTACCTACCCAACTGTTGGTCATCAAGAGTATAACCGTCGCCTCCTATAACTTAGAAAAATTTCTAACGCTTGCAGTGAGAAGTAACTTATAATTTCCAAATAACAAACACTTGGGTTGGTGGGCAGATACACCAGTTCAAACTACTCGTTTGTAAACATAAACTGTAATGCCCCGCCCACCCACTCCAGTCATTGTTATCAAATGATTCAATATAACCATCGCTTCCTATGACTTACAGTCTTCTATCGCTTATAAGGAAAAGAAACTTTTTCTAACTTCTCCATAAGAAACACTTAGGTAGATTGGGGGGCAATCCAGTTCAAAGTACTCATTCGTAATCATAAACTGGAGTGAACCACCTACCCGCCTAGTGACCGAGGAGTGTGTTATTTACACATAGGCCAAATTGGTTTTAGAGTGTGATGAAAGGTTAATTACACATATACCAAAAAGGAACCTATGTAAAACATTAAGGTTATTGACAGCTATAGCATGCTATTGTAGGCAGCCCGAGTTAAAGATGCACAGACCTGAAAAGATTATTATTCATATACTAGCATTTAAAAACTTGGAGTTGTGTGTTTACACAGTATATTTTTATAGATAAAAAGTCTTGTAGTAACAACCGTTGAGAGCATGCAGTGCACTGACATTTGAAGAATTTTGTGTTATCAGCAATGTAAACCTAGTGAGGATATCATTCAACAGTGCTCAAATAAAGAGAATTGTCAAGTAACTGAAGCCAATAAGCTGTTGGTCCCATCAACCCTTCTCAATCTAAGTTATATACTGTGGCGATGTAAAACAGCCGTTAAAAGCACTATAATAACAATAATAATAATAAATAAAATTGTAAATAAAAAACGACAAATATGCTTTACGCAAAGTTATATATAAGTACGCTAATGAAGACAATCTTGGTGTTTTTTGACAATAGTATTTTAGGACCAATATACCAAAAATCTAAATTTATCGTTTCTTGAGTTCTTGAGATTAGAAAAAAAATTAAGTAGCAAATGCAGTGGAGTAGAATTGAATACAATGTTTTTGAATGATCAGTACATGGTTCGTAACAAACTAAGTACATACATTCAGTTAAGTTATGTAAGAACGCAATTCTTCTTGCAAGCTTTGTATGTGATATCAACAATGGTGTTGATTTTTGAATGCTGTACAAATTTTTAAAGATCTAAAAGTTGTTATACACACTTTGGTAGTTTTTGACTAATATTGATATTGCGGAATTTCAGTTTGAATTTTCTACGGACTTCTGTCGTTTTGAGTGGAGCTAAGTTAAGTGATTGTGTACAGCTGTGTAAACTAATCTAAATGCATAATAATCTAACTGTAAACAAAAAAAAAAACATATTTTTTTTTAACAAAAATACAAATTCTCAATTTCATATTATAAGATACCACTCAGCACCATAACCATGTTTTTTGTTGAAGTACAGGTAAGGCTCTTCTTCGCATCCTACGCAGTAGATACAAATCCTCTTTAAATTCCTTGCTACTTGCCAGCCATGACTTTTTTTGCTGTCTCGTAACACGTCTGACACGGTTTTCTATTCTGGACCTCTTTTACAGACATTTCGTGACAAAGACGACGATTTCTGCTTGGCGTAACAACTTCAACTTCTGCTGGAGAAGAGCGCAAATTGCATAAAGCATAGGCAAACTGATTTTCGAAATTCAAGAATTCCCGTGTGAACATCTTTAACTTTTTTATACATTATCTAAGCATTTACCATAGCAGTATTCAGCAAAAGCTCAAACGCCAGTTTTGGATACCATCGATTGATCTCAACAGGCGATATTCTTTCGTTGTAAGCAAGTATCACTTCGGGTTTTTTCTTTGTTTGTCGCCGGCGGTTTTGTACTTCAACTTGAGAATCTGAGTACTTTGTAGAGAGCATCAGCAAGTAACACTTGTCTCTCTAAGAAAGTATTGTGATACCCTTGCAATTTTCTTTGCAATTTACTCTCCGGTCTGAAGTTTTTTATTTGTCACTTCGCGCGGGTTTCCTATGCGGTTCTTCCTTAAGGTGCCAACTAAGTGGGTTTGCCTTTCCAGCAACTGTTCAGCTAATGATAGACTAGTATACCAATTATCCGTGATCATGGTTCTACCAAAATCCAGCAATGGCTCAGCTAGTTTCATCACTATTTTAGGTAGGGTTGTTCGTTTATGATCAAGATTTTTGCCGGCGTATATTTCTAAGTTGTAAGTATAGCCTCCATTACAACAGAGCTTGAACACTTTGATGCCTTATTTATGGCGTTTTCCTTTTAAATATTAGTGCATAATTACCCGGCCACAAAATGGTATCAGTAATTCATCGATGCATATTGTTTGAATGCCGTCTGAAAATTATGGACCACTTTATCGAGCAAACCCTGAACCTCGTGTAGCCTGTTATTTAGAGGATTGTTTTCATTATATGCAAAGTGAACCATTTTCAAGAATTCCTGGACATTACAGTAGGAGCAATTTCGTTTTTAAACAAAAGTTCCTTGCTCCAACAATCTGATGGTTTTGGTAGACGAACTATACCTATATAAATAACCAATCCAAAAAAAACGCTTCATCTCGTAGATATCTGTCAAATACCAATTGTGTACTCTCGCTTGAGATGTAACATCTTTCCCATTCACAATAGTTTGCGTGGCATAAAGATTAGTTTGCTCGACAATATAGTCAAATATATTATCATCAACCAGCGCAGAGTAGAACCTGATCAACTAAAAGCTCTGACAGATTTTTATTTACTCCTGCTTCTTTTGTGAAAGGAGTAAGAACTTGCTGCTTACCCTGGGGTGCTTTCTATTCATGCTTTGTTTTTTATGCAAAATAACATCACATACCTTCTAAGTCAGAATTATTAAAAAACTCAAAAAGTTCCTGATCAGTAAGTGGTCGTTCCCTGTCCATATTTTTATATCTCGACATAATTATTCGCACAAGATGTAAACAAAACAAACAAGTAGGTTAGACTAAGCTATCAGCTGTTTCTATCCGTGGACCGAAGATGACCGCGCCGGCGTAGACGTTCATTATCTTTCATACGGCGCAGATACTTTTCCACGATTTTCTTCGCATAGGTGATAAATATTGTAAAATTTCTTTCGTAAGACTTCAATATTTGTGGATATCCACCTCTGCGCAATAAGTCCCAGAAAATAAAATGTTTGCCCAATATTGAATATACCGCCCGGCCCTAACGTAAAATATAATAAAGAGCACTTCGGCCGTTAACGCAGAGCATGCTGAACCTTTAAGAGACCTTCCTCAGTCTGCGCATTAATATCTCCCAAAAGATAAGCAAAGCCGCCTCCAACGCGGCCAAAAATAGGCTCATCGCTAGGCATACCACCAATTCAACCACGTCACCGGAAGTTCTGGCCCAGACCTCTTCCAAAAAGGTCCAAAAAACCAGCATTCTGCAGCTGCTGTAGCCAAGTCCCAGCTTACCAAAACTCCAGACGTCCTGGCCTCCCTCAAGGGGCCTGCCAAAAATCCGGTAGATTCCAGCCCATCCGAGGACACAAATCTAATAGATAACCAGCTAAGAATTTCTGCGCTGCGTTCGCATACGTTCAACTACCGCAAAACAAACAAAGCTAAGAAAGCATGTGTCTCTCCAAATTATGCGACCTTACGGCCCGGGTAAAATACAAACGTAAGTCTAGTAACATTGTATAGTGACACCGTTACCAGCGTTATGGCCACAAGACAACGAGGTGCAACCGTATCTTTGCGTAAAATCCGCAGCAGCTCATCCTAGTTCCACATGCATCAAGACGAAAAAATAAGGGTATGTTGCAACCATGCGCTTCGTTCAATGGGCCGCAAACAGCAAGCTACAAAAACTACCCAGCTTATTTCTAGCTGAAAGCAAGCTAATATTCATCTAAAGCCCACACCAATGCACATGCCTCTCAACCGCAGATTTCTGCTTCTCCCCGGAGCACTCCCAATGTACGCAAAAAGAGCGTAAAAACTAGAAATAGCAAAGTAACCGACAATCTACTCCTAGACATAGATATGGTACAAGTTCTCCACAATCTCTATACAATGCCTATATGGCTGGCACACTATGTTCCATATTACCTCACTAAGACCAATACTAGTTAGGCAAAAAAAGTCCTAGGTCCACCAAATGTCAAACTTTCAGGAATTCAATAGTGAGGAGTTTAGTTGGTAGGCGCTCGTAAGAGTTAAACCAATACTTTGTCTTTAGGAAGATTCTCAACCCTACGGGACGTAGATTTACAACTGGTTCCAAAAATATTGAGAGCACATGTGAAGCATCTAACCAAACCCAAAAAAATAGTTACAAATATCAATACCTGTCATCAATCATCAATCTTTGCCGCTCCAGCTCACCTCTTCCTTGGAAATACCGCTTATAAATGGTGCCCAATTTTTGATGCACATAATATATTGCGCTATTTGCAAACCCCAACAACTCAAAATAGCAAACTTATACAATATGGAAAATCATACAATGCAATCAAACTACAATCAACTACACAACGTTAACTAATCCAAAGTGAACTAAAGACAATTACAGTCGTCTTACCCAGTTAATTATATAATTAAATCTAATTTCAACCACTGGTATAATAATAATAATAATAATAATTTATTAACGCATCTGCATTTACATGTTAAGTTACATAAAAATTGTTTACAAACAGTGATTACAAGTATGACAAACAAACGAATAAATACATACATACATTCCTACACATTGGCTAAGGTGTTACGATAATCTCTTTAAGTTAGCAATGAACTTCTCGTATGAAATACCAACAAAGTCAACGTCATTTGATACATAGTTAGCGTGTCGTGCAATACGAGACAGTGAGCTGTGCCGACCATAGTTAGTCCTACTAAAGGACATATGCAAAAAAGGGCAATTACTAACCGCACGTTGGGGAACATGAATATCTATCATATTCAGGATCTGCTGATAGAAGATTAGCCCGCTCAGAACTTTGAACAAAAATTTCATGTCCATTTAATTTCTTCGTTTTTCCAACGCAGACAATCCCAAATAAATTCCGATATTTTCAGGTGATAAATACACACCAGTAAGACTGAGTTTATATGATACTAGTTTGTAAAATTTATTTTGAACTGACTCCAATCTGTCAATAAAAGTTTGGTAGGATGGGGACCATATTACGCTACAATACTCTAGATGTGATCTCACCAGAGAATTGTACAAGATAAGAAGAGCCCGCATGTTACTAAAATCAGCAGTAGCTCTTTTAAGAAAGCCGAGCATCTTGTTAGCTTTATTAATAACAAAATCTAAATGAAGATTAAATGACAGTTTGGAATCAAACAAGACTCCTAAGTCACGGATTGAGTCAACTTAAGATCCATGTGGTTAAGAAAACACCATTTATTGACCGCTAGTAAATCCCTTTGCATAGTAAGACAATCAGCAATAGTGCTAACTCTACGATATACCTTTACATCATCTGCAAATAACAAGTGGTGACAGTTTAAAATATCAGATATGTCATTAATAAAAATTGAAAATAGGACAGGTCCTTGTGGTATACCTGATGTCGCCTTAATGGAATGAGATAGATAAGTGTTAATTTTAACTTGCTGGACACGTTCACTTAAATACGACTTTAACCATTTAATCAATGGATTACCGACACCATATGCACTCAATTTGTTAATTAGCAGGTCGTGGTTAACAGAATCAACAAAACAATCTTGGCAACCAAAAACAATCTTGGCAACTCAAAACACATAAAATGCCCTAAGTGATAGCAGTAAAACAACGCTTTCTACAATAAACAAAAATATCACAAAATATTTAAGACAACCACACAAAGACACAGTAATGTAATTTCAAAGATCGGAATATTTTATGTTTGAAAAGCGATTGCCAACAAAATCCTACTATCACATTACAAAAAAGGTAAGAGGAATAATAAGACATACAAAGATCTATTCTAGGGCCAACATCCAGCTGGGTACAAACAGTTCAAAAAAAAGCTGTTACAAATATATGATAACCCCGGCCACGTAATAAATCATGCAGCAATGCTTGTACTAACTATGCAAGATCCACAAGAGTCGGTAAAAAGATTTTTGCAAAAATAGGCGGCATTGTATCAGAGAATATATCTACAGCATTTATCGTTAGAGACAGAGCACAAGGATTTACAAACAAGCGGCTAAATCCTAAGAAGTTGATAACAGTAGCAATCGGTCATTGCTACTAGATCGAAGAATCATTAGGCCCGCACCTATGACCAATAAACCTCCTCTTCCATGTAGCAACCGTAAACTCGTGCTCACATACCTTAGATATTAGATTTGCCTTTTTCCCAATTTTCCAAACAATATTTTAAGGTTTTACAATAGATGCTCCTGTGAGCCTTTAATGCAGTATTTCCTTTACGCCTTCTACATCTTAGTGTCATTTGTTCCTTTAAAATTAGGAGCATATTTTCCCTCCAGAGACTCAGAGTAAGTAAGATGATATTACTTATACCTAGTAACTCAATAAGTACTAACTAGAAAGTTGATAGAAACGCGGTTTGGGACCCTCAGGATTGTGCGCAGTTAAACTTTTGCGTTTCAACCGTACCCAAACCATGACTCTGACTAGAAGTCACTTTTTAAAACTGTTTGGATTTAGTCAAAAACGCGTTCCAAACGACAAGCAATTTGTGTTTTATCACAATATAAAATATACTAACCATATCCAATAGTATACAATCACAGCCTCCTCTACTTACAAGCCGTGCTCATGAAACTTGGCAACGTAGCCTAGTAGTCTTACCAGTCCTATTGAAATACATGCAAGTCAATGTAAGTTACAGGTGCACAGTGGAATAAAAGTGATTTTAATACAAATTTAAAGGTAAGTTCTTGAAATTTTTATTATCTGTGCTTAGCAAAGAAGTTATACTACACATTTTCTTGTTTCAAAAGTTAATATCAATATTAATAGTTACAATAACGCCGGTGTTCTTGGTTTTATTTATTTTTAGGTTATGTAAACAACATCCCGTAAAGTTAATATTAATTAATAAATGCAGTTAAATATCTTATTTTAGTAGTACTTAAATAAAGTAATTGAATTCTTTAATCTGTTGTGTAAATAATAACATGTATATTTTTTATTTTAGATGCAACTAATTACTTCAGTGCAAATCATTGTTCGATTCTACATTGAAGACAAATGGATCCCGCAGTGTTTAATTTCTACATAAAGAAGCCCAGGCATTGTGTATAAATACTCAAGTGGATCCCTTTATAATACAGTGTTTATGTGAAATATTTAAAAAAAGTGATATCTAATTATGTTGTGTTGTATAAACTTTGTGAACCCGAAAGAACAGAACTTGCGAAGAGGTAAATTTGATGTAAGATTAATGCATACAAGCAATTAAAAGCAAGCAACGTTTAAATATTAGTCAGTAGCAATCGAATAGCACTGAATATCATACACGTAGAACAATATTTATTACTTTTATTTCCGGTCTTTATCAAAAATTAATTTGTTAACGTCAGCTGTCATATAATTAGTTTTATGCATTAATGTTATTAATATCATTCAAACTATTTGTAATATTAATTAAATTTGCAATATTGGTCTTTAAGCATGTTCATTGGGAAATATTGTTAGCGCAAACACTTTATTTTTCCGTTATTATCCAAATCTTTAAATTTAATCGATAATATAAATAGTTATTATGGTATTATATATGATTAGTATTTGAAATGTTATTGCCACGATTGTCTCATGTCTTTTATAAAATTATTATTAATATATATTTTAAGAAGTTTTCTCTTTTGATTTAAAAATAATTAATATTTTACTAATTTAAAGCTTTGCACGCTATAGTTTTTATTATAAAAATGTGTATTATTTAAATTTTGCTAAATGTTTTTGAACAAAAAAAGATTTTGAATATACGGTGAATTTTCAATTTCAATATTGTGCGATAACAATGCTATATTTTTAGTAGCACATGAGAAAATCAAAAGAGAAGTCTTAGAAATTAGTGCTTACTATATTCGCATGTTTATTTTTTCTATTTATTAAATATTTTAATATAAATATTGTAATTATATAACAAATATTTTTCTGATTTTGTATTTATATATAATATGAAATTGTGTTCTATATGTATGTAATATATCTTCATTTATTAAATTAAATTAAATTAATTTATAAAGTTTAAATTTATTTATTTCAACTTATTATTCCTAAAACTTTAATTTTTATATAGCAATATGAAGCGAACGAGTATCGGCAATAAGACCACCACCGACGACAAAAGCGACGTTGCCAAGCGTCTCAGCACGGCTTGTAGTAGAGAAGGCTGTGATACAATACAGTCTAATGAGTCTCGTCTAAAAAACAAAATAAATAATTGAATATATCGTCGTGGTAACCACAATACGTTCTATGTCATAAAAATCAAATTGTTCAGGGGAAACAAAAAACTGCCTAACTTTTAACAATATTAGGGAAATTTCTCAAAATTTGTTTAATAAATTTTTAGTTTAGTAACAATAAACATTATAATATTTTTTAAAACCTTTTGCATACCATGAGACTTATTATTTTGATCACAAAATTCAAATAAACCGATTTTTGATTTTTTTTACATAGAACATATTGTCGTTACCACGACGATATACCAAACAATAGTTGGTATTACGTATGATAATTGAACAGAATATTTCTTCATACAATTTACTACTAAATTTGACTTCTTTTAATATTCATTTACCAACAATAAGCATAAGTATAGAGACCACAAATAAAATTTCATTAGTATAATTAGTACTTCGCTTCATAATTTTTGTTTTTAGTCTATATGTAATTTCATTCATACGCAATAGAATATAAACAAAGCAAACAATACATTAAAAAAACGATCCCTTTTCACGTTTTCTAAACATGTCCCGAATATCGTCACGTAGTCGCGATAATTTGCCGCTTGTCCGCAAGAATTTCAATTTTGAAAATAGTTTTGTGAGAGACACCGCTCTTACTTAATGCCTTCTATAGTTTCCAACACATACACACAACAGAAATATTATATTTCCGGGCACGAGGAGACCCGCGGAAACTTCCTGTTTCAATTGTAGGACTTCCGCAAACTGAATATATTTATTAAAAACTTTTCCTGAAGTAAAAAACTCAATTTACCTTTAGGGCGAATGTAATAAACGTGAATTTATTAAAAATCAGATTGATTTTATCTATTATTTGTATTGAGAGAAAAGTAAAATATATTAATATTTTTTGTGCTAGTTAGCATTAAAGTAGAAAAAAAATTTAATTAGTATACCCAATTTTTATAAAGTCTCTTAAAAGAGATCGCCAACAGACTTCTAATAATGATTTTTAATTAATCCTGAGTGTTATTGATTTCAATAATTTAATCAATTTAATTTACCTGAGATGGTCGCTTCTCATGAATTTCTTATTGCAGACGGGACAGGCGAAGTTCTTCTCCCCCGTGTGGGTCCGTGTGTGCCTGGCCAATTCATCGGATCTGGCGAACCTCTTGCCGCAGCCCTCCCAACTACACGGGAACGGTCTTTCGCCTGAAAAACATATACAATGATCGATAAACACAATTTTATAAATTACTTTCTTGGGATATACAATTTATCTTTATTTGTGCGCACCCTTCATTTAGAGTTGGTTACTTTCAATAAAATGAAAAAATAATACAAGTAAAGGTTTTCCATTTACAAGAGACTTTCATGTTAATTAAATTGAGTGAAAATTGATTGTTAATAACAATGTTATTCTGCGGTATTGTTCCCTACTGTGGTCTATAGCTATTTAATAAAGATCCTCCAGTCAACAATACGCTGTAATGTATTAAAATAGTTCTTATGTCACTAGCGATTTATACAAGCAGATAGAATTTTTTAACTCATATTAATCAATTTAGAATAAAACCATACCTGATCGTATAGAATCAAAGATCAGTGCTAGGCCACTAAAGACAAATATGATAAGAGAAGTAAAGTTTTGTCTAATATTAAACCCATTTTCTTTTACTTGAATAATGTGTATTAATATTTTTTGTTTATAAGATTCCTTTTTAATTCTTAAATTAATAAATATTGAAAGCATGCTATGTGACCTATTATGCCTATTACTAAAAGAAAAAAATATAGTGTGTTTCAAAATCAATCGATAATGAACGCGGTTAATTAATTCACTGAACTTTCTATAAATTATTCATGGTACACTATGTTTGCATGATATGCGACAATGCCAAATCATCAAATATTTACTATTCAATGGTAAATATTTCATCATTTGAGGTATTTCTAATTACTCGAGTAACATTTCATTACTTAGCTGGGTATTAATTTTTCAAAATATAACTCACTCAGACTCAAAGAATGTATAATTATATTTTTATCACAATTTACATATGCTACGACTGTCAAGGGGTTAGACATATGGTTTCCATTGATATTGATCTCAATAGGTTTATTTTGAAATGTAAAAGGTTGATGGAATTGAAGGAACTAACTTCAAGCGATTCGGCGAGAAGTTCGTAAAGACATTATGATAAATCATTGAAAATGAGATGAGTCCCATAAAAGTCAAAGTTATGAAAAGAGAGATTGAAAACGTGGCGCTTATATGGTGCTTCACTGCACTGCACATTCACAGGATTGCACGTGATTATAATAAAAGATTTGAGTATAATGGACTTGATAAGCATGGAATTATACTAATGTCAAATAAATTTATTTGAATAACTTAAACTACCGCCCAGGTGTGTGCTAAACATACGCGACAGCGCTACACTAGGGGTCGTCACAATTTCTAGTCCTCTGTTCGGAGAAAAAACTTTAGAAGTCCTGATTGTTTTGAAGTGTACGTTAAATAATTAATATAAATAAATTAAAAAAATAACTTTTATTTTTTAAGTATCTTGCATTATTAAAAGTTGTATAAAGAAATGATGTTGGTAAATCAAATTTAACAGTAAAGTATGAGCATGGTATCATTTAAAAAAAAAACATAAATCAAGTATATATTCTCAATATGTCGACATTTGAAAACTTAGTAGTAGTTTTTAACACAGTTGAATAATATTATGTTTGCCTACTTTGTAGATTAACCGTATGTGGAAGGTTTACGCTGAGAACTCCTATGCCTATGCCAAGATTCCAATTTATTAACTACTGCACATTGTTACTATGTGGAATGGAAGCAGTTCACCACATCTACAAACAATTTAAGTGGATATTCTACTGAATACTGAAACTTCTGTGAACTTTCATTTTAATTTAAAACCTAGATTAATGCCTTTAAACCAAAATATGTAATTAAAAAAACAAATAATTGGTCAAAAATTCAAATAAATATATTAAAAAATATTTGATCATGCAACATCTCAAAGAGTGTATAAGAATTGTTCGACGCAATTGCGATGAAAAACAAGCATGTTATCTTCTTTTTCTATCGGAGATTGAACACCATCATGGCTATCTTTATCTTATTCACCACTACTTGAATAATATTGTTCTGTGCCATCATCAAACTACTCACGCAAGTTTCTCAGCCATCACATCTTACGCCTACCAACGTTCGTTTCAACCTCTATTTTCTCTTGCTTAATAAATCGTAGGAATGCATATTTAAGACGTCTCATAACATGAACAGGATTTCTAATTTACTTTTTTCTAGAGGGACCACTTCACATTCCTTGTTCACTTTCAAGGACTTCTTTGTTGATGACATCAGTCAAGGGTATTCGCCACATTTTGTGGTAGCACCACATCTCAAATGGTTACCTTTTTTACTTGAACTTGTTTCAAGGGGTTTACACGGATCTGGACAATACTTAAAATAAGTTTATTTATCCCTTGTAAATATTTAAGACAATTTAAACAATTTGAGTGATTTAAATACTTACAATAACAGCAACAACAATCGAAAATAATATTAACATTTTCCTTTTAAAACAAGAAAAAAGGCGCATAGAAATAGAAAAAGTACAAGTAAAAGTAAAAGAAAGCAACAATTAAAAATTAAAGAAATCGGAGGAAAGAATGCAAAATAATAAAATTCGTATTAGGAAACAAGAAAAAAATATTTCAAACAACCGCATAAGGTGAACTCTGTATCGAGAAGAAACTACATTGGAAATAGACGTGATAATATAATGTAGATAAAAATCATAATATCTAGAAGTATTAAAATAATAATAATTACGAGTAATATATTAAAGTATTCGGCATTAAGGTTACTACTACAAAGATGTATGGATATGAATGTTTTATAGACTACGAGAGGCGTTCGATAAAGTACGCCATGAACTACTTGTAACACTCCTAAAAAACAAACGTATTGACTCCGAAGACATACGAATAATTGAAAACCTGTACTGGAACCAAACAGCGACGGTGAGAGTCAACAATGATTCCACAGAAAGCATAAATATCGAACGGAGAGGCAAGGCTGTATACGGTTACCGATGTTATTCAATCTATACTCAGAAGCTATATTCAAAAAAGCCTTATCTGAAGAACTATGTAGGCTTGTTGTTAATGTCAGCTCAAAATTTGGATTAAATATGAACCTCAAGAAAACAAAATACATGATCATCTCAAAAGCACGTATACCACCTAACGCAAACCTTCATATTGATAACACCTATATTCAAAAGGTAACCAAGTACAAATACCTAGGTACGTGGATAACAAATACAAACAAACAGACAGTAGAAATCAAGTCTAGATTAGAGATGGCTAGAACAGCTTTCCTCAAAAATGCTACATATTTCCAATTATACTGTATGGTATGGAAGCATGGACACTAAACCAACACCTCAGCGACAAACTCCAAGCCTTTGAGATGTGGACGTATCGGAAAATCCTAAATATCTCATGGTCGGACAAAACACCGAATGCCGAGGTCCTCACAAGAATGGAAAAAGACCTAGAAATCCTTTACATGATAAAGATCAGAAAGCTGAAATATTTGGGACATACCATGCGAGGGAATAAATATAATGTATTGCAGCTGATTATGGAGGAGAAAATAGTAGGCAAGAGAAGAGTGAGAGGACGCAGAATGTCCTGGATGCGGAACCTAAGAGACTGGTTTAGCTGCACCTCTAAAGATCTTTTATGAGCTGCTGTTTCAAAGATCAGAATAGCCACAATGATAGCTAACCTCCGAGTAGGAGATGGCACGTGAAGAAGAAGATTAAAGTATAGAGTTGTAAGAGAGTCCCAGTTCTTGATAGATTGAATTGGAAGTACCAGACTAAAAAATTCTTACAAAATGGTTAATAAATTCGATTTTTTCTATTATAGTAAAAAGAGCGTATATTAAAAAATACAGTAATTAATTATAATATATTGCGTATCAAGGACAGGAAACCACTGTTTGCAGCAAGCTGAAACAAGGGCGATAGACAGCAAAATGGTGCAAATGATTTCTTGAGCGTAGTGCTTACGACTATTTATTGCTAAATATTCTACCTGATGAGTTTAATTATTTAAGAGATGCTGTTCTTGGAGATATGTATGGGCAAATGGCATTTGCAAGCAAAAAATTGCCAATGTACACTGCGTGATTTACGATTCGGATCCGATTCTTTCACATTGCTACTGTTTTTACTCCAACAAAGTGGTCAGTTAAAATTTTTGTCAATAGCAGTTGTTTAAATTGAAGATCAACTGTCGGCTTCCTAATAGGTCGTATCAAATAAAAATCTATCTGGACTTTGGGATTATGTATCTTGGCCGCTGTCCAAACAGTTACATGAACAACTCTTTGTAAAATATTATAAGTATAAAGACTTTTATAGTGCTTTTACGTTCTCTTTTGTTTGCGTTGCTGTTTTGATTTATTTTAATTTATTTTAGTCGCTATGCTTAAGCTCTTTTTTTCTATGTAAATGATAGTTTTAAACATACTAATAGTGTAAGAACTTACAGGATTTAAAGAAAACAATCTTGGATATATAGATATTAAAGAAAGGCTTATTTATTGCAATAATATTATAATTGTCACTAGTTCAATCTATCCCAATATTTTGAGCTACTACTACCTTGACTTAAAATTTAATCTAAATATCACAGCGATCAAAAGTCAAGCACAGACATTTCTTCCGGTTTTACAACTCTCTTCAGTAAGCCTTGTATGACTAAAGACAAATTTGAATCAGTTTCATCTGTGATTTGAGAAGTGCTCAGCGCTGCGCGCTTTTTGACTTCTCATCTTCTTTATTAAAGAAAGTTGGTGTGAGTGAATAGTGAGTGCGACGCCTTAATGGCGATGAGGTGTACTGTTAAATTTACTTGTGTGTAGTGCAATCAACAGTGACGTTGATTAAGTGTCTGTAATTCAAGAGTATGTGCGGGTGAAACTCTGCTAAACCGCAAATGTCTGAGTTTAAATTTAAAGCAAGTTACTTATAGAATTCAAGCACTTTTTAACATAATTAATAATATAAAGAATATCCAGATTGCGTCTGAGCTGAATATTACGAACTTATGACGCAGTTTAGAAAATTGCTCTCAAAGTCTTGTTTTAAAAGACTTCTATCCTCTTCCGTCTCGTTTGTGTTATTAAAAAACCTCAAATAGGATTGGCGTATAGCACAATCGGTGAGTTGATTTGTACAACAGAAACTTGTTTCCGAGACTCATTTTACTTCTCCATGCTATAAGAGGCATGAGACCACGTCAATATACGGTCTAGGTGTACACCTAGATATTTGACCAATTCCTTCCATTGGATTGGTCTATCCTTTAAGTGTATGTGTATGTATAGCTGTGATCGTAATTGTGTGCATCGTTTGGAGAACAAGATTGTTGTACTTTTTTTAGTGTTAATTCTGATAAGCCATGCGTTGAGCCATCTTTCGAGAGCATCAGTAGCATCTTGCAATCGCGCAGTAATAACGCAGTGGCTGACTGAAGAGTGCAAAATCGCAGTGTCATCCGCGTATTGTGTTATCCTGATTCTGTTTGTAGGTGTTGGCATGTTTGAAACGTATATGTTAAACAGTAATGGTGAGAGGAGTGACTCCTGCTGCGATGTTGCCTAGTTTGGTAGACAATGACCTGTTGTGTAGGTAGGAGGCAATTAATTTTATCAGCTTAGCAGGGTAGTTGTACTTGATAAGTTTGTATATGAGCCCTTTATGGTAGACTTTATCAAATGCTTTCTCAACATCAAAGCGCGCCTGTCGCCTTTTTTGTGATGAATCCAGCAATGATTTGGTCTACCACCTTTAGAAGTTAGTGGCAGGTCGAGTGTTCTGTTCGAAATCCAAACTGATGCACCGGTAGAACCTTGTGTTCGTCCGTGTGTATCTGTAGCTTTTCCAAAATAATTTTCTCAGTTACCTTATCAATAGTACTCAAGAGATTTATAGGTCGATAGTTCTGAGGAAATCATGTTTAGCGCCATGTTTGGGATGTTGTCAAGGCCAGAAGCTTTTCTGATGTTCAGAGATTTAACTACTTTTTTGATGCGTGAAGGTAGCACGCTATCTATCTGATATTAAAGGGCTTCCCTCAGTACTTGCATACAAATGAATGTACACGTTCCACATGATTGATATATTGATATCTGCATCCTGATAGTCTGTAGAACATTAAAGTTTCAGAATGTCTGCCAGAACAAGTTTGAATAAACAATTCTGTGCCATTGTGATGATGTGAATAATCAAACGAATAATTGTGGCTCCATTTAGTGCAATTTAATACAAAATGTCTTAATTAATCGGTATCATTTATAAATTAAATTATTATCGTTAAGATATCTAACAATTGAACCCAATCAATTCCATGCCAAGTAGAAAACCAAGGACGTACCAAAAAAGTTCATTTTTGTAGAGTTTATATTATGCTAGAATTTTGCCGATTTTAAACTAAAAACTAAATGTTCTAGAATTACTATAAAAAGTCATAAATATTCTGGTATGTTCACAATTACAACAAAAATTTTTAAAACGTCAGAAAAATCCTCAAAACTGTTTGAAAACGTTTATAGCTGTTGTAAAATGTTTTTATATTAGAATGATCTAAAAGATTTTATGACAGTCGAAAACATTTGTTTGGTAGTTATAGAACATTTTCAATAGTTCTGGAATGTTTTGAGAATAGATTTCAAAACGTTTTTTACGTTTCAAAAAACTAACAACAAATGTTAATAATTGACACCAAATGTAATGTAAATAAAATATCATCTACTATAAAATGTTCTCAATTGTAAAAAAAAAACGAAACAGTTGAAAATTGTTTCAGAATTAACAAAAAATTCTCAACTATCATAAAATATTCTCAGCTGTCTCAAAACATTAAAATACAGTTAAAATTTTTTCAAAATTAACAAAAAAAGTTCTATTATCATAAAATATATATATCATTCTACTATCATAAAATGTTACAATTGACGGAAAATGTTTCAAAACCGTCAACATATGTTGTAAACTGCAATAAAATGTTCTTAATTGTCAAAAAATTCTGAAACCGTTGAAAACTGTTACAAAATTAACAGAAAATGTTGTCAACTGACACAAACATTTTCCAACTATCATAAAATGTTTCAAAATCAAAAAAATGTTCTTAGCTAAAAAAAAAAACGCAAAATTAAAACTGTAAAAATATGTTCTAAACTGCCATAAAATGTTTTTAATACTTAAAAACATTCCGGAATTGTGAATAGATTTTTAACAGAAGTTACAAAATTAACTAAAAATGTTTTCAACAGTCATAAAAGGTTCCTAAATGTCACAAAACATAAAATTAAAAAAAAAGTTCCAAAACTAACAAAAAATGTTCTCAAACTATGATAAAACATGTCAAACTGCAAAACAAAATTTAAACTGACGTAAATGTTCTTAATTGTCAAATGTTTCAAAATATGTTTTAAACTGACTGTTCTTAATTACAACAAAAAAAAAAACTCTCATAAAATGTTTTCAATTGTCACAAACATTCCAAAACTAGTTTCAAACAATTCAAACAATAAGCATGTATTTCTTAGTAAATATCATATTTTATGCTAGTGGAAAACTGGCATAAAACCCGTAATAAATTTATAATTTTCCCAGTAGTTCCGAGTACACTAAACACAGTAGCTCTACTTGTAGACAGTAACTTGGAAGCCAGCTTACTTTGAAATGTTTTTAAGGCGTTTGCATATTAAATTCTCATCTTTTGTCTCATCATTGTTGATTAGAGAAGAGTCTGTTGGTTTCTCTGCTTTACTTGGAAGACTTAATAAATTGTTGGCTCCAGGCTCGTTTTGCGTTGTTCAGGAAATGGTTAATTGTTTGTGTTGCGGATTTATAGACAACAATCCATTAAAATTATGCTCCATTTGCCGAGCACATAAAAAAATGCTTTTAAAATTTTTCCAAAACTATCGTAAAATGTTCATGACAACCAATCTCTGGATCACAAACAATTGAGCAAGTGATTCAGTTCATTATAGTAAACAAGCGGTTTATGTTGGCATAAAACTCCCACTCGCCCGAGCATTTGTTATTAAAGGATTGGATGATTTTTCAACTTTTAATGTTCCTGTAATTTTGGCAGTTGGCAGATTAAATGTCCGTTGTCATTCAACTACAAGATAATTGTCAGATAACCACTGAATGACAATTAGTTTATAAGTATAAGCTAATAGTTTGCACTGGTGTCCCAAACCTAGCCGCACAAGTATTTGTGATAAATAAATTGAATATTTTATTCACTTTTGGTGTTTCTGTAGTTTTGACAATAACAGAATAAATGTCAGTATCAGTTAAAACTTTTGATAGCTAACAAACTTCTAGATAAAAAACACTTGAGCGGATGAGTAAGACATTTAATTTATCAGTATAGGGTAATAGTTTGCACTAGTGTTCCCGCATACCCACCCTAGTGTTTATGATTAAGGAAATAGATAGTTTATCCATTTTTAGCGTTGCTGCAGCTTTGACATATGACAGAATCAATGACAGTTGTTATTAAACGTAAAAACAATGGTTAGATAATTAATTTCTGGATGACAAACACTTGGGCGGGTAGGCGGGGTACTTAGCTTATAAGTGTAAGGTGATAGCTTGCACTGATGTTCCAGCCCAAGTGTGTGTGATCAAGAAAATTGACACTTCATTCACTTTTGGTGATCCTGCAACTTTGACATACAACAAAATAAACGATAGTTGTCGTTAATTTTTTTGTCAGTTAACTAGTTTTTAAACGGGTCTTCAGGGCAATTATATTATAATTTTGGGCAGGTGATTCCTATTCGTTTTCCGGCTATCCGCCCGTATGTTTGTGATCAAAAAAATTGATATTAACTTTTGGTGTTTCTGCAACTTTGTCATATAACAAAATAAATGTAAATTGGCATTGAACGTTAAAACTAAAGCGGGTGAGCGGGGCACTTAGTTTATAATTGTAAGTTAATAATTTGCATCATAAAAGTAATGCCTACAATGTAAATTTGTTATACAAAAAAAAATTGTCAAACTTGTTCAAATTAGGCCAATGTAGAAATACAACATCCAAAATCCTATTTTTGCCAAGTAACAACAAAAACTAAATTTTTAAGTAGTCATCCAAGATAATCGTAAATAAGTGTTTATGTCTCATGTACAAAATTTATAAGATTTTAGCCTCTCAAATTTGCCGTAATAACTAATAGGAAAGTTAATAACGCCCAAGATTTTTTGTTATTAATGATTATAATAATATTAAAATTACAATATTAATTTTACAATATACTAATGACTGGAATTGCCAATTGCACATTGTCCTAATTTCCTCAACATACAAACCAACTCGTTGAAATTAATCCAATGATATAGAGTACTAAATCAAATCATAACTAATGCAGTACAAACTAGATATGTATATTAGAAATTAAATAAATTAGTTTCCATTGCATTAGCTTAAATTATAAAAATGAGATTATAATATATAAAGCAGTAAATTAGGTACTAAAAAAAATCAATTAATTATTGAAAATCAGTTTCGAGTATGGCAATCTAATAAAGTCGCTCAAGTCAAAAACGGATTAGAGTCGGTTTAATTAATATCGTTATAATCAGGTTAGATACCTTTCTGTTGGCCATAAAATATAAACGTTCCGCAAGCAGCGAGTGCTGTTACTAATTAAGTATCGCACTAATTTAATTAACATGGCGGAGCCGAGAGAGGAAGCACAGGAAAGGAGGAAGAAGCACGGGGGCCGCCGCGCCGCTTATCTAATGATTTATACAGCCCTCGGTCAGGACCATTAAATACTGCTCTTTAAGCTTCTATTATGTACACGTTCTTGTAAATAATTGCTAATAGTTTCAACAAATTGTCCTGTAATGACTTTAGTTGTCTGTAGTTGGCTGGACCCGTTCAAACTAATACTTACTGCTTTGTTTACCTAGAAGTGTCTACTTTTATGTTATTCCTTTGTTATTAATATTGTGTAACAAACTTGATATACAATTGATCAGCTAGCGGGAGCCGCAACGCCCATAAATTAAGCAGCGGGACACAAATTGGGAAAATTTAACCGAGTTTATTTGTGGGTATTAGCGTGTTTCAATTTATAATGATGTACTGCTGCTCCCAGCGCATTAATAAATTCCTCCTGCTGCAATCAATATGTTGCAATTTTTTATTTTGTTAGTCCCCAACATCTCTAAATTAAGTTTTAATCTCGATTTATATCGGTTTTTGGAGATAATGGATCCTAAATCCATTCCGATAAGCCCCGTTAAAATAGAAATATATTTTTATTCCAACAGGAGGTTGTTGCTTCCGGAATCTTTTTAATATCTTCACGGGAAAATTAAAATGAGATTCAGGGAAATTATTACGGCGGGCTACATTAATTTGCATTCCTGATGGAATTTTAATAATAATTGCGATACTTAGAGAGTTTTGTAATTTTCCGGGTGTTTTGAAACTTTACTTTCACTTTTATGGAGGTGATTCTACGTTTATTTCTACGTATAATAGCTCTATTAAATCTTGAAATTAGGTAACAATAGTAATGAATTTCTTATGCATAAATATTAATTAAATATTTAAACGATTGAAATATTATATATTATTTAATAACACAAGCACATGAGTTATGTAGTTACAAGAAAATGCATCAAATGTTCGCAAGTTAAAGTTGTTTGAATATTCTATCTGTTTACAAACCATGAAGATATTCGCGTACATGTTAACCTTCACATGTCGCGAGAACGCTAACCATATATCCTTACAAGGTTCCTTGGCTACTTTAATATGTATAAACCAATCACATCTCTACTAAAAAGTACACAAATTCAAAAAAGATACATTAATCCTACGGCTTAGCAAATAAGACATCTGCTACGAGCGCCGCAATATTGAATTGTCTTGTATCTACTCGTAAAAATATAAAAGCAGAACCTAGTAAGGCATCAAACCTGAATGTGGACAATGACATAAATATCAAGATAAGTTTTGCAGACCTAATTTTACGTTGCTGCATAAGAAAATAGATAATTAAAAAGTTCCTAAATCAAATAATCTTAACAGTTTTAAGCTCAAATTGGCCCAGGTGAATTTTTGTTGTTTATGCCTCTTATTACGGTTGGGACCACCATGTTTGGCATATCTTTGCCAACGTCAATTGTGGTTAGCGCAACTGCAAATTCGTTACTATTGTGAATAGTTAGCAGGGTCTTTTCAGTGGTATATCTTAAATGTGTAAAATATTCTTTTGTTTTTACTTGCTAGTTCAATGCTTGCCGTGTCTTATTTTTGTGAAGTGTGGTATTTTGTTAGGCTTATAGTTTCCTCAAACCGAGCTTTAGGGCTAAGCAACTGTTCGTTTGGATAGCTTTCTTCACTCTGATTTGAAGTGGTTCAAAAAGTCTTATTAAATATTATTTCTTCTTCCTTAGCCTATAATTTCTTTTTTTCACAAGATGAATTTTGACTTATTTCAAAAATAGTTTTTACATCTTCTTCTACTGCCTTCTCCTCGTTTTTTTAAATTTTTCCTTTCATGCTTAATTGCAGAAATTGGTACTTGGGTACATTCTCCAACATAATTACATTTCAAAGGTTTTAAGTTTATTCATGGAAGATACTTTTGATGTCCATCCTTTGAATCCAATAAAACCAAAAAGAAGTAACATTTAACAGTTCTCCACCTGATTTTTAGTGAAAGTCCCGTTACATACTAAAAGTCGTAACTTTTTGAAAATGCTTCTGGCTATTTCAATACGCGCTTTAATGTCATTGATCGGATCGCACTGTTCGTTGAGCAAGCTGCCCAGATACTTAAATCTTTAAGCCCGTTTAATTGGTTCATCGTTAATAGTTGGTGCAGCATTGTTTACGACGTTGTTCTAGCTAATAACCATTAATTCAGTTTTTGCGATGTTCATATTGAGTGCATATTCCTAGCTTGGTGCATTTGATCAATGAGATATAAGTCTTCAATAGTGTAAGCTTAGATCATTTCAAGTTATTTTCTGGTCTTACGTTTACTTTTATTTCTTGTGTGCCTTCATCCAAAGCATGTTTCCTTGTCAAACCTCTTTTAATATTTTGATCTTATCCAACCTTTACCTGCGCTGTTTAGTCATAGCTCATAGTTATTCTGTGTCATTATATAATTAAGAACAAATACATCAGAATCATCCAAAATCATCCAAAACAAATACAGCAAAACCCATATTAAAGTTAATAAAGCATTGAAGTAGATGTAAAGGCTCGAATTAGACAAGAAGATAGTCTAAGCCCAGCAATCTTCAATATCCTGATAAACAAAATAATAAGTAATTAAAAAAATTAAGATAAGCTGCAAAATGAGAGACAGATTTACAAAAATCTTATGTTATGTCGACAACGCTGCATTAATTATATAAAACATGGATGATCAGCCACGATTCCTATTTAGATTCAAGACAACAGTAGAAAAAAAAATTAATTATATTAACCAAAAAGACCAAAGTAATTTGAAAGATTTTATCCAGAGCAAACTAATAAAACCATAAAACATTTAATTGTCTTGAGTCGCAGATATCAAGCGCTGAAAACTTGGTAGACAAAGTAAGAGCAAATCGTCGGCTGTCTAAAAGGTGTGGTATGGAAAAACAAATATATTTCCAGACAGGGCAAAGTTACGATCTATAAAACGTGTGTAAGACCAATCCTAACCACTTACAAAAATTCTTGACAAAAACATCAGGAGAATGGTAGTAGGAAGATAACCGGACTTAATCCTAAATTGCAAAGAAGAAGAAGATGAAGAAACAATAGAAAAAATAGTCAAAAATTCGACAGTCAGCCAACCTTTTTTTATGTATTTAAGCAAAGTTGCCATGTATAAGATGTAAACCAAACAACTGCATTTTTTATTTTAAATTTAATACAAAATATATTGTACACTTTATAATAAATCACCCTGTATATCGCACAATTATGTTCAATATTTTCATCACACATACTACTCCTCCAACTTTCTATGTTACTAATTTTTCCCTTTTATAATTAAAATGTATGCAGGATTCTATATGTCCTTTTTTATCAGATCAAGCACCTTTAATAAACGCAATTATATTTCATCAAGATTCATTGCTTTCAGTGATGAATAAATGGACCCTAATTAAAAGAATAAACATATAAAAGGTGCCATTGTTTGTGACTAACAAGCAATGCTCGTCCCTAACAATGTATACTTCGGGCATTATTAAATTCGTGCTCTTACATCTCGCAAATAAACTCGCAAAAATAAAACCGGAATTAAAAGAATGAGGCGGATATAAAAAATACTCCTGACTTCACAACATTATCTACGAATAATTGAATTTCCTGACAAGAGTGGAATCTTCGGTCCGTATAATAAAGTGTGTAAGTGAATTTCGCCCCATATCATCCGTCTAATTATGAAAGTCGAGGACTAAATGGATTAACATGAAAAAATAGTAGAGCGGCCCTTATGCGTAAACAAGCGGAGAGATGCATAAAGTATGCACCTTAATTACTCTTTACCAGAATGGCAGAACACAGACGTCGCGCAATTTGCAAACCATTTGCATGAAAATAACACAGAGAGAGGAGAGAGCTTTTAAAATTTACAGTGTAACAAAACATGAAACGTCGGACTGTTATGAGGGCGAGCATTTACATTTTTTCTTTCTTTCTTGACAAATTGGATTATTCGTCATATTATTTTTTTATTTTCAATCTTACCAGCAATTTATAAAACAATCATTTTGTATGCATTAAAATTTCTTACTGAAATTTGGATGTAAATTGTTTGAAAATTTGTTTTAATCAAAATTAAACAAAAAAAATTGAAAAATCTTTTATTTCATAATACAAGAGATATAAATTCAAAAGTGAATGCATTACTAATTGAAATTATACAAATAAATTTGCCATAGATAAAATTAATTAGGTATTTGCTCTGTGGTTGAAAAGAGAACCTTCTAGCATCAATGCGTCCGGGTGGCTTTGTACAAAAGTCTTGCGTCTATTTATCAATGCTTTATGCTTCTCGTGTAAAGGTCACTTGAGAAGTGCCGAGCACAAGGGCCGCGTTCACTATGTAGAAATTTTGCATCGTTTGCGCTTAGTCAATATGCTGTTTTGGTTGGCACCAGCGTACCTTTATCCGCAACTGCACACTTTATTGCCATATTATAACTATCCGATACATCAATCTAAGCACAATTATTCCACTAGGACAAACCCTGATATTTATCCAAGATGTTTGCGACTCTGCATTTTAGAAAATGAGACTAGTTACTATGAAATTAAGTTATTTTAATACACTTCCACCACATATTAAAATATAAATTTCATCAAAAAGTTTCTTAGATATATAATTTGAAACTATTTAGAATTTGATCCAATTATTGTATATGCCTTTAGTAGTTTTATTTTATAATGTTATACAATTTTACTCTGTAGGAAGACATCAAATATATTTTGTATAACAGATCCCTGAAGCCCGTTGCACAATCAAAATATTAGCAACAATATTAGTCTACTAAGCATATACGCAATTGCGACTATTATTATGATATTAATAAACTTAAATTTGATCCATTAAACAATGTTTTACTGAACAAAGCAAATTAACAATAAAATTATAGCTAGTAATTTAATCACTAGTCACGTAATTAAATTGTGGTGAGTCATAAATACCTCAGACAAACATATATCCCAATATCATTCTTTAAACATCTTAACCCCGACTTATTCCCTTTTTATATTAAAACCAACTATAAACAAAATGAATATCAATGCCACAGAAATGTACACAACAATTGGGAGACTGGCAAATTTAAAATACTCTAGTCACTTCGAATAAATCTCAAACCACTTAAAATAAACGGATGATGCTGCTGTCTATAATGATATAAAAACATATATAAAACAAATAAGACAAATAGACAGACAAATAATGATAAAACACTGAGTCTGGGCAATTAATGCATAAATACAACTATCGCCACAAACAATAACATGATTTAACAACTGTTCTTAAATTTACTTGTTTACGCAATAAACACTCAACCATCCAACCACCACACCGTGGGCGTAAACAAAGTATATTCATTAATTCAAATAATATTTTCACTTCATCGGCCTATTCCTTTCAACCGTTGTCAGCTAATATTTTATGCAACCGCATTACTTTACTGCGGAGTTAAATTTGTTTTTTCTTCTTCTAGCGCCGCTTCCACATGCTCACCGTTTCTCAAAGTCATATTCATATTGTTTTCTGGCAGCGCGCCTTTGCATTAAAGCGTCATTATTCACGCCTTTTTTTGTATCAATTTAACCTACACGTAACTATTAAATACATCTCAATTTGTGGCTGTGATGCCAAAATCCTCATCATAACACCAATACATAATATACCAAAATGTAGTAATACTTTTTTATACACATCATCAAGGTCGTGTTAGCCTATGTATGATAAACGACAGACACTTACCCCAAGACCTTTACAGTCTATGTGTGACTAGCCTGAGACAGTTATAAAAGTACCTCGACGGCTTAGTGCCGATAGATTTCCTTATACAAACCTCTAAAACCTTCTTGGACTGTGTGCAATAACTTGACACATCTGTAAAGTATTTAATAACCACAATTCACTTCATTCCTCACACCACCAAAACCTCTTGGGCCTATACGCGTATAACCTATGTCAGCTACAAAGTACCTCAATGACTTCAATATTATCAGTATTTGGTTATACATACTCTAAAGGCCCCCTCGGTTTATGTGTGATTAACTTCAGACAGTTATAAAGTATCTTACTGACCTCAATGTCAATGTGTTTCGTAGTACACACCCTAAGATCCACTTGGCCTTTGAGCAAAAAACTCAATAGCACGCAAATTGGCATCCAGAAAACTACAAAAAACAACGACTCAGTTGCTTTAAACGTACGGATGACGCATATACAGCCAACCTATCGGAAGCAACTAAAATCCCCCACCAGTGGACAATTGAGCCCCTGTTTAGCACATTGTAGAAGAAGCGTGTATAACAAAAGCATTAAATAATTTCTCGCCTTACAAGACAGTCCTGGTAAACTGGATGAAATCTTTTAAACTTCCTTACAAGGAATGAATCATCCTCATTCACCTGGTAAAAATTTATGGAGCGTGTATTGCTATTCTCTACACTCCCATATCATAGAGAAAAGTAAAAGATATATGTACCTATACCAAAACCAGAGCGTAGTGACTACATCTAGGCAATATTCTATCAACCAATAAACCTCACATCTTTTCTTCTAAAAACACTTGAGAAACGGCCCTCACTTCCACGCCAATACACCCAAACCATGCATACATTCAAAAAAGCTCCACCAAATTTGCCCTGCACTATCAAAGCAAAAGGTTGTTACGGATCAAAATGTCCACTCTTGAGATATTTAGACATCAAAAGAGCGTTTGCAAAAATAACTTTCAATAAAATAGAAGCTGCACTTTTAACATTACAATCAGTAAATCGCTAAAACACATACTAGAAAAAAGAGCTGTGGCAGTCATTGTAAGAGATAAGAAAAAAATTGTTGCCTCAAGTCAGTATACTACCATCGCTACTGTAAAACACAGTAATACACAGCCTTATTAGACAACTCAATGATCGTGGTCTCTATACAATTGGCTACGCAAATAATATAACCTACAAAGTTTAATTTTGAAAGGTAAGGTAAAATACCTGAGTGTGATTTTCAACTATAAGCATGGAAAAATGTATACATGTCGTTCTAGCAATGTAGCTGTTGGCAAAACATGAAAACTGCCTCTAAAGGTAGTACTATGGCTATACGCGTCATAAAACCTAGGCTCACCTACGAAGCATTGACAAGGTAGCCAAGAATCAAGCAAAAAATATCAGTAACCTAACTAAATAAGTTGCAACAAATAATGCCTAAGTACAAACAACACTAACTGCAGCCATGGAAGCAATGCTGTGCCTACCTCCCTTTGACATATACGTTGAGAAAGTGGTAACAGCAACAGCATTGTGCCTAAATGCAACAGGACTTTGAAACATTAGAAGGCTAGCTGACACTGCTAAAGAAGAAAAACATCTCCACAACAAATGTAAACAGACACAATGCTATCCTACTTCGTATTTCAAAAATTTCATACAATGTCCAGAGGAGCAAAACGTACATCAATACACTAGCTCCAAAACATTCCAAAACTCTAGAGCTGGAATCTACTCACAAAAGTATTTCAATATCCTCAATATAAAAAAAATATACCTGGTAAAAATATACACATCCTAAAGAACAGCAAAGCAACAATTGTAGCTATAAACAAGCCCAAGATTACATCAAACCTAATAGTAAAATGTCATTCTGCGCTCACATTAACAGCATGTAAAAATAACATCAAACTATGCTGGGTGAAAAGATACTCCAACATAGTAGACAACATCAAAGCCAATAGACTGGCGAACAAAAGGTCAACCAACAAAATGTGAGGACCTGAACCTTGGAACACGCTACCCTTCAAAAGCCTTTCTATTCTACTAAAAGCAAATACGTACCACGCACTAAAAGTAAGATGCTTCAATACGAAAGACTACAGACAGCAACAAAGACATTGAAAGTTCCAAACTATATACCAACCAATTATTACATGCAACTCTGCCAATCATTAAAGAAGTCTTGATATAACATTGCTAACTTAAAAAACACACGCATACGCTAGGCCCAACATGTAAAATATGCAAAATTGATTACAAAATAATCAAGCATGTATTATATCCTAGGCTACATTAACCATATAGGTTGAGTGTGTGTTAAAGTATCAAAGTAAAGTTATTCAGATACTATACAGCGGTATGTAAATAATAATGTATAGTACATTAACTATTATTAGCAATTCTGCAAAAAACACAGTTCACACAACACCAAAATCATACAATATATTACATGGACGTACAAGTAACAAACAAATCAATCCAAATAACTTTCCCCTTTGTAAAACTGTACGCAAAACCACAAATACAAAACAAATTTTCTCAACACAAAAAAAAACAGTAGCTCAGGCAATGACAAACAATGAAATTCACTTAAAACATTTAATAATAATAATAATAATAATAATTTTTGGCATCAAATTATGATATTAAACCTGGTAAATAAAACGACAAAAATCACATGTTTCTGTACAAATTCTTAATAATAAACAATTAGGTATTCTATTTAATATCTTCTTGTAAAATTTGTTGTAGCTCCTACTAGTTCCTTTCCTTGTCATTCTGTCTTCGGTATAAAAATTGTCTGCTGCTACTTGTGTTGTTCAGGGTAATTGTTTTTAGGGCCAACAATTTTTATCTCTTATTCTATTAGTTAAGATTGTAGCACAGGATAATCACTGCACTTTCCACTTTCACTGTAATTGATTTAGAGTAGTAAGGTCGACCCTCTCCTACTTCTAAAATTTTGTACAGTAAGTGGTGTCGTTGGTAGAGTCTAATGTATAGATCATTTGCTATACATTCATGTAACAAAAGTTGCATCAGATCTTAGGCCAGTATCCGATCAGAGTAAACTGTACAATTTAAAAATCGTCATACTACGTAAATTGTTCTTTTGTCAAGTCCTGCTCATCGTCTCTAAAAAAAAAACTAATGAAAAGTTGAAATTTACAGTAATATGAAGTATTAAACAATTAGTTCGTAAACATTTTTAGCTTTACCTTTAAAATCAGTTTGTTCAGTTAAGTTTTAAACAACAAACAAAAGTTTAAATTGTTCATCAACAAAAGATGAGTAAAGGGTGACGGCCCTAATGTCAACCTCTCCTGCACGCGGTGGCCGCTGATAGATAACTAACGAAGCGAGGCTCTGGCGACAAAGTCATGGCGGGACAACAAAAAAATGAGAATTAAGGAAATGTAATTCTACAAATAGGACACGCCCCTTAAGTGGGGAGAGGGTGCAAAGATTCCCCCGGTCATCCAATGATGTCCTAAAAATAACCAAAGAAAAACAAATTGGCACTTAGAATGTGCAAAGCACGTACCAAGCTGGAAAAGAAGCAACCATAATAAAAGAGATGAAGCGATTTGAGATTGATATACTGGGATGCAGCAAAAAAAGATGGTCAAACTCAGGGAACTGTGTCACAGATGGACACCACATATATTTCTCCGGAGATAACACCTCTAGAAACAAGAACGGTGTCGCAATAATACTTAACTCGATTTAAACATAATACAACTATATTCGGTTTGGGCGTGAAAAATGATAGAGGTGATTGCCTAATAGAATTTTGCCATGAAATAAAATTTGCAATAATGAACACCTACTTCAAACTACACCCCAGAAGACTCTACACGTGGAGGTCTCCAGCAACCAACAGAAAATAGTAAGGAATCAAATTGACTTTGTAATGGTAAACAGAAGATATCGCAATCCTCTCCGTCAAAACATACCCAGGCGCCGACATTCCATCAGATCATAACCTTCTACTGGCTTGCACCAAAATACGACTGAAGAAAATAATCAAAAAAGACGCCCAAAAAAAGTTGATACACAGAAACTTAAACAAAATAATGTTCTATAGAAAACTAAAAACAAGATAAATAGTAAACTAAATATCATATCTGAAAATACTAACCCTAAAACACAAACAGAAGAACTGTAGAATCAAATAAAAACAGCGGTAGTTATGGTTGCAGAAGACAAACTAAAGCCCGAAAAAACATTACAAAGACAAAAATGGATGACAGATAACATAATAATTCTCATGGAAGAAAGAAAACAATGTAGCAACAAAAACCAAGAAATGTATAAAAAAACTACACAAGAAAGTAAGAAAGACAATTAAAGAAACTAAAGAGCAATAGTTACAAGAGAAATGTGCCAAAATCTAAATACTACAAGCAAAACATGACAGCTTCAATCTCCATAAGAAAATAAAAAAAGCAATAAGAAGCAACAAACGAAGGGAAGGTGGCGTAATCCAAGACTCAGATAGTAACATTATCATAGAAACCGACAAAATACTAACAAAATAGAAACAATATATAGAAGATTTTTTGGAGACATAGATGTGGACAACAATATGACCACAGCATCTGGTGACAAAATCCCAATTATTACTCAACACGAAGTAGAAGCAGCAATCAACCGATTGAAAAACAACAAGGCTCCGGGACCAGATCAGATACACGGGGAAATGCTAAAAAAACTAAAGCCAGAACAAGTGAAATTGGTGACTACACTCTTCAACAAATTCTACACAGAAGGTCAAATACCAAAAGATTCCACATTTATTCCAGTACAGTATAATCGGCCTAATGAGTCATGTTCTAAAAATATTCCTCAATAT
This sequence comes from Tachinus rufipes, assembly GCA_963932245.1. Lineage (NCBI taxonomy): Eukaryota > Metazoa > Arthropoda > Insecta > Coleoptera > Staphylinidae > Tachinus > Tachinus rufipes. The sequence continues at coordinate 33,992,368 of OZ010746.1, read as the reverse complement.
CATCTAAACTCGCATATATAGAAAATTAGACACAATTCGGCTTTAGAAAAGAACTAGGAACTAGAGAAGCGTTATTCGCCATACAAGTCCTTATCCAAAGAGCATGCGACATCAACGCAGATGTATTTGCATGTTTTATTGATTTCGAAAAAGCATTCGATAAAGTTTAACATAGCAAACTCATCGCAATTCTACGTGAAAGCGGAATCAACAACAAAGACATAGACATTATACCCAATCTGTACCTACAGCAAAAGGCCATGGTCCGAGTAGAACACCAAATATCAGAGAAGTTTAGAGTGAAGAGAGAGGTCCGCCAGGGTTGTGTACTACCACCACTGCTGTTCAACGCATATTCAAAACAGCTATTCAAAGAAGCGCTAGACAACGTTGAGAAAGGTCTAGTAATAAACGGAGAAACAATAAACAACCTCAGATATGCGGACGATAAACAATACGAAATAAAGTTGAACTGCAAAAAAAACGCAAATCCTAATCACCGCATAGATAACCTTCGGTTCAGTGCCAACAATACAACGATACCAATGGCTGAAACAATTACATACTTAGGATGTACCTTTAATAAAGAATGGGATCACTCTCGGGAAATAAGATGCCAAATCGAGAAAGCAAGAAGCGCATTTAACAAGATGAAGGACATACTATGTCGCTCAGCACACATTCCCGACTTAGGGTTCTTAGATGCTATGTACTATCAGTCATACTGTACCGGGCGAAAGCATGGGCCCTCCCCGAAGCCTACTGCAATGAGTAGTACGAGACTACAGCGCATTGCAAAAGAACTTGATTTCCTAACAAATGTCAAACATAGGAAAATGAGGTTTTTTGAACATATTATGAAGAATGAAAAATACCATCTACTGCAACTAATCCTGCAAGAAAAATAAAAGGATGAAGATCAGCAAGTCGCCGCAGAATATCAAGGCTAAATAAAATAAGAACATGGCCCAGAGTGACATCAACGGCTTTATTTAGAACAGCAGTAAACAGATTAAAGTAGATCAATGTGATTGCCAACATCCATAGAGGATATGCACTTAAAGAAGAAAAGATCAACAATTTATAAAAATATTTTTAAAAGAATACTAGACTTGTGCCGGAGAATCAGCAAGTAATATTTCTGTACTAAAGATAAATATTATTTAAATTCGTACTTTACATAATCACAATAATTTGTAAAGATTTCCGAAAAAAAAAAACATCAAAATCTAGTAGAAAATAAAACACATTATTCAGTAGATTTTTTTAATTCTTGACTTTTGTTCTAATAAACCAGTATAAATAATTAAAAAAATATGAATTAGTCCTATTGCTGAAAAATAATCAAAAAAATCTACTTAAATATATGAAGGATGTGACAGAAAAGGTTTAAAATAACGTATATAGCATAGGCCACTCAAACAGCATCAATAATAATTTTTTGATGCTGTGATGTACTTGCGCCGCGGTATATTTATTCGCGTCAATTCGCGGTCCTTTCCTTCCAAAGACGTGTTCCGAGTAACATCGCAGCTAGAAGCCTTTTTTTCATGCCACAAGGATGCTAAGAAAAAAACAAACTATTAGCAATAACATCAGAAGACAGAACAGAAAAACTGAATGAGGAACTAAAAAAATCAAATAGGGCGTAAAGGCATAATAATAACACAAGGAAAAGAGGCAAAAGCTACACTGAGCTCTACTCAGGACATAAACTATACTATAAGAGATACAAAAACTTTAGCCACAAAGGTGCAGGCATACTGATCGACAAGAGAATAACAAAAACTTAAAAGTGCTTAATGCTAAATTCAAAAAGGTAATGTAGATAAAAATACAAATAAATAAACTGGATACATTAAAAAAAAAAATTAGGTCTACGCTCTCACAAGCACCGCCAACGACAAAAAGGATATGTCCAAAAGAATGCGAGGCAACAAAAATTAGCAAATTTATCTACAAGATTGGTGATCAAGCAAACCCAGATAAAAATTACGTAATCAAACATGAGCTGGGTAAAACTCCAAAAACGCAACGATTGTAAACGTTTTAAAAATAAAAAAGTACATAGCAGATTTAGCATTGGAAGCAATCCACCGTCTAGTAAAGGCAAATCTCAATAAAAAATCGATACCCAATCAAATAAACAGAGAATAACTAAAATAAAAAAAAAATAAACATACTAAGTGCCCAAACACGACAACTTATAAGAAGCAAAAAAATCAAAAGTAAAATACGCCAAAACAAACAAAAATTTTCAAAAATTGCAAATAAATACATCAGTAAGTACAAAGTCCAAATTGTGCAGAAAATACTAGAAGAACACAAAAGTGCAAAAGTGTTCAGAAGATTAACAACAACAAAAAAAAAAATTGTCAAAATAAAAAAAAAACTAATTCAAGGATTACAAAAACGGTATTAAAATTCTATGCAGACCTGTACGAGACAAAGTAAACAAACTAATTATCCAAATAAGCACAAATCCAGAAAGTCATAAATGTTAACTCTGAAACGACATACTTGAGATTACCAAAATCAAACGTAAAGCAGCACTAGTTCATATAAAAAACGTGAAAACAGCAGATAAAGACAAAATATTAGCGGAGATGTTAAAACAAAGCGGCAATATACTAGAGAACCAATTAAAAATACTTTCTTTATTGCGCGTTTTACAGCTATTTTACATCGCCCCAGAAGTCTTACGACTTGTTTGAAGGGGGTTGCTGGGACCAACGGCTTATTAGGTGATTTCCAAATCACCCCGGTGGATAAAGAGCAAGTAATTAATTTATCACATTCGGGGATCGAACCCCGGACTGTTAGCATGCTAGCGTGTTCACAAACGCCTGAAAAATAAACTGAACAAATGCCCTCGTAATAATCATTCACAAAAAAAGAAAACACCAAAAACCTAAAAAAAATATAAACCACTCAATTTGTTTTTTCTCAAAATTATTCTCAAAAATAATAATCAACCGCCACTTTACAAATCCAGTTATACAAACAATCCAACAAATTCAAAATCAATAAAAGAGTGCGCCAAGGAAATTCTGTGTCACCCAAACTCTTCACACTATACGACGAATGACAAATCATTATAATTACTGGAAAGACCAATCAAGAACTAGAAATAAATAAGAAAACACAACAAACCTGAGCGGCGTATGAATAATTAAAAACTGATCTATACAACCGGTGTCTACTTACGGGTGACAAATCTTGGCAAAAGCAAGATAAAAGTCAACCAAAAAACTATTGACAAGAAAATAATTGGCATATAATAATAATAATAATAATAATAATAATAATAAGCAATTTTTATTGTCATACAAATAAATTAACAATAAGGTATATGATCAGTTGAAATCGGTCTTCCTCTGTTCATTAAAAAATCTAAAAACAAATAAATAGATTAAAAAAAAAAAAAACAAAAATAAAAGATGTCGTAAAATGCACCGCTCTTTAGAAATAAAATTGGACCAAAATAAGTAGATCAAAAAACTAATTAGATGAAAACCATAGAAAATAGAGGAACAGAAAATAAAGCAATTTAAAAAAACCCTATAACAAAAATCACCGTGGTAATCAATCTTCAATGATCTCAAAATTGTTAGTACTCTATGCAATATCAGGTGAGTTGATAAATTATGCTGATTTATTGTTACTTGTTCTTGTTTCGTTTTCTAATTAAAAAAAAAAACGATCAAGACGGTTAGAGGCCCGCTTAAAAAAGTCAACACTGGTCCAGCAGCCGCCAACTACTTGTCGCACTTCTCTCCACTACGATAAAATTTAACATCGCCAAAGTGTCTTTAAACATTACAAAAAGTCTTAACTCTCAAAATAAAATAATGATGAGTCATTAGTCCAGCGGCCAATGATCAATAATCAATAGTCTAAAAACTCGCAAAATAATATAATATAATAATTAGAACAAGGTGTCTCAATTGGACATCGAAACTGACCAATATATAAAAAAACTCATGCGGGCTGCAATTAAAAAACGCAATTTTTCCAAATAAGCTGAGGCATATAATCAACCAGAACACCATCCAAACCCATATCAAAGTTAAAGCCAACCAAAATTAGGTAACAAAAACTTCTAAATCAATCTACCGTGCACACGATCAGGGTCCACCGGAAATTTATAGTAGAACCTGGAAAAACAAAATTAAAAAAACTTTTAACAAAACATCCCCATGCAGACTCCCAGAGTAGCACCACAACACAAAGCCACGTGACACTCATTGCACGTGAAGAACACATCCAACGAATGTCACAAAAACAATCAATGCAAATCTATACGCATTTTCGCTGTCTACCAAAACCTTCCGACCTCTTGAGTCAAAGATGCGCCAGTAACAGTAAAGTAGTATCTTTATATTTATTCTGTATGATAAAGTTCTTAATATCAGACAGCAACTCTCTATAATTCTTGCAACATTGTAATTCAACTAAAAATATTAGTGACCTATAATAGCTCTCAAAATCTATTTTTCCAATTTCTCAAAGTGTTTTGAGTTGCCAAGTATATTGAGGTATTCTTAGGCTGCGGATACAATACGGACCATCGCTCAGCACTCCTATCCTCAAACACTAAAGCTTGGTGTATTCACCAAGTTCTTTGAGGATCGGAGCAATGAACAAAGGTGCAAAGCTAGGATCAAAGTGTTCTTCAGTCAAAGCGCTAAACAATGAGCAAAGGTACTATGCTATGGTACTAGTACTCAATATTTTAAAAACCTTAGCAATATCATTTAAAAAATGTAAATAATCTTCTTTAATAAATCAAATTCTCTAAGAACCATTACAGTTTAGAAAACTATTTATTTCTCGCAAAAAACAATTTTTATTTTTTTATTCTGATCATAAAAATTAAAAAAAACCTCTCAGACCCTCAAAGCCTCCCTAAAGCTGTTAAAGCGTTTCGAAATTTAAAGTGTAAAAATGTTTTAAAATTTTTAAAGTCTCAAATACTTTCAATGTCATCAAATTGAGTTTAAATTTTTTTATCATAAAATAAATTAACAAAAATTTTATATCTAAAAAAAAAATATATATTTTTAAATACAATGTGGTACTTGATGATACTATTGGCAACACCTTAACTTTAATAGTACTTTTTTAAATTTCTAATTGGTGTAAAGATTATTCATTAAATATACACTTAATGTGTAATAACAGTTTAGTAAACTTTTTGTCTAAACCCTCAAAACACATTAACTTCTTTTATACCTACAAAAACTTTATTCAAACATTATGCAGTTCAGTAAAATTATTTAAATAATTCTTCAAATATATTTATTTGCGTTACATATCAATACACAGAATTAATTTTTATAAAACAATCATTAAATTCACTGTATAACGTTTAGGTTCTATAAATAATTCCATCTAAGTTAACAAATATCTTACAATAACATTTCCAACATATTCAAATGCTGACTATACTGCTATTCAACAACAAAGCGTTACACTTTCTAAGTCAATATAGCCAACGCCCCCAGACTACCCGTACACACATAAAGTTTTCAGGCAGTATTATATCCATCATTTATGTTCAGTTGCGGAACAATAATCTTTCACACTTCGATGATATTATGATAAGGGCTGTCGTAGTGGTGGAGTTAGTTGCTACGCGATATCGATTTCTAAGTGTGAGTAAACATGTAGTTCTCATGGGAGTAAACACGCTCAAATGAGATGAGAATTGTTGAAAGCAATTACCCAAGCGTACATTACACAATTAAATGGCAACGCTAGTTCAAAAAGTTACCATATCCCAAAGCACAACAAGTAAAAATAATATGGAAATTGAAAAAGAGGGCTCTGCAACCTGAATGTGCCGTTTAGGGAAATGTACTTTTAACTAAAATGTTATGACAGTGAAAATTATCAATGGAATATTCTCCAAGTAATATTACCAACGGAATAAATTTATTATAACTACAGTATTAATATAACTAAAGTAAAAACACCTAACATATTTTTATTAAATTATAATAATTTGCTTCGATTCAGTAGGGAATAATTTATGAACTGAAAAAGCAAACAATGCATTTCGTAAAGAATAGAAATTTCCATTCAGCGTCCTCCCTTTCAAACGCGTTTCCTTCTTTGTTTTGTCTGCAATTAATGTGTTTACTTAGCTGGAAAAAAATTACAAGGTACTTTAGTTTAATTTACGTTCAGCGCATTCATTAATTTGTAATAAACAGACATTTTAATTCTACCTAGATTGAAGAATATATACAAATTTAGTAATCATGTAATTTATTTCAAATTATTATTAATTTATCAAATTACCCCCTTTTTAATCAAGCGAAAGAAGGGGAATAAATAATGACGGAATCTATGGAATACTCAAGGTTGCTGAAATTATCCGGAAAACCCTTCCGGGCAAGTCCTGACAAAATTAATGCGCGCTAGGTATGTTCTAGGGGTGAAAATTAGTGGCAGGTTTGACTGTTCCAGAGAACAATTAAAATCAATTTAACTACGTTGAAAAGCCTCGCGGCAAATACACTTGATGCTGTTGCTTGTTTACAAAATTTATTTAAAGCATTTGAAAATATATAATTAACATTTACCCGGCGCATTCACCATTTATTATAAAACAATTATTTTAACTAGTTCAGTAATTAGTCATAAATAGTGTAAATCTAATCACAAAATTGTATGTTATTATTTTTAATTTATTGAATAAATTAGATTTTATACACCTAAAATTGCTTGTTTTTCATATATAAAGGTACAATTAACTACAATTTCTCAATTTATAACCTGACATAAATAAACTTCAATTCTATAAAATGCAATTGTATAGCAATTTATCAGCAAATTATTCGTGATATATAAAAGCAACGTTTTAAAATTATCTAAATATAAAACTCCAAACAAATTCAAATGAGGTTTTTATACTCAATCAACCATATTAACACAAAAGATCCCCTTAAAAAATTATAGCAATAATCTAAAATACACAGAAAATATAGTCTGGTGGTTATTAAATGAAAGCCAATATGACAATAGTTATTAAAAAAATAGTTTGTATAAACGATTGAAATAACTGAACCATTTGCTTTAACTATTTTATAATTAAATTAAAAAAATAAAATAAAATCATCGATTTCAACACAAGAGGTAAAGGTAACTTATTTTAGTATAATAATCAGAATCTATTCTGATGGGAAAGAATATTTTCCACCTAAAATAGAAGTAATGCATTTAATTTTTAAGATACCTAGTGTTTGTTTTTTTAACAAAAAACCTCCCTATACAATGAAAGTTTTTAGTAAACACGTTTATGTCTGGTTTCGGACACCTTTTTAAATCTTGTAAAAAACCGCAAAAATCTGATAAAAGTGTAAGTGCGGTTATCAAATCAACTAAAAAACTATTTCTAAAGAAAACATTTTTTCTTTCCTATTCTATGAGTTTATGCATTATTAAGCAGCTTGTAATTAATAAGAATGTGCAATATAAAAGTTTGTATTAAATATTTTGCTATTCATCGGCGTGGTGTAAACATAGAATTCCTGCCCTTGACACTTAATAAACTATAGCTTCCTTAATTTTATTTGATTTATGTATGAAAATGTAGTCCAGTATTTCTCTTTACATTAATTTTTTTTTTAAATTAATTAATGATGTATTTTATATAAATTGCCTCTTCATCCAGTAAGAGACACATACATTCGTGTTTCAGGGTATGCACCCATCATCAGTGTGCCTAGCATTTCTGTCTTTTTGACCAGCGAAATGGTCAAAAAGACAGAAATGCCATATAGAATATAGTATAGAATTTAACTGTATTACAGCTCTCCTTCACACACAAACAGTTCAACGTTTCCTTCAACACATTACTAAACATAAACTGTTTAATAGTTACTGTAATTTTATGTAAATTGTCTCTTCGACCAGTGCAGACAAACTAAAATACTTCAAAAAGAAAATAAACAAAATAGTAAATACCGGCAATGCGCTCCAAATGCGTAATAATATCCAAACATAATACCCACCCACATATAAAACGTAAAATTGCTTATTAGATATAAAACGCCAACTAGAAAAAAGTCTGATACACATTCCGGAAATTAACAAATATATTCAAACCATATTTTCAATATTTTTTATTAAGTTGCATCTTGAATAGAAACTAGCGGCAAGAGACTCTGGGCATTCAATGTTACTATACCAGAACATACGCATCACCAAAAAAGAAAAAAATAAGAAAAAAGCACATTTCATGACAAATGTATGACAGTACAAATTATCACAACTGATACTCAAAAGTATTATAATACAAAGAAGCTAGAAACTAAGAAAGAAATTCACTTTTTGTCTAAAATACCTCCAACACAACAATTACAGACATCTTCATAATTGCAGGTAACATCCAAAACAGACAGATATTAAAAATTGAAATATTTCTGAAGAAAATTAGATATTAATAGCTCGGGTACGTAATATTAGGTACAGTAGAATTTGAAAAGATACTTACAAACAATCAAAGCAAAATTTAACAGTATAGGTACTGCACTAAAAACTCAAACATGGCAGTATTTGTCTATAGTTTTAAACATTTAATAGCACTTTCTGTTTAACCATTAAATTGTATAACGTCGCTTGAAACGCATACAAGCGTACAAGTAATTTCTTACAACTTTACAAGAATAAAAAAACACTTCATGCTCTTTTTGAAGAATAAACCTAACACCCCTTAAGTCCCGCAGAAATAGACGCATACGAGGTGTTGCTATTAAATAACGAGATAATGCTGTAAAACATTTTAATCTTAATTTATACAAATTTAGTTATTATGTTGAAATTATATCTGAAAAACTATACTAGCACCGCCATCTAGTGACAATATATAAAAATATATAATTTAACCGTTGTATTTAAGGTTGTATGAGGAAAACAGTCTGAGCAGAACACTCAACCGCATGGTTTTATTATCACAACAAATTATGAGCCCAGAATCAGTGTTTCCTTAATTTAAACCGTTAACGGGTCGCAAAAATTATAGTGAATGGACATTCGCAGTTGAAAATGTTATGGTGCTCAAAGGCCGATCGAAGTGCATCAAAGGCACGGAGACTGATAAAGAAAAAACCAAAAAAACCAAACAGGCCAAACTGATCTTAAACCTCAATTCCTCATTATACACGCACGCACGTGATGCAGTGAAGGCCCAGGATGTGTGGACAAAGTTGCATTTTTTGTACGATGACAGAGGTTTTACCAGTTAAATCGGGCTTTTGCGTATGTTGATTTCAATACAACTGGAAAATTGCGAATCAATGAAATACATAAAACAGGTAATAGAAATCGCACAGAAATTACAAAGAACAGGTTTCAAAATTTATGAAGAATGGGTAGAGTCCCTTTTATTAACCGGACTACCTGAAAAATACGCGCCAATTATAATGGCAATCGAATACTCGGGCATCAGTATCCAGACGAACACCATTAAAACAAAGTTGCTAGACATGTTGGAAGATCGCAGTAGCAGTGCAAGATCAAACGGTGCGTTTGCCGGTAAAGCAGGTCACCAAAAATATTCCAAGAACAGTGATACCAACTTAAAAAAAGTAATAGTTTGCTATAAATGCAATCAACCAGGACATTTTAAAAATAAATGCCCAAAGCCATATTTGGATAGAACGTGGCAGAATAGTGAGGACAGTTTTTAAATGGTCAATTTCATAACACATATTGATACGTAGATTCTGGAGCTAGTGTATACTATACTAGAAAAAACTGACTACAAAACATCAGAGATCAGACAGAGATAACTGAAATAATAGTAACAAATAAAAGAAAAAATCCTGTAATTACTAAAGGTGAAATACCAATTACAACAATTGTGGGTCAAAAAAGACACAAAGTTGTGATTAATAATGTGCTATATGATCCTGACCTTACGACAGTCAGCCAGCTGATCAGCAAGGGAAATGAATTACGTTTCGACAATAATGGATGTAGAATCTCAACAGAATGGGATTTCTGATAGCAGAAGCAGATTTGCAAAGTTATAGGTACAATTAAATTTTATGAAGTCAAAGAGAGATCAGATGACAACATTATTAGTCACTGGAAGCACCTAGCATCGTCGTTTAGACATCTTAATTACAAGTACTTGAAACTGATAAAAGATGAAGCAGTTGAAGGCTTGAATCTCAAAACAAAAATTCAGCGGTAACAAAGTTAGAGATCATACATGCAGATATATGTAGACCCATGGAGGTAATAATGCTGGGTGGTTCTAAATACTTCATGATTCTTGAAGATGAAGGGGTCACGATCAAGGTTTTTCAAGCAAACAACGGTGGTAAGTTCTGTAATTTCTTTTTTTTTTAATTTTTTAGGAAGAAATGAAATTGTCCTCCAAAAGACAAACACATATACTCCACAGCAAAATGGGATGTCCGAAAGGATAAACAGCACAATCGTGAAAAAGACTAAATGTTTGTTGTTCGATGTAAAACTCAAAAAACGTTTTTGGACAGAAGCAGTGAACACCGCAATAAACTTACGAAACAACTCAGTAGTCACAGGTATTGGGAACACCTCACCTTGCGGAATATGGACAAAAAAACCAGATGTAAGTAACATTCGCATATTTGAGAGTAAAGTTATGGTCCATGTTCCCAAAGAAAATAAGGAGAAATGGGACAGAATAACGGTGAAAATGATCTTAATAGGACTGATTAAAAATGTAAAGAGATGTAGGTTATACAATTTCATAAACAAGCAATTTACAACCAACACAGATGTTGTAATCATCAAAAAGTCAAATAATATGATTGAAATAGTCATTAACAAGAGCAAATTGTCAGATTCAGTAGGGGTCCCAAACCATCCTGACCAAGATAAATCTGAAACAGTTTCAGTGTTAATTAATAAAGACGAACTATCTGAGAAACATGATAAATACTCAGTTATAACTGCTGCAGAAGCCGCCGATGCAGATTAAGTACCACCACTCAATATAGGAGCATCAAGTACAATTCGGAAATCAGAATAGAAGGCGAAAAAGAAATCATTTGAAAACTACATCACATACATGTGCGCTGAGAAACAACATGTAATGATCCTCATAGAATTGAAAAAGTACTATCAAGGCTAGTTGGAGAAAGTTAGAGACGGGCAAAGCAAGAAGAAGTTCAAAATTAAAAAAAAAAATAATGCATGGTCTTTAACAAATTCATCAAAGAAAAGAGCAATGGTAAAGTGCAAATAGGTTTTCAGAAAAAAGTAGGACAGTGTGGATCACACAAAGAGAAGGTGTAGACTTTGATGAAATATATTTGCTCCTGTTGTGAGACATTAACATTGCGTTTACTGAATAGTTAATCAATTAGATTAGATTTTAACATTACTCATCTAGATGTAACCACAGCTTTTTTAAATGGCCATTTGGAAGAAACTGTATATATGACGCAGCCAAAAGGTTTTATAGAATTAGGTTGTTAACAAAAAGTTTGTAAGCTAAATAGGGCAATCTATAGACTTAGACAAACTTTTAGACCTAAAGTATAAGCATTTAGACACTGAGCCTTGTGTATATATTAAAAGAAAAAATGAATTTGTATCATTTATACGTGGATGATTTCTTTGTGTTTTCTAACGATTCAGAAAGTACCATTGCTTTAAAAAAAGATTTGAACTCTAAAATCAAAGTCAAAAGCCTAGGTGAAGCTAAGCAAATACTTAGTATGCAAATCAGAAAGAACAACAAAGAACATAAGATTATACTGGATCAAAAGGAATATGTTAATCACATTTTAAGGAAGTTTAAAATGTCAAACTGCAAAAGTCTGAGCACTCCCTGGGAATGCGACAAAAGCACCCCTAATCAAGATAGTATAGATCGAGATGGAAACTTACCATACCAAAATCTAATAAGTAGTTTGATGTAGTGCAGTGTTAACTCGCCCAGGCATAGCTTTCGTAGTAAGCTATCTAAGCCAGTTCAACAACTGTTATAGGTAACATCATTGGAAACGCGCAAAGAGAGTGCTTAGATATCTTCAAGGTACAATGAGTTTAGAATTCAATGAGGAAAATATGGATTTAAAAGGTTACGTGGATGCTAACTGGGCAAATGACAAAGATAGGAGATCCTATACAAATTTTGTTTTCAAGCACTCTAGTTCTGTAGTGTCTTTGGAGAGCAATAAGCAGAAGACCGTTGCGTTATCCAGTATGGAGGCGGAGTACATGGCACTGATAGAAGCTTTAAGGAAAGTAATATACTTGAGTAATCTATTAAAGGAATTGACTAGTAGAGTTGGCAGCATCAACTTATACAACAACAGCCAAAGTGCTCAAAAATTGGCAATCAGCCCTATAAATCACAAAAGATCAAAGCATATAGACATTAAACACCATTTTGTTCGCAAAGCCTTTGCAAATAACTATATAGAGGTAAAATATCTTAGATCAGATGAAATGACTGCAAATATTTTGACCAAAGGTTTAAATACCACAAAACATTCAAAAATTTTTAAAACTTTAGGTTTAGTAGTATGGAACTAGTTTTTAAGACATAGTGAAAGTATTAAAATTATATCGGAAAAACTATACAAGTACCGCCATCTAGTGACGATATATACAAATATGTAATTTAACCGTTGTATTCAAGGTTGTATATAAGATTAAATAAAACAGTCTGTGCAGAACACTCAACCGCGTGGATTTATTTTCACAATATATTATAGTCTTCAATATACTTCCCTCCTCTCTCCCTATGCTTCATACAAATTTTCCATTGTTTGAAACAGTGCTGGAAGTCTTCTTCTGTGAGCTCTTTCATGACGCTTTTTCTTTTACAGTTTTACAGCTTTAACAGTCTAAAGTTTTGTTTCGTTTAATGCAGAGTTGATATTGGCAAACAGATAAAAGTCACATGTTACCAAGCCAGGCGAATAAAGCGAATGGCCACACACTTTTTGCCTTACTCATTATTAACATAATTCTCAGTTTCAGCAATCGCACAAAAATTTAACTTACGGTCAGATTAGATTCTTCTTCTAGTGCTTCTTTAACTAATAAAAGGTAGCGATTATAATTGCAAATCTTTCTCAATCTTCAGCCATTCTTATAAGAAATGAATTAATAATTTATTCAAAAATATTAGTCTTTGGTTTCATTATTTACATTCTTATAACTAGACAAGGCCTTAATACCTTCTTTTTGCCTATCTATATTGTTCATTTCATGACTATTGGTGTCGAAGGAATTTGTTGTTCATTAGTATGTGTCTCAGGTATGATGTTCTGCGGCGTTGAGCTCCCTTCGATCAACTTTTGAAACACTCTAGTATTTGTAGCGTGACCCGTACATGGGATTTCAGATTCATAGCTAATTCAGTAAGCGTCCAAAATTTTGTTCCATACAATAAAAGGTAGGGATCGCAGAGCATTCCTTTAAGTTTTATAAACCCACTTGCCCATCTTGCGTGTTCGATTCAACATTTTCGATTTTATTTCATAGTCTGGATTAAGTTTGTTTTTCATCCAGCACCCAAGATTTTTTATTTTGTCGACTTGTTCTAGTATTATTCCAATAAACGTAATGTGTATCAATAAGTTTTGAGATCTAGTTATTTTAATTATTTTTGTTTAAGCGGCGTTTAATCCCATATTGAATTCCTTAATGGTGCTGGTTAAAGCGTCAATGTGATGTTGCAGCCATACATCTGTGTCCGCTGTGTTAATAGTGTCATCAGCATACCTTAAGCTGGGTTAATTTTATTGATTTTGATTCCGTGTTGTACTTTTCCCATGCTTTATTAATGATTATTTCGAAGTATAAATTGAACAAGATAAATGATAGTACACAGCCTTGACTAACTGCTCTATGGATTCGTATTTTGTCTGAAGTCTACTTTTCAGTTCTGATTTTGGCCGATTAGTGACAGTATAAATTTTTGATCACCCTTACGTCTTTCTCGTCCAGTCCAATGTTTAGCATGATTCAGTTTATCAAATGCTTTTTAAAACTCAATAAAAGCATATAAAGTTATATTTGTTTTGATCGTAACATTTCTGTAAGAGCATTTTCTTTTCGACCTTTTCTAGCTCAGAAGCCAAATTGGTATGTCTGTTGATTTTATTATGGATAACTTTACAAATACATATTGGTCTAGAATCACTGCACTTCTTGGGATTTGTCTTCTTCGGGATTGGTATAATAGTATATTCGAGCCATTCCTGTACCGTAGATCCTAATAAAAATGAAGACTTAAATTTTAATGTTTTCTTTGTCAATAATGTTTAGAATTGCTGAATATATATCTGTGGTCCGAGTCCCATGTTGTCTTTTAGTAGTTCAATTGCATATTCAACTTATATTTTAGTATTTATTGTCTGTTTAGACCTTCTTCAAAAATAGTGACACTTTCTTTTAAATCTTGGAATAGCTGTATTATATATTCTGCTCATGTTGCCATTTTCTCCTCGATGCTTGTTATAAGTTTGCCTTCTGAGTTAATCAAAGATTAATTTACCGGCCGTCTGTCGTTAAAAGTGAATATCCTTCGATGCAGATTAAATAAGTCGTATTTTTTCGAGTTCTTCCATTTCTTCACTCCTTATATTTAACCAGTTTTCTTCTTATTTGTTTGTTTATCTTTTTATACTCTTTCTGATTCTGGTTTTTTATATTTTAAATAAAATATCGTTCGTCATCCATTCCTGTTTTACGCAGGTCCTCAATGTTGACTCAATCGTACAGTCAAATAATATTTTTAAAAGCACTTTTGTTATTTATTTGGTAAAAGTCTTAGCAATAACATACGCAGCCAATAGCCTTAGTAGTTGATGCTGCACAAAAACAACCAAAAATAAATTAAATGGACTAATCGTAAAACAACCAAAGTGATCTACAAGAATTTCGTCATCCATCGACTGTTGCTAGACACATAGTAATATAATTCAAATAATTGCCACCAAGTTGATACCAAAGTAGAAACCAAAACAATTGTATCTTTTTAGTTATAAATTCAGAAATTAGTACCACATATACTCAGATGCAAAAAAACCGGGTCATTGTGTAATTTTTTGCAAAAAACTCGGGTATTTTTTTATAAAACTTTTAGTGTTTTACAATCACAGAGACCATCAAGATGTAGAAAAAAACAATATAAAGTACTTATCAGTTTATTTAATGAACATTAATAAGCGAAAACAGTAATGTACGTATACACAGAAAAATATACATTTTTGCAAAATAAATTTAACAAAGATTAAAAATAAAAATTTCACTTGAATAAGATTTCAATACTTCGTATTGCCTCTTCAAGCCCTAACTATTGCCTGCATACGGCGGCTCAAGCCACTAATGACCTCACAAATATCATTTTGTGGAATATTCTGTCATTCTTTCTGAAGTGCCAAACAAAGCTTGTTTATTGTGGTTGGTGCAACTGCACGTCCTCTAACACGGCTGCCCAGCATGTCCTAAACATGTTCTATTGGATTTCCATCTAATGTACATGCAGGCCAGTTGAATTTTCTTATTCCAACTGCAACAAGTATTCTGTGACGCACTTTGCGTTATCCTGCATCAGAATAAAGCCATCGCCAATAAATGGAGCAAATGGGACTACAAAATTTTCCAAAACCTCTTCAATATACCGCTGTGCAGTCAGCGATCCTCCATCAATGACAATCAATTCAGTGAAGGCATCCATTGATATTCTTGCCCATGCCATCAGGGAACTTAAACTCGTTAGTAAACAGTACAGTCCGCCATTGTGCCAATGTCCAATTCAAATGTTCGCAAAAAAATTGAAGTCTGGCTACTTGGTGACGTAGGAGTAATTTTGGTCCAACTTCTGGTCTACAAGATTTTAAGCCAGCTTCTTGCAACCTTTAACAAACTGTCCACACATTCACAGCTGTACCACAAACCTCACGAAGTTGGTTTCTGGTGTCCACTGAAATCACATGACAATTCCGTAGAGTAGTACAAACTATAAACCAATCATCAATAGCAGTCGTTTTACGTTTCCTGCCAGATCCCGGCCTCCAAGTATTTCTGCCGGTCTCCCTAAACCGCTGGAGTGCTCTTTAGACGGTAGAAAGACTGACATAAAAGAATCTGGACACATACCGCTAGCTTCTTCCATTTGCTATAATAGCAACAGATTTTGAACAATCTTTAGCACTTAAAACCATAATAAACACACCGATCTGCCCTGAGAATGACAGTTAACTGAAAACAATTAAGTAGCCACCTTAATAGGTAATGGAGAACGCATACCATAAATTTTTTTTTTTCTCTTTTTAATGTTCATTAAATAAACTAATAAGTACCATATGTTGTGTTTTTCTACATCCTGATGGTCTCTTTGATTGTAAAACACTAAAAGTTTTATAAAAACAAAATTACCCGTTTTTTTGCAAAAAAATACTTCTCGGTACTAGTCTTGCTTTAGAAAATCGAGCTTTAAATTTATAAAAATCATATATCCAAAATTGCTATTGGCGCAAGACCTGCATCTCTAAATAAAAAAGTTCATTTGTACATTCTCATAAATAGAATCTTCAAATACGCATTTTTAATTTTCAATATCAACCACAAACTTGTAATAACATTTTAAAACATCATTTGCTTTTAATTATAAAACTTTCACTAGTTTTAAATCTGTTTTAAAAACATTATAATTCAAATCGCTGCATCAATTTGTATCTAAGTGAGGTTTAAATATTAGAAAATGCATATGATCCATTCTATAACGTGTACAATAAACAAATATCAATGTTTATAATTGTCCATCAAATAATGTATGTAATATATTAATATTTGATATTGATTATAGTTTAAACGTGCTTTCATTCCAACACAATATAGCATTTGCGTGATTTCTATGGACAGTAATTTTTACTCACTTTGTCACTACACAAATGTCTGCAAAAGCATGCCCTATTTTCAATGACATGTTACATATTTAACTGACATGCTAGGAGAAGCTGCATAATAAATTTGCACTGCCGGTCACGTCCACACGCCCGCACAAACACGCTTTAATAAAATTAATTAAACCTTTGCTACACGTGCATATTTGCGATATTCGGGGGTTGCATTTACACAACAATGTAACAAAAGTGCATGCAAAAAAATCTAGCTCTGAAATTGAATTTTGTCAACTGTATTGTGTTGCAGGTAATTGTATTGTAAATGTTGCACTTTTGTATTAATTAAAATGTAGACGCTTTGTAAAGCTAGGTTAAAATGTAATTTTAATTATGAAAAAAAGCACGGAATATAAAAAGAATTGAGTATAAATTTGTAGAGATAAACGTAAAGTTATCTACAAGTTGGGAAAAGAGGCATTCTCCGACATTCCTTACGCCCGGTCCCTTCCGCCAGGATTCTCCAGATATTAGGATATAAGCCGCGGATTCTGCATTGAGCTCTTTATTATACACATGGTGCATGTGCTTTGCGGCGAATGAATGGATGGAAGCGGATGAAAAGGCGAAGTTGTGACTATTACGGCAGATTTGTTACGTAATTCCGTGGGATGCAAATATTATATTAATATTAAAGACGAGAGAGGACACACCCTTACATTATTAAATGAAAGATCATATTAACAGACTAATTTAATAAATTTATTTTCACTTTATGTACAAGTACATAAAGCATGTTGGTGTAGAGCGAACAGAATTATCTATCTGCCTGCCGCCGGTTTCCAATGACAGAATAAATATAAAGCAAGAGTTATTTGACAGATTTTGCATCTGCGTCTCCTCGGGGGGAGGCATAAAACTGAATCGAGAGCGAATATCCCCGATGTTTGTTCCAGTTCATGGCAGGTACTTTGGATTTTTATAGCACCCTTAGGTATATATAGAATATGTCACGAGATATAACATATCAATTTTCACTTTTTTTAAGTGTAACCATAAAATTTCTATATTTTATGAGCAATGAATGGTTAAAGCGGCATAATTAAAATTGATGGTTTAAAAGTAATATCGATAATAAATCCAGCACAACAAATAAATTTCTCGATTCACTAAATATTATATTAATTGAAAGTATGTGAGTATTCCCTGAAGTGTTGAAATTTACACGTGACAGTTCACATTGTCCCTTGAGAGTTGACCAAAAATGTTTCCTAAAATTATAATCAGTTTTCTTTGAAACGCCACGAAGCGTATGTAAAATGATGGCCGAATGCATTGGGGCATTTTCAACTTCCGTGCACATCGATGATTTAAGTAGTAGGTTGGCTAGGTACAAAGGATAACAGGTAGAAATGCAGTCGGTGTCATCAGGGAATTCATTTCATATATCTCAGGATATTTGAATATCGGAATTTCGATTCAGTTCAAAATTATGTGCATGTGTACAAAAGTAAGTTATTGTGTATTATAAGCCGGAATAGAACTTCTGAATAAATAAAATAAAATTTCAAAATAAAATTAAAGTAAACTGAACTGAAATTGGAAATTAGATTTTGAATGAAACAGAATAAATAAACAATAAAAAATCTTGAATTTAGACTTGTTATTGTAATAAATAAAATAATATTAGATCTATAACAAATATTAATTTTAGTTGAAGCTGTAATATATCAATATACAGATTTGGCTGAATAAGAATTAATAACTGTATTCTATAAGGTTGACTTACGATTGAACATAGAATACATAGAATAAAACACTTAAAAATTTAGTTGTTTTTATTCTATAAAATCAAGTCTAACAAATTTTAGAAGAGATTAAGAAAGCAAAGTTATATACTGCACCTTAAAAATCATTTGTAACACAATATATAAATATAAGCAAACTAAAAAATTAAAAAAAAAAAAAGTATTTGGACATCCGCGTAAACTATAAAGAAAAGGTCTTAACTCTAAAGGCTGTAATGTCCAACTCCTAATAAAGCACCTAATAAACTATTAGCTGAATAACCTAATTTTTTAATTATTTTATTTTATTAAAACTTTTAGACAGCCAATTAAACATTCATAACAAATACAAACATTTAGCATATATTTTATTAACCGCTCAGAGGTGTTAATACAATAAATTATATTAAAAGTTAGGTTATTCAACTAATAGTTTATTAAGAGTTAGATAAAAATAAAAAAAACTTTCCATAAAAATTTAGATAATATATGTGTCCTGGTTTCCGGTGAATCGCCTTACCTCTTAGTGGTAGAGACACGGGCTAACAGTATACTGGCATCCAAGGCAAATATTATTAGTGATAGTAGCTTGTTTGGAATAGTGCAAACTTGCTCGACACGATAGGACTGAGCAATGGTTGCATTTGTGATATACTACTGAGTACTACAAAAAAATACAAGTGCAATAGCCTCGAGTGGCCGAAGCAATGGTGAGCAGCTGAGGTCAAAAATACAGAACCCCTCTGATAACAATTTGACAAAGACATGGACTATTGGTACTTAAAATGTTGAAAGAAATAAATGAAAAGAAAGTTGATATTTTATATGTGTGTGAAACAAAAAAAAAGGGAAAGATGTGCGTGACGGTAGTCTAGTAGTCTGTGTGGTCTGGTGTAAATGATTGAATGAGTGGTTGTCGAGGTGTAGGCATAATTTGAAACCCTACCTACCTACCTACCAAGCAACATGTAAGAAAGTATGAATTGATTTCGTCTCGAACATTATGGATACGAATGAAAATTAGCATCCGTAGAATTTTTCTAGTAGCTGCGTATGCGACTGTCAATGGTGATGATAAGAATGTATAGTTTTGGCAGCATCTGAATTAAATCTTAAGTGCCAGTGATGTATGGCAGTAAAGAAAAAGTGTACTGTGCGTTTGTTGATCTAGAAAAAGCTTATGATCGAGTGAACAGACTTATTTTATGGAAGGTTTTAAAATAGTATGAGGTAAATAGATATTTAGTAAATGCCATTATTGCTATATAGCTGGTAGCAGAACGTGCATTAAAGTGAACGGACCACTAAACGATAATAATAATAATCATCATTTATTTCACATGGGTAATGCTACATACAACATGACAATAATGTGAAAAAGCAAAAGAAACAATTACATTAATTAAACATTTAGATACAAATACATCACATTACATTACATTAGTATCAACATAAGTTTAAAAAATACAGATGTATTACAGATTAAAATAAAAAATATACATACGGATTAAAATAATTGTATAGAAAATAGTAAAACATAATTGATCACAATTTTTTCAAGTATTCCATACATTCGTTTACATCATATGGTTCTATATTAATTAAAAGTTGTTTTATTTCTCTCTTAAAACAGAGCAAATTATTAATTTTACGATATTTTGATGAAAGTGCGTTAAAAAAACTGATGCAAGTATACAATGCCGATTTTTTTGTTAAGCTTAATTTATGCTTTGGTATTTGTAAGTAATTTCTTTAAATCAAGTATTGCAAGTATGATTCATCTCTTCATTGGAGAAATTCTGTTTATTTTTGAATATAAACTTGATACACTCGTTTATAAATATTCCAGGTAGTGTCAATATACTTTTATGGCTAAAGATATTTCTGCAAGAATCTTTGAACTTCATATTATGAATTAAACGAATTATAATGTTCTCACTTTTAAAAATAATGTCAGTATTAACTGAGTTGCCCCAGAAATTAATTCCATATTTTAATATTGAATAGAAGTTACTATAATAAAGTATGCGCATTGTGTTTTGATTGACATAAGTTTTTATAGATCGCATCATGTATATTGTCTTGTTTAATTTTTTATTTAATTCTTCAAGATGAAGCTTCCAGGTTAGATGTTGATCAAGTTGTAGGCCTAACATCTTGCAGTCAGAGTTTACATTATAAGTGGTATTACTGTTAGCTGTTCGGGTAAGGTTGTATTGCTTCTAAAAGTTCTAAAGATCAATAATTTTGATTTATTTTCATTTAAAAATAATTTATTTTGGATAAGCCTATCTTTTAAATGTGAGTACAAAATAGTGGTTTTAGTTCAGGTAATTCTTTGATGCATATAAAAATATTTGTGTCATCCGCGTAAGTAATTATTTTATGTTCTCTAAAAATGTTATTAATATCATTACATCAAAAACAGAAGCGGTCCCATAATGCTCCCTTGCGGCACCCGAATATTCATTAAAGAGTATTCTAATTTAAAAACGATGCCAGTTTTACTTTGAATAACTACTTTTTGTTTTCGTCCAGTTATATATGATTTTATAAGATTGTATCCCACACCTCGTATTCCATATTTATATATTTTGGCAAGTAGTATATCATGTGATATGATATCAAATGCCCAATGGCATTTCTTGATTGTCTAAGGCGGTATGAATTTGAGTTGTAAATTAAAATACTGTTGTATCAGTTGATCTAGATTTAACAAAACCATGCTGATGCAAATTTTTAATATTATTAGAATTAAGAAAAGTTACAATTCTATTAGATAATGCTTTCTATAACATTTTTGAAAAATTTGTTAAAATACTTATTATTATGATAATTTTCATACATGTTTAGGTTTTTGAGTGTCTGTATAAGGTTGTTATTCTCATTCTTTTTTTAAATTATAAGTTTTTAGATAACTTTTATCATATTCAGACATAACATTTAGTATATTTAACTCATCTTAAAGTATTATTACTTCAGGAATATCATTAAAATTAAAATTATTGTGCTTAAATTTAATTTTCTTTTTAGGAAAAGAACTATTATAATACAATAAAAATATATTTGTAAATGCTGACCATTGTATACCTGCATCAGTAATCTTCTCAACGCTTTGCCAATTTTCGTTGTTGATTTACAAAACTTTTTAAAGTTTTTTCATTTGTAATAAAAAAATGTTTCTTTCTAAATACTGAATACAAAAACTAGCTTTTTGCACATAATGATTTCCAATGTATGATCTAATGTTGGTACTATTAACATTGTAAGGTAAGTTTGATATAATGTTATCTATACATGTTTTGGATGTGTTATTAACTCGAGTGTACTCGTTAATTAGTGGTGTGGCAAATTTAAGAATGAAATAAAATCAGTTGTGTTTTTATAGTTCTTTAAAATTAATATTAAAATCACCGCGATTGGTTTGACATAGATTAAGATGTTAGGCAGGGATGCTTTATATCCCCGTGGTTGTTTAATATATTTATGGATAAATGCGTAAGGAATGCCTGTGAAGACATTAACCGTGTACGGATGGAAAATGTTAATGTAAGAGCTGTGATAGTGTGTGAGAATGAAAATGATCTACAGAATGATCAAAACCGACTGATTGTTGCAGCAAATAAAATGGATCTCTGTACAAATGTAGAAAAAACCAAAACCATAGTCACCGATAAGGACGAAGTAGAGAGTGATTGTAGAATCAGGTTAATTATATGTATCTTTACACATTGTTTAATAAGAATGATAATTTGAAATGAGAAACTGAGAGACGGTAAATGCATCGCAAAAAGTACTAGGAAGTATGTATATAATTGCAAAGGTTAAAGTATTATCCAAGGAGGCAAAGACGGCAGTTTATCAAAGTGCGTTGACACTAACTCTGCTCTATGGCTCTGAAGCATGGGTATGTCAAACAAAAACACAAAAGTAAAATAAATGCGGTTAGAATAAGGTACTTAAGAAGTGTGTGTAATAAAAATTATATGAAATTAGAAATGAGTGGATAATAAACAAATGTGGTTTGAAAGTAACACCAATCAGTACAAACGTAGTATTCTACGTTGGTTTGGTCATGTCAAAAGAATGAGTGAATAAAGAATTACAAAACTAATCTATGATGGATATGTATTTGGGTCAAAATGCAGAGAGAGACCACGTAAAAGTTGGTTGAATGTTGTAGATGAATACGTAAAAATATATATTGTGTAATTGAAAAACAGCAGTCCAAAACCAAGTAAAAAAATATTAGAAAGAGGCGTAACGCATATATATTTATATAAAAAATATAAATGTCGGTCTTACTCACACATAAATTAGTAACCAACACTATCTCCAAATCTCAGTCACGATTCCAAAATATCCCCGTGATTAGAGCTGGCAAATAGTCGCTAGCTTGAGTGATAACAGAACAGATACATTTATAGGAGCGGCTTACACAAGTATGCACAAATATAATAATTATAATATGCCATCTATATACAACAAAGTACAAATAAACAGCCTCCTGTCCAAATCATTCACAAATACGCTAGGCAGGAATGTATTCTCTCGTTACTGCTACTCGATATATACAGGGTGTTAGACAAAAAACGTACGGCTGAATAACTCCGTTATTTTTTATCCGATTTATATAATTCAAAAACCATTTTAAATGGTTTTTTGAGTATTATAAAAGCAGGTACACACATATTTGTTTTTATTTTTAGTACAGTTGCTATGGCAACCAACTTATTTTTTAAAACGGCAATATACATTTTTAACTTCATTTTTTAATTTATTTTAAAAAACATATTATTTGTTTCTTATTTAAAATGATCGTAATTGAATAGTTGGCGTTGAAAATAAAATATGTAAATTTTTTGGAGTGTTTTTACTTTGTTATGCATAATATAATAACAAAAAATTGACGTATTTAAAATTAAATATAATAACATAAAAACACTCAAAAAAATTAACATTCATTATTTTCAACGCCAACTGTTCAATTACGATCATTTTAAATAAAAAACAAATAATGTTTTATAATATCAAAAAAATTTATCAAAAAAATTTGCTATAAAAGTATATTATTATTTTACATGGTTGTAATAAAAATATCATAAAAATTCAAAAAATAAAATAAAAAATGTAGGTATGTCGCCATTTAAAAAATAAAGTTGGTTGCCATATAAACTATACTAAAAATAAAAACAAATATGTGTGTACCTGCCATTATAATACTCAAAAAAACATTTAAAATAGTTTTTGAATCATATAAATGGGATAAAAAATAACGGCGTTATTCAGCCGTACGTTTTTTGTCTAACACCCTGTATAATCATCCTTCTTCAGACAATACATGAATGAAGGCTGAGGTTCAGCCGAAACTGCAGTCACAGTGTGACGAAATAAATGGTGATATAAAAACATAGTAATTGTTTTATTTAATCTTGTATTAAAATTATCACGTAGTAACGGCCAACTTCCTCAACTATATTATGAAAAACGCTAAAAGGGTCAAAATTTCTGTGAGAAGACTCAACTCGCCAACACACTGTTCAAAAATTCAGCTTTAAAACATCAAAAACTCATGCAAAACCTTAAAAATCCAACCTAACACTTAAATATTATGCACGAATAAACAAAAATCATTATTGTAAATAGAACGCAAAAAGCCTAAAATTTCACATTTCGGAGACACATCGGGAAAACAGTCATACAAGTTTTAAAAGCTATAATCACAAATAAATGTGCAAGCTCCAGCAAAATACGCCGTAGATGTAAAATGGTAAACAAACCTGTTTGGAAGCTGCATACAAAAACCATATAAGTTTTTTATGTTATCTACCAAGCTATGAAAAGAAAATACTATCGCAAAAATTTTCTGTCAAGTTTCTGTAACATTTTATTACGCCGTGTCCAAGTATGGTTTCAATCGCTTAACAGTTGTCAATTTTATATAAGTTTAAAGAGACATAAATGAGTGGTTTGCAACAAAAGTGTCATAAAAACGATATTTTATAAAAAAAAAACAGTAGCCTGAAAAATATCCACGAGAGAATGATGGTAATATATAGAAAAAATAACCCGTCCTATTTTCAAATCAAATATTGGTACAAGTATTTCAAATAGGGAAGAAATCCATTCGTGCTGATCCAAAATGTGAAATATTTTTAGAAGCACAATCTAACAAAATCATCAACAACGTTGAAAGTTTAGCATTGATTGACCGTCGAGTAAAAGTTACAGTTATTGCTAGAAAAATAAAAATATCAAAAACAAATGTTTTTAAAATTCTACATGAAGATTTAGAAATGAGTCTTAAACAAAAACTGCAAACGAAGAATTTGAAAGAAGAATTTTATTATATTATTTCAAGATATGACTTCTTCTTCTATAAAATTGTAACTAAAGATGAGATCTTGGTACACCACTAGGATCCTCCCACAAAACACACAGCACTCATAGTGTGTATATAATATTTTTCGTAAAAATTAAAAATAAATTAATTTTAACGCATTTTTCGCCTGAATTTTTTTTCCTAGATGGACTATTTTCTACGACCAATAAGCATGACACCTACTATTTTCCATGTAAAATTGTCTGCAGATTTCCAAATGCAATAAAAGAAGAAAAAACGCTGCAAACGACAAACAAAAATTAAAATCAAATGCAAACAAAGGACAAGCTTTATAGAATCTAATTAATTCTCAAGAAATAGCTCTTGTAATATTAACTGTAATATAAAAGTAAACAATTTTAATCTGTATTTTCCAAATGTTGCTAAAAATATAACTAGTAATTCAGGAACTTGTGCAACTTCTTAGTGAGTCGGTGAGAGCCTCCAATTGAGCCCTTTATCATCTTAACACTTATAGGCTTGCATTGTCTTTCGCTACATCCCCATAACATGGAAAGAAATAAAAGTTGTATTTTCACCAAAACCAAGACGCTGTGACTAAACCCTGGATAATAGTCCAATCAAATATGCTAAAAACAGGGCACTTTATTGTTAAAATCTTAAAAACTGTAGATCGGATATAAAAGTTGACTATAGGTCTGTTCCAACATACAATTTAGACAGTTTGCAAACCGTCCAAACTGTGCACACAAACAAATATTTGTCATTCTTAAGCAATCTTTTATACACAGTAATTTGTTTGAGTGCATAGTTTGAACGGTTTGCAAACTGTTCAAATAGTATGTTGGAACAGACCTTATATACATAATAAAAGCTGATAAAATTTTCAATCATATGATCATACACATTTTGTTTGTATTCTTAGCGGTTACAGAGTTATAGGGCGCTAAAAAATTTTTTTTTTTTTTTGTTTTAGATGGAGATTACTATTAAACAAAGTAGTGTGGCTCAAAAATTCCTCAATTTCAATTTGCCAATGTTATGTTCTAAAGCATTATGCCGGCAAGAGCTGTACCGTTGTGTTTGATGGCTATTCAGCCGCACCAACTAGTACAAAGAGAATTGAGCAGAACCAAAGGTATAACCTAAAAAGTTCAGATGACATAAACTTTAAAACAGGATGATTTTCTCTTTAATGAACAGAATAAATCCAGACTTATTTCATTCGTCGTAACTGCCCTTCACCATCATAGAATTAAAACAAAACAAGTGGCGCTGATATAGTGATCATGCGCACAAGAGTCATAAAACCCTCAACTAGTGACAAAGTAGCAGTAGTTGGCAAAGATTCAAGATCATGGATTTAACCCCATCTGAATGACAGATGTTATTTGTTACATCAAGCCACGGCAAAGTAAAAAGGAAGATATATTTGAATCAACAATTGCAAACTATGGAAATAAAGGACTGCATACTTCTTGTGCATGCATTCAGCGGATATGATACAACTTCAGCTGCATATCAAAAAGGAAAACTAGTCTGTTTCTATTTGTTCAATAAGCGAGCTACACTGCAAAGTGTTACTGATGTATTTAACAGCCCAAGTTCATCCCATAAGGCTGTGGCTAAAGCTGGAAGAAACAATATTCCGGGCATTGTACAATTCACTCCACAAACAAACCTCTCTAACATTCTAAATTTATTTTATTATTTTATAAAGTTGATTTTCTTTTACTAAGTTGTAAAGTTTGTCTCCACAATGATCCAATGTGTCCAAAAGTGTAGGTAAAACATTCTTAAATATTAATTTACTTTTTATATTGTTTTTTTTGTTTGTTTTGGAAAAAACGCAATGTTTAGCGCTCTATAACTCTGTGACCTCTGAAAACACAATTTTTTTTTAAATCATATCACCTTTCATTATGTATATAGCCAACTTTTACCTCCGACCTACAGTTCTTGAGATATTAACAAAAAACCGAAAAAAGTTCCCTGGTTTCGGTCATTGCCGATAGAGCTCGTGTCCTATTAGTATATTTTTCAATAAGTACCTAAAAATCAGTGTAAAAGGTTTCAAAAATTTGGATTTTCCGGAGAAAAGTTACTTTGACTGGACTATAAATCCTACCGTCCAATAAGTCTCAATCTTATCTTCTGAAAACACTTGAGTGACCGTGAAGATCAATTTAAAAAACGTGCTTACCACACAACATGCATACAACCAAGGAATGGAATCGACGCTATTTGTGTAACAAACCAAACCAAAAAATCTTTACAGGATAAGATGTCCACATTTGCTGTATTAACAGATAGCAAGTGTATTTCATAAAACCACCCTCCACAAAATAAAAATAACTTTCACAACAAAAGTTGACGTTAACCCCACAATTAGTAGATAGATAAAACAGATGCAAAAAAATCAGTAGCAGTCACTGTAACTGACACAATAGTCAGAAAAGTTGTTGACAAAAAACTGCTTTCAGGGTGTGGTGCTACCACCACTACTATAAAATATAGTAGTAGACAACTAAGCCCAACATCTCAATGACCATCGTCTCTACACAATTGGCTACGCAGATAACATAACGATTCTGCTAAGTAGCAAAAAAACCTTAAAAATAATATAAAATTAATGCCCAGGCTCTTAAAAAACCAAACTTTTTTCTTCACAAAAAAAATATGAAAAACTCAATCTAACAAAACTTTTAACACCCTATACTAACGCTGTTAACCAAAGTAAAATATCTATAATGTGAAACCAACTAAATCAGTTGCAACAAATGGCATGCCTAAGTGTAACAGACTTTATGCAAACAACGCCAACTGCAGCCGTGGAAGCAATGCATCCCGGACTTTAGACAGGCAAAAAAGGCAATGACTGCCCCAAACTCCAAAACAGCCGATTTTTACTGGCGACCGTCCAGAAAAAACCTTCATACTATTACAGAAATCTTGAAAAGACACTCTTAAAATTGAATAGTCAAGATAAGACAAAAATTTTTTTTGCTCTCTATTTTTTTCGATTAAACTAAATCCAAAATTCTTGTTAGATTTCCTCAATAATGTAGTGTTAATAAAGAAGGTATGTTCACTTTATATTTAAAATAAAAGTTGGATACAATTTAATTATACAAAATAATTATTCTAAAAGTATGTCGGTTAGGAAACAATAACAACCGTAAAATCAAACTTATTATTTACTCAAATCAGTAAAAAAAATTATCCGGCTGATTTAACAACCGTTATATTAAAAAGTCGACATCTTTATCTAATACTTCTAAGTAGACTAACTGTTTTAACTCCATGAAAGTCAAGTTCGAGAGAGATACAAAATTGATCTATTCTTACCAATTCATTTTACCCAATTTTAGTGTTAAACCAATCGCTTACAAACAAAGGATAGTGAGTTAGGCTCCATCATGTTGACAATAAATTGAGTTAAGGGTTTGCAGCATTTCTAAATATTTTGATGATTTAAATTCTCATGAAAAAATAAGGTCAAATAACTCCACGCTACCACGTTTCCGTTAGAAATTACAGAATAAAGATTTATCTAAACGAGAGCTTTAAGGCTCCTAAATATTTCAATTCAAAAACTCATTTAAACTACTTAAATCAAAAATAATAATGAAAAAGATTTAAATCAATTCAAATAATTGGTCTAAAATGTTTTGGGCCTTAACATACTCGTAGTTAAACTTCGTTCAAAGACTCTGTTCCATTAGTTGTCACCGTAAAAATTCACTAAATACTACTAAAAAACCGCCAAATAAATGTTAGACAGATAACAGAAGTAGTAAGCAATATTGTAAGAACGCGTTTGTCATTAACGCTCTGCTTAAGTAGTTTCAGCAAAACAAGTCAGATTTTATACATCAATTTATCACTGTCAATAAAACTTGGGTCCACCATCACACCCCTGAAAGAAAGGAACAGTCAAAACAATAGACTGCAAAACATAAACCATTAAAATTGAATTGATTGATCACCCAGCATGTTCAGCAGATCTGGCCTCCAGAAAATAGTTCCTGTTTCCTAAGCATAAACTTAGATTCATCAAACAAGAACGCCAATTTTGATCAAAAATTCTAAAAAAAATGTGTTAGACATTTCCGTTAATTTTTAAAATGTTTTTATTTTATTAAAAACAGATTAAAAAAAAAGATGTTGGGTATTTTTAATTTTTTGTTTAATACGTCAAAAAAATACTTTTATATGTTATTGATATACTCTGCAATTTTTAGGATGGGCAATGAAGAACTTTTCAAGAAATCAGCGATTTAATTTTTGTAAACAGCCAAAAAAAACAACTTTATTATGCAATCGTCGCGATTTACACCAAATGCTTTAAATTATTTTAGTTAATTTAAATAACCAGTTTTGTATTTACAATCGGCTTCGACGTAGATGTTCCAGCGATTATGAACGCGTTAGAATAAATATAACATTAATTCAATCGGGTCATTTGGCAACGCTAGATCGATGTCAAATAAAGTGAAATTCGTACAAATAATGGCATTTACACTTAAATTGATTTTTTTACTGCTTTTTCAAAAACAATATAATAAACAATTGCAACTAATATATTCAAACATTTTTACAAGATTTTAATAATAATAGAAACACTTTAAAACAAAAATTAGTGAGCTTAAATAACAAAACCTAATCAAAATAAAAGTAAACGTCAAAAATTACAGTTTGCTTTTATACCTCATTGTAAAAGTTTATGTTAATTTGTAAATACGTTACTATGCAATTGAAATTATTATGCAACTACGATCTACCGTAAATATAACATTAATGCACGATAAATTCAATCGCGTCATCTGGCAACGCTGGATCGATGACGAATGAAGTGAAATTCGTACAAATAATGGCATTTAAATTAAAGTAAACGTCAAATTTGACAGCTTTTATATCTCATTGTGAAAGTTTATGTTCATTTGTATATTCATTTGACATTTTTTGGGTTCTTCAGTTAATAAATAATTTTTTTATTATAATGTTTAAAATAAAGAAAGAACGACTTTGGAACAACCATTGTTCTTATATATTTAAATTAGAAAACAAAAAGTGTGCAAAAACTAGTTTAAAAAATTGGATATGATTAAATATTTAAATAATCTAGGAGATGACATGAAACTTTGCCCTGTTTGCTATAAAAATGCAAGGTTAAGAACTAAAACTATAGTTGATGATATTTCAGGTAATCATCAGTTTTCATATATGTACATAATTTTATAATCTGCTAACACTGTCAAATTATCAATAAATACTTAGGAGAAGTCTCAAATTCTCAAATATCGACTACTTCAAAAAATTCAGAGTATACAGGAGAGAGTGCTACTTTAGAAATCAACAATTTTAAAACGTTAGATTCGAATGAACGTCCATCATCATTTAATTTAAAAGACGTTCAAAATCACGTCGAGTTTTTTAATAATCTCAAGACAATTTTTAAAAATCCAACTACAACAAGAATTCAAAAAATACAACTTTTGACGTTAATGCCATTGCACTGGAGTACTTACAAAATAACATTTATTTTTGGAGTCTCACACAGAGTTGTAGAAGCTTCTCAAAATGTTTTAGAGGAGAGTGGAATATTAGGTTCACCTAATCTAAAACCAGCTATATTATTTTGACCATCAGTCTACTTGTCATTTATTTGATAAACTAAATTTGTACTTATAATCATAGGAAAAATACTCGACGATGAAGCAAAAGAGAAAGTTATTAACTTCTATTTAAAAGATGATGTTTATTCACAAATGCCTGGTAAAAAAGATTTTGTCACCACTAAAAACGATGCTGGGGATAAAATAAAAAATCAAAAACGATTACTCTTGGGACCACTGAGAGAAATTTATGCTATGCTAAAAGAAGAAAAACCTGATTTGAAAGTTGGTTTCTCGACCTTTGCCGTCTTACGACCGATTCAATGTGTTTTTGTCAAGAGCGCTGGCACTCATACCGTTTGCGTGTGCACTATACACCAAAACGTCAAATTATGTATATTAGGTAAAACAAATCACTCATGTGTTATTAATTAATTATCAATTTTTCAATAACAGGTGCAAATCTAAAAGCTTTAACTCAAGGCAAAAAACATGAGATTGCTACATATCAAGACTGTTTGAATTTAATTACGTGCAATATTCCAACAGAGAGTTGTTATTTTTTTAAATGTGAATTGTGTCCAGAATATACAAAACTAAGTACATATATTGAGAAACTGTTTGATTTAAATGAGGTTGATTCTGTAAATTTTAAGCAATGGGTCAACACGCCGTACTGCACACTCGAAACAATTACAAAAGATTCAACGGAATTTATTGAATACTTTTCATAAAAAGTCCATGTCCTCTTGACACATGCTTACATCGCAAAACAGCAATCAATATTTTTGAGAGATTTAAAAACAAAAATATCTGAGACAGAATTAATTGTTATTATGGATTTTTCTGAAAATTATAGTTTTGTTGTACACGAGGCTGCACAAGAATTTCATTGGAATAACAATCAAGCTACAATTTTTCTTGTCGTGGTATATTACAAGTTCAGAGAAGGAAACCTTTAGCATAAAAGTTATATTATTACCTCTAACAATTTAACTCACGACAATGTTGCTGTTCATACATTTATGAAGATTATAATTCAAGAATTAAAAAACAAATTTAAAATTATTAAAAAAATTCACTATTTTTCTGATGGAGCGCCGCAACAATTTAAAAATTATAAAAATGTTTTTAATTTATTTAACCATAAGAAAGACTTCAAAATTGATGCAGAATGGCATTTTTTCCCAACAGCGCATGGCAAAGGACCAAGCGACGAACTAGGTGGAACCGCTAAGAGAACTGCAGCAGCTGCAAGTTTGCAATTACCTGCCGATAAGCAAATCTTAACGCCCCAACAACTTCATAGTTTTTTTGTGTTATCTGAAGGGTTGAAAAATATCAAGTTTTTCTTTTCTCCGGCTTCTGATTATACTTTCAATGAAAAGAAACTTTTTCAACGATTTGTTAATAAAAAACGAAATAATCATATTCAACAAAAACATCATCTAATTCCGACAGAAGATGGTATGTTTTCAAAAACTCACTCTTCAACTAATAATTTCTTTTTTACAAAACTAAAATAGTATGCTATAGAAGTTTTTACAATGTACAGTATAATAAATAAACAAATAAGTGTAATTACACAAAAGTTTTATTTTTTTTAATATGAAAAGCTTATTTGATAATAAAAATAAAAAATAGGAGGATATAAGTATTATTTACAAATGCACAATAGCTAATCATTAAATTGAATTTTATTTAAATATATCATTTATCAATATCATTTCTGAAATTATTGTTAATTCTAAAATAATAAATGAAATAGACAGTGAGTTCTACTACTAAGAATAAAGTTGATTTTTTTGTACAGCAGTTATTTTACAGATCAATCTCTAAAAATATATAGAAACCTGTTTTATTTTATGTAAAGTTTTCCGTATAATTTAAATATTGCATAAAAAATTATAAAACTTAGAATAATTTAGTAAATTTTTTTTTTTCCATATTTTTTTTGATTACAAAAACGCTGATTTCTTAGAAAGTTCTTTATCGCCCATCCTAAAAATTTCAGAGTATATCAATAATATATAAAAGTATTTTTTTGACCTATTAAACAAAAAATTAAAAATACCCAACATCTTTTTTTTATCTGTATTTAATAGAATAAAAACATTTTAAAAATTAACGGAAATGTCTTCAACACATTTTTTTTAGAATTTTTGATCAATTTTAAGCAATAATTGTTATCTTTAATAATTTGCAAAAAAATCTCCCTAAAAAGTTACAGGCGTTTGAAAATTGCAAAAAAGTTAAAAAATTGACATTTTTAAAAGTTGTACCCTAAATATCTCGGCACTGGGTAGCACAAAAAATCTAAAAAAAATCAAGGGAGCAGAGTTTATGTTAAAGAACCGATTCCTAAAGTTGCGACATAAAAGAAATATGTTTCGTACCACTTCACTCATACATGGCCATATGTTTGTTGAATTTCTTGTTTCGTAATTATGAACTGATTCTTGTGCAAAATTTTCCTTATTTTTTAAAACATAGATGCATATTTTAAATATGTATATACTGTCTGACAGCAGTTAACATTTTATTGTTTCGAAATATAGCACGGCATGATTTGCTTTGAGGTATGTGTAAATAAATAAATTACAGACTTATTACAAAAATGAGTACAGAATAAAATAAGTTTAAAAAACGCAACTAAAATGATTCATTAGATCATAGCTGAATATTTTAATTAGACCTTCGTGTGTCTATCATCATCCATCTGATTATATATATGTAAATCAGTACAATTAATGACTTATAAATTACACAAACCTAAATTAAGAAGTCATAATATATTTGAATATAGTAAAGCATTTCAATAATTAATTTGTGTATTCGAGTGTCTCCGACAACTAATCTAAATGTACACTCAAGATAGTAATCATTTTATTCGCTTTTCAATATGTCTATTCGAATATTGTAAAACAAATACTATCAATTCCAGGAAATGAGAAACTTCAAATTACAAAAAAAAAATAAACTAAACAATATAGGAAATAGTCATCCCAATTTTACAAAATAAAAAACTTTTAATAACAATTCAGTAATTTTTAAATCTACAAATAATTATATTTATTTTATTTATTATATTACATATAATAATTTGCATAGGAAAATGTTTCAGTTTAAACTGTTTTTATTTGTGCAAAGTATAAGCATAATGGTCCCGAAACTTCTATGTTGCGCTTCAAAAATAGCAGTCAATTGATTCTCCACTCTTATTCTTTTCAGTAATGTTTAAGCAGACTTCGCATCGAGAAGCGAATACGAATTGATATCACAAAGGCTGAACTTTCAGCAATGTCTACCGAATCAACAAATTAATTCTACATTATTCTCTTTGATGCAACATTTTATTTAAACCTAACCTACAGGAAGAAATGTATACTTTTTCCCTCTATATATATATCTAAAATCAGTCATATATCGTTTTACCACATGTTGAATTTCATAAAAATTTCCTATGTGTGTGCATGAAGGGGCGGCCAAGTTGAAATCGCATCGAATAACTCGGTAATGTCATAAACGCGAGTAAAAGTGGCGATTGAATCAGACATAACGAAATGACCATCAATAGGGGGCAGTTGGGGGCTTTCAAATAGGGGGTTTTCATATAGTGCGCGCGGCGGCAGTGGCGGCGCCTCACTGAATCAATAACACCGTGGCGGCGGCGGCGGTGAAGCAGCTAGGGGGATTAGGCTCAGGTTGCCTCTGCCCGCTTGAATTAACCCATCAACGAAATAAGGGGGGAGTAGCATCGTATACGTGACGGGCCACACTACAAATCAAAAGATTTTTTTTTTTTAATTTATTGATAATCTAATTTTGAAAATAGCAATAATATCTACATAACTAATTATTAATTATTCAAATTAATATAAAACTTTATAATTATAGACACAGGTGTTGCAGATATTTAATAAGATCTGAATATTTCACTTAGGAAGTTGTAAAGTTAACATAATGTTACTTTACTTATTAGCCAAGAATTAAACACAAATAATTTATTGCACAATTTATAAGCAATATAACATGATAAATTAATATTAATTAAAACACATGTAAAAAATATAAATTTAATATAAGCAAAATTAGTGAAAGCTCAAATGGATTAAAATTAAATAAAAACGGACAAATAAAAAAAAAAGTTTGAAATGTTCTGAATGGTTCGGTAGCTTGATTATCATATATTACACATTTGAAAAGAATTAAGTACTAAATAAAATTTAAAAAAAAAAGAGTTGACTTCTAATGTCGTTTCGTGTAAACTTGTACGCAATTTTAAATATCAAAGCAAACAATTAAATAAATATTTTTATTCATTTAGTATTAAAAACTATTTAACAATTTATCATAACTACCCGTTTGAATTTTAATTAAATAATGAGTAATACAAATACTTAAGGAACTTGAGAAGTATTATGTTTCCAAAGCATAAATGATGTTATTTCCTATTTAACCAAAATTTGCACCGGTAAAGCAACACCAAAGAGAGCACCATCAACATCGAGATAGTGAACATGCTCTTGGAGAGTTGCACTTTTCTTACCAGAAGTCTTATCTAGACCTTAATGACACAAACACATCAAAATACATCTTCTAAAATCAATAAAAAGAACAACAAACACAACAAATAAAAACATTTGGAAAACAGGGATTAAGATTATTGTCCTTCGATAGATCACTAGAGATGTCACCAGTTCTCAACGCCAACCAAAAAAACCCTACATCTGAACCTTCAAAAAGAGTAATATTAAAACGCAGTTTCTAGAAGAATATTTGTCAGGTTTTGTAAAAAAATAACCACATGCCATCAACTATCCTATCAAACTAGCTCTAAACTTTAAAAATACCACCTATTTTGCCAAAAAACATATCAATGGCTGCGTTCAGGACGACTCATCGCTGTCAATTATTCAAACTGAACGGGCGGCGGGAATCATCGTTTGCTGGCAGCGCTTGTCATTTGACTCATCATACATTTAGGTACGCTTTTATGCTGATAAAGCAACTTATTAGCCACCAGCGTTTAATCGGCAAATATATTTAAAAAAAATAAATTATTGCTTATCTCCAATTGATGAGTCAGCGCTGGCAACTGATGAGTTGTACTGAACGCAACCAATTTCTTTCAAAGCACAGGCAGCAATACCATAAAAAATCTTGTCTACCCCAAATGCAAAAAAACTCAGTCTTTATTGCACAAACATATTATGTTAAAAAAACTTCCTAACAGAATGCAGCAATTAAAAAAAAAGATAAAAGAATTCGAGATAACAATGCCATGATATAATCTGTCGCAACATCAACAGCATTTTGTCAAACTATCAAGACATACAAAAAGCAATCCGCTATAACAATATCCAACACACATACACCGCCTTGACTCCATGCGGGCCGAAACAATAATTTAAAAACTTTCGCAGTATTTGATTGGCTGAACATCATATACATATTATAATAAACTTTGAAATTTCTTGAAACAACATTTTTATATGGGGGTGTCAAAAAATATTGTGTATAACTGTGCCAAAATTCTTTAGCAGCCCTTCGCTTTTAGTAGCCTTCGCTCCTTCGTGCTACACTATATATTATAGAGGCTCTCCCCCGTTTCCTTAATAGTAGACCCAAAAAGAAAAGTATAAAAAATCAAACATAATACTCAAAAGTAAACATCTTTTACAATTTCTTAGTTGAATTTATCCACTGAATTTAAAATAAAACACCAATAAAATGGCAAATAGGACCTGCTTCTTTATTCATACGTAATTAACTACATTAGTCTATTAAATATATCAGCAAACGTTTTGAGGATGACACATTATTTAAAAAACAAAAATGTGTTAAATAATGAGTAAATGTATAACGTTCTCTCGTCTCACATAAAACATTTTTAGCGCTGAGGAAGGGGATAGTTTCATCCCCGAAACGTTTGCTGATATATTTATTTAATGTAGTTAATACATATGAATAAAAAAGCAAGAACTATTTGCCATTCCATTGGTGTTTTATTTTTAATCCAGTTGTGATCCAACTAAGAAGTATTATCGAAGGGCGTTCAAATTTAATATTGAAGAATTCGTGGCTACAGATTATCTTTTACAATTTTTAAAAGGTGTGGCTACACACCGCCTGACCAAACTGCAAATCAACTGTCATAATAAAATAATTACTCCACTCATGCAACGATAGCAAAGAAAATAACATCATTATCAACAACTCTAAAAACATTTATCTGGCAATATAGCATAATATGTCAAGTGTCGGTTATAACTACAGAACACGCGCAATGTAGCTTTTAATAAATTAATAGTCTATTTTTTTCTGGCGCAGCCATCCTACTCATAACGACACAAATACAACCTTTACATTCAAAGACAACCAAAAGCATTTGCTAAATAAAAAACAAAAATTATAAAGACTCAGTGCTATATAGGACTTACCTTAAAGGTTCACCTTCAATATGAACTTACTATTGACATACTTATTAACCATTGCAGTATTATTACAGCAGCACCAAGACATCAAAGAAATGAACATGTTAACAATTCATGAGAAAATCACTGATTATTAAAATGTCCAAATAATTACTTAAAAACTTTATCCATAAATCAAATATAATACCGCAAGAATAAATATCAATATAGAATAATATGAACAAAGTAATATCAACCTTCAGATATAGAGGTGAGCTGCAAAATTGCTTTTTCCAACCACTTTAATATTAAAAAATAACAAATGGAATAGGTTAGATACTGTTGGGGGTGCTCATAAGGCATTAGAAATAATGAGTAGGAGTTCCAAACACACAACTCATCCGCCATCTAAAAGCAGCCAGACATCTAAATGACAACACGCCCAATGGGCCACACTCACATATTATCCAAATCAAACAAAAAGCAAATAAAAAGGCAATAAAAAAGAAAGTCTTCTCCACCATTTACCAGCGCATTCCAGAACGCAGAACTGAAAGAAAAAAAATCAAAAATAATTATGACTTCCAGAACTCGCCGCTACAACACCCAAATATTCTAGAATGAACTTCTATAGAAAGACATCCTTAAAAACACCATAAAATGGCGAAATGATGCCCTTGTTTTAATGCTCTTCAAGTACCCCTGGAACGGGCCACAAACAATCACGGGTAAGTTGAGAATCAGGAAAGAATCCTGTTGGAGAGAACAACAATCGACTTGACACATGTCCACCTATTACACCCTACACACACATACAAGCAACACGTAAACTTGCAACATCACCACACACCAGATTTACTTGTCTGGCTCCAATCACGTCTTTACGCTCTAACCTATAGTACAATTCCGTCCCCTTCTCATAATTTACATATAAATAAATTCTCATAAACAAAAGGTTATAACTGGAAAAGATTCGTACTTTCAAGTGTGCCAAAGAGGAAAAGTTTAGTCGGTAGAAACTTCTCCCAACGTGGTCATAGGCCCAAACTGGAAAACATCCAACACTCTTATATAAGTCTCAGTCTTTTAAAAGTTCACTCTAACCTACAAAACAATCTGCTAATTAATCACTCAGTTATCTCGTCTCGTCGAGCAACACAATCAAAGCATTGTAGTGGCTGTAGAAGGCTAATGTACAGTACCGCTTTCTCTGTTATTACGCCTACAACTCTGGCACAAGATGTGTAGTTCATTGAAAAACAATCAAGCTTCTAAAAAAGATGTAAAAAAAAACTACAAGCCCAATTCAGTAATATCGTCCAGAATAACAAATATACTCAAAACGTTTCAATCCCAACAAATTAAAAAAAAAACCTCCTAGCCAATCTGACATTGCATCAGACAAAACAACCACCTGCCAAAAAGATCCAGTAGCAGCCCAAGACCCCCATTTAACACAGTAGAGAGTCCTACTAATCAGCAAAAAACGTCGCCCTATAAAAGCAGGTAACAAAACACCAGATGCCATCAGCGTCTGCATTCAGTTCAACCGCAACTCCTATTAAAGAAGCTCACAAACCATCTTCCAATTTCCAACACAATTTTATCACCATCAAAAATAATAAAAAATTTCCACCGCTTGTAATTCGCAAAAAAGCAAATTCATCAAATAATTCCATTAAAAAAACCCTACAAAAACAAATGTGCAATGCTGTACGTGCAACTTGCAAATTCCGTTAAAAACAAAAAGATTTTAAACATTTTCAAGCTTTTCTCACAATAATGGTGCAAATAGAACGTCATTCTGAGAAAATCAGGCAAAGCTACAGAAGTTAGTGTTCGAGCGCACAGCATCAAAGTGCTCAAATAACGCAAATATGCCATCCAGATGTTAACGCCCGTAGGCGTTTCCACGATGCACTTACCACACCTATTAAAGCAGATCAAAATTTCAAAAATCAAAAACGTGTATGGGAACAGCCAATAATTCAGAATGGTGTATAGGCATAACTGCCAGTCGCCAGTTTATTGGCACCTTTGCTATTATTCAATTACAACTGCATCTCAGCCTGGACAAACATCAACTACGGCACTCTCAACAATATATTTGCAAAAATATAATCTAACGTACCGATAATGACAGACACATAGGAATATCCTACGATCAATCTGCCCAAATAAAAAACAGATTGCCAAATATAATCAAAAGAAAAAGAAAGAGAGTATAACAGTTAAAACAAAGCACTTAAAAATTACTGCAAGCTAACGCACAAGTAAGGGTCGTTCCCTTAAACAGAGATCTCAAATAAATAAATAAGAACAAAAAAATGATAGTAATGAGCTTAAGAGGTACATCTACGGGCTAGGGCTTGAAGGACAAACCCAAAGCTGACGGCAAAGTAAAAACTTGCATCGGCAAACCCCAAAGAAATAGCAAGAAGAAAGTAAGATCGTGAGCGGTGAGTAAACTGGCTCGACAGCTACTTCTGGGTACCCCCAAAGTATACCGTAACAAAAATGTCGCCATTGGCAAACCTTGATAGCAAAAAGCTGCATCAAGTAACAGCCAACGAACATAGTTCCCGGCAAACACAACTGTAGGCGACTTAAAAAAAAAACGCTTCACAACAAACAGTCTTTGCCAACAGAGACAAAAAGGTTGTATATTTCTTGAAAGCCACTAGTTGTCAACTTGCTGCCTCCTACGTTCTCAAACACATAAACAAAAACACTGAACCGAGATTTTTAAACAAACTACAGTCAACCACAACTATTCACCAGCAAAGCCATCAGCAAAACCTACTATTAGTGCAAAAATATGGTGTCCCACACTACAAACAAAAGATGGACCCTGGTTAGCAAGACAAATATACTCCCACGCACCAAAAAATGCACCGCTTTCTAATACCTATAAAGCGGTCAACGTACGCGCTAGAACGCCCCAGCTGACGCATTTCTGAACGGCCACTAAAACAGACCTAGTGCTCAGGAGGGCTGTACCAGCAGGTTATCACAATAAATCTGGGCCTTCCCGGTGTTACAGCACCAATTCCGAAAAATGAAACGCAATTGCCCCAATGCTTCTTCAAACCAAAAAAACCTGTCTAGGGAATTGCGCAAAACAACCAAAGTGCTTCGCTCCAAGTCAAATACCTATCAGAAACACTACCCCCTCTATAGATCTCTTTCTGATCAGAAAAACAGTAATAATAAGTAATCGTAGCAAATGCGCGCTACATCTAAAGAGACGTCACATACAATATTATTCAACTAATGACGCACAGTGCAAAACTAGCACGGCAGCAATGCAAAGGTGTGTTTTAACTAAAACAGCAAAACAATACAAATTCAGATATTGCTTTCTGCCAAACACCTCATAGACCAATGGAAAACTTAATTCTGATCTCCTAGAAAAACAAACACCTACCTCAAAACACCAACGCCTTAAGAGACTACAAAGCCCTACTAGATAAAATTCTAATTAATCCAGCAGTCGCATTACTTCTTGCGCCTGATTCAATTATAAGACGCACTTCATACTATTTAGGTTTAGTCAGTATGAAAACGTGAATCTCATTTTCAAGAAAAACCATACAGGATCCAAACGCAAAAATGTTCACATCAAACTCAATGCCCATTTAAAAAAAAGTATGATTAATACAGCAGCCGTCATACTCCTCGTGATATACTGATGCCACTACGGCAGTTTGTGGTATCTTGCAATTAAAAAAACGCAGCCTCTAACAAGAACAATCTGACTCGCAGACAAAACAAACCACACCAAAAAACAAACACCTTAAAATCCCTAAGCACCTTGGTGAAAATTCAAGAGAGCGTGCTCAATTCTCAGCAGCAAAAGCATCAAAAACTTTGCTGCTTTTAAAAACTCAGAAGAACATCCGTTCTTAGCAGAAACCACAACATAAGTAAAACACCTTGTTCTAATAGCTCCCCGGCGTAGACTAGGTGCTAGAACCCAGCAAACCAACATTAGCACCAAGACGGTAACCATATCTTCTAAAAGGTTGACCTGCATGCAGCGTCATCTGCCAAGAAAACACCTACAAAAAAGATTGGGGATCTTAAATATTAAAATCCAGAAGTGTATAAGATAGAAAAAAAGTTGCGTAGTACCCAGTACAAAAAAAAAACAACAAAAACTACCAAGTATCTTAATTTTAGTCAAACATAAAAAAAGATGCCACAATTTGTCAAATAATTTTCTCTTGTCATCGCAGGCCAATAGTAGTTGCCTACTATTTTTTTAAATTTCAAAATGTCATATTTATATTATTTTAGTGATTCCTAGGTGACCAACTATTTGGGACAATAATTTTTCTTACAAACTAAATTAATCAAGGTTGGTAGTAAAACCTCTAAATTTTTTTTAATATTATTTTGGCGCAGCTGCGGTTGCGGCCCCACACTCTTTTAAGTAGTCAGCCGATTGGCTTCCAACAACATTTTTTGCTGACTACATCAATATAAAATGTCAGCCTCTTCTAGCGATGGTGCATAAGGTTCCCTGCTCAGAGTGTCCGCTAATTCGTTGGTAGAAGCTTTCCTGCATTTAATTGTAAATCATGTCACTGCAAGTCCATTATCTAACAAGCAAGTCTTCCCGCTGAACTATTTAAAGAGTGTAAATAAAAACAAGAGTAGTGTTACTTCAAAGTTTAAAAACAATCATTAACTTATATCAATCCAAATATATTCCTCAGAAGCACACTATTATAGCTCAGTAATTGAATATTA
This sequence comes from Tachinus rufipes, assembly GCA_963932245.1. Classification (NCBI taxonomy): domain Eukaryota; kingdom Metazoa; phylum Arthropoda; class Insecta; order Coleoptera; family Staphylinidae; genus Tachinus; species Tachinus rufipes. The sequence continues at coordinate 33,950,581 of OZ010746.1, read as the reverse complement.
AATAACTTGCCTAAAACCACCACTATACAAATACCAATATTTGGAATTTGAAGCTCGAAGTTTGGAACGGTAAATGTCAGTTTTGGAAAATCCAAACAAGGATCACCAGCGGCAATTTAAATTATTAAGTATGTAAATTAACATTATTTAGTCGAACATATTTCAAAATAAAGTTAATACCATCCAGGTTTATACCAACGTCAGAAGCAACCAACAATGCTTTTAAATTAAAAATAAAATGTTAAACAGATTACAATATTAATGATAACGAAAACGAAAACGTTTTAATGCTATTAGTTATCCTACTGCTTTACTGATTAGTATCATCGATACTAACTAAAGCAACAAGTAACTAGCGACTGAATTGTCAGATAGAAAAGAGTAATTTATTAAAAAAACTTTGCCATCCAGATACATGTTTCGAATATCTCATTCCAATCATTTGCAAAATGTACAACTTAACATAAAACTTGACATTTAATTTAATTCAATTTATTAATGTTTGAGTTTACAAACCCAAAATAATAGAGGAAGTAAAATAGCGAGTTTATACGAATAATTTATGTGACATTTTATAACCTGCCCTTCTAAGTTGATAGAAAGATTTATTAACGTAGCAGACTCCTTTGACTTTAATGCAGAAACAGAATTAGATTAGGTAATATTCAATCTTTCTTGCATTAATTTATTTCAATTAAAAACTGAATGAGCGATATTCTTTTGTAATGTTAAAAACTCACTAATCATTTCCACGCAGGTGGAATATGCAATATGTCAAAGTGTTAATCTGTTTCAAGCCATAAATTCCAATACATTAACTACATTCAAAACTTCATAATTTCATAAAAAACTAGAAATTATTCTTTGTTTACATTGTAAATAAATAAATGAAGATTTAAATGATTATTATGACTTAATTCTAATTTAAAAATCATGTTTTTATTACCCTCGGGAAAAAACGAAACAGCTATAAAATCATGCGCATAATTTAATCTCCGTTGATTTATAACAATGAAACAAATGCCTGCCGGGAATGGAAAAAATCAATGAAGGTTGCGATACTTTACGATGTGTTATACTCTGTCTTATCACTTTTTTCCTCCATATTTATTAAAGGAAACCGAACTATTTTTCATCACATGTATAGAGAGAGCGTAAACCCATTTATTTTATTGCTCTTGCTTTAATACATCATCAATTTCATGTATTTTTTGCTGATGCAGGTAATTACAGCACTCCATGTTTGATTCATTGGAATTTAAGTAAATATAAATTGTGAATCGTTTAATTGAAATTCTTGGAGCAAGTTCACAAACTGGGCTCTATGAACTTCGACGAAACAAGTATTTTAAAGCTTAATAATGTAGAGAAATAAGTTTAGTTAGATATTAAAAAAATATATTTTTCTTATAAAATTTAAATTCAAATTTTTTTTTGTGTTTGAACTGTGCAGAAACAAATCTAATTATCTTCGAATTAAAAATTGATATTAAAAACCATGTTGATTATTGAAATGTTTAAATTATCCGTTTGAACAGAGAATGAATAATTTAGTGGGAGGCCCAAAACCATAGGACTTTACACCTTTTCGGAGGGTGAAACAAATCGAGCGTGTGATGAAATGCAAATATTGATGCTGGCCTCTCTCTTTGTGTGTCGGGCGAGATCCGCACTGACTTAATTGTTATGCGGACATTTCCTGTTAATTACTTTTCCGTAGAGGGGGTCTGGTTATCCCGTAGTATTTGATGGTGATGATGAAGAGCAGCGTGTCCCGGACAAAAACTGTCGTTTCCCACTACATATTGAAGGGATGCATTGTAATGTACACGTGACCATATAAACTCGAACCTATCGTCGCACTTTATTGCCAATTCCATTCAGTATGAATACTTAATATGCTCCCTATATAATATTAATGGACTCTTCTGTTTTAATGGTCGATGTACGTACATACAAAACTGGCTATGTTATAAACATGTTGGGTTGTTTTATAGTTTTGGGCCTGGTTCAAATTGTTTCAAAATGATACTTTATTTTTTAATATGAATATAACTGTAAAAGCAATTGCAAAAAATAATAATTAACATTTCAATTCAATAGATGTGCAAATAATAACACAGTTTAATTAAATTATAAATAAAAAATGTTCATTAAAAATATAAAATTGATTTAATTATTCATAAGCACTAAATATTTACAATTATTAATTTACCTATATAATAAAAGCTAAAAAAAAACAAAAATAATAAACAAGATGTTTCAAAGATAGATTGTAATTGGCCATAAAAGAAAGGTCAAGTAACTTTCTATCATCAAACTGATAACGTTTAACTAACCGATTTATGTTGTTAGATAGACACACCCCAGCAACATTTTGTTCGTGATAGATTTAAGTTAGAAATCGTAATAGATTTCAAGATAAGAAAAAATAGTTTTAAAAATAGTATCAGTAAATTATAAGAAGAAATAGAAATTCATGTAGAACCTTTGACTGATCATTTGATTGCAATCAATAGTAATTCAAAATATTAATTCTGATTATGACATTATGTAGATATTAGTTAATTTCTTCCAGTGTAATAATAACAGACAAAGGAAATAAATCTAAACAAAAAAACGTGAATTGTAGTAATCGTCAATCTGCTCTACAACTTGTATCGGTATACGGTGTAGAGATAGTAGAAAGTAGCGATTTGTAGAAATCAAGTTTTGTTTATTAATGTGTGGCATATTATTTATTTATTTATGACTAGTAGTCAACGGAAACTATTACAAAATAGGTGCATATATAATTAAATTTATAATAGGCGCAAAGTATTAAAAAACCGCAAAATACGTGTAGAGACAAAATGTTGGGCATATTCTGAACGTTTATGTGTTATATAAAATAGGTAACAATTTCGTAAAATGTTTATACAGGGAGTTTATAAATGAATGGGATTGTGTAATCACTTTAAATGTGCCGCTTTTTTTAAATTGTTCGCTAAACTATTTGTTTTGACAGATCAACTTTGACAGCTGTCAAGCAAACATATGAAAACATGTAGTATAGTGGACGATTTTAAAAAGGCGGCATATTTAAAGTGATTACATAATCCCATTCATTTATAAACTCCCTGTATATTCTACTGCAAACAATAGACAAAGCGCAGTGTAAAAAACTGTACGACATCGTTGATAAAGATGTCAGAGTTCCAATATGTGACTCCTGTGGAACATCAAACTTCAAATTTGTCAGGTAGCTAAGATGAAATCCACTGTAACAAGGTGTCATAAAATCCAATATAACACAGTTTTATAATTAGTATCTCGTAGTCAATAGTATCAAAAGTTTAAGAATCTATTTTATAAAACTCATACAAAAAATTGAAATATGTTAGCCAGTTCAAAAACCACTCTGATTGAGAGCAAATTTCAATTGCAAAATGGCACTCAATTAACAGATAATTAACTTTTCAAAAATTACCAATGAAATAGATATAATGTCTATAGCTTTTTAAATATTGTTTGGCAATATAAAATATTGTTTCCAGCAACTAAAAAAATGGTCAATTAAGTAAATCTACAAAAACCGACTTGTTTGAGAAAAGAAGAAGTCAATCTATCGGGCTCTAAACAGTTGAGTTTCAATACTACAATAGTTCGTTGAGTACATCTTTAAAATAATATTCAATTGAATTATGCAAAAATGATTTGTGCTGTGTGTATGAAAACAGACCCAATAAAGTTTGCAAAAAGATTTACAATGCCATCACCAGTATCAATTTGAGAATCACGTTTTGTAAAAGTTAACGGTATCTGATATCTACTAAGTTTAGATTTGACGGAGCCCCAACAAGCTTTAAGATTAGATTTAATCAAATTTTCTAGCTTCTTAATGTAATCAGAATAACACGTATTAGCCTATCGCGTACACTTATCACCTGTAGCAGTAAATGTAGTAGTCAGCTACTTTATTCTATTCTTATCTTGTCAACTAATTTTTTAGGATTTACGTGTTACTACCCTACAGCTGCCTTTGAATATGTACCTGTAAATTAATTATACAGGGCAATATTATTGTACACGTGAAAATAATATAAGAAACTCAAATGTTGTTATCCGATTTTCATTTGTTTAAGTTATAGCGTAACTAAAAATCTTTTTCTAGTAGCAGACACTCGGGATGCACCAATAGAACGCATTAAAAATGTAGCACCCGATCTTAAACAAAGACATAACTCAATCAGGAGAGCAACAGGCGCCTTTTGTAGACAAAACAGAAAATGTTTAGAGATAAATGACGGTGTTTTTAAACATTTATTATAAAAAGGCCATGATTACCAAAACGTTAATGTAGACATTTTATTTATTTTAATTACGCTAAAACTTAAAAACAAATAAAAATCGGATAACAACATTTGAGTTTTTTAATAATATTTTCATCTATACAATACATTACTGAAGTTTGGTCCGTTCCTTCCGACTCACCCTGTATAATATATACTACCAAACCCACAAAATTGAGAGAATGGAAGCGTTGTAGATGCTGACAAAGCCTAGTATCTGGTTTAACTATACTCTCATATTAAATACAATTATGATAACATCAACTAAAATTTAGCATTGACCTTTTGGGTATTCTTCCGGTAAGATTACCCATAAAACAACGTTATTTTTAAGATCGCACCACTAAGAAAACTGTATTTTTTTATTGATAAAAGCTAAGATCCATTTTGAATCCAATTCTTTCTCAACTCCTGATAAAAAAGTAAAATTTTTGTCTTTACATTTGGCTTGCTAAAAACGTACAACCCTCTCTTTGTTCTAATTATTTAAAATCTGCTTTTTGTTAGAACAATTAACTACAAGAGTTGAGCGATTAATGATTATAAAAGGTCGTCACAATCGATCGCCAATTCCAGATTATAATTGTCAAAGCTACCAATTACTAGACTACGTTAAATTTATTTGTCATTTGACAAGATAGCTTGCTAAGCTAAGCTAAGCTACAGCTCTATATGTTAGATTAGCAAGCTAGCAATATGCGGTTTAATTGCTAAATTATGAATAAATAAAAACTTTTCTTTATCCACCGGAGTGATTCACTCACCTAATAAACTGTTGGTCCCATAAAACCTCTTCAAATAAATCGTAGACTTACTAGGGCAATAAAAATAATCGTAAAGCTCACAACGCAATAACAATAACAATAGTTTAGTTTTAACAGCCATTGATAGTAGTCAAAATACATACTTTTGCAGACATTAAAAAAATTGTATATTAAACATAAATCTTTTTTGCACAGAAAAACCATTACGCAAACAAAAAAAAAGTATTATAAAAACCCTGCACAATCGATTGAAACTATTTATGAATAATTTAATATTAAAATCATATAAGTGATAAACGTTCAGACGCCTAAATGAAGCAATTACAACAGAAATAATTGCCAAAATCCAAGATATGAAATTGGAAGACAGCAAAGTGATTTTGTGTGAACTTTAACTTCAAATTAAACAACTAAATTAGTTATCTTGATACAATTTATTTATATAAAATAACATCCAGTGATATTAAATTTTTCAAGCAATTGAGTTCATATGTTCGCAGCTGTCTGAAATATATTTGGTTCCAAGGCGTCAATAGTTGCTGGTTTGACGGCAAGAACAACAAAATTTACGTATTCTCAAAAACGGCCAGTTGATCGGTCTGTTCTTCAAAATTATTTCTCGCCGAATTGTTAGCTCAATAATTCCATTCTTGTATTGACTGTATGCCATGTGGCGCCGTCTTGTTAAAACCACATTGATTCCAGATCAACACCATTCAAACTCGGAACTAAATAATTATTGATTATCGTTCTGTAATAATCTTTATATATTGGTAACGTTTGATTTTGAAAGAAATGCGGTTCTATAATGCCACCGGCGTACAATCCGCACCATACAATACATTTTTTTCTGGATGCATCAGCAATTGTTAGATTATTTGCAAATTATTTTCACTCCAAAAGTGGCATTTAGCCAAAAATTGCGGTTGAATTCTGAGTCCACTTGCAAATTAATTTTGTGCTCATTCAGAGAAAGCACAACGTAATCAATAATCTTCCGGCTTTAGTTGTTAAACAAGGTAGATCTTGTAAGGCACCAGATTAAGATTTTTAAGTAGTCAAATAACAAAGCTCAATTTCCTGCAAATATTGACAAATAGACAAACATCGCACGTTTGGAAAATTATGTGCACCAGAAAATAAAGTTTAGCGCACAGAAGACTAAGTTGGGTAATAAATTTTGACAATTTGTAAGAGCTGCTCTGATGTTAAACATTCCATGATAATTTGCCAGACTATATTAAATAATTTTTACATCTGAAGTGCAACTTACGGTTTGTTTAACAACAATATCTACTCTACACACTAAGAAATACGCATTACAACCCGTAAAACTAAGTAACCGATGCATTTATTGCATACCGAAATCATTTGATATGATACCATCTCGAAAAAAGTAAATAAACAACAAATACTCGAAAAACATGAAAGAACATCTGGTATACAGATTGAGCCAAAAACCACCAAAGTTGGTATATGGCAAAAATCTAGGGACGTCAGTTAGGTTGTGTCTGGGGAACATGCTTCAGTTTTTCAATCGGAAATAGCTGCCATTGAATTATGCGCTAAAAACACTATTGAATAAAGACAACATGTTAGCAAACCAATAACTATCATTTCCAAGAGTCAAGCGGCACTACAGGCTTGCCAGTCATTAAATCCAAATCGATGATGTATAAAGAATCTGCAAGCATTAGCTAAAAACAGCAGGGTACGCTTGATCTGGGCAGCAAAAGCAAAAAAAAAAAACTTAAGGCAGATCAACTTGCCAAAAAGAAAACCACAAAGACGTTCATTAGACCGGATCTTGCTTTCGGTGCTTTTGTGGCAAAACATAAGAATGAAGCACACAAAGTTATTCTAACAGGACTATCATATTGTACCCAAACTATGGTAATCCAAACAATACTGCAAAACCTTACAGGACTGACAACTGGACACTGTGCTTTAAACAAACACATTCATAGAATGGAAATTCAAAAGGATCTCCTATGCCGTGAATGTCTGCCAAATTTGTAACGCTTCTCAATTTGTTCGGAAGCAACGGGGTAGCCACAGCCGTGACACAGGGTTCCGGAAAAGGTTTTGGTCTCGGGCGCCACCACTCTCAAGGTGTGGAAGTAAAAAAAAAGATTTACAAAATAACAAAAATAAATGTGTCTCTTTAACCAAAAAAACTAAAATAAACAACTCCCGGTGAGCCCAGGTGCATGTAATAAAAATAGACAGGATTCGAACACACGGGACAGGAAAGGAACTTCACCCGGTGTGGTCCAAGTCCTTCGCCCAAGTGAGGATCGGGAATGGTTGATATGGCACGGTCGAACGTCCGGCGCCCTTATTTACCAGCAATGGATTGTAATTTTTAAGAACAAGTTTTGAATAATTTTGGACTTACTGTGGTCGAGTATCGGTTTGGTTTAATGCTTCAGCTCTTAGATAAAAAGACTCCGCTACATCTGCTAAGAGACTACAAAGCTTTCAATAAGAAACGCAAAGTCTTTTTTAGAAAACACAAGCTAACCAAAGAAGAACTCAATACAATCCCCTTGCAAATGTGCATGGACGTATCAAAGAAACAGAACTACCAGAGAAGTAACAACGCGAGATGTCCACAACAGAACCGGCAGGACTGTAGTGCAAAGGGCGCCAAGAATACCTCCTCAAAGAAAGTAAGGATAAAGGTCGGATTTTTAATCAGTAAAAAATTTAAACTTCTGATCTTTTAAGATTTTCCTCTTCCCACACCAAAAAAAAAACGTTCACTATTTCTATTTCTATCAAAAAATTAATTTGTGATTTAGTAACATCTTACATCCCTCATATGTAAAAATAAAAACTGCAAAAATAGAAAAAAAATCCAATCTATGGATAACAAAATAATAAAGAAGTAAGCAGGTTATACCAAAACAAATTTCATGCTCACAATCATAAACTAAGTGACACGCCCACCCGCCTAAAGTTTGACATCATAAAAATTAGTTTTCTGCCTTCCCTGCTGTGATTTAATAAATTCAGATAAACATAAACGTCCAATTTCTTAATAAAAAAACACTTGGGCGGGTAAGCGGGTTACCCTTATATAAAACCTCCCGTACAAAAAAAGGAGCTAAGTAAACGACGGGAGCTTGCTATTTGTCATAAAGAAATAATTGTGTCTCTTTCTTCTGCTGTGATTTAATAACAACTGACATTTATTCTTCAAGACAAGCAGCGCTTGTACAAATGGTCGAAACAATCTTCCAGTTTATAATAATAAAACTAAATAAATTTTATTTAATTTTTTTTTAAACTATTTAAATTTTTAAAACGTATTCAGCAGCTTATTGATAATGAGGATTGCAAATTTTAATGTCCGAAAGACAAATTTTATGAAGTTTAATACTTTAAAAATTCTAATTTAGAGATTTTTGAAAACCCTAAATCTTCAATAAGCCTTTTTTGAATACTTCCCATCCTTATTGACAATAGGTCTGGCAGCTGGGAGCGATTGCTTATACCTGGTAGCGCAACCTCCCTGTAGAAGCTGAAAATTGAGCATTTTCAAATCATTTTTAGATAAAAAAAAATTTTACATAATTTTCTATGTCACTTTACCATTATAAATCTATCTTGCCAGACAATTTTGCCATCATTAACATTGTGCCCGACTTAATTTAAATAATTAAAAAATAATAATTTTAAAAACAATTTAAAATGTTTGGCAATTTAATATATTGTAATTCCATGATAAAAGTATATACTGTTAATTTGCCAGATAAAAATTGATATTGATTATTTTTTGCGTTTTTGAATAGTTTTTTGCATTTTTAGCAAAAACTTTGCGTTTTGGGCAAAAATTACTTCTATTAAAAGTTGTAGAGCGAAAAATTTCCAATTGATATAGGTCTATTTAATTTTTCTATAATTTTCCGTTTTTCCGCTAGAAAACTCGGAATATAAAGTCACGATTTTAGGTGCTCTAGAAGTCAATACACGCATTATTAGAAAAATCAAAAAAATTATGCCGATCGGAAATTTTTCGCTCTAAAACTTTGGTCTCTTGAAATTTTTTCAGAAAATGTATAGTTTTGATTGAAAATCCAATAAATCAGCAAGCTTACAATTTCTTTAGCGGAAAATGCTCACACTATCGGGAAATCCAAATAGCCAATATCAAAAAACGAAAAATTATAGAAAAGTTCAAATTACCTATATCGATTGGAAATTTTCCGTTCTACAATTTTTATTAAAAATAATTTTTGGCCAAAATGCATAGTTTTTGCTAAAAACCACCCTTTTTCATGCGCTGGGTGAAAATATTCTTCAGACAGTCCAAATACACCTAAGTATACAGGTCGCTAAGCTGTGGGTAAAATTTCTCTGAAAAATATCTAATTTGAAGAAACTATACATTATTTTATCATTTTATTAATTTTAATACTTCTCAAAATATAAATTTTGAAAAATTATATAATTTTGCAATAATGGAACTTGTTTTCAACACGTGATACAAATAAAAAAAAAAAAAAAACTGTGAAATAATCTAATTTTATTAAAGCTTGATTTCTATTTCTAAATATATTTTTTTTAAATCCCAAATTGTCTTATACTTACCAAATCACTCATATTGAACTTAATAAAAAAAATTTATTGATTGCATCGCTTACCTGAAACAAAGAAAATATATATGTTAGATTTTGCTTGATTATGTAAAAATGTTCAACCCACTATGCTTAAATACTTCAATTTTAAGCATAGTCGGTTGAATATAAATATAAGAACCATAAAGCCGCCATAAACGCAGAATATTATAAAACGAGTTGATTGACTTTTATTGTGCATAGTGAGCGTTGCTCCATAAGAAGAAATGTGGTTTAACTAATCAAAATCGCTACGCATTGCTCTAATAATCAACAGCCTGCAATCGATTAGTTATTTCATGTAGATTGACATAGTTGATATATTTTCATAAACTCCATATACAATAACACTAAAAATTGTTTTTGTCGTTTCGGGGCTGTGGATATCAGTGTTTTGTAAAAATAAGTTTAAATAATACGTCTGTCCCATCAGTTGCAACTGTGGCAAAATGAACAGCGAGTTGTAAAGATGCTCGTAGCAGTTCAGCTAATGATAGCCTTAACATAAATTAAGTCCACTAGACAATCATCGACTCAAGGTCGAGTTGCAAAAACTACATGCATGTGAAAAGAACTCATTTGTCATATTGTGGATAGGTAAGTTCAGTGCCGCGATTCCTCAATTAATACCAAAAAAGCTAATCAAAGCACCAAACTAGACAAACTGCAAATAGAGACTAGCCAAGCATCTAAAGTAACTTTTCCTCCAACTATTTTTGTTGTTAATAAAGCTTCCTAGTGTTCAAACCACAATTCAAATTATTATTAAGTTGTATTTAACAAGTAAAAAACGAATAACATTAAATAAAACTCCACTTTTAAAAAATTGCAAAGAAACAACTTATCGTATATTTTTTTAAAAGACACAGATTGGACTCCTTCTATAATGTGTAAAAAATTTATTCAATTATATTCAGGCGTTTTCTTGCTGAGTTTTATTCTGTAAACCCTTATAATAGCGTAACTATTCTACCTCCTTAAGTGATCAATCTATCAGTGAACCAAGCTTGCTGATGTATTCAGGATCTGAAAATTTCAATAATTTTTTTAATAATTTAAGATTGTATTTATGTATCCTAGCATAACAGTTAGAAGTTATATCTATTTTTTAACATTATTATTGAATAATAAATTTAAAAAATTTACATCAATTTTTAATGTTAGTAATACAGATATGCACTTTAAGAAGTTTCCGTCTTACAAGTCTCACTACACTAGAGAAAAGAAACCCTAACCGTAGATATCTGACACCTAATCTGAATTTGCACCTGAAAAAAGTTCATATAACCAAAGATATTCACCGTCAAACCTTCAATAACAAGTACAACCTCCAATTTCATTCTTTAAATTCAGATACATGCAATAAGTGTGATAAAAATAAAATAGCAGTAAGAAACCTGATGAATGAAGGTAAACTGAAACTTTTGAAAAACAGAGAAAGCCAAAACGTTAATTAATATTAATGCAAAAAAAAACAGACAAAATATATTACGGATTTAATTTTGGCATGCAAAAAACCCTTCCTTTCCTAAAATCACAAATAAGTCATATATTGTAAACGATTCCGACTTTGACCCTATTGCAATACATTCTCAAAGAAACGCCATTTTGTGTTAGAAGTTTGGTATTCTGCCATAAAACTGTCAAGAAAGAAAATCACTTCAAAATATGACTCAAGAGGACTTCAAGTATACTACTAACTTTAAAAAAAATATTACTAAAAGAAAATATATAAATATACAAAAGCAACATAGTTTAAAATTCCATAAAATTGCTGTGGAAGAAGTGAACCCTTCTCTTTTAAATACAAAGAGACTTTAAATAAAGATATGCTATTCTTTCCAGTCAACGTAAAAAAAACAACAACCGAAAAGCCATCTAAAATGCAAAATATAGTTTAGGACTGTCTTTTATTTACAAAAGATCTAGACTAGTTACAGCAATAATTAATCCATTAATAACACCACTGCTTTTTCAACACTCTTGTAACCACTGAAGGCAATAAAAATGTTAAACTTGGACCTTTACCAGAGTGTCTAGTCGAAGATGTTTAATTAAAAATCCTTTTCAAGTTTTTAATCCTCAATACTACTTTTTCTTTGTTACTTCTGATAAAGAATCTTCTCCAAAATAAACCTAAGTGTATAAACTAAACTAAATTCGCTAAATTTAATTTAAAAAAATTATCGTAATAAAACATTATTCTTCCAATGTATTCATTTATTCTGATAATCTTGTCAAAACTGCAAACAAAGCAAATATTTTCTAACTTACAAACAATACTTACTAAAAACAAATGCAAATCTCAAAAATAAAAAACTTCAACTTTTACAAACAGCTGCAATAAATAATTTTAAAAGTACTTTTAATTATAAAAATTTTAAACGTAAAAAAAAATCAACATTAATATGATTATGATAAGCACAGCAGTCTCGCTTTTCCCCTACTTTCCGGATTAATTAAATGGCCATCGTCTTTCTTGTGCAATAAAAAATTTTATACGAGCATCTATAATCCCCGCGCAATCTTCGCCAAACTTATAGTGTAGTCTTAAAGAGTGCAGCTATTAAGCAATTAATGTCATGAGCTCCATAACTTCGTATGAATAATGCATGAGCGGTTTTATGGAATGCTTTAAAAGTTTTCATCGATTCCATTTTTTTACTTGTAGAACTAACGCAAATCAACGCTCTTACATAAAAGTATATTAAGAATCATGATAGGAGATTGTGTATTTATTTACTTTTAGTTATACATAAGATTTTTATATGAAGATTAATGAATCATATTATAATGGATTATAGTAGGAAGTTTTTACTAAGCATGCCGTTTTGTTTTGGATAACTTAATTATCAGAGTAAAAAGTACTTGATGAAGGGTGCAAAATATACGGAGTGTTACATTTAATAATCAATACGCTAGAGAATTGCCGAGTTAGTCGCCCCGTCCTGTTGTGGTGCCACTAGTAGTATTGTTATGGAAAAATATTAAATCCTATCACATCTACGAGAACATCAGTAAACTTTTCTCTCTAGAAAAATATTAACACGTACAGCGCCGTTTTTAAATTAAAATTAGTTCTTATAGGACAAAACGCCAACCAACTCAATATCCAAACGATAAGATTTTAGTCATTACTTTTTTTATATGTTGAACTACATACAATATTCTATGTCTTCATGTTTTTAGATAAAGATTTGAAGTTATATTTAAAGAGTAAAAAAATAACAAAAAACTAATTAAAAACGTAACTTTTTAAAAATTAATTGCAAAGAAACGACTTATTGCATCAAATTTCTACAAGTTTGAGGACACAGATTGGACTTTCTTCTACAATGTGTGAAAATTTTATTCAATTATTTTCAGGCGTTTTCTTGCTGAGTTGGATGCTGTGAACCCTTATAATAGCGCAATAATTCTCCCCCCTTAAGAAAATATCTACCGTGTTTATAATATAGGACATTTTTTTAAGTTGGCTATCTTTGTGTCCACGTAGATAAATAAGCATTAGATCAAATTGGAGTAACCTATATTTTCGGCTATAGTTAAGTTTACCGACACAATAGTGCAATAAAAAAAAAATTAGGCATTTTGTCAAAATTGCAATATAATCTTCTATCGCTAAAACTTCGGCGCAAAAGAGCCAATTTATCATTTTTCCGTGAACTTATGATGTCTAAGATCGATTGCCAAAAATTACTAGTAACACTTCCATTTCAGTTATCCAACAAAAATTGCAGCACTAAACAGTCTCCATTATTCAGAGAATCATACATACCAATTATGAATATAATCATCCAATTGGCAGAACACCGCACATTGCAAATATCTTTTCTAATAACATTGATTTATTTTGTGTTTCAAAATGTACATTTAAGAGTCAAATAATCATCATCCACTCTACACACTTAAACCTCATAGATACAACCATAAAGATAGTTGCAGGAATGTACTTATAAAGTGTTGCGACTACAACTGCAAACAGTACATTTATGGTGAGGTCGCAAAGAGTAATCCGACAACGGCAATTCATCATCATCAACATAGTGTACGTACTTATATTAATTTAAGCCACATGTTTACTATTGAACTAACTCCCTTACCCACCCGGCTTGTGTAATTTATGAATTAGAACTTCTAAATTATTGTCACTTTACATTCAACATGTGTTCTGCTAATTCAAGCCATACGCCCACAATTCATGAACTAAGTTCTCCAACCATCCGCCCGTGTATTTGTTATTTTGGCATTAAAACTTAACTTCTTCTTCCCTCATATGATCACAACTGATATTCACCATGAGTGAGTGGGCGGGTTACACGAATCAATGCCACATGCCCAAAATTCAACCAGTGGTCAAAATTTCAATCTTTTAACCCTGCGGGCCAAACCCAATCCAAGAGCTGTGGGATAAATACAAAAAATAAAAATGGATCCACTTGCTGGAAGAAACATTGTCCCAATAAAACAGTAAAAAGTAGAAAAAAAAAATAATAATTTGACAACTTAAATTTTTATTTGCGGATAAAATGTTAAATATAGTATATAACACAAATCTCCATATTTCTACCGTATCTAAAAACTACAAAAAAAAAGCTAAAAACCCACAAAATTAAAGCCTTTTTTGGTTTATTATATCTTGCAAGAACCATGAAAAATAGTAGACTAAATACCAAGGAAAGAAATGCACGTTTACGTTTTCTCCGTTTGATGACCAATAAAGTAGTGGGCAGAGAGGTTATACTAATTCAAGTCCTCCAACTACCTGTTTGAGTATTTGTTATTTGAAATTGAAATAAACCAATTTCTTCTCTCACTTGGGGACAACTGATATTCACCGTGTAACTGAATCCTTTAATCAATCAACCACCGGCCCGAGTATTTGTTATTTCGGTACTAGAATTAATCTTCTTCCCGCACGTGCTATACGTATTATGTTTAACAAGCCGTGGCATCATTCCTGTAAGCAACTTTTTTCTAAATATAAAATATTAACTCTCTACAGCATATAAATATTAAATACTTTAATCATCAAGATGGTTGCGACGGTTACTATGTGGTACTTCATATTTAATAAGTAAATAAAACAACTACTATGTTTTTACCACTAATTAGTGGTAAAAACATAGTAGTTGTTTTATTTACTTATTAAATACTTTAATCTTCGTCAAATCTCATTTATTTAAATTTAAAACTATAAGTAATTATAGAAATAATTACACCACACTTCACGGATCAACGATCTTGGAATATCCAAAACATACACTATCTATATTCGAAAAAAGTCCGCATTATATGGGTATAAAACTATACTACAATCTTCCAAGCTCATTAAACTTAACAAAAAAAACGTTTAAAAACTGTATTAAAAATATTTTATTCAAAAAAGCGTACCATTCTGATGAATGGTGAATTTTTATCAGACACAAATTTTGTTGTAAAATAGTAATAGTCTTGATATGTATTTTATTTTAAAACTTATTATTTGTAATATTTTTGTGTGCTATATTAGTGTTACATAATTTTAAATTGTTTAACTGTATTATTGTGTTACTATATTATTTGTGTATATCTGTGATATGTATCTTAACTGTAACTACTGTGACTTATCCTATATCAAACATGATCGACTGGATGAATAAAATATTATTATTATTATTTGATGACAATAATATTCACCATGAGAATCAAATTTTAATCCTTTCACGACCAATACATTGGTGAGTAAGCGGACTACACCAATCCAAGCTGCACGACCACACTCATAATCTAAGTGCACCAAACACCTGCTTGAAGACTTGTTAAATAAATGTAATCCTTTGATTACTTTGATTACCAATACATTGGTAGATAGGCGGGTTATTCCAATCCAAGCCACACGAGCACAATTTCGTTACGTCCTCCAACCACCTGCTTCAGTATTTGTTTATTTAAAATTAAAACCAATCAACTTTATCCGTCACTTGGTTGCAACTGACATTCGTCGTATTCAGATCTTTGATGGAATTTGCGGCTGAGTAGATTACACCAATCCAAGCCACACGCCCACAATTCATGAAGTGTGTCAACATCTTTTGATAGCCGATAGTTGGGTGTGTAGGCGGGTTACTCCAACACAAAAGTAGTTAGAGCGTAGCTGGTTTAATCAAATCACAACTACGGCCGATTAAGTTTACCGCATAAAATGTAAGGTAGTAAGTGTAATTCTACAAAATGATCATGAAGTTCAATCGACAATTACAGTCTAGATAGAAAACTCATCAAAACATCAACCACATTACCACCTCAACCTCAATAATAATTTAACATAAAATAAATTACACAAATTAAAAAAAAAACCAAACCAGTTCCAGACATTGCACTGTTTTCACGTGGATACCATAACGTCTGTAAACTCTTAGCAAATTAAATTCACACCTGCAGAACTCTTTAAAGACAGTAGAACATAAATTCTACAGATGGTCTTCAAATTATAAAGTAGAACTTGCTATAAGTACTAGCAAAAATGGGAAAGCAACTGGGCCAGAGAAAGTGTATGGGGAAATACTTAAACTTCTTAGCACAAAAGGATTGCATTTACTAACACAACTGTTAAATTTAATATACGACAGTAGCGTAATACCAACGGACTGGCTTAAGTCGACCTTTATTCTACTTTCAAAAAAAGAGTAAAGCAACAAAATGCAGCAAATATAGAACAATTAGCTCAATGAATAAGTCATGTATTAAAAATATTCTTAAAATTAATTCATGGCTAAATATACAACAAACTAGACGAGACTAGATAAAGAGATGTAAACCATGATGTCTATATGTGTGCGATAGATTTGGAAAAAAACTTCGATCTTCAATCGGGTTTGTCACGACAAGATGATAGCAATGCTAAAAAACACCTCAATTAACGATAGAGATATTCGCATCATCACAAACCTATATTGGCAACAAACAGCGGTATTACGTCTAAACCAACAACTATCGAACAAAGTTGACATCAAAAGAGGAGTGCAGCAGGGATGCATCTTGTCACCGATA
Source organism: Tachinus rufipes (assembly GCA_963932245.1). Classification (NCBI taxonomy): domain Eukaryota; kingdom Metazoa; phylum Arthropoda; class Insecta; order Coleoptera; family Staphylinidae; genus Tachinus; species Tachinus rufipes. The sequence goes on along the minus strand of OZ010746.1, from coordinate 33,933,832 downwards.
CTATTCAACTTATATGCGGAAGAAATATTCAATGTAGTACTGGAAGATGCAAAAGAAAATATTATCATAAATGCTATTGCTGACAAGCACAAGTGATCAATTACAAACGCTTATCGATTGCTTAAAGAAAACATCAAAAAATACGGACCAAAGCTGAATACAAAATAGACCAAATATCTAGTCATTAGCAAAAACTATATATACGTACGAGACAATGACATAGTAGTAAAGAAAGACCGATTATTAACGATAAATGGGACCCTATCAAAGCAAGAATAACACAAGCAAGAGCAAATTTCTCAAAACTTCAAAACGTTCTGTGCAGTCACAACTTAAACCTAAAATTGCGCATGAGAATGATACAATGCTACATCTTCCCGGTTCTACTATACGGGACTGAGGTCTAAACGCTAACGGAAACATTAATTAAAAAGTTAAACGCGTTCGAAATATGGATGTATAGACGAGTTCTGAGGATCAGCTGAGTACAACGAGTTACGAATGAAGCAGTTCTCCAGAAAATTAAAAAAAATATCAAGATTTCAAACATCATAAAACAACGTAAACTAGAGTATTTTGAACACGTAATGAGGCACCCGGAAAATTACAAACTGCTTCATCTAATAATCCAGGGTAAAATAATGGAAAAAAGAAACGTTGGACGTCGTAGACATCATGACTAAAAATTTTTCGCTAATTTGGGAAAACATGAGCCCAGCTTTTCCGTGCAATGGTAAACAAGACGATCATAGACAATATGACAGCCAAACTGTCGGTCATGACACATAAAGAAAAAAAAGAAGGAGAACAAAACTAACAGCTGTTTCAATAACATAAAAGTGACAGACAATATCACCAATAAAGACATATTCTTAAAGTAAAGTCAGCTGGTAAACACCTTAACCTGCTAGACCTTAGTTTTCTTAACGGTAGGTTCTTCATTACCGACTACAATTTTAATATATTTATCTCTGTCCTGGGGTTTATAGCATAATTAAAAACTCTCAGTTTTATCCAGTTTTTGAGGTTCCGCAACCAAAAAAGTTGTCCCCTTCCTACTTCTCTTTTTTCTTCTATTCTTCACTGCATTATTAGTTAAGTTAATGCATATTTTCCAGGTATAATGTTTTCTTGGTCTTATCTAACTTCTAAATTTTTTTTTCAGTGTTATATGCTCTATCCATAAAATGCTCAGCATGCGTCGGAATGCCCACATTTCAATTACCTCCAATTTATTGATTATGAGTACTATTAAAGTCCATGTTTCAGTGCTATATAGTTGGGTTGAGTATATGTAACGTTTAAGCATGTGGAGTCTAATTTTCATTGACATGTCTCGACAGCTGAAACATGTCTGTATTTTCATAAATATATAGGATACGTCTCGGTAGCATAAGAAAATCTTGTGTTAGCAAAATTCTACGGTATTTTATCTTCTTCATCTGCTAATTTTCTTTTCTTTCTATTGCTAGTTTTGCGTTTATATCTTTGTCTCTACAAATTACCAAAGCTTTTGTTTTTATTTTTATTGATGTTAATTTTAACTACTCTGTTTATTAGTATGTGTAATCCTGCGGGGCTATCTGTTGTTTACAAAGTGGCAATTGATATTTACTTAATCTGCTGAACTTTCTAATGTGTGTTCTGAATAGATATTGAAAAATAAAATAATAAATTTTTTGTTAGTTTCAAAGTCTTATTTCGTTGAGTAGCATATAAATTACTTTGATAAACAATATCATCTAATGATTTGCCTAACATTGTTAGATAAATATCTGTAGATGTTCTACAATTCTCAAATATTTTGTCCACTGGACCCACGGACCGATTGTATTCAGGTATTTTAGTAGATTTTTCTATTTGCTCCCATTTTCTATTGGGCAAATCAATTATTGTAATTATTGCGTCATCTTCGTGTTGGATCACAGTTGTTACAGCGCATGTTTGAACATCAAAATTGTGTTGTAAAAATTCTTTGATTTTTAGATTAATGGGCTAACGTTTTCCTTAAATTCTATACTATTTGATTGAATTATGGATTTGGTATCTTTATCTTTGATCAGTTTTAATGTAGAGCGTATTTCCACGTTATTATTTTGTTGAAGCAATTTTTTATTTCTTGTTGATGGTGTTATGTTTTCATTATCTTCATTATATCCATCATCAGATTCTTCAACAGTTGAAAAACTATTGTCTAAAAGCAATTAATCATCTAATAATATATTATTGGCTATTTGTTGTAGTTCTGATTCAGATAACCTCTTCTTATAATACAATTTGAGCTTGGAGTCTTCCATTACTGACGGTACTTCTAATCCAATAAAAAAATTCCTTTTATTACATAAAAACAATGTGCCTACTTTTATTTGTAAATTACAATATAATGTTAATGAACGTAAATAAACAATTTTTATGATTTATATACGGGTAAATAAAGGTTTACAATAGTTTCAACTTACACGATATTTGTACACAAGGTAACAACAACACACAATGTTTATTAACCTATAATCACGACAAAAGTCAATATTTTGACACAGCCGCGTCAAAATGTTGACATTCGTCGTGATTATAGGTTAGGTTAGGTTAGGTTAGTTTGTTTTCAACGATACGTATTTCATACAACGCTCACTAGGCATCAGCGCCCAAATTATATTGAAATGGCAAAGTAATGGCAGAAATATCGACCGGGACTTATAAGTACCGTCGGGCACTAAAGGGTTTATCTCTGCACTTTTGTGATATTAGCTTAAAACTCATTAGCACTGCTGCAATTCCAAACCCGTCTCTGAAACCACGGCAGCTGTTCTTTGTACGAGATTAGCTTTCCGTCTTCGTTTATTATGGCTGGTGTATTATGTTCCTTTTATATATGTCGACCATTAATTGCCTTGTTTAAAATAGATGTGTTCTATTTGTTAAGTTTCTCATTTAGGTTTTTGGCTACTCTGGAATTTTATTTTGACTCTTTGTTTTTTTCTAGTTTAATTATTTGATATAGGTTATGTGGATGTATTAATATATGTACTTTTAATGCTGTATAGTTGTTTATTATATTGTACAAACCGGTTTTGGCTGTTAGGCCATCTTCGGTGTACTACAAAAAGAAATTATTTATTATATAAATATAAATATATATAGATAGAAAGATAGAAAAACTTACAAATTGTAAATTACATATGTATGATGTTATGAATATAATATGAGTAATGGGAGGTGTTAGTCAAGGTTGTATAGTTGGTGGTTGAAGTTACTATTATGTGTGTCTGGTTGCATAGTTGGTGGTTAAAGTTACTATTGTATGAGTTAAGGGGTTATTGGCTTGTGTATTTTTATGTGGTTTAAGAAATGTGTATATGTGTTGAAAAGTATTGTTTAATTGTTCGTTGAGGCAGTTGTAATTTTTGTTGTTTTTAATATTGTCTATTTCGTATGCTTTCAAATATGCTCATTTTAAGACCTTTTTTGCATTGGTGCATGAGTTTTATGTTGTTATGGTTGTTAAACCTAACCTTAACTAACCTATTAGGTATTAAAGTGTAGTCAATCTGGTTCTTGACTTAATTGGTTGGGTTTTTCCTTGGCAATCTTCAGGTGTATAATTTGCTTAGTGGTAGTTTGAATCTGGTATTTGTTGTTATGTATTAATGTTCTTGGTAGAATTGAATCAGTCGTGTTCTCCCGTTATGTTATCTGTGTTTCCTTGGGCCAAGAACAACATAATTAGAAAAATGTGTTTTGTATACCGCCTGGGAAGCGGAAAGTTATTGCGATCTCTTTGGCTAGTCATAATATTTCAAACCAACTGACCCAAAAAGCGGAACTATGATTGCTTGAGATGTTGTGGGGTACACAACATCTCAGCTACGTCACAATGCATCAAAAGGTAAATCATAGGAATCCGGCAGTCCTCTGCAGTAGAGTGTTCTTGTCCTTGGCTAACTTTTAAATTGAAATCTCCCATAATCAGACTTCTTAAGATCTTGTACCCTTCAATATCCTTATACATACGTTCGTCGGTTTGTTTCTCAATTACTATATCAGATTTTGTTATGAAGTTAAATACAGATTTATCTCCGGTCTTGTTGACAAGGATATAGACCTCATTGTAGTGTTGTGGCTATGTATTGCCCCAGTTGTATAGTGCTGCCTTGCCTTTTTTGCATCTTCATGTTACCGGCCACTTTACTTCACTCAATCCAAAAATGTCGATTCCCATTCTACGCATTTCTTGTGCGACGTTGTGAGCTTTTCGAGTTCCAAGAGACGTTTTAAGTTTCATATGCTAACCTTGAAACCATTTGATTTGTTGTTTCCATTCTGTTTGTAGTTAACGTTTTTATTATAGTCTATTATCTTCGTGTGAGCCGCCTGTAAGCTGTTATGTAAGGCCGCAGCTTACTTTATACTGGGACTTGGTTTGTTAGTATTCTCTCCTGCTGGATCTTGAGTTCCGCATTCCATGATCAGTAAGGTTTTGTACGTCAATAATTGGCATCATGATTATAACTTGGAATACCTGTATGGACTTTTAATAAAGTAGCATCGCCTTCTTCATTTTACTGTCCTTAAATACTTCTAGTTCCTCCGCCTTTAAAAGCAAATTCTCTCTTATAAAAATGGAAATGCCCTGCCTCAGCTTACGCATCCACCCTCTAAACAGACTGTTAAAGAAATCTGCTAATCCGGGCAGTTACTTGAACGCTAAAACCTCGTTAGTTGTCTAGCAAGGTGGATCGCAAGTAAAAAAGATTGTTATTTGAGCTGACCGTATCTTGAGTCATCGCCCCCTACACGCTAGACCAGAAGAGTGAAAATAAACCAACATACCTTTAATTAACCTCAAACCAAAAAAAAAAAAAAACTTATCCAAGTTATATCCCAGAGTATGCTACAAGATCTGCCGATCACATGAAAAAAATAAACTCACAAGTACCATAAATAACATTAACACTGACAAAGAGCTAAAGCCACGCAAAACAAATTTTGCAACTGTTAAACTGCATCAAGAAAGCCAAAACACAAAACAAGTAAAATCAATTGAAAAAGTACCTTCCTTCACTATTGAGCTTGTTTAGAAAATAAAAATATACAACTTCAAGACTAGACGTTTGTAACTATTAAACTCTATCAAGATAGCCAAAACACACAACAAGTAGAATCGACTGATACAGTATCTTCACTATTTAACTTTTTTATAAAATAAAAATATACAACCGCAAGACTAAACTCAAAGCCTAAGATCTAGCCAAACTATAAAACAGCCATACCAGCTCATTATAGCCAATAAAAATGACACAAAAAAAACTAATTTGCAAAAATATCTAAAGCACGGCCCAAAAAAGATCACCTAAAAACACCACCAAAAGCTGAAAATAACTACTGGTTTAAGATGATATATGAAGAATACAGCTTAATCGGTAAATGTCACCTCTATCGCAGTGAGTAAAAAGAATTGATGCCGTCTATCCAGACGTAGCTAAATGCTATCACAGCACCCATCCAAAAACTTGGTCGGAAATTATATATGAACCAAATACTTACCGCCTAATAATCAGATTGAAGAAGTAAATTACACACCATCAGATTCAAAATATGCAATCCAAAGTATAATCCTACGAGATGGACAAGAACATAAGGTTCAATTAACAATTGGAATCTATGAATCAACGACACTATTATCGCAACTCTCTATAACAATTTTACATAAAAAGGAGAATACAAACGTCCCCGGAAAACGATACCTCTATACACAGTCTAGGATCCCTTGGGATCAACAGCGGATCTAATCAAACAACCCAACAAACTCCAGGCATTGTACTGCCGCTTAGATTCAGTGCAGCTCAAAAACTCCCCCAGCGGTCGCGCAAGTCACGACACGCACAAAGACTGCCTGCAACAAGCTACAGGTAGACAACAAAAACAATCTCAACTCCGTTTAAAAGTAGAAATAATTAAAAAATATATGCTATAGTATAATAAAAATTGAAAAAAGTTATTTTTGGCCATCATATGTTTTTGCAAAAAGACGTTATCCTCTTGATTGTAGTTTAAAATATAAGTGTACTGATGCATGTAATTATAATAGCGATATCATTTTCCATAAATTTAAATTTTGTTTTATGAGATAGATGAGATAGATGAGATAGATTAAAAAATATCAACCAATAAATATTAGCATAAGTTAGAGTTTTCTACACTTAGATTTGTACTCCTGCAATAAATCCATCATCATAATTAAATTCAATTTGCAAGTTAAATTGTTGACCTATATTATTATTAAAATATTTTCATGGTGGTCATACGATGCCAGGTGCATTGCAATTGTCGAAATTGCTTATCTCTCAATTTAACCAAATTAAGCAATTTTGTAAACATGTCGAACACAAACTTTACATATCTTAACTATAATCAAGCCCTATCCCAATCCGAAGTTTGTTGTTACTTGTATTTATACAGTCCGATAACCACAACTGTTTAACTCTATAGCAAACTTGATTGAAAGTAATTTATTTTACAATAAGATTATTATGTTTATCCAACAATTCCAATAAGTGTTGACAGGTGTCTCGCAATGGTGGCGCTCGTAAAATAAATTTTTATTCACTTTATTTACACGATGTGCATCATAAAGTTTGAAATAAGCAGTGTGGTGGTTGGTGGTTGTGGGTCGTGATCTTATCTGGGCAGCAAAGTGCCCGGGTTTTGCAGCTCTCTGTGTCTGATCTTATTAAATTTCTTATCTTTATTGCCCTCCTGCAACCATATTTCGCGCTGCTTAGACGCGACAACATATACTGCTGCATTATTTTTACTTTACACAACTATAAACTGCGCCCATCTTCTTGGAAAATTGCATGAGAATTAGGCATTATGTATTTACGAATGGTAAAAAAATAATGCATACATAAGTCGTTTTCTTTTTCTTTTATTCATAAAAGGAATGTTTTGAATGCGCATCACGGAAATGCTGGACAGCTGTTATTCTTTTCAAAAGCACTTTATGAAGAAAAAAAGGAAGAAGGAAGCTTGCATATATCGGTCTTTCTCCGGCCGAGCGATTCCCGTACAGATAGCGATGGGACCGGCGCTGAATAGCGGCTGAATTACTCACATGAATAATATGATTAGGTACGCTTACGTACAATATTTTTACGGTTAACTACCTGCATTTTATGTGCAGCTTCTGCATTATTCATGCCGTGGAACGATCGGAGGTCGCAGTGATAAGGAACGAGCGCTCATTTCACGGTATCTTTGCCAGGACGAAGGACGACACAGCCCACTTATCTAATATATAATACGGAAACCGACAAAACATTTCAAGTTATATTATTATTATACACCTCTGGTAACATACGAAATTCATATTATGCCGTAAATATATCTTATATTAAATTTCTAGATGTAAATATTTTATATGCTTTCGTATTTTTATTTCGATTATATTTTATTGAAGATACAAATAAAAATAAACTCCACGTTTCAAATATCAAAGTTACGAGATAAACGCTTAAATTTACTTATTATACATTTTTAAGATCGTCGTAAAAATGAATTATTTTTGCTACTTTGAAGCAATTTTTACGTTGAGACAATGTGGCATAAGTTTATTCAAATGTAACTACTGTTCGTATATCTTTTCATGTATAATTTAATTTGATACAACAGCGCTGTATGTGGAGTGAAATTTGGATTATATAACTCGCCTGCATCTAATCACCCATTTAAAACTTATTGAAGTAATATTGAAAGTTTAAAATTTAACAACCAGACAATGTTTGAACATTTTCTGTATTGATAGAAGTTTCAAAGTATATACCACAATCGATAAGCTCAAAACGTTCAATTAAAAATATTATTAGTATAGGGGACAGACAATTCGGATAATATAAACATAATAATGCAAGCATGTTAATGCGTTAATTTTGCAATTTTTTTAGCAGAATTCAATTTGATCATATATGTTGACATACAAGAAGAAGGCGAACAAACGAATTTATATTCTAGAAGGCGAGAACTAAACTCTCTACATCAGCTTACTTCTGGCTGGTTTTGATGTAAGAGCCTTCACTTGGTTCGAAAAGACCTTGGTTAGATTTGTCGCTTGAAGCAATAACCACAAAAAGTTATAAAAAAGTTTTTCTCTAATGCATGTCCGCCCAAGTAAACGCGGAAAGCGTTAAAAAAAACTAACAATGAAAGTGTTAATAAAACAGCTCATCAAAGACTCGGCAATCAGTATCAACACTAAAGCCTTCAAGGTAGTTATTATTGGTAATTACTTATATAATTTTAAAATTAAGCAGAAATAATTTATATTATTTATATTATGAATAGTTTTTAATGCATTTTAAAAAAATTCAAAATAAAAGCACTTTAGCACTATGATGTTTGTTTATTGTTTAATTGATTTCGACTCCTTAACATTCAAAATAATTTCGGAAACAAAGCAACCGCCCGGCAACAAAATCACTAAGAAATCTGTTAAGATATTGCAGATAGAAGTCCAGCATCAGCCTAAGGCCGCAAAACTTTCATTCTAGACTGTCAAATCCCGCAAAACACAAGCCAAACGTGGCTGCATAATAGCGGTTCAGAAAATTTCCAAAAACCTTCTTTAGTCTATCCAGAAACCATCAACTTTTGCTTTGCATTCAGTCCAACAGTGAACAAACATCTACAAAGCCTGCAGTTTCAAATTCAATTTCATCGTTCACGATAAGCAATAGCTTCCACCACTTGTGATTCACGAGTAATTGTTCGTGTTACCAACATAAGCTGTGGCATTCGCTTTACTTGTAGCAATGAACTAAGTACCAAAAGGCAAGATGTGTTCTTGACAGTTCGTCAAAGCAAAACTAAAATAACCCCGCAAAAGCTTTTATTGTAAAATAATCCCAAACAAATCAAATACCCGATGTTCAAAATTTTCAAAATCTCCGAGCTTGTTGGAGCTACAAATGTCACTACTTTGGGCACATGGTAATTGAGATGCTTTGGTAGATCTACCTGCATAAATGCGCAGGCCCGTACTATTCGGCTTTGTTTCAAGGCTACGTGAAAGTCAAATGAAGAAAACGAGTGAATCCAACTCGCATATTAAAATATAAGAAGTAAAGTGACGAACGCAAACCACATCTAAAGTGGCGCCTTAGCGCCGAGGGTCACAATTCGATCAATCTTTTACGGAACGTCATTCTATAGATAGAATAGTCATGCACAAATTTAATAGTTAATTGTATGGTATGCACCACTATCAGGTATTCAAACATTAGGTAAAGTTTTATGGGTAAACAATTTACAGAAACGTCTTACCAAATAGCAACTCAAAAATTTACCGTGTGATTTATCACCATCTTTAAATATCAGTATCATGTAACTTCTTTCTGCTTCAAACCCGTTACTGATGCTGCTGTGTAGACGGAGCATCAACGGACCAATGAGGAATCGACAAGAGAGTATAAAACTCAAATTTTCACGGGCCACGAGTCAGTTACTAACTAAAAATTTAATCATCTCCTTAAATCCAACATGCATCGCTCTAGTATCATCCCCGACTGATACCCCTACAACATGACAACCCCTACATCCACTGACCAGGGCTATAAATTGAAACCAAGACAGCCAAATGCCACAGGTGTCCCACCTTTCGCATCTGGCCTCCACAAAACCTAAAAACCTGGAGCTTGCGCTAAGGGCTTGCACACATTCCCAAAGACCATCCATGACTCACGGCATTGCAGTACGCCGTGAGCCACGTCCGGACTCTTGGGTATTAAACGCACTCAATGCACTACTAGACCATGATAAAATTTATTTTTGGCTTTGCCTTTGTTCATTGTTGCGGAATCGTAAGAAAACAAAATAAAAGTTTTTTAGTGTGGTTTGTGCTCGCAAAGGTAAGATAAAAGTTTCTGATGTTTCTTAACCTCAGTTTCACCTTAAATAAAAGTGCAAAAAATGAGTGTTTATTTGATATTTATTAAGCTTCGGTAGTCCAATAAGCTTCTAGCTAAGGTAATACATCTAAAGTCTCGATTCCTATTCAAAACTTCTCAGTGATGATAAAATCTCAGGTTATTTTTCACCTGGTTTAAATAGGCAAAGGTGATAGTTAACTTAAATTCCTTTCAGATCTTCTTGTTACTGCAATCAAGTCGTGTCCAGGGCACCTGTATTAATGATAATAACATACATGATGGTTGTAGAATCGCACATTTGCAGGCTACTAAAACTAAAAATACCCAATGTTGGCTTTACCAGACCAAGGCTTCCGTAGACAAATAATCGCTATTTCGTACCGCCATCAACTAATCATCCAGACACTATAAACTGTTATTTATTTTCGCAGGTTTTAACAAGATAAAAATTCTTTTAACAGCAGTGCTACCTAGAATACTTACATCTCCATCGCCGCTTACACAGATCCCAAAAATTTGTAAAATTTCTTCAAAACTGTTTGCTGTTTGCTGTTAGTTTTAGCATCAGAGCAAGTAAAGGAGTGAGTGTAGTCGCAAAACAAAAAACCAAAAACTTTCAATTAATACTTAAACAATAAATAAACAATCCGCTTCCTCAAAACTAGTCCTAGCTCTTTTCAAGTCCCCTTGAACCACATCCAAATCAAGTAGAGCTTTATCGCCCATCAAAATGGAAACTGTATTTATCAGCAACAAAAACCTGCACCGGCTTCCATTGTTGCACATTAGGCAACAATGCAAACTTTAATTAGTCGACCAGGACAGCAAGAGATAATTGAATAATCCTGTTCTACATTATAATAATTCTGATTTTTGTTTTATATGAAAATACATTATTTTTTATGTGTTATCGTAATGCCAAAAGTCCTTAGTTAATAGCAATTTGTAATGCTCACATTTTTTTTTTATTTATTTTTGCAAATTCAAAGTATTAAGCTAAACGCATAATTTTATTTCGAGTCTACGACTTGGAAAATTTAATAAATTCTAATGTTTTTTTTAAGTTCTGGATAACAACCAAATATACTTTAAGGTTTACTATCCAACCTACACGCAGCCATAAATGCAAGTCAGTAATAGTCCATATTGTTAATTATTTGTGATAGGTCATATTTAACAACAACAATATTTTATTTTCAGACTTGCCATCCTAGGTATGGTATTTTTACAAAATGAGCAAATTCAAAAAGACCTTGGTTAGATTCAAAAATACAAAAATCATCAAAAATGCTACCAAAAAATTAGACGCATATCAAAATGATCAACTAATCTCTCTCTACAACTTTGCAAAAAAAATTGTGGATCCACAAGAATGTCAACCATTGTTCCAGAACCGCAAACAAGAAAAAATAAAGTTGTTAATATATGTTCTATTGTTTCTGCTCCCAGTAGTGCAATCAATATTTCTGTAGCTTAAATTAAAACTTGCGAAAATTGAGTGTCTTCCCGGTAATATTTTGTTAAGATTTGGTGGTTCAAAAAGCTTTTAACTGACACATTGCATTAGAGTCAAGTATTCTACTCTTAGGAAAATGTATCCGTGTTCATTGGAAGATAATGACTCACGTGATCTTTCAATAGGTTCGGATAAGTTGCGGTGATCGTTAACGTGGACTTCTTCTATATCACTTTTTCCAAATTTTCTTGCTTTAACAATTTTTCTTATTTGGTGCTTTGTTATGTGGTTTGCTTGATGACGCTTGCTATAATAGAACAACAGATTGTAGAAAAACCGTGTCCAGTGTCACCTGTAATAATGCTTCTAAAAGACGTAAACGGTTGTAAGAACAAACTTGTTGCCTGTAAAACCTAAATAAAAGCACTGTACTAGACCAAAACTTGCATAAACAAAAGACAAAACATTTGGACAGTACAAACTGTTATTTCTTTTTCCAGTTGAATTCAGATTTTTATATGACCCACATATTTTCTTCAAAACTTTCTGCTTTTTTAGTAAACTACGACGACAGATAAAATTTTTCAAAAAGCAGAACAAACAATAAAGACTTTGCCGTCAAAACTGAATCAAAAAGTTAAACAAAAGACTAACTAATTTGAATATATTGAAACAATCCACAAAATGTCCCGTTCTATCTTATCAGAAACATTACAATAACTGTTTCATTAAATCAATTATTCTTAATGTTAACAAAAACGTCGTTGACCGATAGCAACTTGTGACGTGCTAATTTCACAATATTTAATTTTTGTAAATATACTAAAACTGCTTCCAAACAGCAATGTCTCTATAATTTAATTATTTTAAAATGTATTTTATGATACACTATCCATTTGCTCCAACAAGAAATATAGCTCACACTCAAACTAATCTGACTAATTGAAAAACTTAAAAAAACTGTTCTGCAGATTTTTATTTGTTTCAATGTAGAAACACAAACACCGCTCTTGTAATAATTCCTAAAATAACTAAAATGTGCAGTGTTTACTCCACCTGCTAAATACACTTCTTATTTATTTTTATTACTTCCGTCCCACAAATTCTTATATTTTACTTTGACGTCACCCAAATTAAACTTTTTCATAAGTCTCAACCTGCAACAATTTTTTCTGCCGCACCAGCACTGACGTTTACTTATTCTTCATCGCAAAGTCTTATTTTGAAACTACTTTAATTCTCAATCCCCTAGGGGGAGCTGGAAACCCATACGCCCTGTATTCCCTCTCAGATATGAGTGGTTGGAGTGTAATCAAATAGCTCCCGCAAACCTAACAGGTATGTAGCGTCTAAATCCAGAATATGAGACTACAAATAACGTTTTTACCCAGATTGAGCAGCTGAATCCAAATCTTACCAGCACGCAAAGCAAACGTGGCAAGACAAATGCAAAATGCACAAAATCTCACACTAATACCTATTTAGTCTGTCTCAAATAGGAAAAAAAAAATCCAACCAACCAAAATAGACAAAAACCCACCATACAAACGACAATATCAGTACAATGAAAAATCCAAAAGACCTCATCAAACTAGAAAAAGAACTCAGCCAAATTAAATGGGACATCCAGAAGAATCTAATAAGCAAATTCCATCCCATCTTGGAAAAAATCTACCTATCAGTCAAATTAAACAAAAGATACAGTGCACAGCTCATTCAAAGATATGCATAACTACATCAGAGGAGAAAGAGATGGAAACATTCTTCAAAAACACATCCAAAGCAATAGAATCACTGAAATGTCAATACAAACTCATCACTGGCAACCTAAATGTCGAGATTGGCCAGAAAAACAAAACAAATCCTAAAAATTTTAGAATCTTTGGTTTAGGCAAAGAAACCAACGGAAAGGCATGCTAGTAAACTACTTAAACAAAGAAAATTTGTTCTGATTTAACAAAAAACCGCAGCAAAGGACACGAACATTATCAAAATCAACAGTATACTAGCAAATAATAAAAAGTCTGTACAAATGTTTTAGTGCTAAACCGATTTAATACGAGAAGTAACCACAAGCTAGTAAGATCAACACTTACTTTCAATTTAAAGATCAAAAGAAACAAACTAATACATAAAGACAAGTTTCCCACCCTCAAAAAACTAGATTAAAATAAAGAAGAACACCTGAAAGAATTAAGAAAAAAATTAAGGTCAATCAGCGCCATAAGTACAATGGAGATAAACAAACAAAATAGAAACAAAAAAACCATTATCAAGGATCCACTACACCTACTTATCAACAGATGTCTCGAAGAAGGCAAAACACCAAACACATGACAAAACGCAAAAGTTATTCTGCTCAAAAAAGAGTCAACGCCAACATAGAAAACTACCGCCCCATCAGTCTCCTATCACACTTTTACAAACTCTAACTAAAATTATAACCAACAGACTAACTAAGAAATTCGACTCATATCAGCCGGTAGAACCAAAGTAAGAGAGGCGTATGACAAGGAGACACAACTTCCCCTAAACTTTTTAGACTGCCACTCAAATACATCTGCAAGTCGCTGTCATAAGAAAATAAAAGCATTAACGTCGATGGAATCTTTAAGAACTATCTACAATTCGCAAACAATGTAGTCTTAATAAGCTGCAATATCCAAGATTTATCGGAGATGCTAAAACAATTAAATACAGCATCCAAAAGAGTAGGGCTGAAAATAGATCTAAGCAAAAGAAAAAGTAATCAGCAATACTAAAGAAACTTTAAACATAGACAATAAAATCTGAAAAACGAAGAAAATACGTATACCTGAGACATGGCATCAAAATAGACAAAGAAAATCACAGTTGAAATAAAACGTAGAATAAAACTATGACCTAGACACCATGGCAATAACAAAAATGAGCGCAAACCATGGACATCGAAAATATCATACTGAAAGCAAAAACAAAAAAAACGTAGTACAGGCAGACCAAAACAGGAAAACATAGAAAGAAATAAATAAGCCAGTCCAGAAGTGAACAACCAATAGCTAGAAAAAAAAATCTTAATCCCATTCTTTTCAAATTTTCGTTAACCCCTCGCACACTACACTACAGTTTGCGCATAGAACAGCGGGGCCACTCTACACACACGTACGTCCAACCACATCCGGTCGGCTAATAGACTGAACCCCAATCCCATATTTGGTCCTCATGTCAATCTCCATAAAAAAATCCGTCAAAAACTCTTATAGCTTCTCTACTAATATCAACTTACCTTAAAAACCAAATCAAAACTTGGCAAATGTGTAAAGCCATAGTGCTATAGCTCACCTCTATAACGTATTAATATTAAATTTATAATAATTTTGTAATAAATTATGATTGTCTTATTATTTAATAACATTGTCACGGTAAGACATGAAAGACTAAGCAGTACCAACGCCTCGGAGCAACCTAAGCAAATGCCCCCGCAACAGTTCGTGAATTGCTTTCACTATTGTTCAATTGACATCTGTTCCATGACAAAAATAAACATCAAACAACAATGCTCACCAAACAAAAACGATCAGGCTGCTAATGGAAAGGTTATCAGATAACAAATATGAAAAACTCACGGCTGTCAACCGTCACAGAACAAAATGGCGCCAAATTCAAATGCTTCCCTACTTCTAGACACCCTATATATTTAAAAATCTACACATGACATAAGTAAAGTCAAGTCATTTTAAAAGTTCAGGTTAGGCTAAGTTAGAGGCAGTCATGTCACCAAAGCAGATAATATTTTAGTTAATTACGACTAGTGTAAATAACAAAGTTTAGTAATGTATTTTCAATATTTTAAATTGATAAAATCAAAGTTTGATAAATAATCAGTCTGTATCAATCAAGTACAAATAATAATTAAAAAAACTTGCACAAGGTTATTTAATAAAAATAATTAACAATTCATGTTTTTTTTATTTTAATTAAAATTTCAAATCAAATAGAGAGTAATTCATTTTAAGTAAAATTTTAAATAATTATACCAATTTATATTTCTTTAAAAGCTACATTTCTATAACACTTTTTTAAATCCTTTGTATATAATCATTTGAACACCCTGTACATTCTCTTATATTTGGAAATATAAATGAAAAATAAAGATTTATTAGTTTATGATATATTACATATTAATAAGAGTTTTTCTATGCATCCGTTTTTTATTTTTCAAATAAATTAAATTTCAAGCAACAAATCTTTGAGCCAATAACATTAATCCCTTTTCTAGCTACTGCAAATCTTATAATAAACAATAGTTCGAATAAGTAAATTATTTTATTTGCTGTTGATATACATTAAAATTATTAATTACATTGTCACGTAAGCGGTAACCATTATACACCATACTAATAATTAGAAGCCATTTATAACTGAAACATTTACATCAAGCGTACAATAATATTTATACACAAACGTGTACATAAATATTCGAGCGGCAGATACAAACAACACAACACATTCAGTCAGTTACCATAACACTCAATTTCCATATAAATATTATTACGTAGGTAAAATTTCATAATGGTAGGGTGAGCGGGAATTCGATCTAAAAGGAACTATAAATTTATAAGTAGATAAAAATACACACTCGAATACATATTTGCTCGTACGTATTTATTACCTACGCTTTCGAAAACCTAACATTATTTTAATAAAACATATTCCCGATGCTTTCAACGCATTCCAATCGATAGCATTACCGAATACAGAATTTATTTATATAATTTTAATAAATAAAATCGATCATTAGTTTTTTTTATTGAACTAGATGTCTCTTGACTTCATTTGGGTGTAATCAATGTCGCATTTGAGAGGAGTTTCCGACCGATAATTATGCACTTTTTGCCGACGACGTCGCCGTTCCTGCTGAGACCACCTGTGGAGAGGGATATGGAAGGCGTCCGAGGAGATTCCGGCGTCGTTTCCGCCCCTCTACATCTCTACTAGCACTTCACTTCGATCCGAATTAACTTATACGTGCGCTCTGTTATTACTTTAAAATGCAATTTTCGGATCTAACCTTAGCAACTGTATCCAATAAGAATAGATGGAAAGATTTTTATTGAATTATAATATAAAAAGTATATGGTGACGCATGGCAGTAAAGTTAAATGAGGCATTTAAGCGGTTGCCTAGGCAGAACATAAAAACTCACCCACAGAATGATAAAATAGTGAACAATTCTGGTCTAAAATGTTTTAATTAATCATGTTTGCAGCAATTAAAAATAAAAGTAAAATATAAAACGAATGAAAAATCAAAGATTAATGTCATAATTGCTTGTCATCATAATTACATTTTATAAAAATTAATGTCAATTACAAACTTAAACATTATTTATATTTGCATATTAGCCTGTAGCAATTTCAATTACTTATAGCTTTAGACAAAATTCTTAATTAATTTTCTGGGCAATTTAGTATCAATTTTATAATCAATCGGTTTTTTCTTTATTTTTTTTCTTTTAAAATAAATATGAGCTAACTGTATTACAGATATTTTACTCTAATATTATAATAATGGATATGAAATAATTGAAATTACAAATTAAGATAAAGTTAAAATATTAAGACTATCTTCAATACTGATACTACTTATGCGATGAACTTTTCAACAAGCCGATTTAAAGTAAAGTTGAAGGTGCATTGCCACTATAATGATGAAAACAATAAGCACATATACATGCATATCGCTTAGATCCACCCGTTACCAAGAAAGGTTATATCGCAGTGGTGCTAAACTTTTATATCTATTTTTCCAACTGAAACGTTCTCTAAAGCTGAAAGTCATATCAAGTTATAATTCCTATAGAACCAAAGTACTTTTATATAGTAAATGTATAACTCAACTCAACCATTTTGTTTATTATTTCATGTAAACATTATTAGGGAAATATTTTGAGTAATACAGATATAATTGTTTTTTAATTATTTTCATTAACAAAACTTGTTCGTATGTGCTGCTGAAGAGACTAACATTCATATTGACTTAAACAAACAACTTCACCCGATTAATCATGTGCTACTGAACATTAAATTTGATTATAATTGCAAGAAATGTTTCTGCTCTATAACTGATTACGATAAAATTATTTTATTTCACAAAAATCGTTTTATAGTAACAATTTTTTTATATTTTATAAAAATGACATTATCATATCAATAAAAGTAGTACTCTCCTAACAACGATTCTGTACGTCACAATATTTATTAAAGCAAATTAACTTTTTAAAAAATATATGTTTTAATGTATTAAAACTTCGTTATTGTATCAAATCAATGCCGCCTGATACTTCAAACACAGATATTTTAATTGGTACCTGTTCCTGACCACAATTCCGGTTATATTAACAACCTCCATAGCACTATAGACATAACAAACATCATCAATTATTGTTAACCTAGTGAGAACTATCTCAACAGGCCGCTTTCTTGTTATCGCATCACTTAAAAGATTAGCAAATACGTTTTACTAATTAAAGTGTAAATAAATGTTTTTATAAAAAAACTGGACACTAATAGATAAAACAAGTTTGTTAAAAACAATATCGATTATGTAACAGATCCATATTTAAATCATATTTATGTAAGTATTTATTATCTCCTCAGACTTTCAAAGTTCTTTTTTCAGCTAGTCTAAAAGCAAATTAAAAGCTGTCAAACTTTTTTAAACGCCAAGTGGCTCTTAAAGTGTAGTTTGTTGTGCTCGCACAACTCTTTAAAACCTCTTAAATTTCTTAAACTTAGATAAAAGAATGTTAACTATTTTTAAGGATAGTTAAGCTTCTTTAGACTACTAGTTCATTCTAGCTTTAACAATTTTCTATGACTAGTAGTATTCTTTAAATCTTCGTTTCTCAAGTCATTTAAGAGTTTAGATAAACTTTCATAGTCTGTAATCTTAAAAAAATAAAATTTCCTCAGACTTCTAAACAATTTAATACAACACACGACATGTAGCCGCATTTATAGCTTTGCTAATTTTCAAGTATTTTCCTGGCGGTCATAAACGCTTTGCTACAGGTTTAGAATTGAAATTTTTTTTTCACGTTCGCCCTTGACTTACAATCAAAAACTTGCAAACAATAAAGCAAAAAATATCTTTAAATATTATGTATAAATTAAAATCCTTTATTCCAATATAAAAATATTTATTTTGCGACTAGTTTCAAACGTAAAAATACGTCATTGTCAAGATTTTAATTTATACATAATATTTACATTACATTCCAAAGAGCAGTCTTCAGATTAATATAAAAAATATCTTTGTTTCTGTTGTTGACCTTTAAAAGATTCTTAAAAAAAATCAATTTATCATGCAAAATCTGTTAAACCTGCTGTTTTCTTACCGACCACTATACAATTTTGTTTATTTTTTTATAAAATTATTTTATATATGTCAATATTCACCAATTGCAATAATATGTTTAATAATTTTTATAATTATCTGTTTTCTAAAAATTTATAAAAGTAGTTACGTAAAGTATTTTAAAACTAGGACCAGACTCCCTAGAGAGAGATACTTAAGAACATTGCAGCTCAAACGGCTATTCAGTCATTAACAAGTTAAGCTCTGACCACATACCAGTAGTCTTAGATCTCTATAGGAGGTATGAGAAAAAGGTCAAGTCTGTCTACAAAACTAACTGTTCCTTGTTTTCATATATGTATCTTAGAAGAAAGCATCAAATCACTACCTGACAATCAAACGGCTGAAATAGAAAACAGCGCGGTCGTTGACTTTACTTGCCTCAAGACTTTGCTAAAAACTGAATCAAATCAATTAAGTCTCGATAGAGAGACCAGAAAGCATATCTGATTTCAAAATAGAAAATTAGACACATACGGTAAAGGTCACTTGACACAACGGACCAAACCAAACTAAACTAGCTCAATGGTGAGGTAAAAATGCAATCATAAAGCACAAAAATCAGTACTGCAAACCCGTTATCAAGTTCTCCAACTAAAATTTTTCGAAACAATCATGCACCATTTCCTTTCAATCATGGTAAAACTTTAGAAGGCAAGACCAAAACATTTGCAGCCTCAAACTTTAATGCACGCCGGTCTATAGCAACGATTTTGACTTGGAATACGTAGAAAGAGTCTACAATAAAGCAAGGCAATGCCTACAGCACACTGATACTGCTTCAATTGCCCGTTTAGAGTAAGAGATATTCAACAATCTCAAACTCGAATCGACTCTAGGTCACAATTGCATTCCGAACAAAGCTTTAAAAACATTTTTTCACAAAACTGTAACGTTCGAATGCAATGCTAAAGATGTTGCATTTTCCGCCTTCATGGAAAATGTGCAATGTAATTCTTCTCGCAAAAATTAAAAATTATAAGACATTTTCCACAAAATTACTGCCCGATTAATCTTCTGTCAACCTTTAGTAAAGAAACAAAAACTGTAATCTTAAAAATAAAATCCAAGGCGTAAAATTGCAAGGACACGTGTGTGGCCCTTGCTCAATCAAGGCCCGGGTTTAGCATGTTTCAGTATTACCTTTGATGCTCTTCACCTTATGTATGTATCAGACATACCATGGAGCACACCTGGTGTCAAAATCGCCCAGTACGCTAACAATAAGGCACATTTGTACACTTCAAAGCATCAGAAAGTCATCACAATAAAACTTAGTTAAGGTACTAGAGGGTAAAAACCAATAGCAAAATTTTCAAAATATGTTATTACGTTCGCAGTACCCTTTTGAAGGGGTGTGTTATCTCGTCTTGTAGAACAAGACAAGCACAGTCAGATAGAAAAGTTGTACACAAAAATTTATAAAATTTCCTGGCGAGGGGGTTACTCGGTAAGCGCTTCCAACTTTTAAACCACATTTTAAAGATTCCATTCCACTGCAACAAAAAAAATCCACTTATAATCTGTCGTCAAAGATAACTAAACCATTTCAAATTGTATGCTTTTATTAGCAAAATAATTGATGTTACAACATTATAAGCAAAATATTTTTATAATTCAAAAACTAGCACTGCAAAGTATACCACTGAGAAAATTTAATGGTAGTGGCCGTTACTATGTGATAGTTCATTCTAAGATAAATAAAACACATTTACTATGTACTATATCACAAAAATATTTAAAAACCGTAACATGTTTCAACCTTCTATAACGCCATTATCAGACAAGTTGGCCCCCCACATGTAATGCACGATATAAAAGGTTTTCCAATAAAAAGTTTTATTTTTAATAATAATGAAATTTTCCATGACCAATTTGCACATTTGCGGCTGTATGTCCTCAATAACTTCACAAATTCCATCTTTAAAGTCTTGAATCGATTGTGAAGAATTGGTCTAAAGTCTAAAGGTGTTAAATCACAAGATATCGGTGGCCAATTGTGATCACCTTTTCAAGAAATAACACGGTCAGAAAACTTTTTTTGCAAAATTGCGATTGTTTCGTTGCTTGTGTGGCACGTAGCGCCGTCTTGTTGCAAAGAAACGTCGTCCACATTAATATCTTCCAATTCCGGCCATAAAAAATTATTAATCATAGCTCGGTAGCGCCAACCTTTCATAACAGTTGCATTAGCCTCATTTTCAAAAAAGTAGGGTCCAATCACACCGCCACCCCAAAATCCGCACCAAATAGTGACACGTTAAGAATGCAAAGACTTTTTAACAATTATTCTTGGATTTTCTTAGCTCCAAAGGCGACAATTCTGCTTATTAACGTAGCGTCCGAGATAAAAATGAACCTCATCACTGAAGATGATTTTTCAATCAAATTCCGGATCATTTTGATGCATTTGAAGGACCCAATCAGCAAAGATACGACGTTTATGATGATCGACCGGCTTGAGTTCTTGTGTTAACTGAACTTTAAAAGTCTTTATGCAAAATATGGTGTAATGTTGTTTGTGGAATGTTTAATTCCAACGATCAACAAGGAATAGACAAACCTGAGTTTTCTTCAACACTACGGGCTACATCAGCAATATTCTCATGTGTTCTTGAGCGATGCACACGGTTTCGATTTTTTGCATCACAAACTTGTCCCAACAGCTCCAATTTTTCCACCCGGTTTACTATTTCCGTCCGAAAAGGTGCTTTACGACGACCAAAAAGTGCTTTAGTTTTGCGAACTGCGACCTCTTTTGTAGTAAATTTTAATAATTTCAATGCGTTGTTAAAGCGTGTATCGTTCCATTTTTAATAATGGCGTAGTTTTTACTTGTCAAATGTCAAAAAATAATAGCTTCGAAATTGACAGCTGCCCAAATAGCCTGCTATTCAAAATAAAACTTCTTATTGGAAAACCCCGAGGGGTTAACAACTAAGTAAAAAAAATGTACACCTGATTATGAATACGCGTAATTATTACGTGATTATGTAATGATTACTTGATTATGTAATAATTACGTGATTATGTAATGATTACATGATATGAATATGATTATGCATTGATTACATGATTATTTAATGAATACACAATGATTACGTGATTATTTAATGAATACGCAATGATTACGTGATTATTTAATGAAAGCGTAATGATAATATGATTATGTAATGAATACGTGATTATGAAAATGATTATGTGATTATGTAATGATTACATGATTATTCAATAAGTTCACATTTTTTTAAGATTTTATAATTTTGTATTAGATCTGCATGCATTAATTATTTTATACCGATAAGTACTTACTACAATTTCTTATAGATAATAAGAAACATAAACTAAAAATATACCTATCTCGATGTTTATTAATGTTTTATGTAGATTAGAAAAAATCCACCACCAAGAATAAAAATGCGATTTATTACATTAAAAAAATAAACATATATAAATCTTTTCAACAAAATTAATAACAAATTTGTACGACTGAAGTACACATGCCAAGGGTTGTATAAAAACACCTGTGAAATTGTCTGGGAATAAATCTCTAGCAGCACAATTAGATACAGATTGGACACGACTGAATTTACCATGCGAATATAAATGATTCCATATAACCAATATTTGATTATATTAATATGCGTACTCAACATTTGATTATTTGAATACGCGTAAGCAATATTTGATTATTTGAATACGTGTGTTTTAATATTTGATTACACCATTTATAACAAGATTATGTAATGATTACGTGATTATATAATTATTACGTGATTATATAATGATTAATTGATTATGTAATGATTACGAATATTACGTAATTATTATTTGATTCTGTAATGATTATTTTCATTTTGTACACTGATTACGCAAGTTGTTAACCCCTCGGAAAACCCTTTATAAAAAATGTAGAACGCAGTAAGATCGCAAAAAATTGTAAAAGCTAAAAAATCGTAGCAAAAACTTTTTGTAAACCCCACGCGCTATGTACCAATTTTTCAGCTTTAATAGAAGCCGAAAAATTGGTACATAGCGCATTTGCTGCCCATGATATTTTTGGATTTGTTGGGACGTCTGAAAATATCCCAGTAAACACAAGTTTAGATAATATAAGTTTATTACACGTATATATGGTGTAAAAAGCGTATATGGTATATGTGTATTCGTATAATATACATTTCTTGTACACGTAAGATATGTATATCTGTATATTATACGTTAATATTTTCCTTTTTTTTCTACCGTTGATTAATATACGTATATTATCCATCAGAATATATCTATAAATAACCTGCATAATATATCTACGTATATTTAACGTATATTATTTCTGGGTTTAGTTTGCCGATCAATGTTGTCTTGGATATTCGTACGTCCGAGGCTACCCGAGCGCGTGAATATAGTTTGCAAAGTGTATGTTGAGATGCATGATTCATCTTTTTTTTTAATTTTTTATCAACCATAATGTGCACTTGCTATTAGTTGCAATATCCGATACAGTTTTAAGTTGTTTGTTGTTACACAACAGTGCTGAAGTGTTGTATAATTGAACTGGAAGCGCAGGTTTAGGAGTACTAATATGAAATACCTAATTTGTGCTAAGTCTGAAAATATGCAATGACATTTTTGGTTCAAATAACTTGTTTTTATAGCCATTACAGTAACATTAATATCAATTCATCAATTTATTTTTATTTTTTTAATTTAAATTTAATATTATTAATTGCTATTGTTATATATAGTATTATAAATACAAATAGCAAACTAGTCAAGTTATTTAAAATAAAGATTACCATATGTGTGTCATATGAGGTTGTGGAAATACACACAGTATATTTTTCAGATGTCACCAAAAGACTGGTTGAAAAATCAAAATGAATCTTTAATTTAATTGTAATGTTCTTTAATATCTATGTTAAATATTATAATGTTTTATTTATTTAGATGTAATACTTTGTATTTTATGTTAAAATGATATACATATTTTATATTATTATATATCCGAGAAAGTAGGCAGTACGGCAGAGAGGGCATGTACAAATACCAGCGTTAACAAAAGTTAAGCAACGTCCGCTTCGGTCACGACTTGGATGGGAGACCCAATTCTTCCCAATATGAGTCCGTTATCTCGTATAGCCATCCAAACATACACATGTCTACTCGCCGGATAAAGTTTAACCTATAATACACGTGTATTTCAATTGAAAAAATATACAATTATATTAATTATATTTTAACGCATTTTTTACGTTGATAATACGTGTAAATTAAAATACTTAACAAATAAACAATTATTACACTTAGGTGTAATACCAAAAATAAACGTATCTTAAACGTAACTGTGTTTACTGGGATTGTTCCAGTCGATACCAACAAAACTCGTCAACAATCAAACTTCAAAATTCAACTTTAATTCAAACGTCTACCTGACACTGCAGAGCACAACCCGCTATGACTTCTTCTTCAACCATCTATCCTGCAATTGACAGCAAAAAACCAATCCACGTTATCTCTGCAGGCATATCTTAAAGTATTATATTAGGTGCCACCGCTTGTTCACTGTAACCAAGTAACATACTGTTTGATTATTTAAACAAGCAAACCTTCCAAATACAAATTCTCCATTAACCTTGGCTTCATCGTACATATAGATGCATTCCAAAGCTTGCAATATATTGTATCGTCAAAAAACTGGTCACCCCGACTGACGCAAATAACTGCTTATAATAAGCTCTCGTTAAGAATGTATAAACAAACCCAATCCATGAAGATTTTTCAATCCCAGTCTAATATTATATATAGAAAGATAAATAATCAACTTGTTCTTTTATCCTTTATTTATACTTACTAATAATTTATTTAGTAGAATAATACTCCTAAAGTTCAATTGATGCAATTTGCTTGAATGTATTCATAATTAGATACTAGAAAAGAAGGATTCAATCAACCATTTGGTTCAACAAGTTTCATTCCAAGCTTTGTTAAATAACTCAAAATATACAATATGCTGTGGCACTTTAACATACTAACTACCATGTAAATTTAATGTATATTGCATTATTTACTTGCACTCTTCTTAACCCCGATGTGAATAATAAAATTTATTTCCTCACTTTCATTAATAATTTAGTCAACAAAACTCCATACTTTTGTCAATATTATCGGCAAGCAAGATATTTTTCTACAAAAATAACTATACATCCCTAACTAGAATAACTGATCTACTATAGTAACCTAAATAACAAAATTATTATAAAATAATAAAATAATTTATGTTTTTATCACAAATTTATTTTTAAGAATACATAACAAAAAAAAACAAATAAACATAGTAAATTGTATCACCGTCAGATGATGGCCTTGTAAAAAGGTTGCAACTAGTCACGGTTTAAATATATTTGTGATATAGTACATAATAATTGTATTTTATTTATTTTCTATAATGAACTATCTCGTAGTAACGGCCACCACCATTCAACAGTAAAATGTTTTATTTATTCCATTAACATAAATTACCACGTAGTATACTACGTGGTAGTTTATGTTACTACCTTTAATTATTTAAAAGATTCCTTGTTTGTGTTGTACTAGAGTACGAATTATTAAAGTTTTTACAGGGAAGTCTTAACAAATTGCACACAATGCTCTTTTAGTCCAAGCATAGACAAACGCACATTTTGTCAGGAATTTTTAATTATTGGACTAACTGAACTTTAGGACTATAAAAAATCATAAGTAATCCAAAACAATTGAGTACCTTTTAAACTCATTGCGTAACGTTTAGTATATTTCTTCGCTAGGCTTTACGCACGGATATTGTTAAATACCATTACAAGAATCTAAAAAGTTTTTGTTTTATATTTGGACTTTCATTCAAACGCGGTAGGATTGTTTACAAGATAAGTTAATAAATTTTATAATCCAAAATTTGTATCCTTTTTAGCGTTGACAACCGAACCCTTCAAAAAGCATTTAAATCATCATCTGAGAAAGGTTTTTCTTGCTCGCGCATAATTGTCCACTGCTGAATGTAGGCCTCCCTTGGCCCTTCTTTCCGGTTACTTGCAATAGGGTACAACTATCGCCAAGTTATTTTCTTGATGTCCTTGAGCCCATCTTTTCTGCTTTTGTATTCTAGCAACATCCCACCCAATTCTGTTTCAGTTCACATCTGTCACACAAGAACGTAATGTTTTTATTTGTAACTTTGTCCCTTAAGATTAGCACCAGCATGGCGCATTACTTAGACCTCGCAACTTTTAACTATTCAGATGACTATCTAAAATATTGTATACCACTACTACTTAACTTGCGGTAAAGACTCTGAGAGATTGCTATATTTTTAAGAATTAAGCACTGTTTGCCAAAACCTACCCAGCTTTGTCATACTCTTCTGGTGAACACCGCGGTTTGATTTGATTTATTCAATTTTAAGTTATATTCAAACTATACGTATTTGATTTACTATACGATAAAATATTTCACTACTAAACAACGCTAAATTTTCAATATATTTACAAAAGCTAAACATTCAAGAACCAAAATCTTAGTAAATAAATAGTGCTTTATACATTAAGTCATTTGTGCTTACCCTGCTTAGCTGATGTGGTAATAAAAGCATATCACAAGCACAGGATATATTTGAACGTACAAGTCTCAAACTGCCATTCGCGTTATTAGAAGCACAATTTTTGCAATAGATCGACAGTAACTATAAAATAGGTACTTTCTAAATACCGCATGATTGAACAGGTAAGATAATTTATTAAATATAACTTATTATTAAAATCAATCAATTGTTAACTTATTTAATTAGATTTTGTACTCAATGCCTCAAACCTATTAATCCCGTAAAATTAGTATTCCTCTTTGCTACTATGTAATTGAAACTCTTATATAATTTATCATGTTCATCTTTCTCAACAAGTGGTTTTGGATAGTATCATACTTATGTGTATTATATTATTAATATTATAAATACACGCAATATTTACAAAAAATAGTTATATGGTAGCAAATTTGAATAGACTATATCCGTTGATAGTTTACACTAGCACAATAAAGTTTATACGTGTTAATGACTTTTTTCCGAATACGTCAAAATTATTGAAATCAAATTTTTTTAAATTAATTTTAAATATTCTTTCTCTAACTAGTTAGATACATTAATGTATGAAAATAATATTGTTATTAATAAATACTCATAAATTCGCATTTTAATTGTATTTTCTATATCCACAGATATTTTTGATGGTTGATTTTTTTATAAAACAAAATTTAATTGTTATGTATGTATATATGAAAATATAAATAAAAATCTCATAAAATGTGCATTGTATTGTTTATTATTCTGAAATATTTATTTTAATGATAGCGGTGCTTTGTGATTGTGCTGGTATTTATACATACAATGCATATAGAACACAATATGGTTTATATTTAAAATTAATATTTAGGCTCTTTGTTTAAAATCCTGCAAATCGGAAGCTCTATATATTATATCGTAATTAATTACAAATTATTGATTTAATACCTATAAATACATAATTTATAGATGTTTTGCAATTAATATTAATAAATATACATATAATATTACCAATCGAAACTAAATACAAAGTAATAATAAATTATTGCAAAGTTTAATACTTAGTAAATCCATATAACACACAATTGTATTACCATATACAGCATAAATTAACTCTAATTCTCGCATTTATATAAATCACTTTTTTTGTTTACATTAGCTTCAGTTAACAGGGGTACATGTGTTCAAATTGCCTCTAACGATTAGGTCAGCAGTACGGATTGGAGACATTGGAAGCCACTAATCTAATTGAACACAGCCATTTTCTAGTAAGAAGCTTCCGAACAAGTAGCTAAGGTCCCAATAAACACAAATGGGTGCATTAAATGACAAATATATCCAATTTGTCCGCTCGATTTCTTGTTACAATTGTAATGCGAATATAATGGACGATACTGATTTCATCAGTTGGATTTGATGTAAAAGTAATTTTATTCTTTTATGCAATTTATAATTTAAAAAATCAAACTAAAGAATAAAAATAATTCACTATTTTGAATGGATTTTAAATCAAACCCATGCTACTTAAATTTAATATTTCAGCAATCTTTCTAATAAATTATAGTGTAATATAAAAGTAGACGGAGTGTTTCATAAGTAAGATAAAAATTGGGGTGATTCGTCAAGTCGTTTCATGGTAAAAAAATGTTATAAATTTACGTACTCAAAGCTTTAATTTTTGAGGAAAGACGGGAGTATTTTTTTAATCCTTCTGTGCTCCACAAGTCTATTTCACCCCAACCAAAAAACAATTATTAATATAGATGTTGTTTGGATTAGTTTAAAATTTGTTGACTTTGTCAATTACATATTATGGCATAAATTAATAATTTATTCAAACTAAATCGGTCGTTTGATGACAACGGCCAGAGTCAAGCACAGACATTTTTGGTTCTACAAACCTCGTCGGCACACTTGCATGACAGCAAAAGACAAAATTGAATACATAATTCTATGCTTAAAAATACAATTGATAATCTAAAAACCCAAAGAAATCACTGTGTGTTAAATTGTATGCATACTGTAACATATCAATTGCAAAATTGCAGATCAGATGCAAATATTTATAAGTTATGTCAATTTGACATTTTTTTGTTAAACTTTAAAGCAGATGATAAGCATCTTCCGTTACTTTAGAATGTTAAACCTATTCTGCAGGTCACAACATATTTCGATATCGCGTTACGTCATACATTTTTCCTACCGAAAAAGAAATGTAACATTATACTCATAAACTAATAATTAATAATACATATTGATGCTATATGCAATCAACTTGAGTTGAGTTTAATTTATTAGAAGGTACCGTTTTACAAAAAAAAAGATTGTTGACAAAACTTTTTAAATTAATTGTGATGTCATTAAAAGCAATAAATGTTATAGCAATGTTGTAAAATAAAGACGCTGGTCTGCAAAGCCAAATTTCCTAGTTTTTTATTAGGTATTTGGTAATTGCAAATAATTTGCAAACTAGTTTAAATACGTCCAGTACTTTTATATTGAAATATAGCTACAAAACAAATATTTTAAGTAACAAAACCACTTATGTTAAAAGCAAATAACAATCTTACGTCCTATCGTAAAAAATACCAAACACTTATTGGTGTTTAATTTAATCTCTTAAAATTCAAAACAATCGAGATCTCAAGATTTAGTCAAGTTAACTAGGTTTCTGATCGATACAAACTCTGTTTAACCAAATGACAAATTTTTATGTCTATTCTTGTTACTTTTTTGCTAACTATTAAATGTATCGTAAGTTTCGGTTATTTATTATAATTTAAATAAAAGCAAATCTAGGCTATTGGGAGAGTGTCTTTAAGTGTTATTCCGTTACAACCACATATCGTTAGTTTTCAGATTTTGCCCTATTTCATTTTCATAAAAAACACATTGCATCAGAAATAATAGCAAAATAACACATATGATGCAGATGCATCAAATCTAAACACTAACTAAATCTAAACAACAATTTCATTGATCAACTCCTAGAATGCACTGCAGTAATAAAGAGTCAATAAGATCCACATCAAAGCAACTTACTATTCCGTCAAGCTGTAAACTTCGCAAGCCAAAAGTTTTTAACCAAAAAAGTACTGTCAAGACCAAAGGCAGCTGCAAGTTCTTTATCCAGCAGCACCTGAGACTACTAAAAACGCTTAATTTTGAAAAGATATTAATTACAATAAACATCAACAACATTAGTGCAGCCTCTTGGTAGTTTTCTAATGAAAACGGTAAGCAAGTAGAACTTAAGCAACTATAACACAATGACAAGATCTACAAAAAATCAACTGACGGCAAAAAGTCCTTGCTCTTGAATGATCTGGTACTATCTTTACAAATGACTTAACTTTTTCAACAATGAAAATAACAAACTATCAAAGCCCAACTAAAATTAAATTACACAGGTTTCTTTCAAAGCTACTACCCAAAACTACTACACCAAGATCATGTATTATAAGCCAACGTCATTTTTTGACAAGTCCAATAAGCAATTAGCTACAAAAAATAGACAAATCATCAAACAGGGCAAAATTAAATCATCTTATATCACGCACTTAAAGGTAAATAATTTAGAAAAAAAATGCAAATGACAAATATATTATTATCAAATGTACTACAGACAACAAAAACCACATCTAACTTAACCTAACCTCATATAAATCATAAAGAACAAAGAAAATGTATAAAGGCATCTAAGAACAACATAGCACCTGAAGCATTAACAAAAACATTAATGAAATTGATCGAAGTAAATGCATCGTTCATCTCAATACTGAAATACGCCCGCTAGTAGTCACTACAAAGCATGCTAAACAACAGGCTGTACCAGGCTAGAGGACCGCAAAAAACAGCAGAAGAGTTCCTGCTAAACCCGGCAGCCTTGAGACGTATTCACTTCCCGTACATGTACAAGATAAACATAGCACAATCGCTCCAACCCAACACAGAACACAATAATGCGTATAGAGTTACACTCAATGAACAACCTGATCAATGAAGACAAACTACACCGCAGATGACAATAAAAAACCCGGATGGTCGGACAACACAGCAATAGATGTCAGTCAGCAGATTCCCGCAACTAGGTCATCTGCTGCAAACGCAATTCTCATCGCCACGCAAACCCTCAGATTTAAAGAATTAAAACTCCAATTTTGTAAACAAGTATTAGCAGCAAAAAAAAACAGGTTCAAAATGAAAATACGAAAGGCTGAAAAAAACACAAAACAAACCCAAACCCGACGCTAAAGGCCAAATTCCAAAGTAAGATTCACCATTTAGATACCAAAAGGACAAAAAGAAAAAAAAAACAAACCCGAAGACACCTGCCAAGGAACAGAAAAAAGTCCCAGCCAGCAAAGGCCGAGACCTCTGCAGGTACCACTGAACGACCCTCTAGATGACCCTAGGAATAAACAAAACTAAGTGAATAAAGCTCATGACGTAGAAACATACCCAATCAAGCCAAGTCAAACTCGGAGACCAAGCTCCGCAATTGCCTGGACACTGACGACTAAAGAACAGGTAAGAAAAGATTAACCTTAACTGTTTCCATCAAACCAACAAACAAATATATTAAACAAAACCCAGAAGAAGATGCAGAACTGAGCCAATTCGATCGTCAAACACTAGCGGCAGACTGGTTTCTTTCGGCAAACGTTCATAAAACGATCAAAAACGAAAATCCCTGAAGAGTATCGCAACTCCTACCGCAGCACGTAGTCAGGTGCAACCGAAGAAAGATGCAAACATACCAAACTGGACCAACAATCAACAAAAGATCCTTTGTAAACTGAGTTACCCAAAATAGCTGCGCCATCATCAGAATGACAGGAACTTGTCAAACTCGACAAAACCCGAAATAAAAAAAGAAAAGTAGAAATGAACCACACCAGACCAGCGACCGACGACGGATCCCTTGCAGGCAAAGTTGCCCACAAAAACCGCAGTACGTCACTAGGATAAAGACAAAGATACCCAAACCAAAGCTGACGCTAGCATCAACGCTATACAGATGAGCAAAGCCAACCACCAAAAGAAAGAGCTTTTGGACAAAAACGGTAAACTTCCAATTCCAATCACCAACTTGGATGTGAAAACCTATTCCAAAACCACCGGACCCCAAGACCAAAGCAACCAGAAACCCTTTGCCACAAGGGTTCCACGTAAAATAGGACCAACCACCGTCCAGACGCCAAGAGATTGTTGCCGGCCTGAAAGCGTCTCAAAAAAAAAAAGAATTTCTTCAAGACACGGTATCTGTTAAGAGGCTACTTACGAAAAAAGGCTGCTACCACTACCCGCCGTACAGCACTTCTGCCCAACGACAAACTTAGACCGCTGCCAATTCCCATTTGACTTGCTTGCCAGAGACTGCTAACCGACAACAACGCCCGTTATTGTCATCAAATTAAAAGGTCACAGCCGGGATCTTTTTTGACCAACAACAAAAAAGAGTAAAAACGCAAGTACTTTGCAACCGACTAATTACTATTTTTTAAATCAACAAAAGCCGGTAACGGCCGTGCCTAAGTCATCGCAGACTCGGACCAACAGCACTTCTTCTTATTATGGTGCTCATGCGTTTTGGATGTTAGCAAACATATTTGCAAATCTGACTTTATTGGTCGCGGCCCTGAAGACGCTTGCCGTTGTTATGTTGAACCATGTTTGCGGGTTTTTTAACCTCCTTTCTGGTCCTCCATTTCCTTCCACTTTGCCTAACAAGATCAACTGCAACAATCCGTATCTTTAATTGTTCCTCAAATTGTGTGTATTCTATTTTTCATGTTCTTATCGTTAAGAAGAGCTCTTTCTCCTTGCCAAATCTTGGTCTATCCAAGGGACTTTCAAGATCCGTCGGTATAGCCACATTTCGAATGCTTTGCAGCTGGCTTCTGTTAAAGTCCATGACTCCACTCTATATTGAAGTATTGGCAGGACGTAGCATTTTAGTAATCTGACCTTCGTTGATAAAAGTAGATCTTTTTTGGGACCTTTTGCTAGCCTGTTGACCAGAGTCTTACACATTGACTAGAGTCTTATATATCCTGCAAAATGCGCTTTTGTTATATTTGATACCTTTGGCTTTGATTGTATATCTTCGTTTCGCATTCTATTTCTAAAGCTAATACCAAGCATATATCGTTCTATAGCTTTTTGTGTAAACGCTGGGTACTTCTTTGTGTTACAATAGTAGTAATAAAACCAAATGTTAATATTGGCCGTATAAATGCTATCGAGTATGCTCATCAATATGAACATATAAGCTCTCCCATCTCATGTACATAGAAGATATAAAACTGTACAGCAATACACCGCAATCTTTAAAGCACCAACTGAAAACAATAGAATTGTTTAGTAATGACATACACATAGAGTTTGCAAAGGCAAGAGAAAACTACTTAATTATGCTTTACTAAATAAAGAAGAAACAAAGAGAATAGTTGATGGTAAATTTTACAAACATCTAGACATGAGACAATCAAGATTACTTGAAGAAAAAATAATCAACAAATACCTTGACAGAATTAAAAAAATAACTAAAACTATGATATGCAACAACAATCCTCAGCACTACACTATGCAATTGTTAGTGCCGATGTCGGTTATACCCTTTTAAACATGGCCAGTGACATATAGTTTCAAATAACTACTAACTAATTTACTACGTCAAACGCTAGGCTGGTTCGTGGTGGACTATTTCCAGAAACCCTATATGATCATATGCACTTTTTCAATACCTTATTTAGCGTAATAAATGACTAACAAATAAAACCAGATAAGTAGGTCTACTATTTATACAGTGTCTGCATATACTTGTATGACAAATATCATTTGTTTCATATTTCAAAATAGTTTAAAGTATAAAATGTATAATTTATATATAAAATAATTTTATTTCACATTCTGTACAAAAATCAGAAACATAATAGTGCCCAGGACCTGAAAAGTTGTCATAAAACAATTTTAAAGGACTCACTTTTCAAAGGTACTAGTAGTATGAAAATAACTTACGCTTTAGACTTTTATTTCCTTTAAAAATCCCTTATAGTGCCAACTAAATAACTTATAAGATTATATTTTATCAACTATTACCGTACCTGCTGTTAATATTGGAATAATCGAACCATGAAGACATCAAACAGAACTCACCTGAAACAATAAAACAAATTGATTATTAGCACGTTATTGTATATTCATTTTATTTAAATAAATAAAAAGGTGAATTTGATGTTTTAACTAAACCTCTCAATATAATACACGCCATTTGTATATGTTTAAGGAATTCACAAATACTGTCCCATAATCCTAACACAACTTCAAACAGAAAAGAATAAATATACAATCTAACTAAGTATTTGTATAAGAGAACCTCACGTTCGTGCACAATATTTACAATAACTTAAAGAGCGCACAGATATTTACTCGAAACAAAAAGAAAATCCTCCCCATGTTACATATAAAAATTTTGTACCTCTCATATATACTTGTTTGTGAAGTAAATAGCAATCTCTCACCTGGTGCATTCGTGCTATCCGTATCGCGACTCTTACACTCAACATGTGTGTACAAACAGCAGGTAGCAGCTGGTTTCACAATTTGCTTTTATTTTTTATTTTCTTATTTCAATGAGGAAAAACATGCAAAAATTGTATTCTTGTTTAATTTCGCTGTTTTCAGTTGTTTTTGCTACGTTTTTCCATAAAGTATATTGAATTTTCGTGTTCTTTTTTTAACTAGATTGTTTACTTAACAAAAAATAAAATTTTATTAAATTATAATATAAAACGAAAGCAACAGAAAAAAATATAATGTAGTTGGAAAGTTATTTTCTTGTTTAAAATTCAAGATTAAAAAATTAAATAATGTAATATTTTCATTGAAGTTAAACAAGTCAATACTACTACTACTACTATTACAAATGTCTCTGAGTTTTAGCAAATTAATTACTATACTACTATATTTACGTGATATACAGGGTGTCCCTCAAAGTGAGGTCACAACTTCATGTACGTAACCTTTAGACCAAATATAGTGAACAAGTTTAATTAAGTTTTATCCTAAAGTAAAATTTCAAAAAAATCTTTTTTATTTTTAACTGTAGTTCAAATTCATTATAAATATTATAAATGACTACCATTGCTATCGAAAAACCCTGGGTCTTCTTAAGAGAGATCTGGATACCTCAAAGTCTTAATAATATCGACTGCAATATGCAGATCGTCGGAATATATGGAAATCAAAATCAAAATAATTATGAAATTATACCAATCTTAGAACAATAATAGATTGATTAGTCGGAGTTTTGGTTCGTTTTTTTCTTTTTCTCTCAGCTTTGTCAGTCCGCTTCTAGACGTAAGCCTCTGAACCCTCTTGTCTGTTCTGTGCTGCCAATTTCTTCCCGCAAACTAGGTAATGTTATCTGTCCATTATTTTGGTGATCTGCCAAGACTCCGTTTTTATATTCTTGGTCTCCAGGAAAATATTATTCTCGTCCACCTGTCTGTATTTTACCTCGCGGCCCAGATCTATTTCATCTCCGCCACTCTACAATGTCGCAATGTCGTTTCTGACTTTATCTGATAGAAAAATGTTCGGAAAAACTCGTTCCAGCGCGTTGTGTACTTATTTGCATTCCGAATGGTTAAAACCAATTGTTTCCAAGCAATATGTAAGTATGTTAGTAATATGAAAAAAACTTTTAACAACAAAAGTAAGATAATAATTGCAATTTCTTAAAGCAGCTTTAACAGCAGTTATAATATGTAGAATGACTGAAAAATCAAATTACCTTAAATTCCCAAAAAAATCAGTTTAGTTGTAGAAAATAAGCTAGCTTTCAATATTATGATTGTTAAAATAACTTAATAAAATAATTTTAGCTTTCTTGTAACTACCTTGAAACAAAAACAAAATTCTCAAAAAGATTATCAATAAAGTATTGAGTTGCTATATTTGGAGAGTTACTGTGTCTATTAAAATGGTCTTATCGGAAGAAATATGTTATTACAACTATAACCATTGAGTGAGAAAACATTGAAAAATATGCTAAATAAAAATGTATCTACAGAGTGCGGCAACAAAACTTGCTGATTTGATCATTTTGAGAGCAAAAATGGTAGACAAAAAGTGAAGGTAGTCTCATTCAAAGAAGTAAATTGGAAAGTTTGTTTATCACCCGCCTCAACAACAACAATGCATTAACCAAAAGAGTAACGCTTGTCTGCCGTAGAAGCTTATATTTCTAACGGCCAGTCGATCATCGCTACGCTACATACATTTTGCTTCACTTAAATATTCCCGCCCGAGGTCCTGTTTCTGGCCGGCAATCGATTGTTTCGTGAGTGGACACCTTCAAAAAAACTGGAAATGTGCAAAAAAGAAGAATTAACATAGCCCATAAAAACATTAAAACATTAAAATAATAAGACAGGTAGATTAGCAATTTCTACGGCGCACTGCACGCAAGCATGCAGCTGCCCTTCAAGATTTTTTGTCGTTTTGTAATGCTAATTTTTTATAATGACACCCATTTCCATCCATACAAGTTAGCTGTGGCACAAGAACTCACTAAACGCAATTTTATTGCTCGCCAAAATGCATGTAAAATGTTGCTTAAACACTTACGTCGTAAGGCTAGCTTATGTTCTTTAATGACAAAGCACAGTTTATCTATCTAAATGCGTAAATAAATTAAACATGCAATACTGAAGTGCTAACAAATTGCCACTACATTTTTATAATGGGAGACTAATGCCAAAGATGGCAAGCAGATAGATGAAGACAGTAATCGGAAACTTCGGATTTAAAAGTACAAATAAAAGAGGACAATTAATGCCACCAGATTTTCTACACCAGCACAACCTCTACCTAATAAATACATACTGTAAGAAAAAAAAAACGCAAAGAAAATGACGGTCAAACAAGTAACAAGAAAGACTTCCAAATAATAGGAAAAAAGCGTAACATAACAGACGTTACAGTACTAAACAAGTAAAAAAAGCGACTATAAAGCAGTAAGAAGCACAATTAAAATAAACCTAAAAATAAAAAAAAGAAGACTGGTTTGCCCACAATAAACAATAAGATAGAGCCGCCCCGAAAATATAAAACAAAAACAATCCAAGTTATGGCGGAAAGAAAAGTTGAAATATTCAAACTCAAGGACAAATCAGAAATGAAAACGACAAACAAAGAAAAACTTATCACTATAGCGGAGTACAGAAGAAAAACAAGAAACATAATAACCGTTGGCTATGAAGATACGCCAGACCATAAAATAGCTAAGAAATTTCCTCAAAGAAATAAAAACAAGCAAGCTCTTCGACAAAGATCAAATAGTAATAGAAACGGTAAAAAGTGGAGTTATACATACGCTCCTTAATAAATTTGCCGTTCTGTCTTCATCTATATTTAACGCACTCAACCAATGCCAAATAGACCACAGATACAAAACTCCTACACTCTGTATACAAAATTGCTATGGGAAGCGCAAAACTCTACGCACCAACTAATAAATACAAACTAAGGAGAGAAATAAGACAAGGTAATACTATATCCATAAACTTTGCACCGCTGTGCTGGAATATACAGGGTGAGTAGGAAGAAACAGACCAAACTCCAGGAGTGTATTGTACATGTGAAAATAATGTAAAAAAACTAAAACGTTGTTAATCGATTTTCATTTGTTTTTAAGTTATAGCGTAAGTAAAAGTAAATAAAATTTCTACATAACGTTTTGGTAATCATAGCCTTCTTATAATAGATGTTCAAAAATACCGATATTTGCCAATAAATATTTTCTGAATCATTTCCAAAAGACGCCAGTTGCTCTCTTGATTGACTTATGTCTTTGTTTGAGATCGGCTGCAACATTTCTAATGCGTAGAATTAGTACTGAGTGTCCGCTTTTACTTTGTAAACTTTATCTTTGAACCAGCTTCAATAAACAATAATTTAGTGCTAAGAGGTCTAAATATATTGGAGACCAACCAGTAGGACCACCGCAACCAATCCAACGTCCTGAAAGCCTTTTGTGGCATACCAGATAAACATTTTTAATTACGCTATAACTTGAAAACAAATGAAAATCGGATAACAACAGGAGTCTTTTTACATTATTTTCACGTGTAGAATACACTCCTGGAATTTGGTCCGTTCCTCCCAACTCTCTGTATATTCAAACAACTGTAGGATAAAGATACAGACATAAACGTTGAATACTTCATGCGGACGACATCGTTATAATAACTGACAACCTCCGGGACGAACAAGAAATGCTGAAGAATTTCAAACAAGCGGCTGCAGAAGTTAAACTGTACTATTAACTTATATAACTATAAAACAAACCTAGTGACAACAAAAAAAATAAAATAGAGCAAACACACAAAGACTTGGCTGAACAGCTTTTAGTAAACTACAAAACACCCTAAAAAAAGAACTCCCCATATGTCTAAAAAAAAGTGTTTGACATATATGTGTTTCAAGTAATAATGTATTGAACAAACTGATCTTAACGAAGCGCCCATTAAGCAAAAGTGCTTACCACAACAATAAAGTACAGTAATAAAGTTGTCAACATTATCGTACAATTCGTAAAATCTAAGTAAACACACCTGCACAACAAACAACCAGTGAACAAAAGAAATATTAGATTGAAGACTACAAAAAAAACAAAATACAGAAAAAGTCCATCCACCAGATGCAGCTACGACGTAAAGATAATAGTGATAAACGGAATCAACGCCGTCCAAAACCAAAATTAGTGAAAAACGTAGAGGAGGCCTATGTTCAGCAGTGAACAAGAAATTTCTGACGGATGATGATGATAATGAACAATGCTATCCTACTTTGTATCTAATTTTGAAAAAAATGATGTTGGAGATGTATGGTTTTAACAAGATAGAACCATCGCAAATTGTTATGCAGAAAATTTCCCTAATCTCCTTGAGGAACAATCTTCTGTATCGCTATGAGAACATCTGAAATCCATTTAATATATCGATTGTAAATAAAAAACCCTATCCCAATTGAAAAAGAATAATTACCAAGCAATAACCCGCATACCCATCGCTTGGCGCGACAAAGACTATCTAAACTTCAAAAATTAAGTAACTCAATGTCACATGTAGCATAATATTTATAAAACTGTTTAATTTTAAATCATCATTTATGTAAAAACGCAAAAAAAAATAAAAAAATAATTATAAAACTCTATGTTTTAATGTCCTTTCAAATCAGCTTTGCTGTCATGCTCTGTAACACTAATACTAGCGACTATTTGCCACCACCGAACCACAGGTACCATTCTAATCTAGTCACAGAATTTGCTTCAAATTCATGATATATCAGTAAAGAAAAAATAAGAAAAAGTGCAAGGGATATACGCAAAGAATAAACACATGAAGAAGACAGATGTATTTATATTTTGCGTATACCCCTTCACCTCTTCCAATTTTTCTTTTACTGAACGCTATAACCAATACCATGAATTTGCAGCAAATTTATAATATCAATTATTTAAAATCGGGAAAGAATGAATTTTGTATAGATTATGAAACAATTTAATAGCTATTAAATTTGACTTAAATTGAACAATATTTAGAAAATTTCAAGTACCGATAATATTATAAAAAGTCTTATGAGATATTAAAAAGATCAAAAACTGCTTTGAGAGTGATTAACAGTTACTACTAAAAGATTTTAAGACCAATAAAAGAGTCAGAAGCGTAAGTGGCCAATTTTCCAAAACTTTAATGCTTTTTGTTTAATGTTTTATGTTTGAGTTTTAACAAATTTAGATGTCTTAAAGTTATAATTTATATGACAGCTCTTAAAAAGTTTCAGACTCAAACCCAAAATTTTATATTTTTTTATAATATATATCTAAGATTTAAAAACAATCATAACTGGAATAATTTGACGT
This sequence comes from Tachinus rufipes, assembly GCA_963932245.1. Classification (NCBI taxonomy): domain Eukaryota; kingdom Metazoa; phylum Arthropoda; class Insecta; order Coleoptera; family Staphylinidae; genus Tachinus; species Tachinus rufipes. The sequence continues at coordinate 33,894,533 of OZ010746.1, read as the reverse complement.
TTAAGAGAAAAAAATGTCGTTGTAGAAAAAACCAAAAGTCTAAGAAATAATTAAAATAAACGGCTGTTTAAGACGAAAGAATGATCACTCTTTTATGCAAGAAAAGCTTCATATTGACTTAATGTGCATTTTAAGATCTGCAGAAACATTAAATAATATCAAAAAATTGTAGATTATTGTGGGCTTTTAAAGTACCCATGACCACAATGAATTTTATATAACTTTATAGCTCAATAAGTTAAAGATTAAAAAAATGCTTAATATAGAAAACTTTGAGAGTTATCAATAAAATCTTAACAAACCTTAATTACTCTAAGAAAAACCTAAATACACTTTATAAAACTAAGAAATTCTAATAAATATTGCAAGCAAAATCAAAAATTTTGCAAAGTTATTATAGGCAACTAAAAAAAGTTTTACAAATTTGTTAATCCAAACTAATCAGTTTAATAAAAATTATATGTATAAAAAAATACCTTAAAATTACTTAATAAAAATGTAGACACAAACACTTTGTTGGTCAGGAAATAAAAGTTTAAAATAATAATCAGAATCTAGCAGATTAAAATTACCTAGATCTTTATTGTTAACCTTCGTTTCAGTTAAAAAACAGGGTATATCCAAGAAGCAAAACAAAAACCACAGATATATGTAAAACTAATTTTTAAGGCATATGTTAGTTCAAGTTGAATAAATCTGCTAAGTTTGATTAGGCCAAAAATGAATCATCTACTGAAAGATCATGTCAAACGGTCAGTATTTATAGAATGACAACTTTTATGTAGCAAAATAAAATTTAACCTAGTGCAATTTACATCTTCTTCGTTTTCTTCCATTGGCTGTAATGGTTAATATTTATTTGTCCTTCGTTTCCTCTTCCATTTTAAATAATGTAGGCGTGTAGTTCAAACTTGTGTTCCCCACCCACCGGCCCGAGGGGTTTGTACTTCAGATTATTTACCACAAACACTTTAGTGAATGAGCGGGGACTTAGTTTAAGTCTTTTAAGCATGAACTGTTATTCCCTGCCCAAGTGTAATCCAGTTTCATGATAACAAACCCTTAAGTGGGTGGGCAAAAACAAAGTTTAAATATTGTGTGCGTGTAGTATAAAAAACGTATTTTTCACCGACCCGCCAGAGTATTTGTGATGCACTGGGGTGAGTAGGCGGAAACAAATTTTAAATATTGTGGGCGTGTAGTTTAAGCTGGTATACCCCACCCACACGCCCAAATGTTTGTAATCCAGATTCTTTATCAGTAACACTTGAGTGGGTGGACGGGAACTTAGTTCAAGTCTTGTAAGCGTGTAATTGTTATTCTCCGCTTTAGTATTTGTAATTCAATTTTTTGATAACAAACACTTGAGTGGGCGGGAGAGAACAAAGTTTAAATAATGCGGGCGTGTAGTTTAAACTGGTGTACCCCACCCACCCGCCCGAGTGTTTGTAATCCAGATTATTTACCACTACTACTTGAATAGGACGGCGGGAACTTAATTGTAATTCCCCCCTTAAGTGATTCAATTAATTAGATTTAACGCAATTTTATTAGCCAATGTTGCTCCACTTACTAACTGCAACAATTCCTCCCAACTCCTAAAGCTCAACTTCCGGTTCTATTTGAAACGGAGATAGTGTAACTTCGGTTTGGGTTTGGCATTATTGGAAAGCTCTGTAATTTTTCAATAATTTTGTCTTTGCAGCGTTGATACTCAGCCTTACGTTCATTACTTCACTATCCAGTTGTATTAGTGTCTGTCCCTTGCCGTATCATCGACATATGCCGTTAATTGCATTTTGGTAGTTCAAAGGTTCTCTGTTATTTTCATGTTTCTTTTTATTGTTTATATGGTCAGATTGATTACCACAAACCGCTGACAAAGTGTCTCCCTGGCTGAATGAACTATTTATTTCAAATATTTTTGTTAGTTTGGTCTGAATGGCAACTGCAGCTTTGAAACCTTCTACATTAGCATTACCATGTTAATTATTTTCTTCGGGATTCCTAGAAAGATCAGTCTCCCAAACATTATTTTTTTGTTAATACTGTCAAAAGCTTGTCTAAAGTCTGCAAATATGTTATATTATTTTTCCATAATTCGTTTCATTATATGTATATGGTCATTGGTTGATCGCTTCTCCCTAAAACCGTATTGGTATTCTCCCAGTATATTTTCTGCATACTCATGAACATTACTTTGTATGTTACACATAGCAGTGCTATGGACTGTATAAACCCAACCTGTCTGCCGGCATCTTTTCCTGTTGCTATATGTTCAGTATTAATTTATGTATTGTATGTCCATATGATTCCCCTGCCTTCTTTATTAGCTCAGCATTTACTGAGTCTACACCAAGTGCTTTTTATTTTTAGGTTATTAACTGTTTTTCTACCACCTAGTATGATGGCTCTTTTACTTCGAGGTAGACCTTCTAGCACCTCTGCATCTCATTATCTACTATCTGTTATTATTCAGCATTTCTTTAAAATATTCTTGCCACCTCGTCTGGATTTTTTCATCTTCTGTTTGGATTATACTGTTTTTGTCTTTACAACCCCTTATCCTGAGTTTAAACTCTTCTTAAACTTCAGTGGTCTCCTTTTGTCCGTGCTCTGTTATCTTATGCTCTATCTCGTCATGGTATCTTCCTATTTTTTGCCTAATTTAATGCTTCAACATTCCACTTGTTAGATCGTCTTAGTTATTGGTTGTGTTATTCCTTCCTTTAGTGTTGTTCCTACTAGAAAGTTGTCTAAATCGCAATAAGCTCCTTTATATGCTCTTACATTTTTTTATTATTGTAGCTCATCATTTGTTGATTAGCACGTGGTCTTTTATGTGGGAAATATGTGACGCTTACAACCTGGATAAACAGTCTTTTAAGGTTGCACAATCTTTTCCCATTCGTACTTGTGACCGTTAGATTCAATTTGAATAAATTAATAATTTATTTCATATAACTTTAATATTTAAAAAACGCTGGATAATTATACCGCCACCCGAATAATAAAAAAATTGGCTAGTTAAATATAACACAAATTTGATAAATTAGAAAAAAATTATAGGTTTTCTAAATTTACTTTTATTAAGCATTAGGCAGCAAGCTTTTTAAATTTGTTGAAATGTTTAATTCATTCTTTTAGTATAATACTTATAAATATGACGTTTGCACGATAATAAAAACTTCTTACGCTTTTATGTGATCTAAAAAGTTTTTTGTTCAGATAGAAAATCTATTATTGAAATTGCTCCATTAACTGCCAATTAAGAATAAGCACCTTATTATTAAAATTTTGAAATGAATAGAAAACAAAACGTTTCAGTTTCAAATTTAATTAGTAACTCGTTGAAATGGATAGTTCTCACTCATTGCGTCCTTTGAAATTGCATACAGAATCCCTACTGCGCTCCAAATTCCCGGACGCCGTCGGAAAAGTTATCCGTTTGTTTTAATTAATTCATCTGCGTTTGTTAATTAAAAACTTTTACAAATATTATGTATCTGTAATTTACTAGCTGCAATTATAATTACATAAAATAATACAGACTAAACTATAATTGTTTGTTATATATTATTTTCTTTACAATGCCATGATGACGAGAAGAACACATCCATTGCTGCTTAATGCACAGTTTTAACTATTGTTTAGGACAATGAGAGCTTTAAAAGCCCCCTAAGTCTTTGTCAGGTTTCCTCGTTAAGTAACAATGTTTGGTTCAATGGAAATTAAATGGTCGAGATATTGGTTGTCATAAAGGAGCGGTTTGTGTAATTAGAGCGTATTGTATATTACTGTAGTTCTTATGAAATTATATAAATGTTCAATTATGTTTTAAGTATTTAGTACAACGTGAGATTGCCTTATTATGAGTAATTATAAGGAAGTGTTTGTTCTGAAACTCAATAAATACTGCGGTGCGCTGAGAATGTATAAATACAAACTATCACGCGTAGTATTTAGTATTTACAAAGCATTTAGATGAGAAAATATGTTTAGATAAATATAATACTTGAAGTAACCATGATCTTTAATATTATTTGTATTCAATTTTCTATATTTAGACTGTATGCAAAGCGACCATACGTTGTTGTCTATTTAAATTTAGATTTATATTCCTCGGCATGTGGGGAGTTTTTCTACTCGACGTAAATAATATACGTCGGTCCCATGTTTATCTATTTCCAACTGGCCATACGATAAACAAGGGATGTTTCAGAAACGTATGTATAGTACTCACACAGTCATTTTTTAAAATCGATTTGAAGTGTTTTTCCATATTTTGTTTGATTGTTTGTGTTATAAAGCTCCCTATATTAGAACACACTTTCAGAACGGAAATATTGGATTTGATTTATGCAAAGTCGACCATATTGTTTTCGTCTATAAAGCGTGTTTTGGATTTACGACCTTCGTATTTCAATTTGCTTAATTTTGTTATGTTTATATACTTATTGTGCTTCACAGATTTTATAGATTTAATTAAATAAAATGTTTCATTGCTTTTCATACGGAATTTTGATGAAATATCATTTAATTTTTTTTATTGATCCTTCAATCGTTTTTAATTAATTTTATTTATTAATTGGACAGAAATTCTCTTTGAAATTGTAAAATATACATAGTTCGATATAATATGCTCGTTAGTAACAATAGACAATATTTTTAATAATACTAATTAATATATTGTTTCATTTGTGATTAAAAATATACTACATTGTAGCAAAATTCCAAAAGTTAGATAAAAAATATCCTAATATGAGCTAATAACTTTCTATACCTATGTTTACCAGTTACAATCAAGAATATATTTTTTACCCTGGCTTTTATGCGTATAAGTGATATTAATTTAGTTTTTGCACAACCGCCTCTAAAATTAATACTTTATAAATTTACATAGTAAGTAGTAGTACAATAAACACATAATGAACTTTCATAATATGCATCCACAAAATAAATAAATTTAAAAAATATTCGTACTGAATTCATTTTGTAATTTTCTATCGCATTTTACAGTAATTTAAAACCAATTAAAATTAATTGTATACTTTTTAAATCTCCGGAAAGAATTTCTATTTGTGATTTTATCTAAATAATATGAATAAGTTCGGTCGTGCAAAAAAACTGTATTCAATTTATGTGTGCCAAAAAAGTTTTATGGCAAACTTCCCTTTTTTTAAATCTCTTGAGAGAAATTTTCATAAAATAATATATGTTTGATTAAAATATTATGCCACAAATGGTTAGCAACATTATATTATGACAACATTTTAAAATTCAATTTAATCTGTTAAAAATTCATAGGAGTTGAATGCTTAATTTATTATATTATAATATACAACAATTTAATTAAAAATAAAAAATATTTTATTTACGAATATTTCTAAGCAATGTAAAATCGTTACATAATCTTCAATATAATAAATTTTCTAATATATTCCATGTTAAAGCATAAAACACCATCGGCGACAATAAATTAACAAAACACTTAGTAAAATAGTTGCATTTTCTTTTAAGCATTCAAAAATCATTGAAACTTTAATGTTAAAAAAGATCATTCTGAAAAAACAAATGTTTCATTTAACAAAAAAATTTCGGAAGAGAAACAGAGCATAATAAGAAGAGGAATTGAATATCTTTAGTTTTATTTTAAAGGCAATTTGGAAATAATCTAGTATGACGTGTGTGACAACCTTTCTACAAGACAAATTTTTGCGCAATTGTTCGCTTTCACAATGCAATAATACTAAAGATCTGCAAAATGGTCTCAGAAGAGATAGTGGAGATCAAGATTGTACAAAAACGGTAGCGAGAAAAACATCCAAAATCCAGCTGGTCAAACCGGAAGCCACGGTTGACTGTAGCTCCAAAAGAAAGGACACTCTACTACAAAAGACTGCCCGATTCCTATGATTTACTTTTTAATATATTGTGACGTAACTCGGAATACACAACATCTCAACCAATCATAATTCCGCTTTTTGGGTCAGCTGGTTTGAAATATTGTTACTAACCAATAAGATCGCTATGGTATAACTTTACAAGTCACAAGCAGTACACAATACACATTCAGCAGTCCTCTAAGTATATTGCTCTTAGGTAGAACCTGATAGAGCGTTATAGACACCGGATTTCTGTTCCAACATAATATTGCAAAAGCACACATCGCACATCACGGATCATTTGTATGGATAGATCATACACCGCCCTGTGACCCCAGAAAGTCTTCTTTTGTTAACTCTTCAGAAAGAATGGGTCAAACTGCTTTAAAAGAATACTATATAATAATATGTTACAAGTCTTAGTTAATGTATTTATTATTTGTAGTTTTGTAAGCTTAATATTTTAACAATTTGACCTATTAATTGCAAATAAAACTTTCTTAAAAAAACAATAAAATTAATAACTCACTAACTTTCAATGTTGCACTGTACCTGAAAAAAGAGAGACTATTAAGAAAACACCTCTGTCAAAAGCGCAAACAAATAACATGTTACCATTCTTTGTATTTCAAAAACCATACAACGTGTACATATAGAGCAGAATGTAGTCAATAATTTGATTAGAACCTACACGGATGGCTGAAAAACCAGTAAAAGTTCTTCTCGCAAAACCAAGACCTCAAAACATCTTTACCACAAAGAAAACACACAACTATCAACAAAGCAGAAGTAGCCAACTATTTCTGCTAAAAAGATAACCTATGAAAATAAACCGCAAAATATCTGGCAAGAATGTCCAAACTCTAACGGATAGTAGCGGCCGTAACCACTACAAAAAACCTAAAATCACATCAAAACTAATTATGTAAATATCACTGTATTAAACCATTAGCCTTATATTTATAAACTTTGTTCCCGCCCAAGTGTTAGTCATCATAAAATTAGTTATTCTGCCTACCACTGACGTATTACTGTGCGGACACAACGGCAATCCTATCTCCGATCATCGAACAGCGCTCCGAGCATAGAACACAAAAATTTGTTTTAAGCTCGGACCCTCGCTCACCGCTCGAGCCTCGTATTTATATTGAACTGAAACTTTTTTAGCGGCATAAGAGTAAAATTATTTTATAAGTAAAAAATGTAAGACGCAACTCCCTCTTACGCCGCTAAAAAGTTTCAGTTCAATATAAATAAGAGGCTCGAGCAGTGAGCAACAAGTGTGAGAATAAGCAAATTTTTTGATAACAAACATTTGGGTGGGAGAGCGGGAACACTGTATAAATCCACCTGCTCAATATTTAAAAACTGTGTTCCCGCCCACCTGCCCAAGTATTAGTCATCAAGAATTTTGTTATTGTACCTACCTCTGACGTATTAGTGACAACTGTAATTCAAACTGTCATATTAAAAACAGCAAAAACGCAATAAGTGTGAGAATAAGCAAGTTCTGGGTGAAAAAACATTCTAACAAAATAGGTAACCTTGATTCAGACAGATGCAAACCGCTTTACCACTCAAAAGCTTAAATAACGAACTAAAATTTAACACACAACGTACTGAGAAGTCTGCGGGCTGCAAATGAAGCAATGAGACTGCTCAAATGCTAAAACAGCCAATTACTACTTGTAACTGTCCAAAAAAAAAATGACAGGAATCTTAACATGACACTGCCAACTCAAAAACACATGCACACAATTAGTATTACTGTTTTTAATACTAATTGTGTAGAAGATGTGAAATTGATGACGAAATAATCGAGCACGTGCTATGTACATGCCCGGTCCTTTTATAACCAGGCTCACATTGCCGCGTATAAGAGAGAACCCTCCAATCGTTGTAATACTCCTCCAAACCTTCCTCTCTTCCCTCCAACGCTGGCTCCAGAAATGGAAGCTCACCGCCAACCCACACAAAACCCAACTCATTCTTTTCCATCACCCCAACCTCCATATCAAACACAACAATTTCCACCTTCGCATTAACCTTTGGAACCAGGCCATTTCACCCGTAAACAAAATTACATATTTGGGCATCACCCTCTCCTCCACCCTCAACCCGTCAGTCACCAGCTCGGCAACATGCAACCAGTTCAGGCATCGTTTTAACCTCCTCAGGGCACTCCGCGGTACCTTTAAATTTCAACAAAAAACCCTCCTTCATACTTATAAAATGTTTATCCGTCCCATAGTAGATTATCAGGCGATCACCTTGACCCTGGCACGGCACACCCACATCTCTCCAATCCCGAGCCTGGAGAGAAAAAATAATTCGTCGCTTCCTCAATCTCCCCCTTCGGCAGCCTTCATCGGCCTTTCCGGCACTTTCTAAAATCCCTCCCATCACCTTACGGCTTCAGCACCTTCAGGGCAAATTTGCCACCTCGGCAAGCTTCCGGTCGTCGCCCAGCCACGCGGCTATCTCCAAACCCATCAGGTTTATTCGGCACTCAAAAAAGAAATTTCCTTACCCCCCCGTGGTTACACTTCAACACACGGACACGGAGAAGCTCCATCGTCACCTCCAGGAACTCCTGGACAACACCCCGCATATTTTCAGATAACCACGCCCCCTTTGAATTCTTAATACACCCACTTTTTAACTTAAAACTTACAACTATGTTATACTTTACAAGAATTGTACCTCATTTAATGTATCTTTTTTCTTTTTTTTTTTAATATGTAATATGCAAATGATATTATGTATTCGCAAGAATGTATATATTTGTTTTATTTTTTGCTAAATGATGTTCTTCAAATGTGGAAAAGGCTCAAGCCTACAACCACATCCATTTATATTATGTTAAACTACCCTGTATCTGTATTACAATGAATAAATGCTTTTATAAAAAAAATAAATAAAAATCGTTGTAATTGCATACATCAGCCACATAGGGTGGTTGAATGCTAAGACAACGGAATGAAGTCATCACTGGAAAAGCCACAAAAAGCCTTATTAGGCATACGTGCAGTAAACTTCAGTTTTCCCTGCAACTCTAAATCCAAAAGTTTCAATGTAGTGTTCCCCTAATTAATTAGCGCAGTGTATTAACACTTACTACCAATTAATTACTTACTAAATTATAATTTTTAAAAGAAAAAAAAGTTTGGATTGCTAAATTGTGTTTTATAGTATAATTTAAAAAAATACTGTTTTTTAGATCGCTTTAGATTTAAAAATATACTTCTGCGCTCTCCCATCTACAACAGCAATTTAGACAATCAGCAGTTTCTTTAAAAATACAGACCCTTTTGTACACGTAAGAAAAATTCCAAAAAAAGTTCTTTTGTAAAAACTCCAAAATCACACCAAAGCAGATTGCTTGCTGTCGGACTACTAACACGGTTTTCGGCATAAGCACTCTGCCGTTCATCAAAATTATGTCTCTAAAGCCTTTAGACTGAGAAAACGTCAAAAAAGCATTTGACAAGGTCTGATACAAGGGTCTATTGTTCAATTCAAAACGCTTCATTTTGCACCAAACTCACTAAATTAATCTCGTGATATCTAGTAAATAGCAAAACAATAGTTATTTAATTAAACGTTGCGTCCAATTACAGCCGTAGTACCGTAAGATTATTTTTTTTTAATTATTGTTTCCAATTTGATAGTTAACACAACACATTGGGTGTAAAGATAGCGTAATTCTTCAACAAATCCTTCAACCGTATTTTTCTCCCGACGCAGAACCATAGAAAGTAATAATTTAAACTTACATTTAGACAAACGTCTAAATTTCACCGTTAATTAAATTTAATAGCAAAATAAGCCGCAAAAATAAGCTTCAACTGTACACAGTCATCCGCCCCCAACTGACTAGTACAATATCCAACACCTGCAAATACATGCGCCATGATACTCTCGATTAATAAATATAAAAATAAAAAAACAATATTAAAATTATAAGTTTCCAGTATATTTACCTCTTCAAGTTTTATGACCATAAATTCTTAAGGCTCAGAATCGCTTGCAGTATACTTACCATAAAAACTAGAAATTATTTTTTTCGTTCTATGTTTGTGAACTCAAAGGTACGTACGGAACGTCCACATAAAACAGGACATTAGAGTTCCGCCACTACAAAATCATATGAAAAGCCTTGCAGTCAAGTTCTACAAGAAACACACGTCAACCCAGATCTAGTTCTGCTAGCGAAACCAGACGGCAAATTTTCGAGACATATCTGACCAGGTAATATGTTTGTCGCAAAACTTCGTGGCACCCTCCAAATCACAACTCTTAAACAATGCCTATATAAATGGTGTAAAATGAGCACTAATCAAATCAACCAGCTAATCAATGAAACAACAAAATAATTGGACTTTGTGTAAAGAATTTCCAGGTCAGATAATAAGATGGGGTTTAATTAGAAGCACTCTCTTTCAGAGAATGAATTTAACCCCATCTAGGCCGCAAAACAAACCCAAAGTCATTAATCAAAAACCTGCAACATCATTAGCAATTGAACTCTTCGGACAAAAAGAATGTATACCGAGAAGGTTGAATAAACTACTGCAGACACACTTTTCAAGCTCTACAACAGAAAAGCATCCAACCAAAAGATCCTTGATATGCCAAACAAAAAGGCAAACAAAAAATAAATAAAAGCATAGCAAAATAAAAAATCGGTACATTTAAATCATTCAAGTCACCAAAAGCTGACAGAATCTATCCTATGATGTTACATAATAAGCTGGCCGATCTAAGAGCACTTTCATACAAACCAAGCTGCTGAAGAGTAGTTAAGGTTAAGGCTAACTCCTACAGACCAATCAATCAGATATTTTTTATGTTAAAACTATCAGAAAAAAAGCTGCCTTTGAATTTGTACCTGTAAATTAATTACATAGTAAATACTATTAAACCAGTTAATTGAAAGAATGAAGGCGTTGTAGATACTGACAACGTCTAGCATCTAGTCCACCCACAACTCTCATATTAAATGAAATTATGGTTACATGAACACTAATTATGTATTAGACTGATGTCCTAAATTGACAGATGACACAATTTCTTAAAATGCTCTACTGGAGCTAGGGCTTGAATATGCAACTACTTATGCACCGAGAATAGAGTTAAGCACTCTCCTGTGAATGCTTTGGAAAACATACAGAGTTAGTCAAAAATACCGAAACCCCTAAATAATTCTTCAAAAAAAATTTCAAACAAAAGTTGTTTAGTTTTAAACAAAGTATTGATTAAAAATGTTTTTAATTTATTGTGGAAATTAAAAAAAAAAAATTCAAATAAAACCCCCCGTATATTTTAACATTTTTTTATTCTAATTTTAAGTATTTTTTGTAAAAATAACTTTTATAAAATGCACCATTTTTGAGTTATAAACAACCTCCTGAATTAAAAAAAAAGTACATTTTCCAACAACATACACATTTATTTTAACTAAACAAATTAAAAAAAAAAAACAATACCATCAAAAACAAATAAAAAAAAATTTTTTTAGTTCTAAGATTAGTTTTAAAATAAAGGTATTTGTTTAATTATTATTTTTTTATTTTTTTATTTTTTTATTGATTAAATGATTGGTATGTTATTTGTTTTTGATATTATTGTTTTTATCGAATCAAAAAATGTAAAAATACACAAAAAGTTCCATTTGAAAAAAAAAGTTAAAAAAAAATCCACGATAAAATAAAAACCCTGTTTATTAAAAATATTTTTAATCAATAGTTTCTTTAAAATTAAACAACTTTTGTTTGAAACTTTTTTTTTTAATTTTGTACAGTTGGAGAATTATTTAGATTCCAGTAATTTTGACTAATCCTGTATAATCCGTAGAAAATTTAAAATAAAACACAGCCACCTGTAGTAAAACTATCAAGGAATGACACACACGTAGCTATTCTTAACAGGATTATCAAACACTACCCAAATTATAGTAATGCAAATAAGACAAACAAAACTGCAAAAACTTACAGAACTGATAACTAAACACTGTGGCTTAAGAATGACAAAACTCCACTACATCTGTTGAAGAACTGCAAATCTTTCAATGAGAAACGCAGTCTTTTTTTGGAAAACACAAGCTAACTAGAGAAAAACTCAAAAAGTTTATGTTTATCAAAAAAACGGAACTACTAGAAGAGTAACAACCAGAGATAATGCACAATAGAACTAAGAAACCGCAGTGCAAAGACGCTGGACAAAGCTTTATAGATATATAAAATGTATATAAAGATAATTCATTAAGTTTAAATAAAACGGCATTTTCTCTAAAATATTTAAATAGACTCTGAGCAAACCAAGTTTTCAAAACAATACCATTAGAAATTTACTATACATAATTGCAAAATATTTTAAATTCACATCTCTTTACTGGTCATTGTTTTCGACAGATACTAACCTAAAACCCTGTTGGCAATAAAAGTATAAATAATAACCATTGCCTAACAAGTCAAACAAAAGCAGTTACAAATATCAATTCACTTCAAAACCCTTCAGCGGCTTCCATGACCTTACGGATAGCTTAATTTCCTTTAGTTTGCTCTCAAAAGCGTTCCATACTTATTACCGATGCTCGATAGTCTGAAATGTGACGTATCCGTTAAGGTCATTTGAACCTCACAAGTATGATATTCGTTGAATCAGTGCCCGCGGCCAGACAAATAGTTCTTCCTTCAAACTTAACCAAACAGAATTAAAAAAATTATAAGCTAGACTAGCGGATCAGGTTTTATACTTTATACTCAACAAATCTAAACATAAAAAAAAAACAAACTGTAAGATGACTTTACACTGTAGAGCAGGGCTTGTTGTAACGCACATAGTTACGTTGAGTACATAAAAACTTCTTTAAAAAAAGACTGTAAAGTGCAGTTAATGACGGAAACACTTCCCACTCCTTCTACACATAAGATGTAAATAACTTTATTTTAGTTTAGGTACTACCTAACCTAAACTTAATGTTGCAGATATTGGTGAAATTTACCAAGTCGCTGGTATGGCATGCCCTCAGGGAGATCTTAATTTCATTTAGTTTGCTCTCAAAATCGTTCCATACTTGTTACCAATCTTAGACAACCTATAAAATGACGTATCTCTTAAGGTCATCAAACCTCACAAGTATGTTACCCTTAAAATCCGCGTTTCCCATCTAAAAGGTGGCTTTATCGGTCAATTTGTTGCCTCCAAAACCCATATAAACCGGTATACAGACAAAGATAATCCTTCTTCCAAACTAAGCTAAGCAAAATAACAAAACTTGTACGAGTTGGACCAGCGGATCGGCTTTTATGCTCTGGATAACATTCAAGTCTGAACAAGAAAAACAAACTGCAAGATGACGTTTCAATGTATAGCAGGGCTTTATGTAACGCATATAATTTTTTAATACACACAATAACCTCTTTAGAAAGATATTATGCCTGACTGAAGCCCTTCCCACTACCTCTGCATATGATAACCTAGTACCTACACCGATAAAGTCATCAGGCCTCATGAGTATGTTATCCGTGGGATCCCCGTTTTCCGCAACAGGTAAATTTATTAGCCAACTGTTTGCCTCCGATACCCACATAACCCGACCTCCAAACAAAGATAGTCCTTCGTTCTAACTGTCAAGCAAAATACCAAAACTTGTATGTGCTGCACTAACGAACTAAGTTGTATACTATATACTCATCAAGCACTCAACGTCTCTTATTATAAGAAGGCTTTATGTACAGCATATACTACTGCGCTGTATTAGAAGTCTTCTTTAGAAAAAGACCGTCTACAACAAAGGCACTTCTTGCGGAGAATCTAGATATTCAACCAAAAATATTTAAAAAAAACTGGCTCCTTAAAACGCCAAGACAAGTTTTTCGTTTACACTAGATCAAATCAAAATAAAACTTATGGCAAGCTCAAGTCTGTATTTACCTTTTTTTATTTTGTTTCCAGTAAATATCAGTTGGTTATAGCCCCTCTTAGCTCTAATTACTTTGCATCTACCTCGCTGTCTTTTTTGTCTCGGGTGATGTGTTACGTAAAGGTATCTATTAATAAGTGTAACCGATGCTGCACTATTGTTTACTGCAATAAAAATAATAATTGTCGACAATTAGAAAACATCGCACATAATGTCTTTGCGTTAGTTATCATAAACAAACGACCAATAAATCCCCGGGTATAAAAGAAAAACAACGCTACAAAGTGTTTTTGCTCCAAGAAAGCAAATTGGGTAAAATTATTGAACTTGTACTGTAGCTTCATCTAATACCCGCCCTGGTAACATGGTATTTAACTAAAAGACCGAAACGCTCTAGCAAGCACACCAGATGTTGATAATCTTTTCTAATACTTTACTGAGAAAGCAAGTGAACAATATCAGTCTGTAGCTGTTGACGTTAATTAGATCTTTTCCAAGTTTTAGCAAAGGTAATATAATAATTTCGTATAGACACGCCGCTTTCTTATATCAAGTTGTAAATTTTTAGCAACCTCTTCATTCACCATGCGGAAGAAAAACTGCTGCATAAACAGGTAAAGCACGTCAGCTGGCTCAGATGCCATTAATAGCTGTTTCCAATTATTCAAAAAAAAAAAGTTGCAAAGCAAAGATTATAGAAAAAATAATATTTTTGTCGCAAAAACTGTTGACTATAATTTTGCCAATTAAATCGCTAATATGTCTGCACTTTTGGCCGTTTAACTTACTTTGTGCCCGCCCACTTAGTTAGAATAAAGCCACAAAGACAAAAATCCCCTTCACATTGCTAAAGTGGTGGGCGTGATCGTCAATAGGTAACTTTTCCATAACTTTACCTTGCTTTAAAAAAAATTATTTAATTGAATCATGTTTTCTCCTCACCACACAACATCTAATAATTCCACGGTGCTAATACTAACAATAGCCATAGCATAACAAATAACACAAGAATAATAATTATACCAAATTATAAAAGTAATAATATCTTATAACTATTTTTATAAATAATCAAACAAACCACAGGCACCAATTAATGCGGAATTTTTAATATTAAATTGCACTAGCTGGCGCCAATATTTATTCAAATTTATTTTTTGCTATCTATCATGCGATGCCGTAGTCATACAAGACATACAGACAAAGTTTGTAAAACCGAAACAATTAACTATGCTTGACCCTTGGCCGCTGTGATCGTTAGATTTAGTTTGATTGAATTATCAATTCAATTCAAATATTTTTATGTTAAAACAAAGTAAAAATGTTCTTTACTACTATGCAGTACCATAACCTCAAAATATTTTACAAGCATACCTTTGGAACTGAGAGCGATTGCATGACGGCAGCAGTACAAGTATGGCGTATTTCAAAATGCTATATAAATCTATTAAAAAATATACGTGTTGTTATTATTATATTAACTTAAAAAAAATAAGTTGCGGTCGTTCAACAATATTTTATGCAACTTGTAAGTGTCAAATAAGTTTTATGATAATCGTTCCCTTTTTTTCACAAACGTGCAAACTTATGCCATAAAACTTATTTTTACATATTCAATACATAAATAACTATTATGACAGCAAGGTCAATTCTTATTATTCTATGGAATTTTTAAAGTATTTATGTTTTATCATTTTATAGATATAAACTACATTTTTAATTAAAAAATTAATGATACATTATACTTAACAAACTATTTATTATTCTAATCCAATCATTCTGATAACATCAAAAGCGCACTACAAAGCATTTATTTAGTATGGTATAAACTACGCCATTGTGCATTTTAAAGGGATTGTAAATTAGTCCTAGTTTCAACTAAAACCAATTAATTTTATAAACTACATCCAAGGATATGTATAATTTAACTAAAACGTCGTCGTTTTAATTCGCTGTATAAATATTATATTTCGCAACCAGCAGTTTTCTTAAAAATACAAAAGTTCTAGTTTCTCAAGGAAACATGCATTATATTGACAAGCACTTATTTCCAACCGGAACAGTACACAAAAAAGAACCAAATAAGAATAAAATCCCATTTAATGTACTTCCTGTGGAGTCTATAAAGCATGTAATAAAACGTGAGCAAGACCATTTAATAGTAAAATATAAAATAACTTAATTTTAATAAAAACAGTGAAATTTAATGTTGGAGCTAAACTCAACCGGATTTTATGTATTTGCAAAAACAACAAAACAGTTTATTTAGTTACGACTAGTAAAAAGTTAGCATTTAATTATTTGTGTAAATAAAGTTAACAATTCCTTTTGATTTGCATAGTTTAAAAAAATAAATAAAAATATAAGTTTGAGTGCTATAAAATAGATATTTATGCACCAAGTGCAAAATAATCATAATAAGTCGTTAATGCATACAAAATTTTATGTTCACAAAATAACTTAATTGTAATATCACTATAAAATTGATCTGTAAAATTGTAATTATTATTTTTGCAATACTGTATTAAAATATCAACATTTTATTTGTCATTACATTTTTCAATCAAAAATTAATTTTCCAAATATTTCCCGTCGGATCTCAAAAGAAGACACTTTGTTGTATCAAAAAACAACGCCCATATAATAAACAACAACAACTTTAGCAATAAAATAATTTTGGGTATCAGCGATGTCCATAGACCAGGAATAAAAAAATGCCCAACAAAAAATAGTATGTACTACAATAGAAATAATAACGCAGATCATAAATACGGATTCAACTTTATCTTGAATCACAAAATAAATTAATTACTGATCACGTCACACACCATTCGATGACCTAATTATAATGATCAAATTTCAATTAATAACGCTAAGTGACACAAATAAAAAGATGAGATAAAAGAATTCTATGAAAATCTAAACACAGTAACCACATCAATAAAAAACATGAAGTCACAGAAATAATAGAAGATCTAAAAAAAAGCAAAGTAGAAGTATATATAGGAGAATAAAGACTAGAAGACCAAAACAAACGTGGAGACTACCCTAGTGGAATTCTACCAAGACTCTGCATTTTTAATAACTACAAAATTTAACTTTACCGAATTACGCATATACACTTGAAAAACACCGCCTGATAGCAAAAAGGTAAAATAATAAAAAAAACATCAATCAAAGATTCAAAAACTCGATAAAAAGCGTCAATAGTTATCCCAGAGCGGACTTAAGAACCTTAAACCATTAGCAACTAATGGTTTATGGTTCTTAAGTCCGCTCTGGGATACTCATCTACAAAAAAAATCTGAAAACCCAAATAAACGAAAAAAAATGTCTAAAGACAAAAGACAAATAAATTAAAAATTGACCACAATTAAAGAAACATTAGAGGCAGCAACAAATGTAAGCAAAAAATGGAAACATATACACATCAGCACATCAATAACCTCAGCAAAGCAAACAAAAAACATTTTCCACCAATATAATACGTGTTCAGGCTTCCTTCATTAAGGAGGTTTACGTTTTGAACGTCACTTCCTCGTCCGCATTACCTTCTCTCCTCAAAGAAATCAGTTTTTTGAAGGTCTACCAACTGTGCTTTTTTTTTTGTTCTAAACCTTCTTGAGTCTTTAGTTGCACTTTCCTTATCTAATAATAATAATAATAATGTTAAACAGGTCACGTCTGTCTATAAATGTCCTGAAGTTTTCTTGAATGAAAGTTGAACAATCTCCATTATTGTGCACAATCATGTTCTGCAAGCCAGTCAATTAATTTTCGGACTTTTTGCATTATCAAGTATTTGAAGATAGGTAGTAACAATAGACAGTAAATTTCTTCATCTGTATAGCCAAATACCCTTTGCCTCTTTCTACTTTCTTTATTATTGTTTTTCTTAAAAAAAAAACCCTGCTACGTTTTCTCTCTTATCTGCTATTATAATGCCGACGACTATTTCTGATGCAGTGGCATACGTCATGTGCAAGCAAGCACAGCTCTACCTAAGTTGTTTGCAAAACACAAGTTTTCTAGTTGTTGTTACCAGTTCTGACCAAAAAAATAGTATCTGTAGTATCTGGTAAGGCCGACCCTCATTCTTAGCCTACAGTCGATCCAACATCTCATTTTATGGTAACTATAGCGTGGCGCAGTGGTCTAGGCATCCGGCCGCTGTACCGAAGATCGTGGGTTCGATTCCCATATACCGTGATATACTTTTCACGTTCTATACGCTCTCCCACTCCCCAACCCGTCTTGCCAGCGTGGGGTTTTACGGCTAAAATACCTTCTCTGAGGAGTGATAATTCTCTCCAGTGGTTCGGAATCCACTTAAAACTGTAGGTCCCTTGTAATGTAAGTTGCCAGCATACAAGCAGAGAAGAGGCTTATGTCCTGCAGTGGACTCAAACGGCTGAAAAGAAAAAGAAAGATAGCCGTTTTATTGCCAATTTTTGTGGGCAGCATTGGAATGACCGTAACCTGGTGTTCTGAAACATTTTTGTATTTCATAACCTCCCGCTTACACGTTCGCTCTGATTGGAGCCGGGCTACACTTATTCCAATATGCAAATGGCTAACATATTAATTGTTATACTCTTAACATTTAAATAATGGTTATATCTAAACATGTTTGTAGCAGTTTTGAAATAGAAGTGTTTTTTAATAATGAAGATTATTGATAATGTGGCAGGCTCTTCACGTTCTAAAAAATCTTAAATACTGATCAAAAATTGAAGTAACAAATGAGAATAACAAGACTTTACAATAACGATATATAGAGTGTTCTCAACAAAAAGTAAAAAAAATTAAGCCTATTTCACTGCACCAATTGCTCTGACCAACCTGAATAAAATTGATAAAATTTTATGAACCAAAATAATTGTTTTATACCTTATGTTATGTTTTAATTTACTTGTATTGTTGTCACCCAAAAGTTACACAATTAAGTGCCATCTACACATAAAATGATTATTACATCTTAAGTGCGCAAATATTTGATGACTCCCACCAAAATCATCAAAAATTTAACTAAAAAAAAGTTTTTTATGGATTATATACCTTTTTGATGAGTACACCAGAACGTCATCCTTGTCATTTGTTTTGATAACTTTTTTCGTATATTTGCTAGTGTTTAGGATCGTTTGTGTTAGATCTCAGCTTTTCCTTCAGTTAGTTTAAAAAATAGATGTCCTTTGTTTGGTATTTTTTAGTTTATAGGGTGTAATCCCAGACTCTTCCGTTTGCCTCTAGTTTTGCTCCGTAGATAGCTTTGGAGTCTATTTCTTCACATTTCAGCTTTGTCCTTCAAACAGATGATCACTTCTACTTACCGAAGCTGCATTTTATGCGTTTTTTTAAACAATTTCTTTTAACTTAACACCGCTATCATCTATCTAAATTAGCAGTATGTACGTAGTGTTCATACGCTTGCTAGATAGGATCATTACTGTTTAGCAGTCTAATGTGCTCCAGACTGCCCTCGACATTCTTTTGTTTTAGTGAGGCAACCTGCGGCTAGATGGTAGATAGAACGTAAGAATAAGTTACAGAAAATGATAACATAGAGAAGAGATGCGAAAGATACGCAGAAAAGCTGAGAAAAGCGGCGGATAAAGCAATTGCCAGGTACAGAGAACAAACAGGGAGGAAAGTCAAAAGACAGAGAAAAAAAATACAGAAGAAACGGAAGAGGAACTAAAAAACAACAGAAGAGTCTTAAGAAATTCAATCAAAATTAAAAAAAAATGATGGAATCTATGGACGATGATTCTTGGAGAAAACCGTACAAAATAGTGATAAACAAACTAGAAGATCAAAAGAAGTCTACCGAAAAAAAGATGAAGGAGAAGAAGTCATAATTAAAAAAAAAACTCCCAAGGGAGAACCGGTAGAAGAACCAAAAAATAAAGAAGAAGAAGAAGAAGAAACAGTGATGGCAACAGTGGAAAAGATAAAAGAAATCATTAAAGAATTGTCTAACAACAAAGCACCAGGTCCGGACAAAATAACAACAAAGATTGTTAAAACAGCGCTAGACGGGAATGAGGTAGAAATAACTCAAATAATCAACAGGTGCCTGAAAGACGGAATTTTTCCAGAATGTTGGAAAGAAGCCATCCTAGTACTGATTGAGAAAAAGAAAAAAGTAGGAAAAGCGACTTCATACAGGCCAATATGCTTAATAAACACACTAGCTAAAATAATGGAAAAAGTCATTGTACGGAGAATAGAACAAGAAATAGAAAAAAAAGGAGGATGGGAAAAGGAACAATACGGATTTACCAAGGGAAGAACAACCTTAGGAGCTATAGAGAAAGTAAAAGCAATAGCAAAAGAAGCAAACAGCGGAACGCAGAGGAAAAGACAACACTGTCTAATAATAGCGTTGGACATACAGAACGCGTTTAACAGCGTTTTATGGGAAGCAGTTATAAAGGCGGCAAAAAAAAGAAAACTGAACAAAAAAACAATGAAGGTCATATGGAGCTACTTACAGGGTAGAAACCTAGTGACCAAGAACGGAAGATTCAAACTTACGAGAGAAGTACCACAGAGCTCAGCACTAGGACCAAAACTATGAAATCATGTTTATAATGAGTTACTTCGAATGAGGTTGCCGGAAGGCGTGACAATAACGGCATTTGCGGACGACGTAGCACTAGTAGGTAGGGACGTAGAAATGGATATACTAAAAGGAAGACTAAAGCTGGCAATAGATATGATACAGTTATAGATGAGAAATAAGGGTTTAAAATTATCAACTCAAAAAACAAAAGCGGCTTGGCTATCAACTAAGAAGACTAATAGGAATAGGAACAGGTGTGATACAGGTAGGAGACCAAGTAATAACCATAGAGAAAAAAATCAAATACCTCGAGGTGACACTTGAAGCAAAGGGATAGAATGAACAGGTTAAGGAAGCAGTCATAGGAACAAAGAAAATAGAGAAAAAGCTCGGTAGACTCATGCCAAACAACGGAGGTCCAGGAGAAGAAGCCAGAACGTTAATAGCAACAGAGACAAGAAGCAAATTGTTATACTCCGCAAAAACATGGGGAGAAGCCATGAAGACAAAAAAAAACAGAAATGAAATAAGAAGAGCTACAAGAGCCAGTTCGTCAAGGATCTGCAGGGCTTACAGAACAGTGTCACAAAAGGCAGTAGAGGTGATTGCGGCAACACCTCCCGCAAATATGATAGTGAAAGAATAGAAATAAAGAAACTAATAAAAGAAGGAACCAGTAAAAAGGATGCTAAGTTAAAAGCAAGAGAGAAAACAATGGAAAGATGGCAGAGACAATGAAATAGAGGAGAAAAAGGAGAGTGGACAAGAGAACAAATCCCGGAGATAAAAGAGTGGGTAGAAAACAAACCCGAGACGTGCTATTATACAACACAAATACTGACCAAACATGAAGAAAGTTCTTGCAAAAAAATAAAAAAATCAAGGAAGATGAAAGATGTATATTCTGTCAGGAAGAAACACATGATAATGCAGATCACACTCTTGTAGAATGCAAAGCGTGGGAGGAAGATAAAAAAGAACTAGAAAAAATACTGGAAAGCAATAAAACAACAATAATTAAAAAATGCCTAAAAGATGAAATATATGGAGGGCGCTTTGCAACAAGAGTACTAAGAAAAAAAAAAGGAAGAGTTTGACAATGGAAAAATATTTAGAAAGAAAACAAACAAACAATGGAAACAAACACACAAAATAAAAGCCATAGAAGAGAAAGGAGAGAAACGAGAGAAGCAAAATGAAAACAACAAAACAGAGAAAAAGATCAAAAAGAAAGAGATAAGGAAGGTCAGGACAATTATGCATACCAAGAAATAGAAGAAAATAGAAGAACATTTACAGAAACTACGATACCAAACAAAATTGCAAAAATAAAAAGAAGGAGAAAAAAAATTATGAAGAAATGCAGAATAACAGAAATAACAAGATACCAAATGGTAGATACGCTATCTCGAGGTTGACGGATAACGCAACTTTTGAGATGGTCAGAATATACCTGGCAACGAGAGGACACGAAGAAGTAATCCCAGATGGAGATACAAGGATATCACTAGAGGTAAAACTAACAAATTTAAAACTGCCAAAAGGAATACAACGAATGGAACTTCATAAACTATTCATAAAGGAAAGAGAATACAATAAAGAAGAAGTGAACGATGACCTAAGAAAACTAAAAACGCATCTGAAGACAAACCAAATATTAGAATAAATAACACACGGATTGGAAAAAGAAAAGAATATAAAGCTGGATGTCAGTGAAGATAAAAAGAATTTTAAAAAGAAACAAAAGAGACAGAAAAAAAAGTAAGGAAAGAGGGGCCGGGGACAGCATTCGTGCCAGATTCAGTTTCAATGCTGCCGGTGGAATTAAGTTTATTTTTCAGGTGAGCAATCTCTGAGTATAGCTCATCTTATTTGCTCTGTTTTGGGTAAACAAACAAACATTTTTCTAGCCTATACCTTGTATCATCCTGCTGAGCATGGTACGACAATTTAGACCTTATACTTGCTAGAAACTTTTTCGGTTTGTAGACTACGGTTAACATTTCTTCTAATGCTTTAACTTGTAAAGTATTCTGTCAAGTAAATTTTTTTAAATCATTGCTTAACAGGCTCCAGCTAGTATTTTTTTTTGGTTTTGAAGTCAATATTTAGGGTTTTTGCTAATGTACATGTACTGCATTACTTTTGTTGGTTTTGTTTATCGTACTGGCAGGTGTTGCTGTTTGTCATAGAAATGTTTTTCAAAGTCTGGCAGGGATACCGTTTTTTGTCTTAAAGGTGAACTTAAGTAGTTTAAGTTGCTCTTCCTGCAATCTTTGAAGCAGTCCGCTCATTTCAGCAAAGAGAAATTACCCGATTTCTCGGTACTATCCTGGGATAAATTGTATTCCATTCCATTGTATTCTGACAGCCTCCATTTGTTCATTAAAGTGCTTTGTTTCACTATAGGGTAATTCCACGTTAGTTCGGACAAACTGCTCCACATCAACATCCCCGATTTCGCTTTTTATGTCCGTTTTTTAAATTCTCTTGAAAAAAGCCGGAAGATTAATAAAATTACGAAAAATCCAAAAAAAATCCCTTAAAAGTAACCCATTTTTAGCAAATATGTTGTTATATTTTATCCTAGAGTAGAGTAAATTTCAAGTCTCCAGGTGTAGCAAAATTTTTCATATTTTTCGCGGAATATTTCGGAAAATTAAGAGCGGGTTCATGTTCTACGGAAAATTTCCTATAAGATACACCCTTTTGAATATGGTTTTTGAATATTTGTTGCTTTTTTACAGCACAAAAACTGAAAGAAGACAAAATATTCCTAAAAAAATAAAATGGCCGCCACTGTACACTGTATTGCACCTAGAGATCTAAAATTATAAATTAGGAATCGTCATATTTTGGTACCCCAAACATGTGTACAAAATTTGAGCAAAATCAAAGATGTCGATGTGGGGACGTTTGTCCGAACTATCGTGGAATTACCTTATAGGAATAAAGGGAATTCTATATCCAATTTACCTGAAACCTTCACATTATTATAGTACTTTCAAACATTCCAGATACATCTATCTCGGTGCAGCGTCTGCAGCACTTGCACTTTTATTATGTAATTTTAAATATAATCTTACTTATTCGTTATTATTTTGTACGTTAAAGGTAGTAATTACATGTAACTTTACTTGAATTAAATTGCCGGGAGAGGTCCCCCTAACCGCCACCTTAGGACGCGTATGGAGCATACACACCCAGGAATATACCTGCTTTAAACTGATCCAAATCAACGCAATACGCAGCCCAATATAAAAAAAATTGTAAGCCATGAGTTCAGCAAGAAATTTAAATATGAATTGCAAATATTATTTTAACAGAAAGCAAAAAAGATGCGTTTTATCACAAATGCACAAAATTACGAATTGCTGTTCAAATGGGTCAAGATTTTATTTTAAACAAAGTTATAAATTTCATCGTATTGTAAGACTAAACTATATTACTTACATTAATTTAATAATATAGTTTTGTGGTGTTACATGTGTTTCCATTATGTAAATAGATTATAAAAAGTTACTTATGTACATAATACTTGAAAGGTAATATTGATTCGTTTTATAATTAGATTGTATAGAAGCTATTTTATTGCCAATACTGAACACGCTTTTTAAACCTACATTAATCTAAATCAGTTCCATAAACCGATACAGCCTAAATGGATCAATATTAATTTGATTAAACCATTAGAGCTGACATGACAGTTGGTGTCATTAATACCAATAAATTCATAAACTACACTTTCCATTTCGTAGCAGTAAATTACACCCAAATGGTTAAATCGAAATTAAAGTAATCAATCGATTGGCTGAAGAGAACGAGTGAACAGTCCCGAATCTACTTGAATCAACACTCCGTGGAGACATTTAGAGATCTTTGTGTTTACCTCGATTGATCGCACACAATTATACAAATGGCGCAATCATTGTTGAAATGCTGGCAGCTTTCAACCTCACAAACTTTATTTGCAAAGTTTGATCAATTACTTATTAAACAGCTACACTTAAATACGTTTAACTTTATTAAAGAAAGTTTCACAATAGGTTTTATTACAATATAACGGTAAATTAACTTTACATAATTAATATTATTTACATTATAGGATGGTTTTTTTTAGATGAAGTGGAAAAATGATATTTAAGTTAAACAAATTTTTCTAAAATAATGCTTCAGTGCTATCTATTTACGTTTGTTAGTAGTAACTAATTTCTATAAACTGTATGATAATAACCGCAAGTGTTTGTTTTAAGTAACTATTCTGCATTTGGAATATTACCTCATATTGTTTTATCAATGAAATTACCTATTCTAGGATGCATTATAGAACAGATTTTGAATAGATTTAACAAGAATCCTTCTTACAATAATTTACTCCAAGTTTTGTTTAGTTTCCGTTTAAAAGCGGTTTTAATCAGTTCCGTGTGGCTGCAAAAGTTTTCACTGCATTGACATTTCTACTTCAGTCACCAACATTGTAAATTCATTTAATTGCACAACTTTGTGCAAAGAAAAATAAATAGCATGAAATTCTAAGGATTAAATTAACAAAACATGTTCTATGCTAACACAAAAAACTATGATTTACTTATTAATGCAAAGAACTACTTTATAATTCTAATATTGACCATTTTGTAATGTTATATGATCCAATTAAGATCCCCTTTAAATACAATGTCAGCTTCTTGAATTAATTTGCTAACAAAACAATTTCATTAATTCAAGCCTTACAGGTTTTTATTCTTCTACAAACAATCCTCATGTCATAGGGATTTTGTTCAGCTGGCTGCATCCTGATAGCTTACAAAAGTGGCGTAAGCTGATATGCATTGTGTAAGGATGCACTTGGGCCTTATTTATGCACGCCCGCATTACATATTTTTCTTCAAGCATTATAGCCGGCACCTGCTAACGGTAATAAGGGCTAGTCTTACATTGTCAGATAATACTAAATAATAATATAAAAATTAAAATTATAATATCATTGTTATATTATAATTATGTATTATTATAATTTCAAAGATACAGTTTAGAAAATTAATTGAATGCTAAAAGATAAGCACAACGTTTAACATAATAATAATGTTGTAGAATATAATAGACTATTTTTAAGAAACAAGAATTTCACCTCGTATAATTTGTTATTAATAGCTAAATTGCGTATTATGTTAGTAATATTATTATTTTCACTCTGTAGAAGTAGAAATCTCAGCGTTAACTTTTTCTTTATTTTTTTAATATAAATTTTATGATAAATAAATATAATAAATTTGTTAGTAATTGTGTATGATCAAAATAAATAAGAACAAGTGCATAGTTGATATTAATTAATTTATATATTTAATAAATCAAAACCAAGTGACCAGCATGATTAGTGAAATTGAACAATGTCGGTATTTTTAAATATACATATTTTATCCAGGCAATTAGTTGATTCCTCGTATTGTCAGTTTTATTACGATTTTTACTTTACATTGCCTATACATGTACAAAGGATGTGCATTATTTACAAACAAACTTTATGATAATGGCCACAACTGCCAATGATTAAAATTACGAAAAAACTAAAAACGGTCCGGAAATAAAAAAATGTCGCGTGTATCATTGATTCTCAATTTCTTTGCTTATCTGAAGAGAGATGGGTATTTGAAAGTGGTTTGATACTTGGAAAATCTATCAACAAAGAAATTTTAGCTTATTGACAAAGTTGGTGACATTACATTTCTTGATATCAACATTAAAGAACTTTTTGTTCTTAAAATTACTTTAAAAGGCTCTTTACGGTAGTTACATAAGGCTTTTTGATTCATTATAACGTACAAAACATTTGATGCGCAAAGTTTTTAAAACAAAAATAGATTTTTTTTTGTTTTGGCTAAATTCTTTGCAAAGTTTTTATAACTTCTGATACATTTTATTGGTCTCTTGATAAGATTTGCCTTGTAAATAAAACTACGGCATTGCACAATAGCAAAGAACTAATTTCAACTAACATGTTTATGACTGATAAAGAAATTTTGATTTGGTGCAGCTGTTAACGTGTTTAAACCATTTGCAGGCTCTACAATATCTTCTCCTGAAACGTAAATGTCTTTTATATAAAGCAAATCTCTACATAAATACTTTTAAGATACCAATACTGTCGTAAAGTACACTCTACAAATAGCATGTGATAGGTTTTGGCTTAGAATTCAAGGCTGTCCAACATGATGCCCACGACCCTGAGTTTGATATTTTTTAAATAAATTAAAATAAGAATATAAACGCGTTTTTTCTTTGTAAACCATACCTATTAAAACTCACTGATAAAGTTGCATACAAAGTATTTTAGAATGCGGCCCTCCAAACCGCATTTTTTTTTTCATGTGGCCCTTAGGGTACATGCAGTTGGGCAGCCCTGGTTAGATCATGTATATAAAAAAAGTTGCGCATAATGTGAGGATACCACTAAAAAATATAAAAAAGTCGAAACTAAAGTGTGGTCACATTGTCTAGAGCTATTAAGGAAGTTATGGCCTGCTTTAGTTACTAGTTGGAAGAGATAGAATAATGAAGCAGCCAAAACAGTAAATTATCTTCTTCTTCTCCTAGTGCATCTCCATTACTGAAGGTAACCACTTTTTTGAATGACTTTCTATCTGCAACTTTTCAAAAAAGTTTTTCTACTGTAAGTCCCGTCCAATTTCGAATGTTCCTTAGCCAAGCAAAACAAAACAGCAAACCAACTAAATCAGTTGCAACAAATGGCATGCATAACCGCGACAGGCGGTATGCAAACAACGCCGACTGCAGCAATGGAAGCAATGCTGGTCTGTCATCCATATAAGTAAGAACATCAGCAGCACTGCGCTTAAATGCAACCGGACTTTAACACAATGCAAAAAAAGCCGGCAAACACTGTCCCCTCTTGGAAAAGGCTGTAAAAAAACTCCTGTACTAAAAGCGCAAAAAGATATCATGCCACCCTACTTTGTATTTAAAAGACTTTACACACTTATGAACAACAAGAGAAAATCCACACCAATGGTTCAAAAACTTTAAAGCGGAAATTTACTCCCAAGATCTAGACGTCTCAATATCCTTACTACTAGAAATACATGCAACTATCCATCAAGCAAAAATAGCTAAAATAACCTATAGGATGATTGACTTAGTAACTTAAAAAATATCTAGTAAAAACGTGCAAACTATAACAGACAGCAGAGCAGCAATTTTAACAATATAAAAAAGCTAAAATCACATCAAGGCTAAATTTACAATGCCATAAAGCACTCACATCAAGCTGTGCTGGGTAAATGAGCACCCCGACACTATAGGTAATGTTAAAGCTAATGAATTAGCGCGCAAAGAATGCACCCTTAAGATGTGTGGTTCTGAATCCTGGGCCGCACTACTATTAAAAAGCCTTATGAACATACTAAAAGCAAATACAAATATTAGACAAGCAAAATAAAATAATGGCCCCAAACCGCAAAACGGCCACTACTATTTGCGACTGTCCAAAAAAAACCTGCAAATCATAACTACAATCCTGACAAGACACTCTTCTTCTTCACATTAAAAAAAAAATTGCATACTACAGGTATTGTAGACAGCTCAATATAACAAAAATGTGAAATAAAAAACATGACCAGTATACGAAATACCCATCTTAGCAATGTCTACGTTGACCACATAGATCGGCTGTGTTGAGACGGAGAACTAAAGTTTACCACTGGAGGAATTACAAACGACCTAATGAGGCCTAGATGCAGTAAAAAAAGTTTCACCCTCCCACTCAAATCCAGAGTACAGAACCTAATATACGGATGCAGGAACAGCCAGAGCAAAACGTAGATAAGAATAAACGGCTACAAATCTTCACCAGCGGCTCTTAAACATCCCAAAAGCCTGGAGCGGCAATTTACTCACAAGACATAGATGTCTGAATATCCTAATCCCTAATAAATGACTACCTTTCAAACTAAAGTAAAAACCTACAAAATATTTGTAATATAAACAAGCCCAAAATTACAACAAAAAATTATATTCATTCTGCCCCCACATTCGTCTTCTTCAAGCAACCATATGGTTAGAGCTTGTCCCGATCTGGTGCAAGTTGTATTAATGTAGAAGCATTCTTACTGTCGATGGTTTTCAAACCAGAAAAACCTCTTCCTTCGCATTCCTCGTTTTTCCTATATTTTCCCTTCCACGATTAATTGCAAAAATTAATATTTGTTATTTTGAAAGATGTGCCTAAAGTAGCCTACTTTTTTGCTTTTCATCGTCGTAAACAGTTTTGTCTTTTTGCCCATTAGCTTGAGTTTACTCAGAAAATAATTTCAATGCCGATCCTGCTACTCCATATAACAAAACCGAGAACAATAACTTTTAACGGTTCTCCATTTCATTTTTAGTGGAAAGTGTCTGTTTTATACTAAGCATCGGAGTTTTTGAAAGATGTTTCTGGCTATTTCATTGCGTAGTTTGATTTCATTAATTTCGTCTGAGCCAGAGGTTTTTCTACTTTTTGCATCTTAAATTGCTTTCCATAATTTTTCTTTAAAAACGCCCGGGCCTTCCAGCTTAGTGTCTGTCGCATCTGAGATGGTTCGTCTGTTATCAAAAAGCAGCTTCTCTGTATATTCCTTCTACGTTATATGGACTTTCTGTTTAACCATCAGTTTGCACGTAAAAATAACATTGCAGTGTGGTATGTGCATACATAGTACGAAACATAAAAACCAGTCAGTCAGATCCTCTCCTTGCTGTATTTGGAGGTCCAGAAGATGTCCAACCACAATAAAAAGCAAGAAGCAAGACACCGAGATCAAGAACATAGAAGAACGTCTGGTAAAAATGGTCGAGGACGAGTCGGAGAAGATTGCCATCGCCTTCGACAAAATCAAGCAGGCCAAATACGATCTCGGTACAACTCTCCACCCCTTCGTAACGACATCACAAAGAAAATTATAAGATAATTGCTAAATCCTCTGCGGACCTGACCGCAAAGATGGCTAAACAACTTGCCCTGCCAGCCATCCCCGCAGAGCCCCGCCGACATCTTAAATTGCTTTCCATAATTTTTCTTTAAAAACGCCCGGGCCTTCCAGCTTAGTGTCTGTCGCATCTGAGATGGTTCGTCTGTTATCAAAAAGCAGCTTCTCTGTATATTCCTTCTACGTTATATGGACTTTCTGTTTAACCATCAGTTTGCACGTAAAAATAACATTGCAGTGTGATATGTGCATACATAGTACGAAACATAAAAACCAGTCAGTCAGATCATCTCCTTGTTGTACGTGGAGGTCCAGAAGATGTCCAACCACAATAAAAAGCAAGAAGCAAGACACTGTACCACCCCCGCAAGAGTCACGTTGCTACCTTACGGTAGTTGCAGCTATGCTAGTCGGGTGGGTCGGGATTCTTCAAAGTCTTGGTCGGCGGGCTCCAATTGTTTTTATTATGTCCCGGTTATTGCCAGATAGACGGGCACACCCTAGGGTAAAACAATAAAATTCCTAGGATGGGTTAAGAGAAAAAAAAGTAATACCCGAAACACAAGATTTATTACGACCACTGACTTAAAAACATTAAAACAAACAAGGTATTGGCTTTAAAATATAAAGTAAGAGTAACAGAAACTATCTATGTTCAAAATATAAAGTAACATAACACTACTACTCTACTCATTGACCGTTATATGTTTTCCCCATAAACACACAAACATAATTTATAACATACTGAATAACTCCATAAGCAAAATTGCTAAGTCCCATAAATTAGTTCTGGGATTTCTCCCGAACATAATTTATAATATAACAAACCAAATAGGGGAGTCGTTCGGTACACCTACCACGATTCGGACCCCCTTATTGAACTTGGAAGGTAAGGTCGGTTCAGTTCCACGATCAGACTTCCCCGAATGAACTTCTGCATCCGCTTATAAAGCAAAAGCAAATAAAGTGGGGAACATAAACCGTGCCTGATTGGCCCTTGGAAACACGTGGCTCACCCCACCAAAATAGCAGAATAGCCGCGAGCAGGTGTTCCAACTCACTAACAAAAACAGTGTTTACAACTGTAGGAAATAATAAAACTAAAATAGGAAACGGGATAATACTAAACTATTGCACACGCAATAATATTAATAATTGATTCATGCAACTACTGCACCGGAATTATTCGAAATAAAAGCAATCAGTTAATAGAATAAGAAATAACACGTGGTGCACTCTTGGTTGCCTATGTTAACTATCCACAAGCAAGCAATACTCGCAAACAAAACAACTTCACGGCACAGCTGTTGACCATGAAAAACTTGTGGAATGTTGTTGTGATTGTGCGTGCATAATAGTGAATCAATTAAATAATAATACAACATACTACAAAGTGAAACAACGGTGATTAATGTGAGTAGTGTGCATCAACCACGGACGTGGCTGAATAAAGCGGGTAAGTAAACACATTAATTAATACGGACTTGCCGGACTCCTAACCCAACTCCAAAACAAAACATAGAACGGCAAAGAGTAGTTTAAGCGCTATTTAATCCTTAAAAATTAAAATAAACAATAATAATAGTAAATAAACCAACATAAATCAAAAAAATAATTACTAAATAAAGTGTACATCGCGAATGATCGCACTAACTCACAAATCGTCCCGCGGTAATGTCTTAGGGTTCCTGAAGAACTTAAGTGTCTCCGTGTCTGAGACACGCATACGGTAACGTCGCACTCGGGGTTTGGTGCCTCTCCGGTTGCGCTTCTTGGGACGAGCAGCTGGCGTTGGAGTTGGTGCCGGAGGTGGACGCGGACGAGTGACAAGCACGGCCCCCCTTTCTGCCAACCACGGATGCTCTAGTGCCGATGGGAGCGTATACATAGATTGTAGAAGCATCAATGGAGGTGCACTAGGACCTGGAATTGCTTCTAACCTGGTGATGGCGTCTGGCACGGCTTCTGAGGGACCTGGAGCAGCTTGGCTGACCACGCCACCCCTTGGAATGGGCGGCAGAGGACTGATCCAGTCAGAAGACGCCTTCGGAGAGCTGTTCGGTACTGTAGAGGCCAGCGATGGGGTTGGAGAAGGCCAGGTTTTTGGTGGCGTATACAAACCAAATAACATTGCCTTTCGGAGTCTCCATTGGGCTTGTAGCTCCGCTTCACGGCTTGGTGATGGTGGTAAGGATATCGGGGAGGCGTTGAGTTCAAGAACTTCCATGATGCAAATCTATACAGACTCAAAGGTAAGATATTTGCACACAACATTACCATACCCCAGGTTCCTTACACACACAAGACAGCACGGAAAAACATCACAAAGGTAGACACTAACGACTAGTAATTAACAACCGCTAACACACTTACTTACTTGAGAGATCAAATTGTCTCTTATTAAATAAACTTGTAGGGATAAGTATAAAAGGAAAGCAGCATCCTTCATGGCAAATCCTGAGGCAAATTAAGACTGGATAACGAAATAGTATTCACACACCTGTGAATTACATCAACTCCGGAGAGACTTGCATGGGATTAGATGCACTTGGACAGTCCCAACCAATCAACAATAAGTATCAGCCTAAAAAGGTAAGTATAAAACTGTTGTGGTTAATAAGTAAAAGTAGTCTTATTAAAAATCCCTAAAACAATAACGAAACTTTAATAACCAAATTAATATCTCAATAATAACCCTATAAAATCTAACAACTAAAACTTAAGTAACAGTAGAGAGGCCTTAAAACTCAATTACTACCGTTACAGGAGCATCGCCGCTTGGGGCATGCTACACTACCCCCCTCCAAGGAAAGAAAATATGACGAAGGAGTATTTTCAAAACCCTGGGAGCACAAGGAAAAATAAAAAAATATTTTTTGACTTAGAAACAGGACGTCTATGGCGATTCCGACTTAAAGAGGCCACAACTACATTCGCTCAACACACACTCACACAGACATCTATATATTGCGCATCACTACTACTCACCATTCGCACGTTGTGGTAACTCCGCTGGAATCGTCTGCATTCGGGAAAATGCTTCAACAATTGACACTGAACCCAGCACAGCAGGAATACCATTGACATCGTGAATATCTTAACTGCTATAACCTTTGGTAATAACTAAAATAACACATGCCTCTAACATAAATCTAAGCTGTATAAACCTAACCATGTTACTCACGAAATTTGCCTAACTTACTATTAAGCTCCAGAAAACTAAATACAACCATAACTAACAACTTGCTATGGCCTAACACGTATTTCGTCACTAAATTAGGACGAGACAGTCTCGGTAGCCTGTCCCTGACAAGTATGGAGATTAACTCGTTTCCACCGCAACTCTCATCCTTTATCAGACTTAAATCTGATCAATTAGACAATTCCTGCTTAACAGCACTTGCTAAAAAGTAACTATACCCTAAAATAACTGATCATACATACTTCTGTACAAAAACCACTTTTCTGTACAATAATCTATCCCAGCACAAATATAAGTGGGAATTGAAAGAAACACCCAGTAACTTGACATACATATCTTACCTAAAATGATATAGGTAGAACGAAAGTGCTTCTCACTCACTTAATTTAATCTTGGCCTGTAGGTCCCTCTCCTAGGTATGGCTTCAAATCCTTGATATGCCATCTACCGAGGTTTTTCCCATCTGACTCGAGTTCATACACGAGAGGACTCACTACTCTAACAATCCTACACAGAATAAACTTGGGAGCTAGTTTGGCAGAAAACCCTACTGCCGCGTCTGACAGAACCTTGTTGGCTTTCCAAACTAATTGCCCTTCCTCAAAAGTAAAATCTCTCTTTCTGAGATTGTAGGCTTTAGCGTTGCGCTCGTAAGCCTTATGAAGGTGAGAGGCAACATCTTCATACACACTCCTTAAGTGGCCTACATTCTTTACGTATTTATCATACGTCTCTCTTACGGATACATTCTGATTGTTCCTTACCAGAATTTCATAGAAACTTCCATCGGATGCTACTTCTCTTCCGAACACTAAGGCATTGGGAGAATAATTTGTCACTTCATGTACTGCTGACCTAAGGGCGCTTCCAATTCGGAATACTTCTTCATCCCAACACTTGTGAGGGTTCTTACCGAGGTATGATCTGATGGCTGTTCCTACTACTTTATTCACACGTTCTGTGAAGTTGACCTGAGGGTGGTATCTCGCATTATACCATACCTTCTTGACCTGGTATTTCTCCATTAATCGCTTGAAAACTCCTCCGGTAAACTGGGGCCCATTATCTGCCATCAAGATTTTCGGCACTCCAAATACTAGAAACACGTAGTTTTCAAGGTACTTTACCACCTCGGGTGCCGTTGCTTTCCTGAGAGGCTGTATTAGAGGAAACTTGGAAAACCAATCCGTAACCACTAAAAGCCAAGAATTCCCTTTCGTTGACCGCGGTAGTGGTCCCATTAAGTCTAAAGAAACAACCTCGAAAGGAAGACTTGCTTGTTTCTCCTTTCCCATTGGTCCCGCACGGGCCACATTAGTATGCTTCTGCGAAGCACAGATGTTGCATTGTCTCACATACTTAAAAACTTCTTTCTTCATTCCCCTCCAGTAGTATTTATTGCTCACTCGTCTTAGCGTCTTGAAGTATCCGAAATGTCCTGCAGTCGCGTCATCATGACTTTCACGCAAAACCTGCGCTATTCTTTCTGCTGGGAGAACTTCTTTCCACTCCGTAGTCGTAATTGGTATCGGTGACTTCTTGTCAAAGTGGCGGAATAACTTTCCACCTTCTAGGAGCCAATCTGGGTATTTAGCTGGGTCTTTTCTAACCTTCTCTAAAATATCTGTAAACCATAGATCTGACGTTAAAGGCAACTCACCCTCCAATAAGTGTATTCGGGAAAGCGCGTCTGGCACTACCATTTCCTTTCCCTTCCGGTGAATCAGGTTTATCCTAAATTGGGATAGTCTCATGGCCCATCTGGCCAATCTTCCAACCGGGTCCTTTAAGGTCTGTAGCCACAGCAAGGAATGGTGGTCAGTAATTGCGGTGACCTCAACTCCCTCAATAAATGGCCTAAATTTTTCCAGCGCGAATAGTAGAGCTAAACATTCGCGCTCCGTCACCGTGTAGTTTCTTTCGGTTCTTGTCAGAGTCCTACTGGCATAAGCGATGGCGCACTCTCTGCCATCCTCGTCCAGTTGAGAAAGACATGCCCCGACGCCGCTGTCAGATGCGTCGCTTTGGATGGTGAAAGGTTTTTCGAAATGAGGGGTGGCCAAGATCGGTGTCGTGACTAGGCTCTGCTTAAGTCTTAGGAAAGCTTTATCGGCTTCTTGAGTCCACCCAACCTTCTGGCCCTTCTTCTTGCCTTTCAACAGGTCAGTTATTGGTGACATTATCATTGAAAAGCCTGGAATAAACCTGCGGTACCAGCCGCAAAGTCCGACGAATCGCTTAATCTCTGTTGCTGTGCGAGGCACTGGGTAGGCTATCATACTACTTATTTTGTCTGGGTCGGTCCTCAAGCCGTGCTGGTCTACCACAAATCCTAAATATTTTAACTCAGGTTTACAGAAGTGGCACTTACTTGTGTTGACAGTGAGGTTGGCGTTCTTCAATCTTTGGAAGACCTCCTTCAGGGTTTCGAGATGCTCATCAAATGTACTATTCACTATCACAATATCGTCTAAATAAACGAATACCTTGGGCTCTATCTCCGGTCCGAACAGCGAATCCATTAACCTCTGCTGTACCTGCGCCGCATTACTGAGTCCAAAGGGAAGGACTTCGAATTGAAAAAGACCTCTTCCGGGTATTGCAAATGCCGTCTTTTCTTTGGAATCTTCATCTAGCGGTATTTGCCAAAAAGCTGATTTCAAGTCAATGCTAGATAAATATTTAGCGTCTCGTAATTTATTCAGTATGGTATCGAGGCGCGGCAAGGGGTAGGCGAGTGGCTTGGTCACGGAGTTCAGCTTTCTCCCATCAAAGCAGAAACGATACTCCGAAGGTGATTTTTGTACCAATAGTACTGGAGAACACCAAGCGCTCGCTGAGGGTGTGATGACACCCATTTTAATCATCTTGTCCACTTCCTGATTGAGGTGGACTGCCATGTATGGAGACAAGGGGTACGGTCGTTGCTTAATCGGCAGGCTATCTCCTGTATCTATCTGATGGGTGTACAGGTGTGTGCGGCCTAACTTCACCGTCGACATTTCGAGCTGCTCAAACAGGGCTCTTACCTCTCTTAGGCGTATTACTTTGGTCTGGTCTAGACTGTTCTCCTGTGCGATTCCCGCAACTATGCCGGTCTTCACCCTGTTCATTAATTCGGCACCAGTTCCTAATGAGTAGGATTGATCCCCTAGGTTTAGTCTCAGAAGGTTCTTTGTAGCAAAGTCCGAACCTAGCACGAATCCCAAAGGAAACGAAGGAATTACCAAGATCCTTGTGACATATATCATACTACCTATTCTGATCGGCAATTCCATGGATCCACACACTTCTCCTTTCGTTCCGTCGGCAGTGGACACCTGCGACATCTCCGGCGCTTCCATAACTAAATTCAGCTTTAGTAGCTTCTTATAAGCTTCTCTTCCAACTACCGATACGTTAGCCCCTGTATCTATGAGAGCCACAAAAGGTAATCCGTAGATGTCTATGTTAATGTGAGGTCTATTATCATTCTTGTTATGATGTAAGAGGGGTTTGACTACTGGGGCTGGTAACAAAAATTCTCTTACCTTAGTCAGCCATTTGCTCCACTCTTCATCTTTCTCGACCGCTTGTGTTGTTTCCGAGGCGGGGCGGTCGGTGACCCTCACCTTCACTAATCGTTTTTTTGGCACTTAGGACACGTAGCCACTATCACTCCTTGTGTCCCACATTTCATACAAAACTTCCGTTCTCGTTTTGCTTTACAATAACGAAAAATGTGTCCTTTCTTTCCACAATTCCAGCACTCACCTCTCATGGGTCTTGCAATACCTGTGCTGTCGGTAGCTGGTATGGGCACCTCCCTGTTGGTCTGGATGGTTGAAACGTCCGTTCTATTGGGCTCGTAATGGCTGATGGCAGGTAAGTCCGCTTCTAGCTTTCGACAGCACACCGCTAATTCTGCCATGTTATTCACTTCTACAAGGCTGATGTAACCAAGGTAGCTATGGAGTAGGTTCTTTCTTACTGCTCTCAGTCTCTGGTCTTCTGGCGGGATTACGGACAGCCTTTGGAAAAGATTCTCCATGGACGCAATATAAATGGCCACTTTTTCTCCTGGTCTCTGTTTACGCACTCTTATCTGCTCCCAGATATGATCGTCGTGGTGTGGCGGAAGAAAATCTTGTTTTAATTTGGCCACTAACTCAACCCAATCGTTTACTCCAGATCTTACTGATCTGAACCAGATCAACCCGGCTCCAGCAAACAAGTCTATTGCCGACAACAGCAAATCTCTGTGAGAGGCTCCTCTCGCTACTCTCAACTCCTCCACTCGTTCTAAAAAGGAAAGGACGTCATCCTTGCTATCACCGGAAAATGTCACTCCCCATTTATAGGCCCGGACAAAGTTGTTTGGTCTCTTTGGCTCTGATGGTGCGGGAAATGGTGTTGACGTCATTGCCAAGTCTAATTGTCTCAACTTCTCTTCGCCTGAAGATTCATCGTCATCCGATTCTCTGCCGGGTTTCATGATGAACGTACTCTTCATGGCTTCCACTAAAGTTTCCTTATTTACTGTTATTTTTGTTTCCTGGTCTATGCATCTGTCTCTCAAATCACTCGCTATTTGTTCGAGGTTTGGCTTCGCAAAAGTTTGGTATCGGTCCAGCCTTTGCTTAAGGTGCATAAGCCTATGTTTTACTTTCTGCTCACAATACCGTCCATCATCACCTGGATAGTTAGAGATCAGACCATCAATCTCTTTGGATGTCTGTCGGATCTCGTCTGCCTCCTTGTTTGTTAGGGCCGTTCTTATATCTGGTTGGCAAGCGTCCTTCTTTTTGTTTCTAAATAGTACTTGTAGTTGTTTTTGGCTCAGATCCCACGGACCTTCGTAACCTCTTAGTTCCAGCTCGTAAGCTATCTCGTACTTTTTCAAATACCTCGCATTTAACGACATTTTCGCTACGAACTTCACTAACCAAACTACTAAATCCTAAACTGCTAAAAACCAGTCTCATTAACTTGTAATGACTAAACGAATTATAGACAACAAATACCACATACAAATTCCAAAAAAATAAAGATAGTGTATGTCAAAATTACAGTGCTCTTACTCGCATGCGAATCCTCTGTCCAATAAGTCAATCTAATCCTTCTTAACAACAAATCCAGTCTTGCTCGTCGGGCCCCACGTTGGGCTCCAAATTCGTGTACCACCCCCGCAAGAGTCACGTTGCTACCTTACGGTAGTTGCAGCTATGCTAGTCGGGTGGGTCGGGATTCTTCAAAGTCTTGGTCGGCGGGCTCCAATTGTTTTTATTATGTCCCGGTTATTGCCAGATAGACGGGCACACCCTAGGGTAAAACAATAAAATTCCTAGGATGGGTTAAGAGAAAAAAAAGTAATACCCGAAACACAAGATTTATTACGACCACTGACTTAAAAACATTAAAACAAACAAGGTATTGGCTTTAAAATATAAAGTAAGAGTAACAGAAACTATCTATGTTCAAAATATAAAGTAACATAACACTACTACTCTACTCATTGACCGTTATATGTTTTCCCCATAAACACACAAACATAATTTATAACATACTGAATAACTCCATAAGCAAAATTGCTAAGTCCCATAAATTAGTTCTGGGATTTCTCCCGAACATAATTTATAATATAACAAACCAAATAGGGGAGTCGTTCGGTACACCTACCACGATTCGGACCCCCTTATTGAACTTGGAAGGTAAGGTCGGTTCAGTTCCACGATCAGACTTCCCCGAATGAACTTCTGCATCCGCTTATAAAGCAAAAGCAAATAAAGTGGGGAACATAAACCGTGCCTGATTGGCCCTTGGAAACACGTGGCTCACCCCACCAAAATAGCAGAATAGCCGCGAGCAGGTGTTCCAACTCACTAACAAAAACAGTGTTTACAACTGTAGGAAATAATAAAACTAAAATAGGAAACGGGATAATACTAAACTATTGCACACGCAATAATATTAATAATTGATTCATGCAACTACTGCACCGGAATTATTCGAAATAAAAGCAATCAGTTAATAGAATAAGAAATAACACGTGGTGCACTCTTGGTTGCCTATGTTAACTATCCACAAGCAAGCAATACTCGCAAACAAAACAACTTCACGGCACAGCTGTTGACCATGAAAAACTTGTGGAATGTTGTTGTGATTGTGCGTGCATAATAGTGAATCAATTAAATAATAATACAACATACTACAAAGTGAAACAACGGTGATTAATGTGAGTAGTGTGCATCAACCACGGACGTGGCTGAATAAAGCGGGTAAGTAAACACATTAATTAATACGGACTTGCCGGACTCCTAACCCAACTCCAAAACAAAAC
Organism: Tachinus rufipes; assembly: GCA_963932245.1. Taxonomy (NCBI): domain Eukaryota; kingdom Metazoa; phylum Arthropoda; class Insecta; order Coleoptera; family Staphylinidae; genus Tachinus; species Tachinus rufipes. The sequence goes on along the minus strand of OZ010746.1, from coordinate 33,855,657 downwards.
ATAGAACGGCAAAGAGTAGTTTAAGCGCTATTTAATCCTTAAAAATTAAAATAAACAATAATAATAGTAAATAAACCAACATAAATCAAAAAAATAATTACTAAATAAAGTGTACATCGCGAATGATCGCACTAACTCACAAATCGTCCCGCGGTAATGTCTTAGGGTTCCTGAAGAACTTAAGTGTCTCCGTGTCTGAGACACGCATACGGTAACGTCGCACTCGGGGTTTGGTGCCTCTCCGGTTGCGCTTCTTGGGACGAGCAGCTGGCGTTGGAGTTGGTGCCGGAGGTGGACGCGGACGAGTGACAAGCACGGCCCCCCTTTCTGCCAACCACGGATGCTCTAGTGCCGATGGGAGCGTATACATAGATTGTAGAAGCATCAATGGAGGTGCACTAGGACCTGGAATTGCTTCTAACCTGGTGATGGCGTCTGGCACGGCTTCTGAGGGACCTGGAGCAGCTTGGCTGACCACGCCACCCCTTGGAATGGGCGGCAGAGGACTGATCCAGTCAGAAGACGCCTTCGGAGAGCTGTTCGGTACTGTAGAGGCCAGCGATGGGGTTGGAGAAGGCCAGGTTTTTGGTGGCGTATACAAACCAAATAACATTGCCTTTCGGAGTCTCCATTGGGCTTGTAGCTCCGCTTCACGGCTTGGTGATGGTGGTAAGGATATCGGGGAGGCGTTGAGTTCAAGAACTTCCATGATGCAAATCTATACAGACTCAAAGGTAAGATATTTGCACACAACATTACCATACCCCAGGTTCCTTACACACACAAGACAGCACGGAAAAACATCACAAAGGTAGACACTAACGACTAGTAATTAACAACCGCTAACACACTTACTTACTTGAGAGATCAAATTGTCTCTTATTAAATAAACTTGTAGGGATAAGTATAAAAGGAAAGCAGCATCCTTCATGGCAAATCCTGAGGCAAATTAAGACTGGATAACGAAATAGTATTCACACACCTGTGAATTACATCAACTCCGGAGAGACTTGCATGGGATTAGATGCACTTGGACAGTCCCAACCAATCAACAATAAGTATCAGCCTAAAAAGGTAAGTATAAAACTGTTGTGGTTAATAAGTAAAAGTAGTCTTATTAAAAATCCCTAAAACAATAACGAAACTTTAATAACCAAATTAATATCTCAATAATAACCCTATAAAATCTAACAACTAAAACTTAAGTAACAGTAGAGAGGCCTTAAAACTCAATTACTACCGTTACAGGAGCATCGCCGCTTGGGGCATGCTACAACACCGAGATCAAGAACATAGAAGAACGTCTGGTGAAAATGGTCGAGGACGAGTCAGAGAAGATTGCCATCGCCTTCGACAAAATCAAGCAGGCCAAATACGATCTCGGTACAACTCTCCACCCCTTCGTAACGACACCACAAAGAAAATTATAAGATAATTGCTAAATCCTCTGCGGACCTGACCGCAAAGATGGCTAAACAACTTGCCCTGTCAGCCATCCCCGCAGAAGCCCCGCCGACAACCCCTGCCAAGCCTCAGCCCACCAAGACACCGGAGCCCCAAGTCGAGGCCTCCTTCAAGAGACCGGCCGAGAATTCGGTTGACTTCAGCCCATCCGACAAGAAACCGATGAACACAATGAAGCCCACCGCTATGCCCCGCCCCAGAGGAAGAAGTTCAGGCAGTTGGCAAGATATAGAATTCCAAGAAAACCAGAAAAGAGCCAGGAGAGTCCTCCTTAACCTCTTTGAACACTAAGCCATCAGCCAACCCACGTCAGGTGCCTACAGCGCCAAAAGGGCCCTTAGCCCCCAAAGCCAAAAAAATTTTAACCCGGCCTGCCTTTAAAGCTCAGTCGGTCGCCTCGGGCCAGACTGTTGATTCCTCAGAGCCATAGTACCCACAGAGGGCACTGGCACACGACGCCCTCCCCCATCATGATCAAGGAGAAACTTGTATCTAAGGTTGTTGGAAACCTTGAAGTCGCAAAAAATCACTACCGATGATGATTGACGGCATACGTATGCACCCTCTTACGCGTATCAACTTTCGTGCTATGATTGAGCACTGGTGCGCCTCCAACGTAGTGCACTGCACCTTCCATGTAGCGCCTGAAAAGACCTTAAAGTATGTTATTTGGAACATACCCGATTGCGTCACAAAAGACGTGGTGCAAGCCAAGTATCGCTTGGAGGTTTGAACCAACACCCGTCACACGCATGGGAAAGAACGAGAAATCCTACCCAATGCTGTACGTACAGCTCCCTTAGGGAGTTAAAAACAAGAAGATACTCTTTCTCACTGAGATCTGCAAGCTTCGTTGTACGGTGGAGTATAAAAAGAAGACCGCAGAGATTGCACAATGCCATCGTTGCCAGCGGCATGGTTCCACGGCATCTCGATGCAACGCACCATATGTGTGGGTCAAGTGCGCCGGGGCCCATTCAAGCTCCGCGTGTACTTCATCTAAAGCCTTTGTTGTGGAAGTGTTAACAAATGCGAGCTAGTCGTTTTGGAAAGGCTCACAGTAAGGAAGCTGCTAATCATCAGCAGACCACCGTCCCTTTAAAAAGCTCCCCCAAAGCCAGCAAGGACGTATCCTATGCTCAAGCGACAGGTTCTGCAAATAGCGCAAACGTCATTGACAAAAATCAGTTGTTGCTTCGCATGCAAATGACGACAAATTTACGAAGTTAATGTTAGCTTCTCAGACCCGGTCAGAAAGACTGATTTCCAAACAAAGCCGTGGTACAAGATCGCCACAATACTATGTAACGCCTATAAGGCTGGGACTAGGTGCATTACGTGTTATCAAACCCGTACTTTTATTTTAAGTTAGTTGGGAAAGTCATTACGCATTACGGTAGGCGTCCGTGAGTGCTAATCCGACACTTGCCAAGTCTTTAGAAAGATTCCCCTTGTAGCCACAAAAATAATAAACTGAAAAACGGGAAGTAATGCTATGCGTGAGTTATTCCCAAGAGTTTTTGTTTCGCATAGGATCATTTGCATTAAACACTGAAGCAGTATAGTCTCTATTGTTTTCCGATTATACTTAGATATATCTATATGGCAGCAACCAAAGATAGAGAGTATTCCATAGAACCGGGAAGCAATGTCTATCAGAAGAAATATAGGTCAACTAAGTACTTTATTCTTAATATAATTTTCAGAATAAACAAAACATTATATAAAGAATAACGTTTTCTTTAATACTAAAAAATACAAAACTTATTCCACTATTAACAGTCGATCCAATTCCATATTATATTAATTCTGACGTGCTCTCTAAAGATTCAAGCAATAATATTTTATTGTAAAGTAACTATCAATAAATCATTCTAATCAAAAATTTAGGCTTCAAATAAAATTTAATAACAGTACTTAGATGACGCTTGTCTTGTAAACGACAAAGGCTAAACAAAAATTCATGATTGATAAAATAAATTTCACAAAACTGTCGCCAGCTTAAAGTGAAAGTGAGGTACATTTTATTGACATATTCTCCATCTCCATCTTATCTTATTTTCATAATTGAAACTATTTCCGACAGTAAGTTCCAGTTAATTTCAACGCAAGTCCGATTGCTTTAATTAATGTTTGTTATCGCTCTCAAAGGTATTATTATTTGAATTGCCCCACGTCTTGCTGCCCTGTGATACTGATATGTTAGAAAGAGCAGCCACATTACGCTAGTATCGGATACATTTTCAAAAGCGGCATCACATTAACGCCTATTTATTCTGCCTAATCATGTTTATAGTTGATATTAAATTTATAACTATTATTATTCTATAGAAAAATATAATTATGTAATTAGTATTAATAGGTCCACTTAAAATTGTATTGGAATCAAGTAAAATTTAATTTTTTATAAAAAAAAACTTTGAAATGCAGTATTCTTGTTACTATTAAGTTAAATGGAGCAAAACTTTATCTTCCCCTTTGCAGTCGCATTAGTATACCGTTTTTGTTTATTTAATAAAGTTAAACTGGTAACACAAACAATAAGTGTCCATTGAAATATCATAATTACTGCGAGCAAACAGAAGTGGCTGCCGAGCAAAGTTCTAGTCGCCGCGACGGTTCGGAACTAGATAACAACTTTCAGGAATGCCACTCCGAGTTGTCTCTAATAAAAGAAAACTGAAATAGTACTTATATTTGTTTCACGTAAAGTGAATATTTTATTCGTTTCGTCCTAAAAAAGCTTTATTCAATATTAAATAAATCCGTCTTTCATAATATTTATTCTGGATATATATTTATGTGTGAGAATGAAAAGGCATAAATTCCAACCGAAACACAAAAGGTATTTACGAGGCGGCTATATTTTGCATAAGTCAAAAGTCATTGTCGCCAGGTGCAAACGAGGTCAGTAGATCACCGAGACGTGCAAAGCCATAAAAGATTTGTAACCGTCTTATAGTGGCACCGAGACAATATTTAAGGGCTGCGCCCTGTCCTTGACATAACGACAAATTTTCTTGGATTTAACATCCCCAAAGATAATTTATTATTTTCAGGAAATTTTATTCCAAAATATTGTATAATAAAAATATTTGATTAATGTTAAATTCTATTGGTAATTCTATGTGTAACGATCCAGAAGTTTAGTTATATTCCCATACGGTGAATAGAATAAAATTCGCTAATTACAAAAGGCAAAATGCACGGTTCGCGTTTACTAAAAGCTTTTGATTGTTGCGTGATAAATCATTTTATTAAAAACCCTGCCATGTTTTCATGTATCCGTTTGGGGATTTAATATTTTTAATACATAAAAAATATGAACGCTATTCGACCGTGTATTTAAACGGTTTTATAAAAGGTTGTTTTATTTTATATGAATAAACTATATGATTCCAACAGTTTATTGTTTTATTTATATGATTTATATAGAATGGAAGTTAACTATATATTATCCTGTTTGTAAAAATAATCAAATAAAACAATTTAAAAAGAATATGCTGTTGAAATGTAAAATATCTATAAAATTAAAAACACAATTCATAATATTCTAGGTTTCTATACATTCCTACACAATATAATTCAGCAATTATTACACCCGATCGTTTAAAAGCACGTCAATAAATCAAAATTGGTCTCCGAGTAAATGTTTATACATATATGGACTAGATTTCTTTTTGTTTTGTGAAAACTAGCAAATCAGTTGTTTGTATTAAGAACATCAAATTTCATTTAAACTCGTCCTTACTTACCATTATCACTTATAAGGTGTTGTGGATGGTTCCAGTCGATAGATGAGGGGGATTTCAAAAACTAACGTAATCATCATTAAAATTATATTTAATAGTTTGAGGAATAAAATTAATAAAATTTAAATAAAATGCTAATGAAGAGTGGTCATAGCTTCATAGGCCCCGGGCAAATATTTTGAAACCCTATGTTCAGTGTTAACTTCAGACAATTTCGATATCGTTTTTACAGTAATAACGATGCGAGACAAGTAATAATTTGTTGGAGCTGGAAGCCATTTAAAGCATGCAAATGTGCATCAAGTACGTAGATAACAATTCAAAATAAAGTAAATATTATTAATTTATTAGTCAGCGGTAAGAAGAAAGTTAAAAATGATTTTCTAACATAATAATATACATAGAAAATAAACTTAAAACACTGCCTAATATGTTTTTTATTTATATATTTAAATTATTAGTTTTTTCTGACTAAAAAAATATTTTTTTACAAAACAAATTTCAATTTATCGGTTAGTCTATATGATTTGATCGTATCATAAAAAAATATATTGTTATCTGTATGAGATATATGTATCAAAATGATAGCATTCAAATAGAAAGTAGTCATGACTTAGTTGCGATTAATTGATTAATAGATCATCTGTATTCGTAACTATACTTTTAAAATAAAGTCATGACTACGATAATCGAGAATTATTGCAAATACAAATTGATACTTTATCCAACTCCACTGTATAGCGCCCGTAGGTTTTTCCACTGTTGTTGCATCTAATGGCGTTAATTGTTCAACTACAAGTAATTGACTCAAAAGTGACGCCCATGCTCTTAAAATCCGATTCAATAGATCAAAACAAATCAAAAATAATAAAAGTAAACACTGTTGTAACTTAACTTAACGGGAACAAAAGAACTTTCTTCTCTGCCCGTAATGCTGGCAACTTACATTAGAGGTGGACCTACAGTTTTGAGTAGATTCCAAACCACTGGAGAGATTATTAATTTACTCCGGACTAGAAATGGATCTTAATCATAAAACTCCACGCTGACAAGGCGGGTTAAAGATTGGAAAAACATATAAACGTTTGAAATTCCGTTGTGAAATTCAAACCCACAATCTACGGTGCAGCAGTCAAATGCCTAGACTACTGCGCCATGTTCCCATTAAAAAACAAATTTAAACACAAAATAACTTTAATAAGAAAAACACAAAGACAGTAATACTCCAAAGTGTACGTTAGAATAAATTGAGTTACCAGTTTCTGCTATTTTGTAAGTATAGCAGATTAGGGTATAATTTGTTGTTGCTGGGATAATGTAGAATAATGAAAAACAACAGACATTATAAATAAAGATGTAAATTAATATAATTGATGGTTACAACCTCTACTACGTGATACGTGATAATTCAGGTTTATGAAACATGTAAGAAAATTATCCTCTATACTTAATTGAATTTAGTGTGCAAGTTAGCCTTGGAATAATGAAATTATAAGTATCACTCAGTATGACAAGATAAGTCAAGCCAACCAGGGTTCAGATTAGAACTTGCTAAATGTACGCATTAGATTCTGTACAATATTTGGGCCATATTATAAAACACAACTCGGTATTACCAATAAAAGATAATCTAGTTTCAATAAAAAACTTCCCAATACCAAAGAATTAGAAAAATATTAGACAATTTCTAGGAAAAATTAATTTTTATAATGAATACGTACAAAAAATTTCTCTAATATTATAACCTTTACACAATTTTTAAAGAAAAGAGCAAATATTCAGTTGATCTAAAGATTGTTAAAAAGCATTTGAATATATGAAAAATTTCCTTTGCAGTCAACCAATATTATCTATTTTTGACCCAGGCCTACCAATACTCATATATACAGATTACAAGGTGTAGGAGATGTGTTAAAACAACCACAACCAAAAGAAAAAATCGTAAAACCATTAGCGTATTTCTCAAGAAAATTAAATAAATCACAAAAAAGAAAGAATCTATCTATTTAGAATATTTAGCAATTAAAGAATGAGTAAAATACTGGCAACACTGGCTTATAGGCAAACCATTTAAAATATTTCCAGATCACAAGCCACTAGAGAAAATAAAAAATCAAGCAAGAACAGATAAAGATTTAGATGATCTCACCTGTTATTTCTCACAATATGATTTCGAAATAATATACCTTCCAGGTAAAAATAACCTAGAAGCAGACTCTTTAAGCAGAAACCCAGTATTAGAATCTCACAAAAACATAAAAAAACGTAAATTTAATAAAGATAGAATATATAATGAAAGACCAAAAAAAAAAACAAAAACATATAAGATAGAAAAGATAGAAAAGATTATTTAATTTTTAAAGATAACTTATATTATAAAAAAATAAGAAACAAAAAATTGTATTATCAAAAGAATTCTGTAAAAAACTTACTAAAAAATGTACACAACAATTTTTGTCACATCGGCATAAAACAAATGCAAAGCAAGATATCACCATATTATACGAAAAGCAATATTTCTGATTATATAAAGAAAACATGCAAAAATTGCAAAATATGTATAAAAAATAAGCCAAGAGGACAAAACAAAATTGGTCAAATGTCACATCTTGGTCCCGCAAGAAAACAGTTAAAAATAGCTTCGATAGACACGATAGGTGGATTCGGGGATTCACGATCCACAAAGAAATATTTACACCTCTTAGTAGACCACTTTACAAGATTTGCCTACATATTAACATCAAAAACGGCGGAAAATGACGATAACAATACATAATTAAGCACCAATAAATATATGAAAACAAAATGTAATACAAGAACCTACAAAACCAATATTGGACCCATCAGTATGATGGGTACACCATGCAATAGAGACCAGAACTCATACAAAAACTACTCATCAAATAAATTCTGCAGACTACGCATAATATGCTAAACAAACAAAGAAGTACGAGCAACATGTAAAACCAAGATATCATCAACAAGACGATAAAAAGAGAATGAAAAAACCATGTTCGCTAATTGCCAAACAACATAATCACAAAAATGGCTGAAAACAGTAAACCCAACAACAGCAAACCACAAAGTGATAGCACAAATATTCAGTTCGAGAAAAAATTGACATCAATAATAATATCTATCTAGTCTTTGGTTCCATTTACTCTGACTGCAGATAGTTTTTTTACCGGAATTAATACCCCACCATCCACAACATTTTGAACTGAAAAAATAAGGACAGTAAATTCTATTGACAAAATACTTTAATAGATTACTGAAGCAATGGTTTAGTAAAATCAGAAATAGTAAATATCCTTAAATTTAGTTCTAAAAAATCTAACTTTTTGAAAATCAAAGCAAAAATGCTTTGCATTTGGTTGTTTTTGATTTGCACAGTATAAAAATCCTTGCATGATGTCTTGGTTTTTGAAATTACCGTTATTTTAGATAGAATACCAATTTTAAAATATTAATTTATTTAAGATTGGTGTGAAATATTTTGTCATAATTAAAAACTAAGATGTGACATTTAACATTATAAATTCTCAAAGTTTTTGTTAAGCATTCCTCGGCTTTTTCTGTAATATCTGGCTTAATATAACCCAAGTATATTGTAGACAGTTCTAGTTTATCCAATTTCAATTCAAAAATATATTTATTTGTTAAAGAAATTAATTAATTAAAGTAGTTTAATTAGTTAATATAATTACATTAGTTTTTAATTTACAAATGATATTAGTTTGTACTGTCCTGTTTGTATCTATTCATTATCAATTCTTTGCAGCAATTACATTAATCACATATTGTCCTATCACATTCCCTGGTGGCAAATAATTGCAAACCACATACCAAGTCCCTTTCTCATTACTAGCCATACCAACACCAAGTTCTTTAGAATCTTTCCAAACAAGCTGTGTAAAATGACCAGAACCACCACCACTAGGTTCCTTTGAAAAATCATAATTTTGAACTTCATCGTACCACCTGACACCACAGCAAATAGTTGCCAAGTTCAAGTAAGGGTTCCTCAGAGAATCTATTTAAAGCAATTTTTCTACTTGGCTAGATAAAACAAATTAATTTTAAACAAAAACAAAACAACATGTGTGACGTTTGGATGCAACAAAGACAATATTGGTTACCAGTCTTTGGTATTATCTGAAGAAAACCTAGAGATTGCCAATGAAATAAATTTACTTAGTGTAGTCATTAATGACGCATTAAAATGAAATTCTCTTATTGAATTCTTATCTAAAAAACTGAATAGACAAGTATATGCACTAAAAATATTGTCCCAGTACTGAAGTCAAAGTGCCCAAAGAATGGTTTATCTTAGTACATTTCAGGTTATAACGCAATATGATATTATCCATTGGAAAAATTGTACTAAAACAAATATGCAAAAACTATTTATAATACAGAAACAAGCAATTAGAGTTATATCGGGTATTAAATTCAGAGACTCGTGCAAACCGGAATTTAAAAAACATTATATCCTAACCATATATAGTATTTATATCTATGAATCTATCATGTTTGTCTATAAAAACCAACATCGCTTTAATTTTTTACAAGACAACCATAGTTATAATACTAGAAACAAAAACATAATTAAACTCCCTAATGCCGCTGAAACTCTTATGTTTATGTCATGTAGGTTCTTTGACAAGCTTCCAGACAACATTAGAAGCATAAATAACACACATATGTTTAAAACAAAATTGAAAACTAAATATTATTTACTGAACAAAGTTATATTATTTTTATTATTATTATTATTATTATTATTATTAATATTAATATGGAATGCGATGTTTGATTTGAAATGGTGCATTATGTGATATTTTTTAGGTAATGTTTAATAACAATGAGTTGGAGCACAGTTGTTCTTTGTAAAAGTGTTGCGATAGTTGTTTAATGTGAGTAAATAATGATTGAACTCTATTTTCAAGGTCAGTTATACGAGTATATCTATTGCTGCCAGTGACAAATCTTAGACATTTATTTTGAAATCGAGCTAGTTTTAAGATATTTGTTGTGTCAGTAAAGGATAAAGAAGCTTAAGAACTCCTTGTGCTTTATGTAAAGTTTGGGTGATATGATAATTGTAAGTCAGTTTTAAGTCTTGATGTACTCCAAGATACTTTACTACGTTATTGACTTTTGCTGGCATGTTGTTTATTTTTAGTACCTGAAAAACTTTACTATGTGTAAACCTTTTACTGGAACTAATACTTTCAGTTTTTGTAGAGTTCAGTTTAATATTCTTCTTATCATAATAGTTTTCCATGAATTTGCAAGTGATCTGTGATATGTCATTAATGATTAAGTTAAACAACGTTGGACCTATGATAGAACCTTGTGAGACCCCCGCAGAGATGTTATAATACGATGAATGCTCATTATTAACTTTAACAATAAATTTACGATCAGTAATGTATAAATAAATAAGTTTTATAAGATTGTTGACAAAATTATATGACATGTGCTTTTTCAATATCAAGTAACGCCATCTGCGTGATGATACCTCCTAGTTTATCAGTGTTGCCAATAATTTATCTATGCTCCTAATGTTTAGTAACTGAGCTAGCTGTAATTACGAGATTAGGAAAATTAATCTCTAAACTTAAAGCAGCTTGGTTAAATATTTTGTTTGTTTCAATAGTTTTGACAACAGAATCACTAGAAATACCATTTATTTCTAAGCCCTAATAGGTAATTTGTAACCCTACACAATGTTTCAAGACTAAAATTATCATTTAAGCAATTTTATTTTTTTTTAGTAATTTCTTGTACATCTTGTGTTCTACTAGGCTTTTTTAGCTCCAAGATATCTATCCCAATCTTTGGAAAACACGCTTTCTACTTCGCAGTCGGCGTATTTTCGTTGGTAATAATAATAATAATAATAATAATAATATTTTATTCATCCAGTCGATCATGTTTGATATAGGATAAGTCACAGTAGTTACAGTTAAGATACATATCACAGATATACACAAATAATATAGTAATACAATAATACAGTTAAACAATTTAAAATAATGTAACACTAATATAGCACACACAAATATTACAAATAATAAGTTTTAAAATAAAATACAAATCAAGACTATTACTATTTTACAACAAAATTTGTGTCTGATAAAAATTCATCAACAGAATAGTACGCTTTTTTAAATAAAATATTTTTAATACACTTTTTAAACGCTTTTTCGTTAAGTTCTTTAATTGAGCTTGGAAGATTGTTGTAAAGTTTTATACCCATATAATGCGGACTTTTTTCAAATATAGATAGTCTATGTTTTGGATATTCCAAGATCGTTGATCCGTGACGTGTGGTGTAATTATTTCTATGATTACTTATAGTTTTAAATTTATATAGATGAGATTTGACATAGATTAAAGTATTTAATATATATATGCTGTATAGTGTTAATATTCTATATTTAGAAAAAAGTTGCTTACAGGAATGATGCCACGGCTTGTTAAACATAATACGTATAACACGTTTTTGAAATTTAAAAACTCTTTCAATATTATTTGAGACTCCCCAAGCTACTATACAGTATGACATCACAGGTTCAAAATGTCCATAATAAAATCTTTTGAGCGAATCTTCTCTTACAACTTTAAATAGTCGACGTGCCACATAACATAGGGGAGCAAGTTTCTTACACATTTGATCAATATGATTGTTCCAGTTACATTTTCCATCAATAATAATACCTAAAAATGTTGTGGTATCTTGATTTGGTATTGACTTTGAATGGCATTTTATTAAAAGCGAATCATCCGTTTTTGTATTGTTAGCATTAAACCGCACTACAACAGACTTTGAAGAGTTGAGAAAAAGTTTATTGGAGTTAAACCAATCATTTAATTCAGTAATAAAACTCGTTGTAATTTTTGATAATAATCAGACCACTTGTTGTATTATTAAAATATCTAATTTCCCACAAGTAGCCGTTGCTAGTTCAATACTACGCTATAGTGATAAGTAACTCTCAAGCGACCCTAAATAAAAATCAAACTGATCACTTTAAATTATCAAATTAACAACCAAAAATTTAGTTCTATTTAAAATGTTTGGAATAAGTTGACATGAAAGAAAAGTCTCAAATTGTGCCTGCTGAATATTTTGAACAAACAAAATATTAAAAAACAGATTGAGTAATATAACAAATTAATTATATTATCATTATTATTGATCTGAACCATTTTAAAGTGGGTCGATAAGTTCAGATAAAATTGTGCTCACTCGTACCTGGTTAAACTCAAATCAACAATTTTATATAAATAGATAAAACCAAAGTCCCATTAGATAAATGATATTTAACTAGCTCAATTTTATTTTCAAGTCACAAAAGCAGATTAAGTAGTGGAAACTTAAACATGACATGTAGCTTGAAGTTTGGTTTGAACTACGAGGTCTGGCTATTAAATAACAAGACTGCAATCGCAGAAGGCATGCTAGAGAGGTAGTAGGAGAAACAAATGCAGTGTTGGATAGCTGGAAATGTCTACTATTCCAGTACGAAAACACGTTTTTGTCGCTCAAGTAGTACTTTTTCTATAGAGGTTAGAAACAAACGTATTTTTTCTCGTGCTAATCACAATGTGTGACTAAAAAAAAAATTTAAAAAAAAACTCCGGCTGAGTGCTATAAGTTGATGAAAGAAGCCTTTGTTAAAAATTCTCTTGCTCGTGCGAGTGTTTCCGTGTGTATAAACGGTTTTCTGAAGGCCGAGAAAGCACCAAAGATGACTAACGTCCAGGTTGACCTGTCTCTGTTTCAATTCCGTAAACAGTGACCAAAATTAATAAAATTGTGCGCGGAGATTGTCGTATGAGCATTCAGATGATGGCTAAGAGTGTAAATGCCAATAAAAAAAAACTGTCAGAAAAATTTTACATGACTAATTGAACATGAAGAAAGCCTATGCAAAGTTGATCCCAAAAAAATTTGACCCTTGACCAAAAGCTCGTCCGTCAGTCAACAGATCTGCTCAGATTTTCTTGAGAGGTTAGATAAAGAGCCTACATTGATGGAAAACATCATCACTTGCGATAAAAACTGGATATTCCAATACGATGTTAATACTAAACTACAATCCATGCGCTGGAAAACTCCTGCATCAACAAGAATGAAAAAAGTCGAAATCAAAATTTAAAGCCATGCTAATGTTTTTTTTCGACATCAACGACATCTTGATAACTGAATGGGTTCCAGACAATCAAACTGTAAACCAAACTTACTATTTTGATGTTTTGGCAATACTGCAATAGTAATTTGTAAGAAACGGACGGAGTGTTAGACGCTAGAGGCACTCCAGTTCTCAAACACGGGCCGTACTCGCCTGATTTAGCACCCTGTAACTTTTTTCTGTTTCCAAAGATCAAGTCTGCCTTAAAAGAAATCCGGTTCAAGTCGATAGAAGAGGTGAAGCAAAAATCAGCGTTCTTCCTAAATGCTCTTACAAAAGAAGACTTCCAGCGTTACTTTGACCAATAAAAAAACAAATAGAACAATGTTGGCAAAGGAAAGAAAGTAAATTAGGGATAATCGAATATAAAATAATTTCTAAAATAAAACTCTTTTTCATAAGCAGTCTCGTTATTTAATAGCCAGACCTAGTATATCTAACTGTTGCAAATTAAAATCTTTGTTTTTAAATTAATAAATAATAATAAATACAAGTGATATTGAATTGATTTACTTTCCTTGCGGACCTTGCTCGCTCACATGCTGTTCGCAAGAGAATAATGATGTCTGTTTATACTCGCCACTCAAACTAACATAAAATGTACACTCTGTACCCTCTTATATTAGTTTCTTTTGTGCATGGACTATAACAGCTTGTTATATTTGTCCCTACCTCCTCCAACTACTTTAATGCATTCATTCAAAACATTTTTAAACATTTCTAAGATATCCGACGTTTTTAGATATTTACTTCAAATTCTTCTTAAGTACTGACAATATCTTCTCAAACCTTCTCAAAAGTTTAATAAGTAATCTCTTCAAAAACCATCCACACTTTCCAAGTCTGTTAACGTTCTTCCTACTAAAATATATTTAAACATTTCTCATGTTTTTATAGACAACATAAAACATGGAACCTTTTTGTTTGGGCCTAAGTAGACTCTATCTATAGACCTGAGTAGACATTCGTATGCATAGAAAACATATTTTATATTATCTTCAACAACCAATTTTGTTAATAATGTTGCAACGTTAAATTAATTTAAAAATATTGACTGTGTCACTGCAGATTATACTTAACATAAATGGCATACTTTTCAAAACTCTTCTTACAGTAACTAAATTATAAAATATTGATTTAGAGCCCTATTGCTAGATGTTACTGTCCGCAGGCGTAATCACAGTGCACAAAAATACACCTACCCAAAAATTGGAGAATGAAAAAACTTCAAAATATAAAGCTTAGAAAGCAGCAACAGAACTATACTCAAGGTTAAATGCTACTAACTCCATGACAGTCGGAATATTAGTCCAATTAAAACAATAAACTAGGTTTGGAGAACGATCTTCAACAGAGCGACTAAGGTTAGAGATCTATCTACCACCGGCGGAGTCAAAAAACCGACACCGGCTTACGATTTGAATTTATCCATAACTTACTCAATAATAGTATTTGTTTCTGATTATTGCACAGTTTAAAATAATTGAGGTTAGGGTATTTTAATAAAAATTTATATACTTTATTGTGCTGATTTTACTTTTTTATATATTAAGACCGGTTTCGGCTGTTAGGCCATCATCAGTTCTAAAAATATTACATAAATTATAAATATATATGTGTCACATAGATGATTTTAACAAAATCATTTTTGTTTCCATAATGTCGTCTAGCTTTTTAGTTATATTATATATAATATAATAGCATTTTACCCCTACTATACCATAACAATAGTTTTTGTTTTGTTTTTAAAATTTATATTGTGTTGTGACACACTGTCCGCCAAAACCACGTCATTCACTACTACGCCACCCCTCCTTGGCTACATCAATGCTGTTTTATTGATAACTTAATGTAATTTTATTCTATTCCAATATGTAATTACAAATTATTACTTTCGTGTACATAAAGATTTAACTAAACTTTCAAGTTTAATGGGCAAATATATCCCAATTCGGCTCAATCGATAGCACCGGAGTCTTAAATCCGGGTTAAAAGTAAAATATATAAATAGCTTTTCGCTGTAGAAAAGATAGAGTAGTAATAGAGATCATTTATGTTACCGGAAGTCCACTAAAACTGTCAATGTAATTCTGACATTGACAATTTAAGTGTCTGTATGATGCTGCAAGGTGCTATCCAGTTATTAAAGATATTTTATTTTTACTTTATATAGAAAAATCTGTCGTATGAAAAGTTCAATTTCAAATCCAATTAAAAACGCTACAAAAATACTTTTGAAGGGCAAAGGTGAATCTAATTTAACTTTAAATACAAATAATTAATATTTTATGATAAAACATTTTGAGTAACTCCACTTCATTCATTATACTTTAATCAAAATATGTAATGCGGCATTTTACATCGCATTAAAAAACATTGAAAGCTGCGAGAGGGAGAGATCACGTCAGGTACGTGATTTCCTGCCGTCATTTTGCCATTTCCACATAATGCAGCTTGTAGTATTTTCCATAATGGATGTAGTTTTAAGCGGCTTATGTCTGTGGCCAGTTCACATAAAACCCCCATGCACTTGTAGCTTAGTGCAATGCATCAAATGAAATCACCAAAGTATAATTATTTGCATGAGGAAAACACGACGGTGCACAGCAAAATCCGGTTATATGGAAAAGCTTTACTTTTGTTACATGCATATTTTAATTAAAAACATAGTAAAAGAAGCGCGGCTTCAATAACAGCCAAAGTAGTTTCTCTGTTTAAGTGGATGGTTGTTTATTAATTTCTAAAGAAAAAGAACTGCAAGAAGACTTAATTGCATAGTTAGTAAGACATAACTTTATAATGCACAAGTATTTTGTATTTTAAAACAAAGAGTTTAATAATAAAATTCCTTACAAAAAATTTAAGATTATTATTACACATTTTTATAATAAAGCGAGACTGAACTGGCAAGTACAAGTTCTGCCGATCCTTCTGCATTGTAGAGAGGATCCATTTGATGGACCAATTAATTAAAGTGTGTCCTTTATTAGTAACATAAAGCCTGGGGTGTCTCAGCTGGATAAAATTATCGGATGTACACCTAGAATGGTCGGAGGTTCGAGCCCTACCTCAAGCATATTCTTTTAATTGTTTTTGACAATAAAATTATTCTAATTCATAATTAGTATCCAAATAACCATAATTAAATTTAATATAAAAGTGTGAATGGAGCTTTTGTAATATTTGCAAAGTAGTAAATTAATTTAATTATATACACCAAAAACCCTATCTTATTCAAGTTTAACTTTTGCTGCAATTAAGTTAGAAAACTGTCATCAATAATCACGTTCATTTTATTTTTTTAGTCCCATGAAATAATAGAAATGTTAAAAATTTCTGAAATAATGACTATGATTTGTAAACCTCAATATTGTTTGTTGACTTATTGCTATGCTTAAACTCCAAGATAATGAACTCCAAAAAACTTAAAGACAAACAGCCGCTAACTTTAGTTTTAACTTCTCTCCATTTTAGATATCATTGCTTTATTATAAACTTATCAATTGAATCAATATAAAATAATAGTATATTGTTAAACGACCTAGCAGTGGTAGACATTATTCACAAGTCTGCAAAAATGTATTAATTTATTGCTATTAAATTACTCTTATAAAAATACCAAGTACTAAGCTAATCTCTGTGATATTTTACATCATCCATCGTGTTTATAAGCACACAAAAATTTATTTAAATATGTTTTTTACTATCATGCAAAGCCTTGGTCACACAAAGCACACTGACAAAGTTTTTCTGTGCTTAACCTTTAAGACGTTGTGATTGTTAGATTGAGTTTGAACTTATTATTAATTCATTTTATAATTAATTCATTTGACAATTCAAAATCGTTTAAACTCCGCAAAATGACTGTCAACTGCATAAAAGTTAAATGACGCCAGTTAATGCAAACAGTCGTTTCATTGATCATTTATTCAATTTACCTATAAAAAAATGTGAACTCTCAAACCCCGTTTTTTAAAACAGCATTGTAGCTGCAGCAGCAATATAATAGTTTCCACGCCCTTTCACTTTCTAGTCATAACCTATATAACAGCAAACAACCTATTCGAATCTCTAAAATTCCACTACAATCAGTTTTTAATGCCAGGCATACCCACTCAAGTGTCGTTTTAAGAAATATTAATCCATTTTAAAAAAAATCATATCTTCTCCAGCTTCAAAACTAAAGATCGAGTCCTAACTCAGGTGCCAAAACAAACACTGCTAGAAAATAAGTGTTGAGTAACTGGACTCCATAATTTGAGCATAGAAAGAAAACAGGTGACAAATAAAAAAATTGCATAGGCGGACTAACATCATTGCACAGTAGCCTTGCTTTCTCAACTATTTTAACTTAATTCCTGTGAAATTCTTCAGTCTGACCTAGACCATACTTTCGGTCATCAATTCCATGAGGTTGGGAAACTAAAAAATCTATACACTAATTTAACAATACACCCCGGTCAAAAACCGAGTAGCTCAATAAATTTTGAAAAAAGCAATTACCCCACAGCAGTCAAAAAACATAAGCTCTCGGGGACGGCCAGTTGACTGAGAAAAAATGCAGCGTAGGGTTTGTCTAGTTACTTAAACCAGACAAACTTTGACAACCGGCAAAAAAAATCAAGAAGAACAAAATAAACCTTCAATGGCACCCTTACAAAAATTGCATTAGCAATAATACCAAAAGAGTACCCACAAAAATATTTCCTATAAATTGTATGTGTAGGCAAGCTAACCAAGAAATGACTCTGCACTCTGCAGCACATCTTAAAGGCAAAAAACTTCAAATAATTAATCTAAAATAACTGCCAGATCTAAGAAAAATCTTGATATGTGTACTGGGGCAACAAATGAGTCCGGACACCCTATTAAACAAGATGAAGCACCAAAAACTGCAAGTAAAGTACTCAACATATCATGCTCATAAATCAAAAAACTTGGAAAAAAATAAAAACCCTAGAAAGCAAACTGCACCTGGGTTTCCCAAAATCTCAACCAGAAAAAAATAACGACAAACCAAAAGATGCAGTCATGTCTAAAAAATGGTACCAGGAAAATAAAAATCTCGGATTTGGCTACCTTCCCTAAAATCAACAGGATCCTCCGCCACCAGGAAGGATCCAAATGTTAATTGTTCGTGGGCACAATACACAGTTAATCCTTGTGTGCATTGACTACAAATACCACAATGCATGAGTACCGACATCAACCCAAAACGTAAGAAACTTCTAAAATATATTTAAGAAACTAACACAGTTATTATGAATAAAGGTAAGTCGCTTACATTATAAAGAAAGTGATTCAAAAAGAGGCACGTCTCAGATGAGTCTCTGCTGTCTCACCACGCATACAGCCTATTAAACATTGAATCTGAAGAAACGCTGCTATAAAAATAAAAAAATTATAAACTGAGTAATGTATAATAAAAAAGTAACTAGTCAGCTGAAAGCAAAGAAAATAAATAACAAGTTGAAGATCCTGACAGACACGTTTGTTAACTAAGTAAGTTGCCTAACCACTGCCTAAAATACCATTATCAAGATAACTAAGTAGAATAGAGAGCTTGGCAAGAACTAAGAAGCTGTTAAAAAGTGCTAAGAAAAAATATGGGCCTCATACAGAACTAGCCTCACAGTAAATAACAATGCTATGATAAAGCAAAAAAACTAAAACAAATATTTTGACGCGTTCAGAAGAAACCCACATGTTTTCGCTTCCAGAAGGCGACAAGCAAAGATCGCACAGCAAATATTAAAATTGAAAAGTGTCATTTTGTAATAATATATATTATAGTTCTATAACTGATGGCAGTTATAGGACTATAATATGTATTATTATTTATTTTTACAGAATTTATATTTAGTTTATTTTAAAGAACTATTATTTATTTGCAAATTCGGTGTGGATTTGCCATTTTTAACTCTACCGTTGTCAGTTCCCAGCCCGAAAATAAAGAGGGAAAATGGGAAGTTTTAAAAATAGCGCCATTTATTGACGCAAACGCAACTCAGCGCCGCTAAGCGTCCGTTTTACAAACTTAATGTTTCTTCCCAGGAGCTAAGACGCGCTCAAACTCGTGGCAAAATATATATAGGGAGTTGACCTATCTTCTATTGTATGATCTGTGATTAGAAGTCATTTGATATAATAATATCGTCGTAAGGCAAATGAATAAATGACGTCGGAGCCCAAATATATAAAGGCAGTAGACAAAAGACGATACTCTTAAGCAAACATGTCTTACTTACTAACAAATCAAATCAGAACAACATTCCAACAGACCGACAATCATCATCTCAGATAGTCAAGTAGCACTACAAGTCATATGTTTGCCAGTAATATTAATCAAACTAGTGATAAAGTACATAACCAACCTAAAAGCACAAGCCACAATCAACGTACCCTGTTAATGCCTGTTCTGGATAGCAAATGATCAAGGTATAGAAAAAAACCTTAAAACGGAACAGTTCGCCAAAATAAACAAGACGTTCATTAGACTTTCAAAATCCCATATAAGACCAAAAAACAAACAATTCAAAGTAAACTTGAAACAATACACACACAAACTTTTCCGAACAGGACCATCACACACGCAAACCATGGTGCTATAAATGAGCAAAAAAAAAAAAATCTGCCAAAGCTTTTTGTATTGGACTTATATATATCTGCTAAGCCAGTGCAAAATGGAACGTAGTGCATTCTTGTTGAAATAGTAATATC
The DNA here is from genome assembly GCA_963932245.1 of Tachinus rufipes. Taxonomy (NCBI): domain Eukaryota; kingdom Metazoa; phylum Arthropoda; class Insecta; order Coleoptera; family Staphylinidae; genus Tachinus; species Tachinus rufipes. The sequence continues at coordinate 33,835,517 of OZ010746.1, read as the reverse complement.
AAATTTGAAAAACCCGCTAAACATCCCCTATATCCTGTAAAAACTTTTGTACTAAGTTGACACGTAAATATATGTCAGTCTGTGCAAAACACTCAAAACGTGTACTTTCTTTATTCACTGTGTGAACATTAACAATTCTTTGTTAATCACTTAAAACAGTCCATTGGCAAACATTTTTGAAGTTCATTAAAGAAAAGAAATAAAAAGTATGAACCATAACTACACGTATCACCACAAAAACAAGAAAAAAGGTGTTAAGAAACTTCCAATTTCTTAATAACTAACACTTGGATGGGTAAGCAGGAACCCCAGTTTAAATTATTTGTCCGTACTCATGTTCTGGAGTAACCCACCCACCCGCCCAAGTGTCCGTCGTCAAGAGATTGAATATCATCATCACCTCCTGTGACATAGAAAGTTTTAACGCTTACAGAATTTAAAAACTTCAAATTGCTTGATAACTAACACTTGGGTGGATGGGCAAAAACCCAAGTTTAAACTAGTTGTCCGTACTTATGTTCTGGAGTAACTCACCCACCCGCTCAAGTGTCCGTCGTCAAAGTATTTGATATCACCATCACCTCTTGTGACTAAAAACTTTTAACGCTTACAGAGTTTAAAAATTTTCAATCTCTTAATAAGTAACACTTGGGTGAATGGGTAGGAGCCCCAGTTTATGTTCTGAAGTGACCCATCCACCCGCCCAAATGACCGTCCTCAAAAGATTGAATATCACCATCACCTCCTATGCCTTAGAAAGTTTTAACACTTACAGAGTTTAGAAACTTCAAATTTCTTGTTGGCCCAGAAAAATCAATCGAGTTATTGTTTCTATCAACAATGTTAGCAAGCAACGTAAAGAACATAATATGCAATATTAATATGCAAACGCACTAAATAAAACAATTTTAACAAGTATAAACATGCGCACAAGCAAATCAAAAATAGACTTTCGTGCAAATTGTACTCAGCAATTTTTCAACAAATTTAATATTTTATATGCCAATGAGTACTAACAGACAGTCGTAGATGTCGTGCTTCATCCACGCGCATTCATTATGTGTGCAGACATAAAAACTCAGCAGCTATCTCGCAAGGATTTCAAAACGTCAGTATTTGACCAAAGCATATCTTGCAACTAAAATTCGACAAAAAATCATTAGTTCTACAAGTAACATTCCCAATTTTTTTGGAGAATCGACTAATTGTAAAAATGTAAACTTTTTAAAACTGCAACAATCCTGCCTAATGCTTCTGCAACTAACAATAAAGTCGCTCATAAATAACGTAAAAAAATACCTGCTCGCTGCTATTGCAATTGCTATTGCTAAATGCCTTTTTGGAAATTGAGGTATTTGACAATACTACCTTCAAATCCATCGCAAAGACAATAGAAAGCCTAAAAATTGAATTGACCCTCTCGTATGACCCTGGGTCAACTGTATGACCCTGGGTCAACTGTATGACCCTGGGTCAACTGTATGACCCTGGGTCAACTGTATGACTCTGGGTCAACTGTATGACTCTAAGAGCTAAAGTCGCTAGTGTCCTTGCAGGCACACGGTGTACTGTAATGCCTCGTCATAAACGGCCTAGTACAAATACTCAACATTATGAGCGCCTTTGTCTTAAGCTACGCCGATGATCTCACCATCCTCGTACACGGTAAGTTTGGCGCAACTGTAGCAACCATGATACAAAGTGCACTAAACACCGTAGAAAAGTGTTGTAAAAAAATGACTATAAACCCAAGTAACCGACCTAAAAAAACCAAAAAAAGTATGAAACTACGCTCCTAATAAAAATGAAGTAAAATATCTGGGACTCACGTTTGACACCAAGCTAAACCTCTACACTTATCTAGATATTATATCCATAAAGACCACTCGGGTGCTCTTTGTAATCTAAATTATGGTAAGATGCACATGGAAACTGGCATCTAATATGACCAGAGCTATATACGGTGGTGGTAGATCCATCATTACATATGCAGCGCTCGTATAAGAAGAACGAATTAGCATCAAAAGTACGGCTAATAAACAGGTGCAATAAGATTGACTACCACAGCAGCTATGTTAGTACTATTATCGTTACCACCATTTCACTTAATTGTAATAGCGGAAGCAAGACAAGCAGCGTACAGACAACAGATAAATAAACACAATGTTAACCTCGAGACACACAGATTTAGTATAACAAATGTGTTGCATGACAAAAAAACTAATAATAAAGTTAGATTTCATAAAATTAAATTAAAAAAACATTTGATATGAAAATAACACACCAAAACAAATGAACAAATAAAAGATACCTGAGCACAGAAAATTAATTGGTACACAGATTAAACCAATGACCCGAATGGCACCGGAATCTACAAAGACAAAGACCAGTAAAAGCAAACTTAGTTACATGATCGAGTTGTACTATGTTATTATCATGTCAAATAGTCAAGCGGTATTTGAGACTTGCCGTAGCCAGCAATAAAATCCAAAGTGGTTATGACCTGCACAAACAATCTGAAAACATTGGCCACAATCTGCAAGGTTCGCTTAGTCTGGGTACCAAAAGACAGGGAATAAAAGGCCCCATGACAAATCAGCTCGGCAAAGTAAGAGCAAAGAAGACATTTACTAGACCCAAACCTGCTTTGCAAGTCTCATACAAAACCGGAAAGAAAAACGCAAAACACAAAAACCTATAAAAAAATATAAAGAAACGACACCCTCAAGACTATTTCTTACAGAACCATAACATAATACCAAAACTTTAGTAACAAAACTAAATCAAATCAATAAAAATGAACTGCCTATGCCACGGGTGAATGTAAGAAGAAGAAACTCCGTTACATTTGCTTGTAAAAGTAATCCCTTGGCAAAAAAATCTAGACTTCATAATAGAGACAGAGCTGCTAAGTGTACGCAGGAAAAATAGACTCCACTACACTTGCTGATTAAATGTAAAGTTTGAAATCTGCAACCTTCTTTGGCCAACATAACCTAACCAAAAAAAAAAAAACTAAAGATACTCCCAGCAAGTCCACAGTGCAAATGATGTTAAGCAAGCCGCCTTAAAGTAAATGAGGTAGAAGTTTTTAGTCATTAAAAACTTGATACTGTTGAAGAGTTCAGACTATTCAGAGTCTTTTAAAGATTTTTCTACACAAAAAAAGTCAGAAACAGAAAATACATCTCCCACATAAGACTCCTCTTCATATTGAATATAACAAAAGACCAAACTCTCACAATCCCAATCTGCATCGCCTGTTAAAAAAATTACTACCACAAAACAAAATTAAAATTAAAATACCTAGAACATGTTCTGAAAAGACAACATCCCTAAATTAATTATTCAAGACAAAATTAAAAAAAAAAACCTTTAGCAAAAAAATAATCTTTTGACTTTGCAACTCGAGGTGTGGTTTGTTTAGTACATCAGCAATTCATAAAGTTTAAGTAGTAGTCTTCTTCTTCTTATTAGCCTTTATACTATCATTGTTGGATATAGGCCTCTTTCAATCTTTTCCATGCTTCTCTGTCGTTTGCTGTTCTCATCCACTGTTTTCCTGCTATCGTCTTTATGTCATCGATCCATCTAGTTTGGGGTCTTCCCGTGCCGTAAGTAATAGTAATGTTTTCCACTAAATCCTTAAAACACAATTTAACAACACCTTGAAGCAATATACATAAGAAACCTACATGTTTTTGCAAACATCATCCGCAACCCTTGAGTAAATCCAAAAAGAATTCTAAGGACAATAACCCAAGAATCAATCAAGAACTAGTATATATATATATATATTACGATCGTCGTCCCAAAACCCAAACAAAATAGTTACACAAACAATCTATTTAATAAAAAATAATATTTTCTACTATATCAAACCTAACGAATATGAAAAGTAAAAACAAAAAATAATTAAAGAAAGAGTAGAAGATTCATTTTATAGCCCTTCTACTACATAGTCGGTAGATTTTACTTGTATTTTGTACGTGCAGGCCTAGTAAACAAATTCTGAAGAAAAATTCGCAAAATGTTCGATAATGTATTAATGTTCTTGGGTTTTAGAAAAATTAACCTGGTGATAGAAGATACTTACCAATCTAGTCTAAAATTACAAAACTAATTTTCAGTTAACTTATTTAGCACTTTCTTGATCTTCTTTACAAAATGCGTTTTAGCAATATAAAATAAGAATGCATTATTCATTCGTATAGTTTTTAATATTTACTAATAGATAAACCAAAGAAAGTATCTAAAAAATTATCAAAAAAAAGCAAAGTTTAAAATGTTTTAATTAATTTGACATACTCGTTAGTACTAATTCAATGCCTTTAATCTCCACTATGTTAGTATCCAAACTATGAACTCCAATTTGTTTTATATACTAAATAAAGTAAATTTGAAAATTAAGAAATGTGTTGTGTATATTAACAAAATCGTTGTAAAATTCAAATGTAGTAACTAAGCCACTTCTATTATTTGCAAGATAGTACTCTATTATGTGTTAGGAAAGCAAAAGCATTAAACAGCACTAAGGCTAATAATATCAACAGGTTTGAATTATATGCCATAATAAGGTAATCAATTGGCAAATTTAGTTCGGTTTTCCACAAATTTCTTGATTGTTCAATAAGCAACAATCTTGAATAAAAGTTTACAAAGTGGACCTTTATTTGAATCATGATAAATTAAAAGATCTCTAAATATTTGTAAATAGAATCCTAACATTTGTAAAGAAAATTATGCCCTATTTACAAGAAATAATAAATAACCGAATGATTCGATAGCTTCCAGCACGTACAAATTCTCGTACAAAAAGGTCTCTTGGCAACAAGAAATATTGACTATAAATATACATCTTATCGTCACTCATTCGTTATTAGGGTGCATTAACATCGGGCGAATCCAATATAGATAGAAAACGCTTCGGATGCTGCGTTATTGTTAAAAGATGTAAAACACACCGTATTTTATACCATGTTCCGCCATTCCTCCTCTCCAACTCGGTGTGAAATTCGTTTCCTTTTAAAGAATTCCACATGAAAACTGCATGCATCTTTTGTGCATCCGCACTATGCAATCTTGCTAAATCGATCGGTTTGACTTGTGGAGGTTAAGATGTAAGGGGCTATTTGTTAGAATTTTATAATAAATGCGGCTATTTTGATAAAGTTACTTTTTTATTATATATTTTTATATAAATTTATCTTTTATTGATTATGCGAGTGGGCTTTACAAGGGACCATAAATCATTTTCACACAACACAATTTAGTGGCCAGTGCACGACCATAAATCATCCATAGATAAAAATTTATTTCCCAAGCCACTTTTTTAAACCTCCTACGAAATTGTTAATTTAGGAGATAAAGTTGGCGCATTGCGTGATTTATGCTTCCGTCGATTTACATCCAGATAATTACAAATTAACAATAAATTGTTTGAATGAAATAAAACAATTCTGTTTTTATGTGTATCGTAATTTATTTCAAAATTTGAGCCGATAAAAATTTTATTAAATTTAATTTTAAAATATTAAATTTACAAATAATCTGATAAAAATATCAAATTGCATGATGCTATTGTGAGCTGTTAATACTTTCATAGATAGTAAAATATATAATAAATTTACAAGCCTTTTCATAGCAATAAACTGACCAATTATAGTATCTATCCATCCAGATCTACTAAGACTACACCTTAACTTTTTCTTGCCTCAAAGCAAAGTTTCACGAATATACAGCGCGCACACTTTATAAATGTAATTGGAGTTGAAATTAAAAACATAGAACTTAATTGAAAACTAGATCAAAAGGATAATATTACATTTATTTTTAATGAAATTGAAATACCTCAAATTTTATGTGGATTAAAAAATTACGTCTGCGAAGAACCAAAAATAATAATGTGCTCACTGATTCTCTGTAAATTGTTAATTTAGAATAAAAACATACTTACGGTATAGTATAATCAGATTACTGCATCAGAATAAAACCATCGCCGATAAATAAAGCAAATGAAACTACGTAATTTTCCAAAACCTCCTCAATATACCGCTATGCAGCCAACGATCCTCCAACAATGACAATCAATTTGGTGTAGGCATCCATTGATATTCCTGCCCATACCATCCCAGGCTTAAAGGTGCACTCCGCAAATCGTTCTCCCGTTCGTCTCTATATTCGTTCTCTTCCATCTGGCAAATGTAGACAGAGTCTAGACTCGTCAGTAAACAGTACAGTCTTCTATTGTGCCAAAGTCTGCTGATCTACAAGATTTTAAGCCAGCTTCTTGCAACCTTCGACAAACTGTCCACACATTCACAACTGTACCACAAACCTCACGCAGTTAGTTTCTAGTTTCCACTGAAGTTACATGGCAATTCCATAAAGTAGTACAAACGATAAATCGGACATCGATGGTAACAGTCGTTTTTCGTTTACTGCGAGTATTTCTGCCGGTATCCCTAAACCGCTCAAGTTCTCTTTGGACTGTAGAAAAACTGACATGACGGAATCTAGACACATGCCGCTAGCTTCTTCCATCTGCCACAAAAACAGCAGCTTTTGCACAATCTTCAGCACTTAGAACCATAATCAACAAACTAATCAGCTCTGAGAATGACAGATAATCGAAAACAAGCCACATTGATCCTCTGCCCATAATGTCAAATGAACAATAAGTAGTGAAGAACGCATACCTTTAAATTTTATTTTCGCTTATTAATGTTTATTAAATAAACTGTTAAGCACCATATGTAGTCTCTTTGATTGTAAACCACTAAAAGTTTTATGGAAAAAAAAATATGCGAGTTTTTTGCAAAAAAAAATCCCAATGAGCAGGTTTTTTGCATCTGAGTGTATAAAGAAACCAACATACAACATACTTTTGACGTAAACAAATGTCTTCCCAAAAATCCAAAAGTTCCCATAAACCGAAACAAGACAAAAATAATGTCCGACGCCAAAAACACAGCCACAATAGACTAGAAAGAAATAGAAAAGTGGAGAAATATGTATATTTGAAATACCAAATACCAACCAAACAACAAAAATCAAAAGAAAGTTGACTAAGCTGAGCTGGTAGACTTGAGTATATTTTAAAAAGTAACTATCCAGTTGCGTCTGAAACGCAAAACTTTGATTGAGAAATGGTGGTTTATTTGATTGTAAAGTAATGTAGAAATGTTTGTACAAGATTTATAGTAATGATGCAGAATTTCCAAAAAGATTATTGTGGTAGTGTGACAACGGCATCAGGTTTGTAGCGGTGCTGGAAATCAGCACAGACTGGCCAAGACGAGAGATTTTTGTCAATGTGATGTAAGTCCACCACAGCACATCAACCACACTTGCAAATAAAATCATAAGCCACTAACCAGACTACATTGCCAAAAGCTAAAACCTGTGCTAAACGGACAGATCTTACAGCCACCTGCTAAACCCTGGGCTGTCTATTAAGCACACCACACGGCAACGTGCAAAACCCAGATATTGTAACCAGGTTGAGCCAACGGACCACATCAAAAAACAATGCTACCATTTGCTTAACTACAACTAACATGACCCAAATTTGAAGTAGCGCAAAATATTAATCGTGCGTGTATTGAAAAACTATAAAAAACAAGAAACAAAAAAAACAAGAAACAAAAAAAAACAAAAATCAGAAAAATAAAAACCGAATGGTGGGCAACCTATACAGCTGATATAGAATACGACCTATACGACGCACAAAAGAAGATATGGAAAATTATGCGCTAAATTAAACAGTTTCCGGCAACTGTACAATGAACTACAACAAAAAATCCTGCAAACAAAAAAGGAAAAACCGCATAAACCCAGACCTTGTAGAGAAACTCGCAAAAAACAAGATCATAAAGTACGGAACAAAATTTTTTTTATCCAAAAAATTATAGACACCAAAAAAATTCCAACCGATAAAAAAACACCATGATACTGCTATACCAATATAACATGAAAGACAAAAACACATAAAAAATGTCAATTCTGTGCTTTGCAGATGACGCAACGCGGTCATAATAGCAGAAAACAAAAATCAGCTGCAAAGGGCCAATATCAATTTTTCCTGACAGCTACAAAATACAACAAGATAATCTCAGTGCAAAGTTCAAAAGCACTGGTGGGTACAAAAAAACCCACCAGATAAAAACTAACAGTCAATGATGTCAAAGTGAAACAGGTAATAACAATACCTCAGAGTCAAAGTATCAGTCAACTAAGCCAGACTAGCCAAAGTACAAAACCAAACCAACAAAACCTCATGACTGTCAAAGTGCCTAAAAGATTTAATATGGAAAAACCAATACATGAACCAAGACGCTAAGATCTAAATATACAAAACCTGCATCCAACCAATGATAATGCATGTCGCTGAAACCAGAGCAGAAACTAATAAAGCAAAAAACATTGCACGAATAAACAAAACGAGAACAATTAAAAACATAACTAGCAACTCCCTCAAATACAGAATCCGCTACACCAAGATAAAAAGACGCTGCAATATTCAAGGCATAGTCCGAGGAAAACAAAGCTAAGAAAGCAAAACAAAAAACCCAAACTTAAGAAAGCCACTGGGCAGACAACCAAACCTGATTACCTGACGCGCTGTCCTGACACCTCAGCAACAAACTAGTAAATAATGATATTAAAAAGCTGGAAAGATTATTACCTCCAGAGGTTGAGCTAACAGACCACCACCAAGCCTGAAAGTACTGCATCAACAACTCGGTTGGAAGTATCAAATCACCCTTCAACAAATACATGTTCTAGAGGTAGAAACTAACAGAAACGAATAGGCCGAACGCAACTGCCCACAAACTTGTACACCCTGCACCCTAGGAAACACCTTCAGCTCAACTCCTGGAGTCGTGCCGGTATAGTATGCCAAAGATATAGTGTCTTTACAACATGGGCTTAAATTATCTTAACGGATTATTTCATTAGCAACCAATTATGACTGTATTATATAGTTGGAACCCAAGGTAGCAGTCAAGGGTGAAAATATTGTATATTTATATAATATTTTCACGCTTGAACATCGAGGTGTTATCAGCTATTTATAGTATATAATACAAACATAACTGTGTCCCCAAGGCAATTAGTAATGAAGTGATCCGCTGAGATAATTCAAGTTTATGTCTTAAAGACACTATTATCTATGGGCATACTATAATATATGATGACGCAACTGCGTAACAAGCGACAGACATATGCGTTCTCATTTTTGTTTTCAGATTCTTATGATGAAGCTAACGCGCGTGCACTTAGTGCATATACAATTATATGAATTGTTTTCTTTATTATTGTAATATAAACTTAAAAGCCAAGAGCAATTTGAAATTTGCAGAGTACGGTATAGTAGGTAGGGTCGCTCCTGCTAATACCCCTATTATGTGCAAACTTATGTAGACACGTCATCCGCTAGAAATATATAAAATATATTTTATTAATAAATTAATATATATTTTTGTCTATGTCAAAATGTAATAACAAAACATAACGTACTTGTACATAAAGATTCAAATAAACTCTCAAGTTTAATGGGCAAATATATCACAGTTCGGCTAAATCCATAGCATCGGAGTCTTAAATCCGGTTTAAAAGTAAAATATATAAATAGCTTTTCGCTGTAGAAAAGATAGAATAGTTGGGGATCATTTATGTTACCGTAAGTCCACTAAAACTGTCAGACAATTTCAATGTCTATGCTGCTGCAAGGTGTGCTATCCAGTTATTAAAGATATTTTATTTTGATCCAATATAGAAAAATCTGTCGTATGAAAAGTTCAATTATTAATCTTAAATCCAAATAAAAAACGGTAAACTGTACATACAAATAATCCAATTATAATAATTTATATTTTTGAATAAATACATTTTAAGTTACTCCATCATTACTGTTTAAAAATATATAATGTGGCTTTTTAAATCGCATTAGAAAACATTGAAAGCTGCAGGAGAGTTAGGTACGTGATTTCCTGCCGTCATTCTGTTATTTCCACATAATGCAGCCTGTAGTATTTTCCATAATAGATGTAGTTTTAAGCGGCTTATGCCTGTGGCCAGTTCACATAAAAGCCCTTATGCACTTGTAGCTTAATGTAATGCATAAAAATTTAAGACGAGTACAAAAGAATCCAGGGGCCACTTGATAGTTGGTCAGGCAGAAACATGTTCCAGTTTGTCGTATCCGTTCTGAATACAATATTATCACGATGTACTTGTAACGTTAAATAAATTAAAGGTTTTTGGCAAAAAGCAGTGACTGCAAGATATACTGGGTTAGTCAATATTACCTAAATAAATAATTGAAGAATTATATTTACGTTAAAATATTCAATCAAAAGTTTTATGTTTTTAATTAAGATATTCTTCAAGTATGTTTTTAATATACATACTGTTCTTTTAATAGAACACCCTGTATATTTTTACATTTTTTAATTCTAAGATTATTTCTATTTCATTCGTTTGGTTAAAATAAATGTGTATGTTTGTGGAAAAACATTCTTGAATTGAAGTTCGGGAGTTTTATGCATCTTACAAACAAATCTCAAAACTAATCTTAAAATTTAAACATTTAAACATATACTGCATGTTCTATTTAAAAAAAAAACTTACTAAATTTTCATAATATAAACGATAGCTTATTTAAAACCAAACAACTATTGATTGAATTTTTTTATTTTTTTTACGCTTGGCCCTGTATAAAGTCATAAATAATTTTAGAAAGCGCTTGTTTTTGTTGCAACGGTCAATATAATGCTGATGATTATCATGCTTTTATAAACTTTGGGACTCCAAAAACTCAACTATTCCTATCAAACTGACCTACACCGTGAGTGCTATTAAGTTGGTTATATCTGCGTATTCTAAAGATCCCATACTAAAAAACTTCATTCTATTTTTTTAAATTTATTTAAAAAGCTGTTTTTAAATTACAAACTGATTATATGCAATAGTTTATAAAAATAGCGGTATATTTAGATTTTATTTTTTTAATTAAACCTTTCTTTATCTTCACTACTACAAATGCTACATAATTAATAAATCAACAACTACCCGATGAGGCTAGGACTCGTCGTAGTGTGACTGTAAGGCAGGGTTGCGTATTATAATAACTGTAGATAAATCACTTAAGTACTAAATTACAGGGTGTTCAAAAAAGAATAAAAATATTTAAGGGGGTGGTAGTAAAAAACCACAATAAACAAAAAAGTTTTAATAAACATGAGTTGTCATAGCAACGGTTTCGGAGATATGGAACATTATTTATTTTTATTATTCTTTTTCGCTCCTTTTTTTATTTTGCAAAAACGAATAAAAATATTTAAGGGGGTGGTAGTACAAACCACAACAAACAAAAAGTATTAATAAACAAGAGTTGTCATAGCAATGGTTTTAGAGATATAGGACATATTTATTTTTATTATTCTTTTTCCCTCCTTTTTTATTTTGCAAAAACGTGCACTTTCTTATCATAACTAGCTATGTTTTGTGAAATAAACATTCAGTATTTGACAGTTGTTGTTAGTGCACATGTTTTCACTGCTATGGCTGATTACTCTAATGCAGAACTAGCCGACATGCATTTCATGTATGATCGTGCTAATGAGATTGCCACCAAAACGCGACGTCTTTATGTAGAAGCTAATCCAAATCACCAGATTCCTTCATATCGTATGTTTAGAAAAATTCACCAGAGATTGAAAGATACCGGTTCACTTCGAAAACTGTGCTATCTTTCCGGCACACTAAGGACGGTATCTACTCCTACAGCAGAACAAGAAATTATAGCACGGATACAGCATAATCCAGTGACGAGTGTGCGGAGAATATCAGCCGAGGTAGGAATTGGTGCTACTTTTGTTTGGAAGACCCTCCACCATGTATAATAAGTATAGACCTTAAGTTTAACTAATCATCAGGCACGTTTGGTTTTTTGTCGCTGGTTTCTACGCAAGGATACTGAAGACAGCAAATTTCTTGCTAAATATCTTTTTAAGGATGAAGCCAGGTTCACACAAAATGGAGTTGTTAATTTTCATAATGCACATCGTTGAGCCGACAAAAATCCTCATGCTGTAATTGAATGTGACAAGTTTTTCATTTAACATTTAGATGGGTATTGTAGGCGACAAAGTTTCTAGGTCCTGTTGTTTTACCATACCGATTGACAGGCGCTGCTTACCTCAACTTTCTGCAGAACACAATGTATGATCTTTAGGATGACATTCCTTTGGCCCACAGGCAACAAATGTGGTTCCAGCATGATGGTGCTTCAGCTCATTTTTCGATTGACGTTAGAAAGCATTTAGACAAAACTTTTCCACATAGGTGGGTAGGAAGAGGCGGACCAGTTTTATGACCAGCAAGATCGCCAGATTTAAACCCTTTTGATTTTTTTGTTGGAGATATTTGAAATCATTAGTGTATGTTAGTCCTGTAAATAGCCTCAAGGATCTGCAGTTAAAAATTTATGAAAAATGATAAGAAATCCGAGCCAATGAAGAGATTTTAGAAAGAATACGAATGTCCTTCAGATAAAGATGTCGTGCCTGTTTGGAAATGGAAGGAAAGCACTTCAAACATCTTCTATAACTGTTCTTTGTAAAAATATATAAAAATAAATAATGTTCCATATCTTCAAAACCGAAAGTGTTTGAACTCCATGAGCATATAAAATGCAAAACCTTCTTATTCGGACATAAGTAGCAAGTTGCTGCCATAGCACGTAAGCTATAGTAATGTAATGCGCGGCAATACATATAAAATTTAACATCTAATTAGTAAAGCCATATTAGAAAAAAGTCAAAACCGCAAACCTACAACAACATCCTGGTTAACAAACTTAAGAGAATAGTATGGTAATAGCACCAAATCATTATTAGATATTCAATGTGCAAACAGCAACAATATTCGCCAACGTTCAATGTGACAAGTCTCAAAAATGGAAACTTAATGTACTCCAATAGTAATGCTACTGTCCATTTTAATTGACACTTCCGGTTAGCTATTTCTGTAAGTAGTAAACATTATTTTTTTTACTTACAAAAAATTATAAATTAAAATAAAATTCTATTTGCATTCTACTATAAAGGGATTACATAACCTATATTACTCAAGAACATTAATCGTTCTATAATCATTTCCTTGTAGATCTATTTTATGTATAAGGCATCAATATCTAATTTTAAGTATACAGGGTAAGTCGGGAAGAATGGACCAAACTCCAGGAGTGTATTCTACACGTATTAATGTTTTTTATCTAGTATGCCATGTTCGACGTTCTAAAACATTTGATAGCTTTTTTGTTCTGATAATGTGTCAGTGTGACGGTAATTCAACTTTTATTTTGTTTGTACGATTAAAGTGTTACAAAATGCCACATACTTATTCAAATTTAGAATATGCAAATATGGTGTTTGTTTATGGTTTTTGTAATAGAAATGCTACAGCTGATGTTGAAGAATATCGTTAACGGTTTCCACATCAGAAACATCCTAATAAAAATGTATTTATCAAAGTTTACAAAAAACTGTGCGAGACCGGAAAGCTTCCAAATGTTAACATAACATCTGAACGAGCTATTCGACAAGATTTAGAAGAGGTAGAAGATATTCTAAATGTAGTAGCAGAAAATGCAACGACCAGCTGACAAAGAATTAGTATTCAATTGGGTATTCCACAAACAAGAGTACTAAACACACTCCACGAGGCTTACATCCATACCATAATAATAAAATAATAATCCTCGCGCATACTTTTTACAGATGAAGCAACATTCAGCCGTGACGGCATTAAAATACTCACAACTGTCATGTATAGTCAGACAAAAATCCCCACGCAAGAGTCGAAAGTAGTAATAGTTGGCCTTCAAGATCTCCAGACATTACAGCATTAGATTATTGCTTATGGGACTGGTTAAAAAATGAAGTGTACAAAGTAAAAGTTTACACTCGGGATGGACTAATTCTACGTATTAGGAATGCTGCAGCCAATCTTAAACAAAAACATGACTCCATCAGGAAAAAGCAACAGGCGCCCTTCGTAGACAAGGCAGAAAATGTTTAGAGGTAAATGGCGATATTTATAAACATTTATTATAAGAACGCTATGATAAACAAAACGTTAATGTATGAAATTTTGTTTATTTTTAATTACGCTGTAACTTGAAAACAAATAAAAATCGAATAACAACATTTGAGGTTTTTTACATTATTTTCACGTGTAGAATACACTCCTGGAGTTTTGTCCGTTCCTCCCAACTCACACTATACATAGATAAGATCAAAATAGACACACAACATACAGAGGTGTAAGCATAAACGCAAACTACCTTGCTTTTAGCTTACAAACATTTCTATATAAGAAGTTACCAATGACAACAATCATCAATCAAAATCAATTTTCAGACCAGAATAACAATACCAAAGTAATAGCTGTTACTGGTTCACCCTCAGCTCATACATAGTAGCATATGCGCGTAGATTAAAGTAACCTCCGCAATGTCGATTACTAGATGAAAGCCAAGCAGACCTATGTATACCGTTGTTAAACAAAATGTTTTGTTTCAATAACTGTAAACCGTTTAAAATTCCCTAACACAAGCACAGTGCAAAGTCACTAACCAGCTTTCACTTTAAAATCCTAAACCTTTATCATTATTTGAAAAAGCTAACTGTTGGAAGTCGCGTTCGCAATTCTGCAAGGATTTTGCTAACTTATTCGTTTAAACAAATCTTGGATTTGCAGCAAATCTTAGATTTGACCAACACTTTACAAATTTTAAATATTTCAAAAAAACACTATCAATGAGAAAATAATAACAAAAATTAGTCACGTATTCTGAGAAACAGAGTACCTAGTTACTTGACTGTTCTTATTTTATATAACAAAAATTATGATATTTTCGTCTATAAAAGTTTTAGCATCATCATTCAAAAATAATCAAAGCAGCAAGACCTACTTCTAATAGAAATTGTAGGCATACTTTGACATCAACAACCTGCAGTGACAAACTTGATAGATATGAGTATGGCATTCATAAATTTTCAAACACCCCTATTAGTTAGCTTCCTTTGCCTTACCCTAATACCTGATAGCATTCCACGCTATGGTTGTTTTTTTATGTAATTTTTATATGTAAGTTAACTCAACAAAATAAGATCTAATTCCAATAGATAAAGCTGATGAAATTAATAATTTAATTAATTTCCATACTTTTTGATCTATAAATTACTCATCTGTGTACTAATAAATAAACTCCATCGATTATTTAAAACGCTTGAATTTAGATTATAAATTGATAGTACCTCCATCAAATTAAAATTATATATTTAAACAAACTACTTAATATTAAAGTCAGAGCAATTGCAACAAATTGAAGCATCGACACACATCGCAATATCAAACGCAGTTAGCGCCACGTACTTTGGACAAAAACTTATTTTCCCCAAGAATAGACAAAAATCAGCTGCAAGACAAAAAACTGTTGGCCAACGCAAGTCCAGACAAACTGTCACGTAAATACCATACGAATCACAGACTACGACCAATCAACAAAATACCTTTCGGATCACCTTGCATGAGTCAACTGCATGACAACCTTCAATAGCACCGTCCATAACCATCCCCACCATCAAACCCATTTTAATCAATTCGATACTTCACTACTACAATACATTACTTAAAAAAAAACTCCGCCGGCAAATGAGTTTATCAGTAAAATTTAACAAATCCTCTTGTCTCTAGCAATCAACATAATGCGTTCTAAAAAAACTCCATTTCATAGTGTCAATTACACTGTAATTTTCATGCTATGCCGCATATAAAACGCTTCTATTAATCGTCAGATTTAGCCAATCATAGGAAATCGGAAAAAAAAGCTTTAATATGAAAGAACGCATTTTTCTTTTCTTTTAAGTTCCTCAAATCCTTAATAATGTTAACTATCAGCAAAAACTCCGACACAACCACAACGACCTCTTAACATAAACTAACTGCCATCAAAGTCGCATTTCAAGACGACCACTTATTTAGATAAAGTGCCAAATCAACGCCATACTACCATGTACCTAAAAGTTTTTAAAGCATGAAAAACTCGATCAGTTAGAAATCATCAATAAAGGCCTACTCGGTGTCAATACATACCTTAACACCAAGAACCATTAAAAAACCAAGAAGTTTCTTTCAAACAGGTGGATCACCAAACAAAACAAAACCAAATAAACAAAAATTATGTATTTTGTCCATAACTATTTCTATTACCCAGATCAACTTTACAATGACTTCCAAAAATGCTGTATACGACTCATAATCAAAGTAAATTTCTACAACCAAAGTCAACTCCTCAAAAGACACCACCAAAAATCAAACACCAAATGCTCACTTAGTCAGTGACTCCTAACATTATCTTAGACTAAGTTTCCTTCCTGAAAAATCCTTTCCATCCAAACCTAACAACAACAACCCATCTATAATTTGAATCTAAAACAACGTTTCTTTGCTCACTTTGTTTTTCAAAAATGTGATGTGTCTGGTTTAAAAATTATAAGATAAAGTAATTAACCATGAAATACAAGTTATCAAAACTTATAAAACCAGAATGTTAAACAAAAGCGTATAGCTTAATAATAAGCATTTACACAGTTTTAGATTTATAGCATGCATTCGCACAGTAAGACGCAATAAATTATGTTCCGAAAAAATATTCTATAATCTTTTCATAAAGAATAATTGTACAACATGAAATGATAATGTCATATTTGCTAGTTTTATAAATTGTTTGCTGCGTTTGTTAAATAGCATATCTGAAATAAAATAATATTGTATTAAAACAAAAAATTGTCACATTCTTCAAATCCTTTAGACTAAACAATAGGCGGTACTAGTTTAAATTTCTTTCTTTATTGCGCGTTTTACAGCTATTTTACATTGCCCCTGAAGCCTTACGACTTGTTTGAAGGGAGTTGGTGAGAGGCTAATTAGGTGACTTCCCAATCGCCCTCAAAATAACAAAACTATTGGTTAGTTTAAAAATATGAAAATGATAATAAATATCAATAAAATATATTGTCCAAGTGAGCTAGCTGTGTCTTCTCTGATACCGTTCGTCATCGGTTCTGCCCAACTATTCTGGTTTAATGTTACGCAAACTTTGCTTATACAACTTATACTACAAACCCTAATTCAAAATGTAAATTTTTCAAAAATTGATTGTTTTTGCGCCGAATTCCTATACAGATTTACTTCCGGAATTTGAGCTTTGTCTAAAAACTATATTGTACTAAATATTGGGAAAAGGCATTTTTGTTTACTAAACTGTCTGAAAAGTCTAGAATTTGGGTACATACTTTACCAATAAGACCGCCCAATAAGGCTTCCAAGCCATACATAAGTGGTGTAGGGAGCATATATTGCTGTTATTTAGAGCCCTATGTATACTTACTTTTATTATATTTAGTGCACAAAAACGCAGAATAAAAAATATGACCTAAATACTGCAAACAAAAATTTCCGTGTATTTAGAGGCAATAAATGTTTGGAAATATAAATTATATAAAGACTAAAATAATTTTTTATTTAACAAAACTGAATGCTGATTGAGTAAAGATTCTAAAATTAAATTAAAATTAAAAATCGATAAATAACGATAGTAAATATAATATTCATCTAATATGTGCATTTATAAACTTTGTTTCCATCATTTCAAATACATTATTCATAAATAAAAAGCTTTTTTGAGTAAATAGTAAGAAAATTCATAAAACATAAACTGCAATTTCACTATATTTGTTCATGCAAGGTAATATCACTATTAGTAGTATTGATTAAAAATAATATGTTTTACTTACAAGTTTGGTCATTGTTTATACATCCTCTCCCAGATTAATTGAACTCACCTGAAACAAAAATAAATATTACCTAAAGCATATAACCTACAATATACGGATCAACCGAGAATATTTTGAGGGTATATTTGCCAACAAATATTTAATTAGAGTCCTGTTCAAATATTTGAATCGTCAAAGTGGATACTGAACGCATTGCAATTTAATTATATTTTCAATGTCATGCAAAACTAGACCGCAGATTATTTAATATTATCTGTTCACAATTATAAAAATTGAATTAATAAAACCAAAAACTAAAGAGAATTTATAATAGGATTAAATATTCTTCCAGTACTATAACTTAAAAGTAATGTAATTATAGTACAGGTAAATTGTGCTTGCATAACGGTAAAATGATAAAGTTTGCTTTACTTTAGTTTCTTATAATAAAGTTTTGTTGAGAGTATTTTAATTAGATTTGATGTAATATAAATAATATAACATATAAATTATAATAAATAACTTAAACGGTGCGTCAAGTAACAATAAAAACGTGCAAGGATACATAATAGGGCATTTCGTTATCTTCCTGCGCAACGATTTGAATTTAGCCTAGCGAAGTTATTTCCCTGTGTCCTTATCACAAGATAAATCTGAAATATAGTCCTCCTTTTAAGAGTTGCGTCGTGTGCAATTTGCAAACTTGTATGTGTGCGAGTATATATGTGTATTAAAATCAATGTAATGTTTGTGAAGACTCTGCATTGCAAATGGAGTTTAGGAAGACGTATTTGGGTACCATCTGGTATCATCATGACTATAACTGCAGCACGGATGTATCCAAGTGCTGTAATATATGTTACGTTAGCCAACGCTGCGGACATTTTATTGACTTGTCATAAGTGAGCAGTAATTTAGAAAGAATATCAATTTTGATAGCTAAAGATAATAATATTACTTTAATAGTAGGAAATCTTATATAATACACAAATTAAATCGTCAAACAAACATTGCTATGTTCTTATAATTACGTTTGAAATAATCATGGAAACATGCACAAAGCTAAAATATTAGGTTTATCCATTATACTAAAAATAAAAATATTATATACATGATTTAATTTTCTCAAATAAAAATACGTCAACTTGTTGCAGATTTTGGTGCACCTGCATATGATAATTCTTGCTTCAGTGAGCTCCATTCGTGCCGATCTGGTCCATCTCGTCTTCTTGTATTAGCTTGCTAATGCTACTGCCCGTTATTGTTCTCGTGTACTTTTGTATAAATTAAACCTGCAAATCATTATTAATATAGTCTGTGCAATTAACAAATATATAATTTCTCTCTAGCATAGGACTAACTGGTAGTAATGCTTAAATCCCTATATTTATATCAATAGATAGGCCCCGTGCCAGTGTATATAATAACTATCTTTTACAGCCTAGTACAACCCCAAACTCAGCGTATCTAGTATGCTACAACTATCAAGTATCTCAATGGCCCCAATACCAATGTACTTTGTTTTACTCACCTCTAAAACCCTGCTTGGCTTATGTGTGAATAACCTCAGACAGTTGTGAAATACCTCAATGACCTCTTGTCAATGTACTTTTTCTCACCCCAAAGACCCACTTGATCTATGTGTGAATAACCCTCAAGTTCTTAAACACTACATGTACATAAATAACATCATACACAGTATGCTAAAAAAACTACTGTTAATACTAGCAACAAAACTAAATAATAAATAACATTTGATCAGATTACAGAAAAGAATCATAGCCCATGCTAAACATGCTAAATAAATAATATCTGTATTTTTTAAAAGCAATTAAATACTGTTATAGAAAATAATATTTGTCGTAAATCACTAAAATTGTATAAACCCTGCAACCTGACAACATCCCTTGAAATAGTCAAAATCTTCGCCAAAGAAAAAACCCAACGTCATACTAAACCTTATGAATAAAATAATGAAGAAAGAAAACGCCCAGAACAAAGGTAAACTAGTGCCAATAAAGAAACCTAACAAGCCCAGTAAGAAACTGGAATCTTGCAAACCAATACGCCCTCAAAACACCATGGAAAAGCTTCTAGAAAAAATAATAGTCGCAAAGAACTGACCTTATCTGAAATCCAAGTGCAAAAAATAGTCGTAAAAAGGGCCAAAAAAATAGCTGAAAAAAAGAAAGAAAGAATAAAAACAAAAAAGTAAAGATAGATATAGTAGACATCAAGAATGTCTTTAACACTGTTTCCTGAAAGAAACAAAACACCATAAAAATATGGATAGAGCATCAGACAGTTATCTGAACTTTAGGATGCACATCCAGATAGTCGCCACCAGAGCAAAAGAAGTAAGCGCATCCCTCGCAAAGATGGAAAAGCCGGCAAAAATCAAAGAAAAATCCTGCAATGCACCGCAAAATCAATAAATCTTTACGGAGTTAAAGTATGAATCCTCCTCAATCCTTGTACCTTTTGTGAGGGTTTAGTGGCACTATTATGAAATCATATCAACAGCGACTTTCCATGCCTTTCTGTCTTGGGCCATTTTTGCGGCCTTATGCATTGTATGATCAACCAACCTCGTGGTCTTCGTTCGTCAACCTTTCCCTAGAAGCAGAATGTTCCGGTTCACTCTCTTAGAGAGCCGGTCTTTAATTTTCAGATCTTCTAATATAAATGCATTGGTACGATATTCGGAGCATTCGCCGATACACCCACATCTTAAATGCCTCTATTTTTCTGCGCTCTGTTTGTTTAATGCTCCAGGTTTTAGATGCATATGTTGCAATTGGGAAAATTAATGTAGAGGCCAGCCTTAGATTTGTTGTTCTGCTAATTGCCGTATCCTTCCATATCCGCGTTACTTTGGTTGTGGCTGTTCTTGCTATTGCTAGCCGGTGCCTTATCTAGTCCTCGCTGCCTCCATTATTGGTGATTAATGACGCAAGATATATAAATTCATCTACCACTCCAAAACCGACCACCTGCTGGATATGTTGGGAGATGTTTGTATTCCTATGTTTAATTCTAGGCCATAGTCTTTGCCAATGTTGCGCAGATTTGTCATAATAACTTTTAGTTCAGGCTGGTCCGATGCTATAATAAGCGTATCAACCGCATATCTAAAGGTACTTATGCGTCTTCCTCCTACAGCCACACATCCATGCCACTCGTCCATCACCGTTCGCTGTATATATTAAAAAGAATTGGCGATAAGATTCACCCCTGATCTGACATCAAAAATGCCCGAGTTCATTTGGTCTACTCTGACCTTGGCTATGCTGTGTTCGTATAAGCTGTATCATATGGGAAGGTGTTCCCATTTGCTCTAGAACCTGCCAGAGGGCTTCCCATTTGATGGAATCGAACGCCTTCGAGTAGTCAACAAAGCACATAAACATAGTGACATTAAATTCGCGCGCTTTTTCTATGATCTGGCGTATATTCAGTATTTGTTCCTTTGTGCCCTTCATTTGAACAAATCCACTCAGTTCATCTAATTTTTGTAGCAGAAAAAAGGCTTTAATCTCTCGTTGATTATAATGAGCATGATTTTACTGGCGTGTGATATTAGTGCAACCGTCCTATAGTTACTTATGAGTAAAGTATGAATAAAGACCATTAAATATCAGAAGTACCCGGACCAACATCTTGGTAGCATAAAAAGAATTGCAATAATTGGAATAACGGCTGCCAAAAAAAGACAAAACGCTCTTCAAATAACAAGAGAAATAACATATAAACAAAAAAACCTCTATACGAGGGAACGAGTCTCGAATATATCAGAATGGTACCAGAAAAAACATGGTCAGATAGGCTAAAAAAGTTCAGAAAGATACATGCAGATAAATGTCAGTAATGCAAAAAGGCTGATAACTCCAGGCACACAGTATGCTTCTGCAAAACCAAACTTTACACAATGTTGCGTCCGGCAATTATTCGTCTCGGCAAAGTTTACCCTTTACAATAAAATGATTAACATTCAGATACACATTCTGGTTATCTAAAAAAATAACCAAAAATAAGATAAATAACAAAAAAAAACTATAGTCAACTATAGTTGTCCTTAACACCGCTGTAAAGAAATGTATACAAGGTTTAGGTAGAATAGTGCTGACCAGTTATTAGATGTTATTAAGTTGGTTATTTAAGACAACCTGTTGGTCTATGATGGCCTCTGTAGCAGATATACTAGTCTAAGCTATGATTGTTTAACCAACTTAACAAAAAATCAAGTAAGATTATCGTCTATAGTTCGTTGACAAGATTTTGCCATGTAGAGCATTAAAATCTTATTTCGGTTACCATTTGCGTCTGCGGTTGTTTTACTAACCCACTATCATTAAATTTGTACCTGCGCTGTAGATACTGACAAGAATTTTGTCCAACTACACTCTTATATAAAATATTTTCATAGTTATGTATTACATAGACACTAACTACTCAAGTATCAGATTAATGCACTAAATTAATAAATACCATAATCAGTACTGCTGGCCTCCACTCAAAAAAATTGCAAAAGATTTTGGTCGCAGTAGACGCCAATACTAAATATAAAAAAGACCAAAGTAGAATAGAATAGAATAAAATAGTTAATTTGTTTGTAGAAAAAAAACATAATACAATGTATATACAAAACGTCAGACTTAATTAGTAATATTGATTAATACAAATTTACAACATTAATTTAAAAAGTAACATTAAAAAAATCATTCCAATCGTACTATTCTTCTATAGGTAGTTTTTCTTTAATAAACAGTTTAAATTGTTTTACTGGCAGTTCTCTTACATGTATTGGCAAGTGGTTAAACATTTTGATTGGAAGGTAATTATAAGACTTTATCGTTTTACTCAACCTTCAATAAGATAGACAAATGTTTGTGTTGCTCTTAGTCTGGTAAGAATAATGTTGTGATTGATATTTGTAAATATTAAGTGCAATACCTTCTTTCTATCTATTAGACAGGACAAAACATATAGACTAAGAACAGTTATGATGCCCAGTCTTTTGAATGAGATCTACAAGAATCGTTGAATCCCAATCCAACAATCGCTTTTGAAGTATAAAAATTCGTATACTGTGGTAGAAACTACCCCATAACGGAATACCATACTCTACAATTGATTGAAAAAAAGCAAAATACGACATTCCTGTAATCGCCGTTTCTACATTTTGTGCAATTTTTTAATAAGATAAATGTTTGAGCATAGTTTATTTGAAAATACTTGCACGCGTTGTTCCCATGACAGTTTCCTATCTAGATAAATGCCTAAAAACGTTTTTATTGATTTCGTTAGAATGAAGTAAAGTAAAAGTCACTTGCTCTGTTTTAGTTTCGTTCAATGTCAGATTATTGTGTTTAAACTACATTTTAGCTTTTTCCAAAGCACTCACTTGATTTGTCCGGAAAGCTGTTGACCTATAAATTAGAGTAGTATCGTCGGCATATAAATACGTATGTGCCAATGTTACATTCGTCTGAAGATCATTAACGTAACACAAAATTGCAGAAGTCCTAAGACAGGCCCCTTCAGTACCCCGTAATACATTTTTTTACTCTCAGAGTATGTTCAATTAGCCCAGACTATTTGTCCTCTATTACTTAAATAACTTTGAATGAGCTTAAGAGGCAAACCTCTAATACCATAGTGCTTTAATTTATACAGTAGCTTTTCCGGACTTACCGAGTCAAATGCCTTGCTTAGATCTACAAAGCAAGCTGACATTGAACTTTTGCTTTCAAATCCAGATTCTATATCTAAAACAAGTTGTTTCACAGCCTTAATTGTAAATTTATTAGGAATATAACTAAATTGGCCTTTGAGTATTTTATTTTCTAAGTACCCAAATAATCGTTTCTTCAACCCTTTTTCAAATATTTTTGCAAAAATGGAAATTATAGAAATTGGTCTATAATTATTGCATATGTTAATGTATCCTTTATTATGAACCGGAATATCTTTCAAACACTTAAGTTCCTCAGGAAAAACACCTTCTTCTAAACATGTATTTAGAATATTTTATAAGGGTTCGACAATTGCATTTGACACATGTTTAATAATTTTTGAATGAAAAGTTATACAAATCGGTAAAATTTGAGTTTCTTAATGCTATTATATATATATATATATATATATATATACAGTGTCATTTTTTGTATTATTTAAATTGTTTACTAAGTTTTTATAACTACTATCATTATTATCAAAACCTGACAAATCATCAGCAACAACATTTACAAAAAAATAATAAAAGTTAACAAGCAGAATAATGTCGCTGCTAATATAACAATTAAAGATAAACTCTTAGAGCAAGTGATTCAATTCAGTTATCTTGGTGGCATAATAACAATCAAACAAAAGTGAAATCACAAATTGATTTGACTCGAGCAGCATTTAATAGCATATGCAGTATCTGTTATGTTATGTTATGTCTTATTCGCCCTGCTGTACGTTAAAAGCCTGACAATTAATAAATACAAATAAAACAATTTTCACCAACTGTGAAATACTCACACGGCTAAATACACCACTTACTGCAGAACATGATGCAAGAAAAAATAGCTGGTAAACTAGAACCAGAGCGTAGACAAAAATTACAATAAAAAACTTACGCAACAAGTATGATACTGATTCAAGCACTCTGTTCAGACTTGCCGTCAATAGAGTAAAAGTAGCTACGTTAGTAACCGACGTTCTGTAAGCACACTTAAGAAGAAGATAATCGCTTAAAAAATAATCTGCCGGAACTAGAGCGCTTCACATAACCAAGCATAGAGTTTATAGTGTGTGCCAACTAAAGCGTGGTCTATCATTTATATTTTTAGTACAGTTGTCAACGCAGAAATTCTCCAAGGATCCCAGATATTGGATTTTGAAGATTTATAGCAAATTATGTTGAACATTATGACCTTAAAATGTTGCACCTTGATAACATTATACAACTCTGCACAGTTTTCCAAAAATTGGTAATTCAGATACTTTTATTCATTATTTAAAGATCCAACCAAAAAAAAAAAATCGCAATTTCCACTCTTAAAATCTGAATGCACCAGCAATACTCAGCACCGTACTTTAAGCTTCAGTAAAATACAGATCTGTTACAAGTTTTTTATTATTTTGTCCAGACCAGGCGTTCCTCGTGAGTTTTGTTTTATAATGATTATCTAAATTTTTCGCAATCAGATAATTCCAATCTTAACAAAAATTAAAATTTTGCAAGTTTTCCGTTTGCAACAAATCATTAAAATCTTGAAAAAAAAAGATCAAAAAAACTGACCAACCACATCCATACTGAACACCGCAGTCTCCACCAGATTGTAAACGCCAGCAAGATCTTTAAATGCAGCGTCTCAAACTCTAAAATCTAATCTCAAATCAAACAAAAGTATTTATTGAAATAATATTAACATTGACTACTCTAGCACCCTTACACCGCCCTCCTCAAACACAAACTTGCAACAAGTAATTGTTATATTGTCTGGTCCAAGTGCAGTTCTTGCCTTTTGTTTTATAACAAATATTCGGATTTTTTGTGATATTATTATTTATCTGTAATAAGCTGAGGAAAAATGTAAACAGTGGTATAAATAAAGTGCTTCCGTAATGAGTCTGTGTTCGTCATTGTTTGTTATTAGATATGTCTGTGGATATTAATACAACAGTTCTGGCGCTGTGTTTGAAGGTTCATAAACTTAAATAACAACAATATGCTCGTTATTTAGTGTCGTGTTATGAACAGTATATGAGCAAGAATAGCAAATTCCCAAAGCACACAGCAACAAAAATTCACCAGCTGCAGTAGAAATAACTAGCACATTACAAAAAAAGAAAGGTCCGTTTTATTAGGTAGTGTATATTATAAAGTTTTTTTCAAAAATGAGGGCGTTTAACACAAAAGTAAAAGAAACAAGATCTACACTAAAAAAAACAACCAAATATCCTCAAAAAATGTAAGGCAGATGTTGCATACTGGTCTTCATTTACACCAATAAAAAAAATATTATTAGTCAAAAATTGTCTCCAGCAGGCTGGGAAAGTCGCATGGATTACTGTAATAAGATCCTTAAAGCTGTGCCTCCCACTGACATTCTGCGAAGTAGCAATTAAGCTCATTTTCATCTGTCTGGCATAGTGAACAAACAAAATTTTTGCTACTGGATTGCTAAAAATCCCCGACAAATCTACCAACAATCTCTTCACAGCCCAAAAGTGACCGTTTGGTGTGCTGTGTAGTCTATAGGCGTCATTAAACCTTACTTTTTTAAAGAGAGTAGAATCACAGTTACTGTAAATTCCAGTCAATACTATAATATGTTGGAAATTTTTTTCCGCCCTATAAATTGAAGATTATAGAAAAAAAGACAACTTAGAAGACTTCTGGTTCCAACAGTATGAAGTTACGGTCTATAAAACACGTCGCCCGCGCAGAAATTTTGCAAGAAAAGTTCCCGGGTCAAAAGGTCTCTTTAGACAAAGCAACTCCGTGACATTTTTTTGGTAGAAGCACCTCGTCATTAGACCAAGTAAAAGCAGCCATTCAAAGAGATATTAAAAGAATTCCAAGGATGCTAGTAAGAGTAATACATTTTTTCTAAGAACAGCCAATGTGCATCTGATGTCAAAGCCACCATTTTTTGGCAATGCCTTGTACGATTTTTTTCAATCCTTCTTAGAAATGCAGAAGTTAATTTTGCAAAACCCTGTTTAAGTTATTACTTTGCTAAAATAATTAAAATATAAACTTAAAAATGTCATTGCAAACTTGACATGTGCCTACCGGACATTTGACTTACTAGAGATAATTTAGAACAGTATAAAACAGATTATGGCGTGCGGGCATTGGTGGACAGAATATGTTTTAGATTTTTGAAAATCTATAGGTTTAGTATTGAATTAAGTATTAATTTAAAGTTTTAAAGGACTTACAAATTATTTTGGAAATTAATCTAACAGAACATAGTTTCCAAGAAAAACCTTTAAAAAGGCTTTAAATAACATAGAATAGCATGTGTTTAATATGTGCTAAGTAGCCTTTGATCTAATATAGTCTATATAGCATAAAGACTTGCATAAGAAAATCTAATGGCGATGGAAATCGTTGTAACGGCTGATATTGAGCCTAAACAATCTCAAAAGTTTAAAAAAATTGCCTATGTTTCTTAAAAATATGTCCAACCAGTCTTTCTAAACTAGTCCAGAATTGCTTAAAAAGTTAATATTCCAATAGTTAAATCAATAGTAAAGCCTACTTAACACATAGGAACAATATGTTAAAATTGAATAGATTTTGTTGCTTGATTTGAGAATAGTCTTGTAAGCAGCATTGTAAACTTCATTTGTTACTATTTTGTAAGTTATTGATATATATTTATGTCAAAAATACTCCAACATATTGGATTTTATTATATTTCATAGCACTGAAAATATCATTCACTACACGTTGTAAAA
This sequence comes from Tachinus rufipes, assembly GCA_963932245.1. NCBI lineage: Eukaryota > Metazoa > Arthropoda > Insecta > Coleoptera > Staphylinidae > Tachinus > Tachinus rufipes. Next base: position 33,808,209 of record OZ010746.1, on the reverse strand, counting down.
TTTGAAAAGGAGTTCTGCTCAAAGTTTTATGAAATAAATAATTTAAAAAAATAATTGATAGTTGTGACCTCTACGTGATAATTCATGTTTATAAAATAATAAAACAATTTACTTATGTTTACCATTAATGTATTCTTTAGAATAAATTTGTGATAGTAAACTATTTTATTATTTAATAAAGAAAAAAAAATGATTTAAACATAAAAGTTTTGTACATAACACGTAAACATCAACCATTGCAGGTCCACAGCATCATTTTAAACTATTTTTAGTTATTTAGAATATCTAAAGATTTTGATTCAATACATCGAATACAGATATTGTAAATCTAATGTAACTGCAGTTTTCAATCAGATCGCGGACGCATATAAAAGGATACATAATACCATCTCGAAGTGATGCTCCGGGACGGATTCAATCCGAAAACGAGGACTGGGATGCGAATATGGAAAATAAATTGATTTGATTTTAGCAATTGTGATATGAAAACGATCCCATTATCCAACCCTGCGCGGCGTTTCCAAACTCCATATCTATATAAGAGAAAAAAAGTGGAATCTTCTTACACCCGCGAATTTTATAACTAAATCAACGTTTCTCTCCCTCGAATACTTCTTTCTCTTCACTACGTCCGATTCATTTATTGGAACGAACACAATGTAATATCGCGCGACAAAAGGTTGAGGGGGGAATGGAATGGCAAGGGGGGAAACCTGGAATTCTATATAGGCCGCCACCGTTGCCTCTTCACGTCTTGCAAAACTGAACAAAAAAGTAATTACTCGATAAGAAAAGAGCTCTGGAAAACCTGTTAAGCGAATCAAAGGGCAAATGAATCGAAAAGTTACTGATTCGAAGTCTAAGCTCCACTGCATTGTTTGTGTTTCTCGCTAATCGGACATAATGGGGGAATTACAATTTATTCAATCACCACTATTTTTCTATTTTCAACAGGTTCTTAACTTAAAATATAGTATCATTCATAAATTCCGCCGTGATTTAATTTAATTTAAAAAGAATGTTGGATTGATTTATAAATAATAAATTAAAAAATATTATTTAAACCATTATTCATAGGGTTTTACATTAAAATATAAATTAAAAAAAAAATCTGCATGCGGTTAATTAGTCGATGGATATTTGTATCGACAATTCCACACAATAATCTCCGGAGGTGAGCGTCGAATTTGTACAGTAATTGACGCCGATTACCGCTGTACAAACCGCAGTTTGAACCAGGTCACTTCCCAGTATTTACATTATGCATTAAAGTGCAGTTTATTAAACCACATAATGCATTTATGTCTGAAGGTAATCATTACCTGCACTATAATTATGTACACAACAGATGACGTCGGTTTTGTGAACTGAGATAATCAAGCACGTTAGTTTAAATTTCCCAACATTTCGTTTAAAAAAATAATATAAGATAATTTCTTTAGAACACAGTTCTCTTAAATTTAATAATAATTTTATGATTTGAATTATACAGATACAGTTTAGATAAGAATCATTGTACTTCTTTGTATTAACTTGTTATTGTGCTATTAAATTAAAAATGTATACTGAATAGTTTAAATAAATCAATATATTATTTTTAAGCAAAAAAATCAAGTTTAGGGTAGATCAAACTAGCTACAGGGGGCGATTAGAAGTTGGTAAGACAAAATTTTCATTCGTGTGAGCTAAAAGATCAAAAATTACTCATACTTTGACACAACACAACGAAGTTACTTATAGAATATTTATAACTAAAACATTTAAATAATAACTAAAATTGCTATTCAAATCTTCTAAAAGGAGAGATGTAGTATACAACATTGTGTGACATAACATTGATGGATACAGAGTCCATCCATGTTATGTCAGACAGCAGCATTATTGCAAGGTAATGTTATAGAATTGTATTAATAATATAAATGTCAACCATAAGATTTAATATAGAAAGAAGTTAAATTATCCATATTTTATCACAATGTAGAAAATATATTATTTAACGAGACCTCTCTAACATTACACATTCCATTCATTTTAGGACTCAACTTTCAATGTATGGTTTTAAATATCAATATAGAAGTCTATCAAATAATAATTCGTTCATCGTGATCGTTATTAAAAAAAAAAAAAATTTTGATATCATCAAAGGTAAGAGTCATTACACCATCAATATTTTGTGTGTGTAATTTAACATGTTATCTGATAAAAGCAAATACATATCCTAGTTATTTCTGAATACTTGAAATGTGTGTCCAATGTTCTATAATATGACAAAACAATAGCCACCAGTGTTATTGTAAACAAAAAAGCTGCTTTCATAGAAGATGTATATTTGTACTTTTAGTTAGGTAACATGATCCACGTAGGTCGTGTATCTGTTTCCAGACGCCATTGCAAACTCAGAAAACACATTAGGTCGTATGGACAATAGAATCGCAGATAAAAGTTCAATAAGTATTAACAAATAAAAAGTACAATATCTAATGTATAAACTTTGGTTTAATCAAAAACGTTTCAACAGAATTTAATTTTTGCAAAAGTTAAAAATATGATAGATATTTCGTACCTATAAAGTTGTTTAAAGCTTTTCAAAAGAACACTTTTGAGGTCTAAGAGCAATTGATAATTTGTCTACAATAACTCTCAAAGTTTTCTTTAAAACAGTTTAGTATTCTAGTGTATCAGACCTTCCACGTTTTTAAAAAATATTGCTCTTTTTTATCAAAAAACATAATAAGACCTTTCAGTCTTCCAAAGTCTCAGAATTTCTAAAGTTTTATAAAAAAAAAGAACTTTAACCTTTTAGATGCCTATATTATAAATTGTTTCTAATGCTACATAATATGCTTCAAAACTTAATAAAATACTTTTGAACTTTCAAATCTTCAAGATTTAGAGTTTAACGCCCGGTTTCTCCAACGTCACTTAAAACGTAGCTTGACTAAGCTCATCTCAAACGACATAAGCCGAGCTTATGTCGAGTTTGAGTTGCACCATGCATTTCGGAAAGACACCATGGCTAGGATCTGGATAGATTTAGCAATATCGCCAATATTTGTAACTCAATATGTATAAAAAAAAAATTAAAAACTTATTAGATTATTTTTGATCTTAGACATTCAAGTACTATAAAGAAATTAAAAGTTCAAGTAAGCTCCAAAAGCTATCTATAAATAAAACTACTCAGAGTTTTCGTAAACCTCATAAAATAATCTAAAAGATTTTAAAACTTCCTTACCATCAAAGTCGCTAAGTCTCCCTTTCAAATAATCTTTACAATACCCGTTCAGACTTATCATAGTCTTATAATTTTTTTTTCTCTATATGTCACTGAAACTTTTTAATCAACTTATCAATTCTTCTATAGTATTTGTTTCTGATTATTGCACAGTTTAAAATAATTGAGGTTAGGGTATTTTAATAAAAAAATTTATACTTTATTGTGCTGATTTTACTTTTTTATATTTTAAGACCGGTTTCGGCGGTTAGGTTAGGTTAAAATCAGCACAATAAAGTATAAATTTTTTTATTAAAATACCCTAACCACAATTCTTCTATACTCTTTAAAAAAAGTCTCTCAGAATTCAAAATATTAGTTATCATTAGGCTATGACCTTAAACATATTTAAGACTAATCAGAATCTTCTACTTAACAAATCCTCTAAAGTACTCTAACACTCCATAATATATTATAAAATTTCGTAGATCTCTCAAAGTTAATTAATCTTAAAAAAATTCAAAAAAAGTTGCAAAATTCTTAAAAACATATTTAGTCGCTCTTCCATTTTTTATTTTGAAACTTTTTTTTAATGTGAATAGTTTTTCTTGATTATCGTAAACTCCTCAGATTTTTAAAATTCTCTAAAAACCATTTAAGCTACCTTAAATTCAGTGCAAGCCCGCAAAATGTTCAAAAATTTTTAATTCACACAAAAAATCTTTAAAAATCGAAGTCTTTAAGATGCTCTTGGTCTCCTATTGCCTTACACAAGCTCTCGTAAAATTTTCTTTCTTTAATCTTAAAAATTGTCCCAATCTTAAGATGTTCTAAAAATCTAAAAGTTGTAACTTAGACTTAAAATAAAAAAAAAAAAAAATTAATATGAACTTATAATGTAAGAAAAAAGACAAAAATGTCTTAAAAAAAGACCCAGAAAGCATCAAAAGAATGTGTTCATAAAATACTTAAGCTTTTTAGCAAAGCCATTATGTCAAAATATGATACTCTTAAAAGTTATTAAAAGATTACTACTAGTTAGTTTAGAATAAGTTCATTTGTAGCATAAAAAATACATTCAGTTTATGTTTTTGAAAATACTAAAGGAAAAAAAAAGAAAAAAACCTTAGTAAACAAAAAACATTCTAAACATTAAATGTGCTCGTTAGTACTTTCAAGAACATAGTGTACTAAGCAGCTAGGTAAGCTTTTGTAAAAAAAAAAAATGTTTTAAAAAATGTTGAACAAGGAGTTAATAAATCAACCTGGATACTGTAATGCCTGATAAAAACTTTGATAAGCGGATAAAACCATACAAAATCCTATTACAAAAGATTAAGAACGGCTTAGCAATTCTTCAAGTATAAAACTAATAGATATATTGAAATAAAAGTCAATAAAAAAAGTAATTGAATATAGAAGTATTAATTTCCTCTTCTGGATTATAAGAGCTTCAGAAACTTTAGACAAAAACAAAATGTAATAATCCATTTAGCTGTACTTAAAAAAAAAAGTTATTTTTATCGGGTAATCTTTATAATGATGCAAAAGAATCAAAGATTATTTTTTTCAAATGTTAGCTGTAACTACGGCTAACATAGTCCATTCAAAAGTTCCAATTTTCGATGACCGAGGCGTGAAATTAACTGTTTACCAAATCGTTCTCGCAATAAAGTCATGGTTTCACGGGCTATGTGGCAAGTAGCGCCGTTTTGTTAGAACAAAATGTCGTCAAAATCACCGATTTCAATTTTAAGCAGCAAATAGTCTGTTTTCATTGTTTGATAACGGGTGCCATTCACAATTACGTTCTGGTCGGCCATATTTTTATAGAAATGTTGAACCAGCCATAAACCACACCAAACCGTTGTTTTGTTTGTATGTAATGGCAGCTCTTGAATCTCTTCTGGTTTCTCTTCACCTCAATTACGGCAATTTTGTCTATTGACGTAGCCATTACGCCAGAAATGAGCCTCATCGCTGAATAAAAATAAACAATAGATCTTCTTAAAGCTTTTCAAGAGCCCAAATCCTTAAAGAGTGATGATTTGGAAGGTCGGATGGCTTCAATTCTTGCATGAGTTAAATTTTGTATGCTTTTAAACCAAGATTCTTATGTAAAATACGCCAAGTTGTTCCATACAACAAGCCAAACTGTTGAGAATGACGCCAAATCAATTTATTACGGCACGCAATGAGAGTACACTCTCAGTCAGCTATATTTTCTTCACTGCGTGCTGGATGTGGTCTATTCAGTCGCATATTATCTAATAATAAATATTAAGTTTTAAATTATTTTTTTGGTACATCAAATTGTAAGTTCGGTAGGGCGATTATGTAAACCATAAGTTGCTCTAACTTTCCTCATAGAGTGCTAATTTTTGTATTGTATTTGAATTACTCACTAAAAGCTTTGCAATAACGTTTTGCAACTTTCTAAACTATTTGATTCAAAAAAACTTTGAACATATTAGGCAAATTTAGTCTTAATTAATCCTAAAATTGGTGTAATTAGTTTTAATTGTACTCCAATAATTTTCGGTTTCTATCAGAATAGGTGGAGAAAATTACAATACCACAGAAATCAATTGTTTAGTAGGAAAAACTCAGAAATAAACTTAAATATATTGTTAACAAGTAAAGAAGCATTTTTAAAAACAATAAGTTTGTTGGCCAATAAAGCCAAATAGCCTTTTAGCTGCTCTTAACTGTCACCTTTGTTCCACAAAAACAACTTTATAGTATGTCTCATTCAAAATCCCATTGTTCTTTTTTTTTGTTTGCTTGCGTCTAAAGCAATAAATTTAGAAATAAAATTATAGCTAATATTTTAAACATTTACAACTTTTTATCGTTTGTGCAACTGACCTAAACTGACTAATTATTATGATAATAAACAATCGCATAAAACGACCGTCGTAAATTTGTCTTTTAAAACTTCCTATTCATCAATATACATTACGGATGATCACAGAAATTATTAGTGAATCTAATCTAAAACACAAATCCAACAAGCAGACAGCAAAATAACGGGACGTGTAGAGCCAGCGCTACACTATACATGTCAAATGTATTGTCAAGGATCAAATATTGCCAAAACATGAATTTAAAGTATAAAAATCACAAAATTAACAGTCTCAGCGCCAGGTGTCCCGACGGCAGACCTGCTGACTCTAGATTGGCTTTTTATGATTAAAATAAAATAAATTTTTTTGACGCGAGCTCTCCGACTATAACTAACAAAGTATCTTCTTCCTCCAAACATCCGCGGCATAGAGAAATTTCGTGTTTATTTTGATTCTATGCATGTGATTATTCAACCCACAGTATCCGGCAAAACTTGGTTTAATTCAATTCCACGTTTTTACATTTTTGTATTGATCTCATTAGGAATAGTTTTGTATACTTCATTGCCTTGTAGTTTTTCCACAAAATGTTGTGTTTCGCTGCAAGTTTGTTTCAAATTATTTCTTTTCCGTTCTTCTTTCTATACCTTAGTTCATTAGTACCCAGTAAACACAAGTTTAGATAATATAAGTTTATTACACGTATATATGGTGTAAAAAGCGTATATGGTATATGTGTATTCGTATAATATACATTTCTTGTACACGTAAGATATGTATATTTGCATATTATACGTTAATATTTTCCTTTTTTTCCACCGTTGATTAATATACGTACATATATTATCCATTAGAATACTCGTATAAATAACCTGCATAATTTATCTACGTATATTTAACGTTTATTATTTCTGGGTTTAGTTTGCCGATCAATGTTGTCTTTGATGTTCGTACGTCCGAGGCTACCCGAACGCGTGAATATAGTTTGCAAAGTGTATGTTGAGATGCATGATTCATAATTTCATTTATTTTTTATCAACCATAATGTGCACGTGCTATTAGTTGCAATATCCGATACAGTTTTAAGTTGTTTGTTGTTACATAACAGTGTTGTATTGTTGTTTAATTGAACTGGAAGCGCATGTTTAGGAGTACTAAGATGAAATACCTAATTTGTGATAAGTCTGAAAATATGCAATGACATCTTTGTTTCAAATAACTTGTCAGGTGCACCATTTTCTTTGTACAATGCAATTATAGCCATTACAGTAACAATAATATCAATGTATCAATTTATTTTTTTAAATTTAAATTTAATATTATTGACTGCTATTGTTATATATAGTATTATAAATACAAAAAGCAAACTAGTCAAGTTATTTGATATAAAGATTACCATATGTGTCTCATATGAGGTTGTAAAAATATACGTATCTTAAACGTAACTGTATTTACTGGGTATCTAGACTTTCTGTTTAAGCAAGCTAAAACCAAAAAATAAAAAAAGCAATAAATTCACTTACTTGGAATGTCTCGTAAACTCACAATGAGATCGCTCAATAGAGATTAACTGCAGAAAGCAGGCCTTCACTAAAATCGACTACGTCTTAAAAAAACCATCATTTAAACATTAAATCCAAATTAAAACTTGTAAAAAGTTGTCTTCCAATGCTACTGAACGGAATGGAAGTATAGACATTAATAGAGGATACAAGCAAGAAATTAAAGGCTTTTGATATGTGTATCTACAGACGATTGCTTAGAGTTCCATAGACAAATCGTGTCGCCAATGCAGACGTTTTAAAAAGAATAAATAGAAAGATAGAGCAAAAGAATTTCTTGGCTAAAGAATCTAAGAACATAGTTTAATAACTCGACCAAGAAACTATTTTGCGCTGCGACCAATAAAATTAGAATTGCCATATGGATCGTCAACAATCCAATAACAAATAAGGACAAGTAGAAAAAAATAAACAGTTCAAATTTTCTTACGAGAAAACATGCTGCCGCTTGACTATTAGATATAATAAGTATCAACCTGTCAGAGTATAGTCCAATCATGTTTCTGGTACATCAATCAAACACCTCATCGTAAAAAACAAAAACTTGTTTGCACAGAGGTAGTGTAATCTACTTTCCCCAGTTTTTGCTTTTGTATATACTAGCACTGTTGTCAATTTGGTCCCCATCTATGTGCCAGGCACAATTGTCCTATCCTATTGTGCATCTCTGACGGCACCTCCGTTTGTTGAATAAAGTCCAAAAACTTTTATTAAAGAATTGTTTTCAAAACTTCTTTAGTTAGTTTGTAAATGCCAGAGCAAGCTGTGCGTTACATATTTATCCTTTAAATACACAAGTGTTGTCGTTCTGTAAGTCCCAAGATTTGAAGTGTGTTCTTTTTTTATACTCTGTAACATTTTTAGATCTTTGTTGCTTCGTCGTCTTGTAAAGAAACAATTGACTTTTTTTTAGGTTTACTTATAGTCCCTCCATTTTGCATAAAATTTAAATAGTAATAGAATCGGACAAGATAATCAATTTGGCTCTCCATTTCCATTGAAATAGAATTTAATGTAGTAATATAAAATAGCCCTTCCATGTCCAAAAAACACCCTAAGCAATAATAAATAGTCATATTTTGTCTCTTTCTGGGGTATAGCCGTCGAATGTAAGATGGTCTTGTATTATTGCATGTTTGTCTCCATTTCTGCTAGAAAGTGCAATGTATTTTTTCTCCTCCTTACTGTAATATGTCAATTGTGCAACTGTTATTGCCACAAAAAAGTATAAAAATCATACGGTTTATTTCGGATATTGCGTGCGAAAATAAAACATTACGCACGGAGCCATCAAAAAGTTCAGATCATCTGTTAAAAGTAATAGTATAACATTTAATAAATATTTAAATTCTTTCTGTATATATTGTAAGAATTTGTCATAAACCACAAACTTGTATAACTTGAACAAAGTTTAAAAAAATTGTTAATTTTACTTTTATTTATTGTAGTCGTAGTCGTAGTCGTGTAAATTGCAGCACTCGCAAAAGTAGTCATACTTGATCAAATTGAGCACCTACAATTCCCACATCATTAAAAAAATATATTTTATTTTTGGTAAGCTGCTACTAAACGGCTGAAAGAAATTATGTTTAACATTTTTATGTATTTTTTATTATTAATGTTTTAACTAGTTTCGACTCACCCGGTCATCTTTGGAATGATCTTAAAACAGATTGTAATGCATGGAATCTTGTTTCTATGTTTTAAATCACCTCATAAGTCTTACAAATTGTTCCAAGAAGTTGATGAAACCGGCGGCTGATTAGTTGTGTTATAGTCATATTTTAGGAATCAAACCACTGATAGCTAGCGTGCTAAACTAACGTCCTATCACAGACCTATCTATTTAAATATAAAAATAAAATACCTCAATCAACGCACTAATTAAACGTTATTAATAAATAACTTTTACGTACAATATTGTATCATTTACCGTAAATTATTTATTCTTTGACATCGTTAATACTAAAAATAATACGCTACCTGTCGATATTTGCTCGACACCACCCACACACATTCTATATTAATTACCCGCCCACGTTAATCACGTATTAATCACATATTCAGCACATTGATTGTTTAAATTTGCGTGAATAATACATTTCGATCCCTTCAGATCAGACATCTAGACTTGAGTAATCACCTGTCCACCCCACCTCAACCTTAAATGGCATGCGAGCTTTTATTCGACTGATAAGACACAGGTTAAAAAACTAAAAGGATTTATATGCAATTGTTTTTTCTCAAATTATAATTTAAATTAAATTTTGTATCAGCGTATATATTTTATTTTCACGAGTGAATGAATGGCTATAAATCATAATAAAAAATGATTGATTATTAAATCAGCGCTTGGCATAATACATTTTATCACCGATCGTATGATACCGTCTACCCATTCATTTCAGTAAGAAAATAATATTAGTTATTATTATTAGATTAGCTAATAAATTAACGTATAATTAATATAGCTCATATTTAATTAGTAATAACTTTTTAAAAATGCAGAAAAATAATTTCCTTAATTAATTGGCAAGTGTGCTGAGCTGTAAAAATGAATCTTCAAAACTAATTGGATACAAAGCAGAAATAATAAAACAATAACACAATAAAAAAAAAATTAGCCCTAACAACGCAAAAATATCCAATTAAATTAGCAGACATTTAGTTGTGAGATAAGATTATATTATATCACAGATTTTTATTATATTACGTGTGATGACAATACGCTAATACCACAATACAAAAGATCATTCTATATCATTAATTTGATCTATTGCTAACTTAAATAATAAAACAAATGTTATTTTAAGTTTTTCGCACTTCATATAACATATTCTCCAGTATGATTTGCATCCTTAAAAGTTACTGCCCCCTTGTCCCATGACATAAAAATAAAACATGTATAAGATTTCCGCTGAAGTGGTGAGGTATTTTATAATAATAAGGTTATGACCGTCCACTGAACGATGTAGTAAAAACGGGCAATAAAAATTTTTATACCGACTATCCGTCTTTTATTGGACAATGACCAGAATTTCTTTATTATGTCCCTCGCACTTTATGTGCGGCAATAATAAACGCAATAATAACAAGAAAAATATGCCTACATTATCGTTAAAGAGTATATACCATGTTTTTTCTTTATCAAACTTTCTCATTTCTATTTTAGTACAATATGGAGAAAAATATTTGGGATAGTTTTGATAAATTATATTAGTGTAATTATTACACTTTTATTATTTTTACATTACAGTTTTAGGGTAACGTACTCTAATTTCCACTTTGTGTCACTATACACAGCAAGTAGAACAAAGTCATTACATTCCTAGTAAAAAATATATTATATTATCGTATTAGTAATGTAATAAAACAGTATTATAAGTACTTTAAATAGATTATTACTGACATTGACCAATATAATTTATTTATTTTTGAATCATATCCGTGTTAAATACTGTTATTTATTTTTTAATAACGCTCAATTATTCAACCACCACACCAATCAAATACGTAGTATGTTAATTTGTTAAAGCATATTTTTGATTTACTGCCCACTTTCCTTTCCTAACCACAATTCGTGTTTCTCTAACAAATTGAATCTGTACACTAAACACAACTAGTAATAATATGTGTAAGCTTTATAATTTTAACTCTTTCGCTCAAATGTGCAAAGTGCAAAACTTGCTCCTAACGGTTGTTACGTACAAGGCCTCATGGTCAAACACGGTTTAAACACTCAACCCCAAGAGAGAATAACAATCTTTTACATCCTAGTACAACAATTATTAACTTAGCAAGCTATCTAGTATGCTACACCTGTCTATTATGACCTTAAAGCCAAAGCAATATCAATCTAATTTATATCACACACTCTTATATCCCTCGGTATATGTGTGAATATCCTTAGTACGTCAATAACTTAAATCTTAATGTCAATGTACTTTATAATCATACCTCCAAAAACCACTCGGTTTATCTATGAATAACCTCAACCCATTCTCAAACCTCTACCTGTAGGTAAATAACATTTTATATAGTACATTAAATTTTATAAACAAAGCTAACAAAACAATGTTAACATTCGATTAGAGAATAAATAGTATATGTCACCTGTGCTAAAAAACAAAAAAGCGTAATCGCTACGTGAACACGTTATAAGCTGCATACGACTGGTCCTTCGATTAGGGTTTTGTTTCTTGATCAAAACAAACACAATAAGATGCTCTTTGGTCGGTGCTGAATGCTAACCCGTCTTAGTATCTGTGCACGTAAACAATGCGTTTATTTGTGTATATTTAATGTTTTGTCTATTTTTGCACCGACTCTGCTATCGTATTGTCGACAATGCTCTGGACTCAACTCAACAAATTGTCTTTCTTCTAAACTAACAGAAAAATAAATAGTCTATTTTTTATTTGTTTGAATTTTTATTTGAATAATTACTTATGAATCACATTAGTAAAACCTCTTATTTTACCACATACTCAGATAAAACATAAAAACTTGCTGAACTCATTAACAGACCCAGAAAAATAAGAACTAAAAAAAGACGCAATACCCAGAAAACCAATAAAGCACCATTGAGTACTATTCAAGTGCAGTGTTGATTCAAAAGAAAGATTGCTCACAGATCCAAACAACGTCCCACATGATCTAGTTGCATCTTTGCCAACCATGAGACTCTAAAGGATCTTATCCTTACTTTGTACAGTCATAGAAAAGATATAAGAGGTGATAGCAATAATGCCAAAACCCAAAAAACAACTTCTCCTGCAGGGTCACCTAGAGAAGTAGCAAGGCTCTGCCGGTCGAGTATCTGCCGGAATGAGCAAACCCCTCTTGCTGATCGAGCGGTGATAAAAATAAGAAATCTTCTTAAAATCGAATGAATTAAAAAAAAAAATCAAAAAAATGGCAAAACAGAATATAGTCATACTAGACAAATCAAAAGTAAGATAGCCAAACTATGCAAAGAACGTACATGATAAATTTAACCGTATAGTATGCAGGCAGAAACAGCACGTACTACCGCAATGAAGTCGCAATGATAATCAACAAAAAAGTGAATGAAGCTGTCACAAACTTTATCTCAATATTGGACGAAATCATAATGCTACAAATACAAGCAATTCCAATAAACATAAATAAGATTCCTGTATACGCGCCTACAAGAACAATAGGGTGTCCGTTATTTTTCAATTTGCGATTTTTTTTGAAAGGACCAGTTAAATGTCTTCTTTACATGGTAAATAACTATTTTGAAATAAAAAACTTATTGGTAATCGTTATTTCGCGTGCTTTCAGGCAAATCAAATTTCCCATTTGATTAACATGGGAAAATCGTCATTAAACAATCAAAATTTTTTTTACAATTTGTAGGTCTTTATATGTCAACATACCGTGGCAAAACTTTAAAAACAGTGTATTGAATACAGGAAAAACAAAATTGCAACAATAAAACCATTTCTGGTTGCAAAGTTTAAGTCGGTTACACTTAAAAACAAAAAAAAACAGATTAATGAAATTGCCTATCATTTTTATCTATTTTTTGATGCGAAAGTTGTAAAATAACGTCAAAATAATACAAAATTCGTGTTCTACGGAAAATTTATAATCGATTACGTGCTCTCTGACATTTTCCTACGTCAAAATTACGTTTTTTGAGAGCAAATATTGGCGCAACGCATTTCGAAGTCGCCAGCAGCTGCCATCTACCAACAGCTTCAGACACATGTCGCTACTAGATAACGTCAATAGGCGGCGGTAGCATTAACAAATGCAACAAAAATTTGCTGTTTCGAACTAACTCTAATTCTGACGGATGTCAAAACAAACAATTTCTAACCTGACAAAAGTCGCTTCAACAAAGTTCTAGTTTATTGTTTGTGCATATTGTGTTTTAAACCCTATTTCTTATATTGGTGGTGAGTATTGATGTAAGATTTATTATTGCTTAAATAATATTGTGATCTGACTCTCTTACAGATGTTAACAGTCTTTGGTTGTACAAACAAAAATTAATAGGTGTATTTTAACCTTGTCTGATCAAGTATTGTGTTTTTCTGCGAAGTTTACCAAGTAATAAATATGGCGTCAGAAATTGTATTGCGTAATAATATTTATTTAATTGGTGATATAAGCCTGTATCCCGATCTCGAGAGTTTCAAATTACCATCCAATAAAAAAGTGTTGCAAATTTTATTTTATAAAACAAGAACATTAAAAAATGATCTGGCATCCAGCATCAATTCAACAGTCCAAGAAGTCATTGTGTATTGGAATCGATTTCAAATTCCGGTAGTGGTAGTTAAAGTTTGTAAACAAAGATTATCGACGTTGTATGAAGAATACAGAAATGTTCAAAAAAACCAAGCCAGCAAGGCTAAAAAAGTTCGAGAACTAAAATTCCAAGAAAAATTGGATGACATTTTTTATCTTTCTTCAGCAAACGTGATGAATCAATTGGATGAAGAGAAACGGAAACTTTTTGAAAAAAATGATTTCTCCGCCCCGTCAAAGACCAAAGAACAAGGAGCTCAATATTCAAGTAAACTCAATGAAATATTATATTCTTACGCTGTAAAAAATTTACACACAGAAAATTATATACAAAAGTATTTTTTATTCAAAAGTAGAAATTTTTGCAAGGGGAAATTTTTGCAAGGGGAAATTTTTACGGATGGGAAAATTTCACTAGTAAACATAATCTAAACACAGTACAATTTTTTACAAAACGGTAAAAAAATTTTAGTTGCTTCAACGGAATTAGAACAAATTTTAAATGAAGAGCACAGTTTATAGAAATAGAATGAAATAGGAATAAGATTCCCGTACTCTTATAATAAGTATCTGTTCTGGAATTATTAACTTTCTATTTTCATTACTTTTATTTATACCAATTGTGAATTTTACTCACAAAATTTTGCTAAAAAGGTTGGTAAAATTTTCAAATTTTTAGTAAAATCAACTCGTAAAATTTTTAATGCAAATTTTTTACACTGTACATTTAAAGTACAATAGTATTATAATATTTTCTCAACACTTTAAATTGTTTTAGAAGCGTTGCCAGGACAAAGGGATGAGGTATTTGGCACCGAAGAAGTCGAAACAAGTGATGCAGAACATTTTGTTGCGGACAACCTGAAATGCTATGAAGGTTTGCTTCAAATATTTCTTAAAATTACAAAAGTTTATCTCAACGAAATTTCTTCTTTTATCCAATACTTCATCAAATGTTTATTTTTGAAAACACTTGTTTGAAAAATAACATTTGTGGCAAAAAAAAAACACTATCGGTTTTTTGCGTTAAAAATGTTACCTTAAACAACAGTTTTTTTAAATTTATTTTAAACTCTCATAACCCAAAAAGTTGATTTCCAAAATAAAAACAATAAAAAATTGTGTTTTAAGGCGGAATTTTCAAGGCTAAAAACCAATCGTGTTTTTTAGCCACAAATGCGGAAACGCATATTGTTATCTAAAAACATTGTTATCAAGCAAGGTTGCTTAGTAATTTAGTAAAAAAAACGTAAGAAATACACAACCTTCCTCAATAACGATATTTGTTAGCTAGCAATATGCATACAGAATAGGCCTAATAATATGATTTGTGGTGATCGATCTATAAGGCCCAATTCCATTTAGAGATTTTTATCATAACATTTTTCTAAATTCTTTAGAACAACGTGGTTGACTATTTCAGAAGCACTAAAGTATAAAAATATAAAATGCACAAAAATTGGTTATAAAAAATCGATACGTTTTAATTTGTACTATATAATCGATTAATCAAATATCCCAATTTTTACCTTGTGTTACAGCCAAAGAGAAACCCACGCTTAAATGACGAAAATTCCTCTAAAGAAATTTTGAGCTATCCGTCAACTCAGAGCTCAGGTTCGGCATTTGTCATACCATCTGGGCGAGATTATAAAAATCAAAATATTCGAGTTACCGTAAATGTTCTTACGGAAAAAGTTGTTGCCACATTAGATAAATGCAAAGTTTTGTACAGAAATTCCACTCGTATAATTTGTGCAGTAGCAGAAGCTTTGGGTTTTGACGTTTAATCTTTAATCATAAATAAAACTTCAATAAACGAAACACGAAAAAAAATTCGTGAAAGAGAATCTGAAAGAATCAAAAAGTTGTTCAACGATCAAGAAATTAATAGACCAATAATTGTTTATTGGGATGGAAAACTCATGCCCGATTTTGTAGACTGCCAAAAGAAAGATAGAATGCCTGTTATTATTACATATGGAAAAACTGAAAAGATTTTAAACGTACCGGCATTGCCAAATGGAAAAGGTCGCACCCAAGCCGAATATGTTTATAAAGCTTTGAAACAGTGGGGATTGACCGATGCTGTAGAAGTTTTATGTTGTGATACCACAAATTCAAATTTAGGTAACATTAAAGGGGCTGCAGTTATTCTTGAGCAACTATTAGAACGAGATATTATGTATTTACCTTGTCGCCATCATATTGATGAGATAGTTTTGAGTGGAGTTTTTGCACTAAAATTTAAGAAAAAAAATGGTCCAGAAATAGAGTTTTTCTTGAAATTCAAAGCTTATTGGCCTAATATAAATAAAAAAGATTTCAAAACTGGTCTCGAAGATAAAGTATTAGATAAATTGCTTAGATCAAAAATAAAAGATATTGACAAACTTACTAAAAAATTACTTAACAGCAAACTTCCTCGAGATGATTACAAGGAGCTTCTCAATCTTGCTAGAGTTTTTTTAGGTTTAGTCCCAAGACATGAAGTTGCCTTTAAAAAACCCATTGGGTGCTCTCATGCACGGTGGATGTCGAAGGCATCATATAGCATTTTGATGTACCTTTTCAGGGATTCTTACCCTTTATTAGATGATGAAAAAGACAAGTTGTTGGACATTTGTTTATTTGTAGTATTCGTTTATTTAAAACATTGGTTCACCGCTCCTCTGGCGCTAAATGCACCGAAAAATGACATGGAATTTATAAAAGATTTATTTGAATACAGAAAAATTGATCCGGAAGTCGCAAATGAATCTCTTCGGAAATTTAAAAATCACCTGTGGTATTTAAGCCCAGAAGTCAGCGTTTTTGGGCTGTTTGATAAAAGAGTTTCAAAAAAACACAAAATCGAAAATTGTGAAGAAATTGAGCCTGAATGATGAGATTGACGAAGATGATTTTCCAAACGATGCAAGCAAACAATATTATGTAAAATCTGTAGAAGAAATGGAAAATTTATAAGATGTCGATATCGATCATTTCATACTACCTTCGTCAATCAAGCTATTTGATACATTTAAAATTAATAAAAATTTTCTTGCCCTTGATATTGATGAATGGGAGAATAATGATCATTACAAAAACGGTAGACAAAAAATAAAAGAACTACGTGTTGTCAACGATGTCGCAGAAAGAGGTGTAAAACTTACCCAAGATTATATAAATGCAATGGCAAAAAAAGAAAATCAAAGACAATACCTGATTCAACTTGTAGAAGAATATAATAAGATATATACAAATGTAAACAAACAAACACTCGTTAAAAAATTTAAAAATTAAGCGAAACAGTTTTTTTTAAATATTCTATGTATCGAAAAAAAAACGCCAACTATAGCAATGTAAAGGAGCTTGATCGAGTGCGCAAGTAAAAAACAATTTTGAAGGATGTAATTTGATATCTGTAATAAAAAAAATCAATTAAAAGTATAAGCATTGTACCAACCCTGTGAATTCTTCGTTATTTACTTAAAAGTATTTACTGTAGAAACCTACTTTGAAGTATTTTTTTTATTAAAAGAATGGATTTTTTTAAGAATATTTTAACCTTTAACCATTTTTTAAATCTTATTCAAAAACAAACCATTTTATGGAAATTTAGAAACACATTGAATTTTTTTATATAAATTAGTTTTAACAATTTTTTTCAGTTTCTACATTATTTTTGCAGTTCTTTTACGGTATTTGTAAATATAAAGACCATCTAAAAAGTTTTGATGATTTTTTTTTTTCAAAAAATTATAAATACCATATTTGATCTTAAAAATTCTCATTTTGACGTAGAAAAATGTCAGAAAGCACGTAATCGATCGTAAATTTTACATAGAACACAAATTTTGACGTTATTATATGACTTTTGCATTGAAAAATGGATAAAAGTGCATAGCAAATTCATTTATCTGTTTTTTTTTTTGGTTTTTCAGTTTTTTCAGTGTAACAGACCATAAATTTCTCAACAAAAATGGTTTGTTTGTTGCAAAAAAAAATTCCCTGTATTCAATACACGGTTTTTGAAGTTTTGCCACGGTATGTTGACATATATAAAGATCTACAAATTGTAAAAAAAAATTTGATCGTTTAATGACGATTTTCCCATATTAATCAAATGGGAAATTTGATTTGCCTAAAGGCACGCAAAAATACGATTACCAATGAGTTTTTTATTTCAAAATAGCTATTTACCATGAAAAAAAGACATTTAATTAGTCCTTTCAAAAAAATTTGGAAATTGGGAAATAACGGACACCCTAAAGAACAAGTAACATAAAACAATATGCTAACTTCAACAAAAAAATAGAGAAACAACAGAAAAGATAGATTCGTAAAATTATACAGATATAAACATCACATACATTGTGTAAAGTCCCTAAACGCCATCTATATAAGTTTGGAAAGCTATTGCAACTCGCATAACTCCATAATTCAAGAAGAACGTAAAATCTTCAAGTTTCACAAACTTGAGCCAACACCAAAAAATACAAATAAGCAAAAACTGGACTGAACTAGAACATATTAGAAAAAAATTAGAACATAATCATACAATACAAAACTGGTCGCCCAAAGAAAAGTGGAATAACAACAGTAAACAAAAAACCAAAACCGACCTAAATAGAAAGAGATAAATAAAGAAATTAAAAAATTAAGCAGAATGATTCTTTCAAAAATGCGCCAAAATAGAAGACTATAGAAAAGAGCACAAATGCTCCAACTACACAATAAGAACAAGCTTCTAAACAGAACACAGGTCAAGACAAACTTAAAAACCGCAATGGCAAACTGAGTCCTAGACATCAAAGACAGGCTGATTTAATAAAAAGAATTTATAGAAAAAAAATGTTCACAAAAAAAGAATTCCAAACCAAATCTTCGTAAACAATACCAAATAAAAAAAAAAAACATAAAAATGTAGTGACCACCGTACAATCAGTCTAATGAGTCGCGTTTTAAAGACATTCTTACGCGTTATACACCAATAAACATTAAAAAACAGAACAAAAAACACAGTTTCAACTCCGTATATGCTTAAGATCAAAAGAAGCGTTATTTAGCTTTCAAGCCCTAACACACAAATGAATAGAATATAATCCTATGCTTTATCGAGCAAAATACTGAAAATATTAAGAAACACAAAAATAGATGACCAAACCTCTGATTCATTTCAAACCTCTACTAGCAATAAACAGCAAACGTCAGAATATAAGACAGACTTACAAATCAAAAATAAAGTTGGCAAAAGAGCAGAACCTTGAGGAACACCAGCATTTATGATTTTGGAGTCAGAGTTAAAACCATTTTATTGTCAAGAAAATTATTGATGAGATTTACAGATTCTTTTATCAAGACCTACACTATAAAGCTTGTTGACAAGATTAAGATGCCATACTCTAACAAATGCTTTGAAAATGTCCAAAGCTACTGCAAAATTTTGTCCTTGCTTGTCTAAAGTAGAATTTCATTTGTGACTAACATAAGTCAAAAGATCTATTTTGATCGAAATCCATATCTCAGATATTCAATCTGAGATGAAGTTATTCTGTACTAAGAACTTGAAAATGTAATAATTATTATGCTTTTCAATTTTTTTTTTGACAGATTGAACAATACTACAATTGGTCAATAATTTGAAGAATCAGACTTGTCTCCCTTTTTAGAAATAAGTTAAACATTTGCAATTTTCCAACAATAAATTTTTCATTTTTGTATGATAAAGCAAATATTTTGATAAAAATGAAAACTAATTCATTTGCATGTTTTAAGAATAATAGGTAGAATTTCATCTATATGCCTTTCTGGTATTTAATTTAAGAAAATATTTTTCGACAACCGGTTGCCTAAAATAATTTAGACCCATTATTTTTCCACTGACCTGCATTGTAGGTACAGCAATAGGAGGTTTTATAATAGTGGAGTTAGATTAGATGCAAATTGGTTTGCAAAAATATCTGTTTTTTCTTTTGGATTAAGTAACTAGATTGTTTAGATTATATCAAAGAGGAGGTATTGAAGATTTTGTACTGCAATATGTGGATCATTAGAATATAAAAAGGGTGTAGTTTCAAAAGGTACAATCTCCACTTTTTAAAATTGTTGAGTTAGTGATGTCATCTTGTAGCAAATTACTCACTCTACAACGTTATACTAATTTTTAGGTTTGGTTATAATAGAAAGAAAAGTTTTAACAACAGAAGTAATAAGTAAATGATCAGAATTTCCTAAAGCAGGCTTAACATTAGTTGTTGTAACCTCTGGAATAGTTAAAAAATACAAATCTAACAACCTTGGTTCTCCAAGAAGTCCATCACGAGAAAAATATGTGAGTTGATAAATAAATTTACTAAGATTATTGGAAACAGCAAAAATCATAGCTTGTTGTCCGGATAGTGTTGTAGAAAATGAATGACTTAACCATTCAGTATTCGGTACATTAAAATCTCCTAACAAAATTATTTTAACTTTTCTATGATTACTTTGAAGAAGTTTATCAATACTTTCAGATAGATCATCAACAAAATTTGAAGATTCCTTATTTGTAGAACGGTATAAACCAATTACAAAGTAATCTAATCAGAAAGATGTAATTAAAAAAAATGCTATTATAACCAATGCTTTGAATTTCGTACGTCGCCAGTCTAAAATATGCTTATTGTTTGTGGATATATGCACAAACACCCTGTTGGTCAGCAAATGATATAATAATTAAAATCTACTAAATTAAAGCAATCTGGATCTTTATTGTTTACATTTGTTTCCGTCAAAAAGAGGATATGGGGTTTCCTATGTCCAAGATGTTAATAAACAGAATTTAAATTCTTTTTTAGACCGCAAATATTAAAGAAATTAACTTTTAAACCACAAACTAAGTCAATGTCAATGTTTAGTTGATTAAATTAGTTAGTGGAACAGGCGAGGCCTTGTTCAGCTAATTTTAGTATAGTATTACTGGTAAAAGACATGACGAGTCTGATCAACAAACTGCCTAATGCATTGTCAAAACAACCCAGCCTTGAACTTAATAAGAAGGAAAGTAAAGATACTGAAAGAGTCTACAATCAAAAAACAAACAAACTAGAGATGCTTTGAACATAACTAAGAATGCACTGCTGTACTATACAAAGAAAAAAAAAATCCGGCGTCATACTAAGTCATATGTAAGTGCTGAACTAAATTGTGTAAGCAATTAAAAAATATCGGACGTATCTAAAAGATATATCGACAACAAAGCCATGTTGTAGGTAACTGATGAGAAATCAAATTTAACCAAGTAATTTTTGTTACTTCAAGAATTCAAATTTCGCAAAGTGGATGCAACAAGTTTAATAAATGTGCAACCCGATGCTCTATTAAAGTACACCGGCCAATAATTTGCAGAAACACATGCACACCTCTACCACCCATCACTACACTACTAGTCCAAAATAGCTTGGTACTCAGACCAAAATAAAACCAAGACGGCCATATTTAGTGCATTTCATTGAACTGGTGTTCAATTTAAACATTTGTAAGAGAATTAATCCAATGCAACAAAAACAACCCAAAATCTTAATCCAAAAACCGCATTAAACACACAGAAAAACATGAAAACGTGTACTACATAAGGCCTTTCGAGACAATCCAAGGTGACAATAAAATTGCAACATCCTTTGCATGTGCCATGTAAAAGGTGTTTCCGTGCTGACAGCAACCAGCAAACCTACCATCCAACTCCTAAAAGACCATCTGCTTTATCGTCTACTCAGAGTAATCCTGACAGAAGCTAAGCATGCAATCCACCAATTCATTGCTTTCACGCTGCAAATTTAATAAGTTGTTACTACGGTCGTAACCTAACAACATCACAATTGGCCACAAGGGCCAATTGGAAATGAAAAATGGATGTAACTTTTAATAAAACGCTCAAAGGTACATAAGCTGATACAGATTGTGGACAAAGCCAATCAGCATCAATGTTTGTCAGGCCTCAATCTCCACCAAAAGCTCTGAAGAAGCTGACATTCACAGCAAGCACAGTCTAGACCAGCAAAGACCGCATTCTCAGAAGAGAAAAAAATAGAAGCCGCGCCCTGGGGAAAAGCAAAACAAAAATAAAAAAATTAAGAAAAACGAGTCCTCTTTAATTAATCTATCAAATAGGCCATCAGCCTTCCCATCAAGTCAAGTGGCTTCAACGCCACCAAAGCCAAAAGGTCCTTGACCCGGCCAGCCATTAAGACACAGTCAACCAACTACACTCCCACAAATAACTTCCCAGGTCCTCCCTCAAACTCTTAAATATCGTCAGCATCCACAGAGGGTGCTGTCACACGCCGCCGCATTCATTCATTCAAACAACCAGTCATAAAATATCCTGAAATACTCTGTTAAGAAGGAAGGTAAATGTCCACAGTCGTGACCACACTTCCAAAATCACCAAATAAAACCTGGCAATGTTGACCCCATTACCCATAGTCTTTTGTATCAAAAATTTGTGCGACAAACCGTATCTCTACTTTTAGCTTGCACATCTCGCCAAAAATACTTTTTCTGTACGTCACTACTATGAACCAAAAAACCTAACGCCAAACTCTTCATCCCAAAACTTCTTAATTGCCTCTCGGGTTTTTCAACTGCATAACATATTTGAGTATTCACCAGTCAAGTCATAATAATAATAATAATAATAATAATAATAATAGTTTTTATTCCAGTTGATCCATAAGTTGGATATAAGAAAAGTCAATACAAGATAATAATATAAAATATACAAATAAACAATAAAATCAATAAAAAAAGTTTTTTATAAAATTACAAAAAAACATAAGTAAATACAAAAAAAAAACATATTAAACACATTAAAACAACAACTAAATTGATTGATGTTGAAACAATAACGTGAATAAAATTTAAAACAATACAAAAAAATATTTTTAAAACCTGTCACTCAGGTACTCATTTATGCTGTAGTATGATTTGCTTACCAGAAACTGTTTTATGGAATATTTAAATGTTGTTAATTGACTGTCTTTATAATTATTAGGTAGCTTATTGTAACATCTTATAGCTAAGTAATTTGGATTTGATTTGTACAAGGTAAGGGTATGACAAGGTATTGCCAAATTGTTACCATGCCTAGTTTCGTACTCATCAGTTTCATTTAACGTTGTGAAATCTCTAATATTTTTTCTTGCATGTACTAACAAAGTGTATATAAATATACACGGAAGTGTTAGTATATTTAAATCTTGGAATAAGCTTTTGCAATGTGTTCTCATAGATTTATTTAGCATGTAGCGTATTGCTCTCTTTTGTAGTTTAAATAATCTTTCAATATCTCGAGCCATACCCCAAACCAAAATTCCATATGACAACACAACATGAATCTTTGTAAAATAAAATACTTTCATAATATCTACATCCACAACCATCCTTAATTGTCTAATCATATAGCAAAGGGTTCTCATTCTATTACACACATTTTCAATGTGTACACTCCACTTACAATTTTCATCAATGTGCACACCCAAAAACTTTGTATCATTTTTCTTTTGAATGCTTTTTCCATTACAAAATATTAAATGGCTTCTATCATTTGTCTTAATATTTGAAAATTGAAAATTAATGTACACTGATTTTTTGTTATTAATAACAAGTCCATTACTATTGTACCATACACAAATGTCCTCAATTGCTCTATTTGCCTGGATTACTGCTAATTCAGGATTTCTGTTTGATATTAAAAGGGAAGTATCATCAGCAAATAAAAAAGTACCATCAATATTCAAATCATTTATAAATATAATAAAAAGAATTGGTCCTAAAACGGACCCTTGAGGTACACCTCTTTGCATTAACATAGTGTTAGATTTTGATTGATTTATTTGAACATAATGATACCTTCCTTCTAAGTAGCTTTGAAACCAATTTAAAATGACTCCTCTTATTCCATATGACTCCAGTTTGCTAAGAAGTAGTTTATGATTAACTAAATCAAATGCTTTTGTCATCACACTACAACGCCAAAAAATGCTGCAATCCAATTAATCTTTTACAGAAATCCAGTTAAACATACAAATAACCTCAATAAAACTTCTTGTTATCACCCAGAATGCATAAATGGATAAAGAAACCATCAACAAGTATCCCTGGCCATGTACTGATGCAAGCATAAAGCATCTGGATTCTTAACCGTGTTCATTGCTCCACATAAACAGACAACTAAATAACCAATAAAATTTGAAATAAGCAAACATTCACACCAACTTTTAAATAGATTGATAAATTTCTCAAAAAATTATATCTACTCCTGCCCAAAGATGAATTTTAGCCTATGGTGGAAAAATGTATAACGTTTGAAAAAATGTTTAGTTGATCTCATCAAATCCTTAGATCTTCAATGAAACAGTCGGATGCTTCTGTGCATCTTTAATTCATCGTCACTCTTAAAATACAAAACAAAAACGAAAACGGCTCTTACTAAAACTCCTACAGCATTTACCAATACACCTAGTTGAGTCATTGTACAGATAAACATAACAAATTGTTGTTTAAAAACCATCCGTATCAAGGGTACAGACAAGATTTCGCAGTGCACACAAATACAGAAGAGCACATAAAATAATCCTTTCAATGGCACCAAATAGATACCGAGCAAATAATTAACAAATCCTCCTTATGCAAAGACAAAATAAAATTGAATATAAAAGCTTATTTAATCCACACCTGTTGACGTAACCTCAAAGAGAAGCATTCGTGTAATGCTACCGCAATTATGTTCTGTCCAAAAGCACATCATCATTGATCTTTTATAAATAAATAACAAAACCTCCAAAACCTTCAGTAAAGCATCGTGCTGAACCCAAGTTACGTCAATTTAATGTTTATTTGAGTGTTTTGAAGGGTTCTTTACCCAACTATGTGCTTAAAACCTAGTTCCATTCGGTCTACAAATTTTTTTTTCTATAAACGCATAAGAATTTTGAGTACCGGTCTCATAAACGTTCCCAAAAAATGATCTATAGAAAAGATTACTTACAAAATTTCACTAAAAAAAGTGAAACCAGATGCAACAGTTAACTTAAGAACTGTAATTTACCTTTTTCATCTCTCAATTCTGTAGATGTATTTTTTAGCAAATTGCCCATCAAAACATGCCTCTCCTACACTTATAAATACATTGGACCAATCTAACAAACAATTCATTCTTACCTTATTACGGTAGAGAAACTGAGTGTTTATCATTGATATGAAGTACTGTTTCTCAGTATTATCAGTTTACAACAGCATTGTCGTTAGCAAAAACTTAAAAAACGTGCACACTGTACTATTGTCATTACAAATGCTGCTAGAAATTAATAACAAGCTCCAAACAAACAAAAAAGCATGTTCCATCTACATAGCAATTTGGTTTGTGATAAGGTTAACAAAATGATACATGAAAAATATAATAGTTATGTACAATAATGTACAGTTAAATAATATATTAACGACTGGCAGATTTGTGAAGTATTTATTATTGATTAAAAGCAATATTTGTTATACAACACAAATGTCTGTAATTTGATTAATGAAAATAATATCATCGATTATACATCAGACTCCTTATCATCGTCTACAGCAAATCTGAAAAGAAAGTTATTATATGCACATAAAAACCCTCCCCGTTTGAGACATTAAGTGTGCAAATAACTTTAGCAAGTCTGATTTGTATGTTGAGAAATAGCATTTCTCAAGTACAAATTTATTTTGTAAACAAATAAATTTTCTTTGTGATATTCAAAACATATTGATTTGATTTTACTACTACTTCAATATGTTCTATTTGTTTAGCTTATTATATCAGCAAAACCTGTTTATAGAATTTATTTTCAATTTATAAATAATTTATTATATAAACTTCGTTATATTGGAAATAAAAATAAGATATGTATAAATTTATAAGCTGTCGTACATGTCAGAGCAGTAAAACCCTGTCAGTTTTAGAGAAAAGGGGCTCTCGAATGTGACCCACACAAATGTCACTCCGTCCCATATATTCGAATATCTGCGCCATTCATATCTGCAATCGAAGGGTATGTGCTTTGCAGGTCTGAATATAGAAATTGAATTGAATTGTGCGCAGTAATATTACACGAGGCCAAGTTAATATAATCTACACCAATATACAAAATTGAACCAATTTATTAAAACTGATTTATATTATGATGATTTCATTATTTCTTAATTTCAGTCCAATTTAATAATCTATACATTTTTAGTTTACATTAATTATTCAGTATTGATGCGAATCAGTTGTGTGTGTTAACATGACAATAGTCACTAATCAAGGCTATATTACTACTACACATGTAAATACCACAGGTGGATCATCTAAATTGTAAACAGAAGCGGGTCAATTATTCCAGGCACACGGTTCAATTAATAATACCACCAGTTCAGTTGTCCAGTACAGATGAGCGAGATAAAACATTTTAAACAATAGTTATTAACTTTATAATCAAGAACGAAATTATCACCCATAATCAAGGTTCGAATTGATAGTTCATTCAAATGAATAATGATGTATTCCAGAAACAAAACAAACTAATTTGCTTTTGATAAATAACGTCTGTACGTGTAGTTGGCATATTACGGAAAAACTAGCGTATTTTAAATGCAATATACGATCGATGCAGTTTCCATATCACATTAAATTAAATATTTACAAAATAAAACTTTAAAGACCTGTCGTCCGTAAAAGATATTGATTTATTCTGAATTAATATTTTTGGCTTATCATGTACGTATGTGTGTAGAATAAATTCTTTGTACAGCTTATCCGAGTGTATAGGACCCCTGTATTTTTTTAAATAAATTTTATAAGTGCTTTCTAATCTTAATTACACTAAAAAAAATAACTTAAATAAAAAAAAACTTGACATAATAACGTTTTCGGCAAAATAATAAACCAGAATTGCTAGTTTATATAATTGCAATAATCATCGTAATTGTTTATATTATTCAATAACAGTGACAAATATATTTATTTTTCGCAATTTCTCTATATAAAGGTCATTACTAATTTCAGACAGTGCAATTTGGGCTCAACATGTCCCAGCAACGTCGCAACGTCTCATGAGCCAAGAGGTATATAATCATCTACAACAACCGTACAATCAAGAAACATTTTTTAACATCTACCGATCGTGTTTGAAAGAATACCTCAATTTGTCTAGAAAAAACAAAATGTAAATTTGACAAAAACTCGTAGATGACTATAAAACTATCTTGAAATCTGTGACTGGATACGACAAAAAACAAATTATCAGTTTCAACGCAAAATTAAACGCGATCTTAAGCTGATATTACAGCAACAAGCAAGAGTACCTAAAATAGGTTCTATTGTGACCATTATTCAATATCAAGAGTACCTAAAATAGGTTCTATTGTGACCATTATTCAATATCATCATTTAAATTGTCCGAAAAACATAATTCACCACTCGACACATTGAACAGATGCCCAGAATACTAAACCAAACAACCAATGAACCACGACTTAAAGCACAGAGTACATGCTTCCTAAACACCCCTAATTGCGGAAATAAACCCGCAACAATCCCCCCCCCCCCTGCTGCTTTTCCCATGAAATAAGTAAAAATGTCAATCTTCTTGAGTATGTACATCCAAGTCAAGATCACAGTATGGTGAGCTCAGTTTCCTTCCAGCTATTGTTATGTTCAAGTGTCACTTGAATTAGTCGTAGATAAGGCATTAATGTTTGCACGTAGTCACTGATTCACTGGCCTTAGAGGCTAACGGGAATCAAGCTAGCGTGGCAAGCGTAGAGTCAGGTTCTAAGTGCTACGTGGCTGAGTCGGTGTCGTGATCTTTGAAGCTATGATGATTCAGCTCTTTAAAAGCTTTTTTTTTTAATTAACTTTAATCTTTTCAATTAGGAGTGTTCCTAAGACACAGGCCTATGAAAGAAGCTTGTACTCCGTGATTAAGTCGTCGTTGACTTAGTAAATCCCCGCGCCAGAACTCGCCAGCCAGTTCCACCATATGTTTCAAGGCCTCAACATCAACTCTGATACTACCAAAACATCACCAAAAATCCAGAACTGCTAAAATGCATCTACTAGCCGCAATAGGCTTAGTCATCTAAACCAGGATTCCCTGGAATATAACTAAAAAATCTTAAGCCAAGACCAAGCAGTGTACTGACACCATTGAGCTATCTGCCCCGATAGTTCCTAGATAGTTTAGCCACAATAATACCCGGGAAGACATCTTCGTCGACATCTACCAAAAAAGGTTACTCTGTCCCAACATAAAAGACGTAATTTTCTGGATGAGATCATCTTTTCACTCGCTGACGCATTTTCAAGAGAGACAAATCCCAAATTGCACAAATCCCATAATTTCTTAATAACAGCTAAGCAGGCATAACACCAGTCAAAGAATTGCTGTCATCAACCGCCAAACTAGACTGTGACAATTGACGCCCAACGTAGAGCAACTTGGAGTTAATGCGCCTTAAACCCCACAAAACTGACACCGGAAAACTTCCACCATCAAGAAGAGTTTCCGCAAAGAATTGGACAAACTTTTAGGCCCCTTTCACACGTAGATTCGGAATCCCAGATTCAGAATCTCGGATTCCGGTGATACATGGGTTTAATCGGGACCTTTCAGACGTGGATTCCAAATCGCGATTCTGTCTGGATTCTGTCTGGATTCTCCAGCAATTCCGAATCTGAGATTCACGCTATACATTATCAATCACTTATCAAGACTTTGATCCAGGGCAAAAAACCCTGTCCCTTGAGCTGGAAAGCGTAGAATTCTACCTTCGAGCTAACACACTATGTAGCTCATTAGACAAAACCTCTAGTTCCCTTGCTAAGAAACGTAGACCTGGAACCCCTGGAATCACTCATGGAGCAGCACCAGAGTGACCTCAGCCTACCACAGGCTCACGTCCGCATGCCGGAAGTAAAGGAAAAATACTAAACCGAAAAACATAGCCAGCAACAAGCAAGGCGGAAACGCGTAATCGAACACACCGACTTAGTGACCCAACAACATCAATGGGTTATCCACGACCAATCTTAGACATAACAATACCCGAAAGTGACACTTGAACATAACAATAGTGGGAAAGAAACTGAACTCACCATACTGTGATCTTAACTTCGATGTACATTCCCAAGAATATTAAAAATTTTACGTATTTCCCGGGAAAAGCAACACAACACAAACGCAAAAGTAGGGAGGAGGGGATTGTTGCAAGTCTGTTTCTGCAATTAGGGGTGTTTTTAAGACACAGGCCTGTGTAGAAAGCATGTACTCAGTGTTTAAGTTGTGGTTGACTGGTTGTTTGGTTATATAACAATAGTGGAAAAGTAACTAAGCTCACCATAGTGAAAACATAACTTAGATATAAATCGCCAAAAAGTGCCCGGGAAAAGTAAAAAGACTATAGTGCGTACCTCAGTAGATGCATTGTTGCGTAATTCCCTGGATGAGCAAAAAGTTCAACAACTGCCATTACATCCACACAAAACAACGGATTGGTGTGGTTTATAGGTTGGTGCAATCAATCGTTCATATTTCTTCAACAATTAAACGGACCGGTGAATGTGCCACCTAGATCATGTGAAATCGCACTTTTGGGGCTTACAGGCTTACGTAAAGTCAGTTGAAAAATTAAAAAAAAACACAAGAATTACCGAAAAAACGCAAACACTACTTGACCTAATTATTACTAGCGATATAAAAGCTTGCAATTCTAAAGTAATTAATATGCATCATCTTACAGATCATTCATTAATACAATGCAACATTCCTTTAAAAATTAAATCGCAAACTACTACAACTTACTTATACCGTTCTTTTAAAGATATTCAATTGGATATTTTTAATATTGAATTGAAAAGTGCTCCTTTTAATGAAATTTATATAGTCAACAATATCAATGACAAAGTTTCACTATTTAATAATATCGTAATAGATCTGTTTGACAAACACGCACCAATTAAAAAAAGCACTTATTCAAAATTTAAACCACCATGGTTAACTGATAATGTACAATTGCTCATAAAATTACGTGATGATGCTCATAAGAAATTTAAAAAACAGAAAAAAGCATCCCAATGGGATTATTATAAACAGCTGCGCAATTTTACATTAACAGCAATAAAAAATGAAAAAAAAGCATATCTTAATTACAAATTTAACAAAACAAAAGGTAAAACTGTATGGAAAGACTTTGCAGATTTAAACATACATAACAAAAATACATCTTCAATCATTCCAGACCATCTTCACAATGTTAATGAAATTAATAACTACTTTAACAACATACCTTCAATCATTACAGAAACAGAAAAACAAAATACACTTAGCTTCTATGATAATCAGAGTAAGCCTTATCTCAACAAAGGTTTACTTTCAAAAAGACAAATGAAACTGATTTACTAAAATTAATATCCAACATAAAATCAAAATCAATAGGATCTGACAAAATTTCAATAGATATGATCTATATATGTTGTCCTTTTTTATTGCCGTTTATAGAACATATAATAAACTATTGCTTTGAGTATTCTACATTTCCAGATGCATGGAAAGAAGGTAAAATTGTTCCACTTTCTAAGATAAAAACTCCTGTTGAATATGGCGACTTAAGACCTATAACTATACTGCCAATTTTATCTAAACTAATTGAGAAAATTGTGGATGATCAGTTAAGAGC
This sequence comes from Tachinus rufipes, assembly GCA_963932245.1. Taxonomy (NCBI): domain Eukaryota; kingdom Metazoa; phylum Arthropoda; class Insecta; order Coleoptera; family Staphylinidae; genus Tachinus; species Tachinus rufipes. Next base: position 33,777,592 of record OZ010746.1, on the reverse strand, counting down.
ATATATTGAACGGTATAATATTCTTCCCAAACTTCAATCAGGTTTTAGAAAAAATTATAGTTGTGGAACTGCTATGCTTAAAATCACCGACGACATAATATCATCATTGGATGCTGGACAGAACACCGTTCTTGTACTTTTGGACTATTCTAAAGCATTCGATATGGTAGATCACAAAATATTGCTTTCAATATTACGGTATAGTGGCTTGACTGAAGCGTCAGTGATATTTTTTAAGGAATATTTATATAAAAGAAGTAACCGAGTTGTGCTGAATGGTGTCTTGTCCGAACCAATGGCAATGAAAAAAGGAATTCCGCAGGGTGGTGTTTTAGGCCCATTACTCTTCTCAATGTATGTTTCAAATTTTTATTTAGCATTTAAACAAACAAAATATCATTATTATGCTGACGACACTCAAATATACTATTCGTTTGACTCTAATACCGATATTGTGTCAGTTAACAACACTATTAATACAGAATTGGATTATTTAGTTACCTTATCAAAAAACCACAATCTTAAATTAAATCCTAATAAATCAACCGTTATACTATTTGGTAAAAAAAAAAAAAGAATTGTCATTAAAAACAGTCTTGACATAAGAGTAATGGGCCAAAACTTAAAAGTTGTAGAAGAAGTTAAAAATCTTGGTATGACAGTAGATTCAGATTTGAGATTAAGGAAACATGTTAACAATCTTGTAAGCAAATCTTATTTTAAACTTAAAACCTTATATGGTCATAGAACGTACCTTAATCAAAATTTAAAAACATTGCTATGTCAATCATTAATTTTATCTAATTTTAACTATTGTGACTATGTATATGGTTCATGCTTAGATAAAATGACATCACATAAAATTCAATTAGTACAAAATGCGTGTCTTAGGTTTATATACGGAATACGTAAACGAGATCATATTAGTCACACACTTGCACTAGCTGAATGGCTGAATATGTCCAATAGACAAAAACTTCACGCTTCTTGTGCATATCTCAAAATAATTAAAATCAAAACTCCCAACTATTTATATGAAAAAATAAAATTCCGAACAGATATCCACACGGTTAATACTCGAGGTAAAAATAAAATAACTATCCCTGTCCATAGGTCTTCACTATTTCAAAGGTCATTTACATATAATATTGCTAAATGTTTGAACTCTATCCCTTTTAATTATATTGATCTCACTCTCAATTCGTTTAAGCAAAAACTTAAAAACCAGTTGTTTGAGGATCAAAGTTAATTTATGTTTATATTAGTATTGTATGTTAGTGTGTGTTTTAGGTACAGGAGGAAGAATAGATAACCCGTTTTAGGGCTAATCTAATCCTGAACCTAGTTGTCATAGATGCAATTGATTTTGTTAATATAATTCATATTAATTTTATTAATGTATATGTATTTCTTTGACAATAAATGTATTATTATTATTATTATTATTATTACTTGCATCATTCGCCAAATGCGGCCAACATTTGAAAAAAGTAATCTTTAAAAAATATATGTCCAGAATAATTCTTTTGTATTATAATAAAGAAAAAATAAATCACCCGTTATAATACAATCAAAATAATGCTTATTACTTTATATTAAACAGCCTACAACGCCATCTAGTAGAGTTAAAAGTGAGCGGGCAGACAAATATCTCTTCGTTCCATCTCCCCAGCGGAGCAATATCTACCGTTACAACAGTCAATTCATAAAATGCGAATACACAGAGCTTCCGTTGTGATTACAAGCTCCAGGACACTAGCTTGGCAAAGGCGTCTATAGCAGCTTCATATTCAACGTCTAATTTGTCAATTATGCGTCATTGCCAAATGTCAATTAAAATTTATATTAGACTTCAGTTTCATCTTTATCAACCGTATACACTCCATTGCTGTTGCGCAGCCTCTTCTTTCTCCGTAATGCTGGCAACTTACATTGCAAAAAACCTACAGTTTTGAGTAAATTCCAAACCACTAGAAAAATTATTCATCTACTCCAGACCAAAGAAAGTGTTTAGACGTAAAATCCCACTCGGACAATGCGGATTGTAAAGTGGGAGTGAGTGTATGTGTTTGAAACAATTTCAGTTGTGAGATTCAAACCCACAATCTTTAGTGAAGCAGGCGGATGCCTAGATTACTGCACTACGCTCCCCTAATATTATTATATACTTATATATTACACGTGCAAAATGACCAAAAATATGAGTATGGAGTTTTATATACATTTTAAGTTTATTATAACAACTATATCTGATTAAAAAAAAAGTCGCAAATATTAAAATAGGTCCCCAGGCATTGTGTTCAGGCAGCTATGTGTATAGGCTACGTCATACATTTTGTGTATAATACAGCGTTTTAAAAACTCCTTATTTATATTCATTCATGTTGTTGCACGAAAAACCCTAAAATGTCTAGTTTGCTTCATATTTGTTTACCTTAATTGACAAAATATAATAAAAAATCAAAACGTCCCTGCTGACTAACACCCAAGCAAATAAAACAGCTTTAAACGGCCGTCCGTAGTTAATAAAAAAGTTGTTACAGACTAACCACAACGGCCAATCTCAGAAAAGTACGTCCACACCACCAACTACCGAGAGCGCGCGTAGATATTCAAAATATCTAGACAAAATAATTTAATAAGTCAGATCTGAGAACTAAGATACACGTTAATTAGAAACCAGCCAAAAAGCAGCATCCAAGCCTTCAACTTTAACCCCTTATTCAATAAAGCGACCATAAACTGTTTCCATTCAATGAGAACAAACAGACTATAATTAGATTCTGAATAAACTATTAGACAAAAAGAATTTTCCAGCCGCAGCCCCTCCACTCCGGTATCTGACCCCTAAAAAACGGTAGTAAGAGGAGAAAACTGTATAAAAGCATCTGGTGTGTGAGGACGTTCAACCTATAAACACAAACTTCAAAAGTAAGACCATTTCCTAGTAATCCAAAAGCTCCTCTAAGCAAAACCCAATCCGTAATAATTGGCATTCAACGTGGGGCAATTGTGCCTCAACCTAGTTTCACTTAAAAACAGCATTAAAAAACATGCCACAGCAAGCTTACTGTAAAACCTCTCGCGTTAATACTCTAAGTCTGCAAACATGCCGTCAACATTATAGCGAAAGCATCCGAGAATGATAATCTACATTTACGTCTTACAATACGTGACAAATTTGAAGACACCTTCAGCTATAAAAAGCTGCAAACTGCAACACTACAGAAGTCGGTTACACATTGTCTATCTGACAAACTCATAGAAGAGCAAACAGTTCTGTTCTTCAAGTCTCTTTGGATTCGATAGATGAGCTGCTGCGTACCATTCGCAGTAAAATAAAATAAAACCCCAAGAAAATCTAAAAAATATCATTTAAACTGAGGCACAACAAACTAAACTCAGATAAATCCCTAGTCTGCAAACACATCATCAACAAGAAATATTTACAAATAATAGCAAGCATTTGGAGCAAAATAGCAAGCAACTATACTTCAAAGACCAATCAACAAAACCATCTTGGTAACCTCCTGAAAAAAGCAGGGACGTGAGATGTATTACTGACAACACTTTGTGATCTGGTAGGTGATTCCCCTAATAAACCAACAAAAAAACATTGCAAACAACCACGTAGTAACTCTAGATAAAGTCCACACAAAGCTAAAGAAGTTATCACCTTCTAAACACAACTTCCCAAAGTCAACCAGCAGCGACAATTCAATATATCTGCTAGACAAAGTCAAGCACCTACGACAAATATTAAGAAAATATTGTTAACTTTTAACCTGTAAAGACAAGGCAAACAAAAATTGTCATAACAAATTATGACATTACTGGCAACAATCATTTTACAAACAATATCAATCGCTAACATTTAGAACAAAATACAAAGTTTCTTTGCGGCAGATCATTTTAAAAAAAGCTAAGCTGACCAACACTGCAAATACTAAACCAATCATTATCATAGACCTGCAACGTGTAGATAACAAGATGAAATTTGAGCTATTATTTTATGTCTTCCACTGCATCTACCAATATTAAAATTTTAAATATTAATTATTATTTTATTATTTCAAGCAAAAAAAAAACTTGGATTAATTACTTTATCAGGAACAAACCAGACACTAAACGTTCTACAAAAATAGTCATACTGATACGAGTACAGCAAAATTATATGCTTGGAAACAGAAAAAATAAACATATGTTATGTTAAGTTAATTCTTCTTGAACAAGTTCTAGTTAAACAAAACATCAGCAGTAGCTTGACAAAATTTGCCGTTTTTAAACAACGATAGACATTGCCAAAAACTCTTCTATGCATTCTAAAGGAAATCCCATTAAAACCTATTTTGAATTTAGCGCCAATTTATCTGAGAATTACGCAAACACACATAGAAATTGTCAAAATCCACTATCAAAATGATAAAATTTTTGCGGAGACGTTTTAAGTTGTAGTTACAATAATGCATCTTCATGCCGTATTTGATTAATTAAAACATTTGAGGTGATTAGATCAGTTCAAATATCAGTTAGTGAGAGTGTTAACCAGAATTCTTCCACTTCAATTCGCCATCGTTCTCAGCATTTAGATTTTCACAAAGCAGTTTACAGCAAATTTTAACTGAATATCTGCATTTGCAAAGTTTTAAAACCAGCAGGCCAAGAGCAGCGCCGAACGTTCATAGATGGAATCTTAGAGCACCAAGTGAATGGTGATTTTTGTAAGAAAATCATCTTCTCAGATAAGGCACATTTCAATCTTAATGGCTATGTCAACAATCAAGATTATCGCATTTGGGGAGCTGAGAATCCAAGAGTACACTTACAACGTCACAAGCTACTGTTTGGTACGCATTTTGGTTGCTTGTACCGCTCTTCTTCAAGGATGCCGCTGTTAATGTGGTCACCGTCAACGGCGTTCGTTACCGTAAAAAGATAAACAACTTCTTCTGTCCTCAAATGACTGAAATGAATCTCAAAAACTTGTATTTTCAACACCAAGTTCATGCGATTTGATGCTATTGGATTTTTTTTAGGCTTTTTAAAACAAAAAGTGTATTTAGCATACAACCCAAAAACAATACTTGAGTGGAAAGACAATATCGAGGTGCTGTTGATAAAATTAACACTATGCCAAAATGTCATCAAAAAAACCAACACTAAGCAGCCATTTATTTCATATTGTGTTCCATACATAACCTCAATGTATACATTCTTTATTACAATAAAAAACATCAAAACTTTTCTAATAAACATTGTTTTTTTTTTAAATTACCCATTATCAGAACAAAAATTCCATCAATATAGTACAACTACAGTTCGCCAGTTTTCATTTCAGAACCCAAAAAGTATGATAGCGTATTCTTTACTAAAAAACTTAAAATTATATTTACACTTATTTTATGTAAGTATGTTATGTTGTCACAACATTTTAAACATAAAACTGCCTTACAACACACCCTTAAGCTATGTGATTTTTCATAAAGCAAAAATGCTTCTGCAACACACCCATAAGCTATAGCCATTATGGTTTGGGACACCTTGTATATTGTCCGCCAATTTGATCTCAACACCCAATTCAACCAACATATAGAAAAGTTGAATAATATCGCTGGAATATATCTATATAATTTTGTAAATACTACTATTGCGATGACCTTCAAATTATTTTTTTCAAATTATTTTAAATCTAGTGAACCTCAAATGAATTTAATAACACATCAATTTATCATAGATATTAACATAAATAAGCAGTGAATTTCTTTTAGAAATATATGCGGAGCAAACAAGCTTCCCCTATTTCTAAAATTGCAGGAGCGACCATAACCCGACACATATAAATTATATGCATTTATGTGGCCATAATTCCCTAAAAATTGATATTTTATGTGCATTTATTTCCCTGGATATATATTTAATGTTTCATTATACTATTCTTTTCTCCAACCAAGATTTTTATTTTGGGCTTCATAAAATATTTATTAGCATCCAGTTCTTTAAAAAATATATACACCCTACCAACTAGAAGATATTAAATTGAGTGCTGCTATTAGATTAGAATGGGTAATATATTATATCATTATCCGACAATCTCTACTCCATTGGCCATTGGAGATCATTTATCGGTACCCTTAAAAGGATTAATCATTCCATAGATTTTATATATTAGTAATTGAGTTTTACTCAGAAACCACTTATAGTATATCAGAAACAATAATTATTTTAAATAAACTATTCTTAAAATAATTTTTATTTAAATAAAACTGAGGTCGAATTGTGAGCTGTAATGAAGCGGAAGGGCGTTTCTGCAGATATTCCCGTGGGACAAAAGGGACCACTAATTGTGCACAAATTACCATACACTGATGCGATGTGATGAGATCGGCATTAATCGGGAATTCCATCAAAACCGCGCCAAATCATGCATGGATTCGGTGAGATTAATTGATAGATCCCATTTTGCACACCGCAGCTAACAAACACACACACGTGTAATTTTGTTTTCTTTATTTCGCGATAAACCGTAAAAAGATAAAGTTTAGAAGTTTAGTGTGACACGGTCTCGGATGACGACCATAAATTATTCTCCGTTTCATTGGGAATTCTGTTACATGACGTTCCGAGGCAGGCTTCATGTTTCATGGTCTGCTTTACAGATCAAAGGAGTAGTTTGCAAATTGAACTATTAAATTTGCATGCATACATTTATTTTTATCGCCCCGTTATTTTACATGCATTACTAAGAACAGAGAACATTTATAATCTTACATCAAACTTCAAACAAATGAGTGGAACAAAAATTACATATGTATGCCAGCAGTTAATAGGTTATTATTTACATACAAAATACTCTAACTAAAATAGTTACATATAATAATTCATTAAATAACTAAAATTAAATAATAGTTAGGTAAAGAATAAAACATAATGTTAATTCATAACTGTTATGAATATATATATATAAATATAGACAAGGTTTCATTTAAAGTTGAAACTATTGTTATGAATATGTTTATCATACTCAGACTACTTGCAAATGAATAAATTGAAATTTTTGCAAAACAATTCATCACAGGATTATTGTACTCATCACGAGCCACACATGCCAACCAGGTTTAAATCAAGAGGTTACACCGTCAAAAGATAATGATTTAGTTAAAACCATCCCATTAATAATGTTGTAAATTTTGTCTTAGTTTTATTTAGTCTGAAGATAGAGACTATAACTCTCTATAACTAATATATACAACAATTTAAAATAAAAGATTCAATTTGTTTTATTATTTATAAAAATAGAAACTCTAAAAAATATAGTTTTTTGTTTTAACTTTCTCCCCATTTTCAATAAGGTCTTAGAAATCCGGTCAGCAACCTAGAAAAGTAAGGGTAGCGTCACAAGAAGTGGCAAAAAATATATTTTTGTTTAAAACAGGTTTTAGTTTGAGACACAATTTGACCAATGTACAGCAATCTTTGGCCGTAAAAGTATATCAAAATCAAAAAATCCCAAACCAAAAATAAATTATTTTGTGAGTAAAAAAAACATTAGAGAAATTGGATCTGTTATAAAGAAAGAAGATGGACATCCACAAATAGCTCAAGCACCCAATATCATTAAGATAGTCAGACGCTTAGTGTTACGGTCGCCTACGCCCACTGTAATTTACTTCATTAAACGGTTTCTTCCAGTGACAGGCACATCTCCAGTTGTGTGGACAGATAAGCAAGAAAAATTTCCGATACTTTTGTGACGTCAATCCGAAATAGATATACAAAAGCCCTCTGCATAGTGAGAAAGTCATAGTTCGGTTCGCCATGTCAGAAATGAAATTAGTCGAACATTACTAATTTGAAGAAAAGAGTCGGGTTGTTACTGTATATTCAGAACGATACATAACAATAATTCAGATTTTTTACGCCTTAGCCTTTGCAGAACTTAATGTGCAGAATAGCTGGCTCCATCAAGATAGAGCGTCAGCCAACACATCCCGTGCATCACTGCAATTTTTAGGAGAAATTTCCCCCGTCGCTTGATCTCTATGAGAGGCAATATTCCATTGCCTGCGTGCTCGCTGGATTTGAAGCTGAAGTCAAATATCATCCAAGAACCCTAAAATAACTAAAATCTGTATGGAAATTTGCAAAATACTACAAAAACGCTAGCAAGAGTCATGCCAAATTTCTGAATCGCTTGTAGCAGTGTTGCAATAACTGTGGACAGCACTTGGCCAATATTCTTTTTATTCTTTGCCAAATAACAGTTTGAATTCACAGTTACAGCACAACCGTTTTCATAACAAAAGTAAAGACCAACTCTATCCTTACTCTTCAAACTGCACACTGTACTCATAAAGTTTCCCGAGAAATGTTTTACTGCAGTACCGCATGTTTTTTTTGTTAATAAAGCCACTAAAGTAGAAAAGTACCTCGTTATAAAAAAGCAAACAAAAATGAACCTATAACTACATTAAACCTTTCCCTACCTCTACATGTGCCACTTCACCGCCCCATTAAATAGAAAAAAAATCCAATTTCCTGTACACACTACTATTAGGTATACATTTTGTATGGCCTAAAAACTTGTCCATTTTAAGTAAACCTAAAAGTTGTTTTAATTAAATATTAAAATAATATTGAAGTTATTCTAGTATAAATAAATAGTATTATGACATACCATGTATTGGTGTTGTTAATAGATATTCTTCCATCACAACCTAATCGAGATTAATTTAATAATTGTGTGTACGATTATTTGATAAAGGCAGGCATAAGGTTGATAGTAAAAAAGAAACAGATGCGCCCAAACTTGAAAAAACAAAATACACAAGTTAAACCGAATTGAACACCGAGCAGCAGATCCAAAGCAATATAATTATGTGATCAAGTTAATAAGATGTTAGATTGAAAATATAATGGGTTTAATTATCAAGAACGGTAAATGCTCGGTGTGGTAGATGAGCGTTCGTTACATTAATTATAGAAAAACTCAACTCAAGCGTCAACGCCGTACATTCTAAGTGCGACTGGGTTAAAAAAATGTTTCTACCAAACTACGATATAACAACCACCCTTGCATTCCGTAGACATAGAAAACTAGCAAACACCCATGTTGGCAAAACTCTATTAGAAACAGGACGCTCCATCAATATAAGATGTTTGTTTTTAGCTCTGAGGCAACCTTCCCAAAACTTTAGCTATTAAAAACCTATGCTATAAACTAATAGTAGTTTGATTATAATTAGTATCCTATCTCCAAAATATTTTTATTGTAAATCAATAAAAAAATATGTATTTAACAGCAAAACAAAGTTTCAAAAAAAGAATCCAAACAAAACACTCTTAAATGCTCTATTAGAAACATAGAATGTTTATAATTAAAATCAAATAAGATTATCAAATGCACCACATATAGAGTGCAATGCTTTGAAGTGTAACTGTTGCTTGTGCCAAAACAGTTTTATAGCCATTTCAATTCAATACTAAATCATTATCTCAACCTGTTTTAGAACTGTAAATCGCGGTTCATAATTTGTATCATTCTAAACCTTGCACAGTAAAATTTATAAAATCTATAAAATTACTGCTAAAATAATTTTGTAAATTAGCCTCGGATCATTACTAAAAAAAATTAACACAAATATAAAATGCATAACTGAAAAGTCTAAACCAACATATCTCGTACAATTTGTGCGTTCAAACTGTAGTATATAAAATTGAATTGTTTTTATTGAGCGCGTAACTTGTCGAAAATTCAAACCAACTCCGACAAATAAAAATCCATTCTGTCAATTAACAGGTTCAGTAGTATATATTGTGTATTTAATTTACAGATACATCAAATGCAGATGTAAGTTAATAACACAAGCGTAGAGCCCTTAAAAAAAAAATTGAAACCATTGAAACTAAGAAAACAGTGAATAATTTTAATAATTATTTAAATATATTTGAAAACAAAAACTTCATAAGGTTGGAAAAACATTAAAAATCTTTAGATAAGTCTTAATCATATTAAAACACAACCTTCTAAAACTTTTAAAATGATTTAAGAAGTACGTGAAGTAGTAAGTCTATTACAAGAATTGCTAAATGATAAAAACAAGATACAAAACTACTACTAAAAGAGTCTTAGAGATAATTAACATACTATGACACTTGAGTAAATTAACCTTAAAAAATATTAGAATATTTAAAGATGTAAGTAGTTTTTTTATGTAAAACTGGGAGAGATTTCTTGTCATTTGAACCCGTTTAAAGTACATGAAAGCCCAAAAAAACTTTTGAAAGGTTTTAAAATTTTAAAAATTATAAAAAATATTGAAACCTTGAATAAGCTAAAATATTGAATAGTATGCAAACTTTAAAAAACAGTAAATCATTTGATTCAAAATAAAATGTTGTTATACTCTAACCTTAATTTTTAGATTTTTGGCATATCAACATAAAAAGAATATTAATGTATTCCAGCCTTAAGCAAACACAACCAAGCCATGTGACAAGTCACCACAACCATAGCAGATATATACATATATATCTAATACACGTAAATATGCAAGCACATACGTCAAGCATTGCAATTAATATTGATTCGGACACAGGTGTCCGCCGTAATTCGGTAAAAAATACAGATACCAAATTAGTAGCACATAAAAAAATGAAAACTTAAGAGCGGTATTTAATAAACAATAATCCATTTAGAAGTACTTTTTTTTTAAATTTAAAAAAAATATCATTTTTATAGGGTAATCTTTATGATCATACAAAAAAACCAATTTGTCCATTTATTTTTTTTATTTTTTTTTTCAAATGTTGGCTGTAACTACGGGTTACATGATTTATTCAAAAGTTCCAATTTTTCGATGACGCGTTCCAGCATTTTAAGTGGTATTTGGCAAATGACGGAAGTAATGTTGATCTCCAATTCCCCAGAATCGTAGTCGGCTTATTCATGTAGACTTTGGATTATACGTAGTCCCAAAAGAAAAAGTCTAGAGGTGCATGATTACATGATCTAGGCGGCCAATTTACCGGTACGAGGCGTGAAATTAACTGTTTACCGAATCGTTCTCGCAATAAAGCCATGGTTTCACGGGCTATGTGACAATTAAGCGCGTTTTGTTAAAACCAAATGTCGTCAAGATTACCGGTTTCAATTTTAAGCAGCAAATAGTCTGTTATCATTGTGCAATAATATTTTTAAAGAAATGTTAAACCAGCCCATAAACCACACCAAACCGTTGTTTTGTTTAAATGTAATAGCAGCTCTTGAATCTCATCTGGTTGCTCTTCAGCTCAACTACGGCAATTTTGTCTATGATTTTTGGCTTAATGGCTACGTCAGCCAAACAGTACATCTTCTTGAAGCTTTTCAAGAGCCTAAAGTCTGAAAGGGTGACAATTCAAAAAGTCGGCCGACGATACCAAGATTCTCACGTAAAATACGCCAAGCTGTTCCATACAACGAGCCAAACTGTTAGGAATGGCACCAAAGTCGATTCATCACAATCATTGCGTACACTCTCGGCTACCGCCGTTATATTTTCTTCACTACGTGCTGGATGTGGTCTATTTGGTCGAGTATTATCTAATAATGAATATTGAGTTTCAAATTGTTCAATGGTACAGCGAATTGTACGTTTTGTAGGCCGATTATGTAAATAGTTAATAATAATAAGTTGCTCTAAGCGTACAAAACATTTTGCTCATAGAGCACTGATTTTCGTAATGTTGCTGAATAATTTGTAGATGCTGTGCCGGGCTAATTCTTTCCATGATGAAATGTCAAACATTATTGAACAAAATTACCATAACAGTTTGACTCAGCGCATGCTTTATCTAACATAAAACCCCTACTGAAAAAAATACCTCTAAATGAATCACTTATTATATCCATAGATTATACATTTTAATCGTTTTTAAATCATTTGCTTAAGACAAAGCAACTAAGAAAGTTGTAGATACTACTAATGCTCTTAGATAATTTTAACATCATTTAAAAGCAAATAACGGTTTAAAAACTGTTTCAAGACTCTATGAAGTTTAGAAAGCACTAAAAAGTTTTCATATGCGCATCCACACATACTATACACATGCTTTCTTTGTGGCTCGGTTTTCCCGACAATTGCCTACTCCGAAAGAGAACGGCGTGTTCTAAAATACTTTGACATATCACGGTTTGATCTGAATGTACTGGTGAAAAAATAAATCGATTATAAGTTATTTATATTATATATTATATGTAGAAACCGCAATAACGCCAAAATTGCCGTTTTCGTTACAAATCAAGGTAGCGGTCGGTATAATCTCCGACACAATCAGACCATGTAGTATGCATAAAGGCTCTCAAAATGTAAACCCGTACCTTCGTCATTATGACAGCCAAAAGTAAAAAAAGTATGTGTTAAACTTCTTCTTTTTCTTCTCCTTGAGCTCTACAACCCTAAGTAGGTTTTGGCTTCCTCTGCCACTTCGCTTCATCTCTTCCGGTTTAAGACGACTCTCCACCAGTTGTTAATGCCCATCTTTTTGAAGTCTTCTTCTACTGCAGAAATCCATTTTCTGCGAGGCCTCCCTCTGGGTCTCGCCTCTATTGGTCTCCATTCTGTTATTACTTTGGCGCTTCTTCCTTCGTCCATTCTGATGACGTGTCCTAACCAACGAATCCTTTAGGTTTTAATAAACCTAACTATGACTGCTTCGTTAATTAGATGTGCCAATTCATAATTTGCTTTTATGCGCCAGCTTTCATCTTCGTTCTGCGTTGGCCCAAAGATTTTTCGCAGAACTTTTGTTTCAAAGATCCTGAGGAAGTTTTCCTCTTTTCAAGTTTCGCAAGCGTAAGTGACCACAGGACTAATGAGGGTCTTGTAGATTTTAAGCTTGCACGTTCTGCTCAGGATCTTTGAGTTTAGTAGAAATCTGTTGGCAAAATAACACCGCGTGCCTTTCATGATCCTTATCTCGACTTCTTCTTCTTGTTTGTTTTTTCGTTCAGTTGCATCCCCAGGTATGTGAAATTAAGGACACCTGCAAACTCAAAGTTTTCAACTGACAGTTGCTACTGGTTTTTGACCATTTCTAGTGAAATTCATAATTTTGGTCTTTTTTCATTTATTTGAAACAATGCTTTTATGGTCTCGTAATTCAGTTCTTAGAACGGCTCGGCAAGTGTATTTTTAGACCTACTTGTAATTACTACTTCGTCGGCATAAGCGCATACTTGCCGTAGTTTTGTGTTTATTGCTGCTTTGCAGTTGACTTTTAGTATTGCAGAGTGTAGTACAAGATTAAATAGTAGGGACGACAGTGCGTCCTCTTGACGCACTCTGGCGTTTATCTTAAAATATTCAGATTAATTTTCTTGTACAATCACCGACGAGATTGGCTAATTTTTTAGGTATAACCATTATGACTAGACATATAGATGTGGTTTGTCGTAGATCGGTTCCTACAATATGTGTTAAACTAACAATATAAAACATGTGTAAATGTATACGCTTTACAGCGTTTAGGTTTATGCTTGTGACAAAAAAGTTTGGCTTGTAGCCACCGTAGGCAAAATCAAAGTGTAACAAATTAATTAAATCGGACTTAAACGTGAAGAAAACACACATAAAGTTCAACAAAAATAAAACATCATAAAAAATAATATAAATTGCTAGTCAAAGAATAAACTAAAATTATATCCAGTGGTATCAGCGTTTGCACGGAAATGCAACGCAGCCGATAGTAAAAAACACAACATGGTTTGCCTAATAAAAAAAAGTAATCCCGCAATAATCAAGAAAATAAAACCAAGAGTAAAAAAAAATAAACAATACAGAGGCCGATAGGTTTCCACAAATTGTAAAGAAAGACTTTGAATAATACAAAAATGAAATATTTGCTTCCTATTCTAAACCATTCAAAGTTTATTAAAAAAAATCAAAACATGTTGGGTTATAAGCACCGATTACAATAGATGAAATCAGACAGTCCTCATCAAAAAAATAATTCCTGCTATAGATACGTAGAAAAAGTTACCACCAGAAACATTACAACATTTTTCTTCTTCTTGTTTGAGTCTTAAAACTTCTACTCTAAAACCAAACCGTACTCCTGTCCAGAAAACAAAGTAATTTACTCCTGCTAGATACCTAAAAACCAAGAAGACTGTACTAAACGCCACAACTAAAAAATCCTAATTGGGAGAATTTCAATACCAAATCTCTGGTCTGGAATCCATAAAAAAAAAAACAAAACAAAATTCTCCTGCTAGATTGAAGTGGTGCTGGATCTAACCGTACAAAACGTCCGCACCACCGCAACCTTCTAAAAAAAACCAGAAAAACAACAAGCGACAAGATCAATTTGAGCTCTCACTAAAACGTTTACTTTGAGGTGATATCCAAAAGCATCAAAAGACAAATACAAAAAAAAGATAGATAATAAACGTAAAGTTTAAAAGAAAAGTATGCAATATACAACGCGTGCCATAAATGATACCACCATAGAAAAACCAATAGAGGTAACTAAAAACCAAGCTTTCAACTACGGAGAAAACGCAACCCAACGCAAAATCTGTCTGACAACCAAAAGAAAATTCAGAATAAATAATAACACAAAACATAAAAAAAACATAATCAAAACAAATAAAAAAACCCTAACCAACTTAATAGAAAAGGCCAAGAGACAAGTCTGGATTAACCTCTGCAAGAAGAATGCAAACAATGTCTGATGACATGATTACTTAATTGCAACCAAAAAACTTTAAAGCCGGCAAAGTAAGCTAAGCCAGAACAAAAAATAAATAAAAATTTCTAAAAAACTATTCCCCAAAAACAACATAGTTATAAAACCTCCTATCAACGTTGATAAGAAAAACAATCAACTGTTTACAAAAACCTAATTTAAAGAGAGTACACAGAAGCTAAAAGACGGGACAGCATCTGATAAATCAATGCCTAATTAACTAGCGGCAAAACTCATTCTCATAAGAAAAAGAAAAGAACGGACAAAACGCAATACAGATCAATCTGCCTACTGGATGCTATAAGTAAGCTGTAAAATCAACTAATCTAAGCCTGATTGAACAAGAAAAGCCACAAAAAGATCTCTGATCAATAATATAGCAAAAATTAAAAGAATTCTGAAAAAACTTAAAAAAAGTCATACATACAAAAGCAGAAAAGCAAAAAAACGCATTGAATACTGCCAAACAAAGCGGCATATACAAAAAACTCCAAAAATAAAAGTAAGGAATTGCCTTCTCAACACAATAAGCTCAATAAATCTCAATAAAAGGTCAACCTTAATCTCTAAAAATAAACAAAAATCAGCTGCAGTATGCCGCAAGGTTCAATATTAAGTCCGTTTATCTGGAACATCTTATACAACCAGGTAGTAACAACATCAGGAAAAGAGTAAAAATACTTGGCTTTGCGGACTACACTGCAATAGTCGCATGCGAGAGTCAAATACGGTAATACCTATCGACATCCTCGTAGAAAAAAAATGTACTTAACAAAAAAATCAGTAAAAAAAGTCTATAAAAGGCTTAATGAAGCAATGCTATAGCAGTCCCGTAACATCGGCAAAGAACAACAAAAAACAGTTTCTTAGTGCAGTCGGGAAATCCTACCTCTGGGTAAGCCCAATCCCACACGTAAAGCCTGAATCTTCCTAGAGAATGTTTTTTACCTTAAGAGCAAATTGTTGTCGCCGGTTCCGCTTAGTAAAGATTAATTTTAGAAATAAAACGTTGATGTAATAATTATTATCAAGTTAATTGTTTACTGAGCTTACTCAACTTACACCTCAAAAAGTAGGAACGGCAGAATAAATTAGAATGTATTCTAATTATAATATTTACATAAGTTTTGTTTATTTATTAATAAATACGTTTTCAATCAAATGTAAAAGTTAATTTTTATTATTATTCTCTTCAAAATCAATATAATTACATACTAAAAAAACTGTAACTGGTAACTATAAGTTTTCGCATACATCATTTTAAGCATTGCAGTCGTCGATGTTTATATTATTGATAAAAGATGCTCTCTTTTATCAATAATATAAACATCACATTTTAATATTTAAAAAAGTTAACACCTCACAACTAATCCAACAACTTAATCCACTATTACAATATTGCATCATTAACAATAATTAATATGAATGGCCATATTAATTATCCTCACTTGAATACCGCAATTGTTGCAGGTAGCAGCTTATCTGATTTCGTCCAGCAACAACCTATTTGGTTAGAGATCAGAGGTAATTGAAATGTCCTGGACTTAAGATTACAATCCGTGGAACCAGGCTAATCATATTCCGGCTTTTGAAATTAATTTACTCATTATAGTATTATACTGTTTCCGCAAGCTTAAATATAACTAAAATATATAATTAAATTTCATAAATTGCTATTGTAAGTTTGTTAAGTAAACCTATAAATTTAATCTTATTATATTAAATAAATGATGTTAATAGCATAATGTATTTTAGATATTCGTTACCCTTCTACAGAAATAAATCCATATCAGGAGGAGTTTTTACTGCAAATAGAATAAAATATTATAAAAATATGTTTAATTCAACCTCATTTACACAGATTTTTTTTTAATTTCATCTATTAGTTTACTACAATTTGCGGTAACGTATGATAAATAAATCATATACTGAAATATAACATTAATAACAATAATATATTAGAGTATAATACATAAACTTTCACAAACATCCGAGTAGAGAATTGCCGGACACGTACATGCTTACGATCCATTTCAAATCTTCGTTTCACTCCTGTCGATTTTCTCCCACAATGTATAAGAGTATTTTAGATTTTGCGAGAAAATCTTGAGCTTCAAATAGTTTTTAAGCGTTTAAACCTTGTGAATTGTAAGTCGTTTGATCTTCAGTTCTCATTGTTAATGTATGCGTACATAACTGTTTACAAGTATTATATGCATATAGAAACATAAACATTCTAAAAATCCTCAAACGCTGCTGCAATGTGTGACATATAAACATCATGTTTATTGCGCAACTGATTATATGCAAAAACTCCAGTCACCTTTTCATTATCGAAGACACCGACAACATCCCTATCTTCAGGACTCTTACCGAATAGCTAAAAATAAGAACATCACATGCTTAAGTCACCCCAACCGCACAGAAACAAAACAAATCGACAACTGCCTCAACATCCCGTCTACCATCAATCTCGCCACCAGCAATGTATTTCATATGTTTAGATGTACATTGCTACTTTAATGATCTCATCACTTAGAATGCAAAAGTTGAACATTCTCTTTTCAGCAATAACAAATTAGTTTTATTAAGTTTTAGTAGGACATAAAGGGTAGGTCATGTAACGTTTGAAATTTAAACTACCGTTTATTTTCTTTTTCAAAGGTATAATGACAATTATGAGTTGACAGAAATTTAGTTTTATGTTTGACATTTACAAAATAAAACGCTTTACACTTGAATAAAGTTGGGAAACAATGAAGACATACTTCCAAAGGTAAGAAATTAAAGAAACAAAATTTGATAGACAAGAAGTGTCTTCAACGCAGTTTGTAGACCAATGTGTGGAGCGAGTTCGCAAAACTCGATCGTTAATGGATAAAAAACACGTTCACATTCTCGTCCAATGCGCTCAGCCAAAAAAATTAATGCCGTTGCTCAGAGCGTGCGTAAACATGCATCAACATCAATTTGTCATCAGAAACTGAACATTTCTCGCAGTTCTCTTTGCATAAAAACCTCGGTTTGAAGGCCTACAAAGTTCAATTAGTCCAAGAAATGAAGCCTCATGGACCATCCGATGCGTTTTCAGCTCGATCAATGAGCTACAGATCGTTTGGCCAAAGATAAGCATTTTTATAAAAAAAACGTGTTTTCCAATGAAGCTCATTTTCATCTCGAAGGCTATATCAATAAGCAAAATTGTCACATTTAGGAATCAGAGAATCCACACATGACTATTGAACAGCTTATGCATCCACAACGAGTAACCGTTTAGTATGGTTTTTGGTCCGGCGGCATTATTGGGCCATTTTTCTTCGAAAATGAGCCGCCATTACCGTCAATATCAAACGTTACTATGCCATGCTAAACAAATTTTTGTTTCCATAATTGAAGAGTATGAAATGGATGACATTTGGTTTCAACAGGACGGGGCCACTTGCCATACAGCCTACGCAACCATCAATCTTTTGCGCACTATTTTTGGAAATCGAATAATCAGCCAAAATGCAAATGTCAATTGGCCGCCTAAACGCAGTGATTTGACTCCGTTGGCTTTTTTGTGTGGAAACCTTAAGAATAAGTGTTACGATAACTATCCAGAGACTATTGATGCCTTAAAACACAAAATTAAAGTTGCGATTGAAGCCCAAACATATGAAAATGTACTAAAAATTGGGTTAATCGAATGGTTTACTTTTCAAAATGAAAAAATTCCAATCTTTCTAATAAACTCATACTTTTAAAAAAATATTCATTAGTTTTTTACTTATACCCGATTTCATTATTTGTGACTAACGTAGAATGCAAGATTTGGTAACTTTTCTTCTAGAAAACATTTAAGTTCTGCTAAAGTTTTTGCAGGTCAAATCTTACTTGATGTATTTGGTTTAAAAGTCTTTAAAATTTCTCTTTGCCTTTAATATATTTTCATAAACCCATACTTGTAGCATTCAGTAAATGCTGCAACTGCAAATCATGTTACAAATATTTCCGTTGGGACCAAACTTAACATTCTGTCGCAATGTTGGAATCAGTTTATCATGCAATCATGTAAGCCCTGTCTATGTATTTACTGGTGCTCAAATTTGGGATTGTTCAGTTATTTTCGAATTTAATCAAATTTAGCAATTTAGCATTTTGTCTAACAAACTATTATAACTATAAAAAAAATTACTAAATTGTAACGATTTGTTATTTAAAACTTTAATATAAAATCCAGATTACCGACTAATACGTAGATAAAAGGTCTATAAACTTATACAAAGCCAACCAGAAAACATCTTGAATTTTAAAATTTCTGTATATTCAAAACTACATATCTATATAGAATTGCAAAGTTAATTTTCAGATAAAATTGAAAGCATTTTAAGATTAATGTAATTTCGTATTCAAAATGCAACCTTTATATAGCACACCGAAATAATATTCTGTGAAAGGGCATTAGCAAATCACATCAGTTTGCTTATAATGGAAATGTAGTACTCTAGCTACATTAAATATTTCTTCAAAATAAGGAAAAGCCATAAAAAATCTAATGCAAGGTGAGACATGTATCTCAACGTTATATATTAGCATATTATTATATTCTCTACGAGGACATTAGTCCACGAGGAAAAGCAAAGCCGGGTAAAAAGCCAGCTGCCTCAGATTTCCCTCCCCCCATTTTCAGTATTCAAATGTAATCACGTTACAACATAAACTCAATCTCAATTCATTTTTTTCTTGCTCAGCATCGGATTTCCACGGCGTCTCATTTCGAAAACACTATCGATTTCTTTGGCCCATTAGAAACCATATACACCCCATTATTTATTCCGATCAAATCGGAATTATTATTTAAATTGAATCTGTTGCTGGAATTTCTAATGAGAATGAATGTTTGTGTTAAGGAAAGCAGTTACATGTATCGTTTGGCCATTTCCATTCGAAATGCACATATCGAGCGGTCAGGGTTCGTGCAAGTCAAATACAGTCCATTCAGGCCGTGTCCCATCGCCGTCTGTTTGAATTATGATGTTTAATTGCAGTCCCCATTGTACCCTGTAACTGTTGTCCCATCAAATATGGGCGTAACGCGACGCAACATTGCCATTGTCATAGTATACTCTGGAGTTATGTTCTTGTGATTAATAGCGATAAATATCATGGCAATATAGAAAGTCCATTGAGGGGGTGGAATATGGAGCAATTTTGTGTCGGGATGTCGGGTGGAAAAATTCAGTTCGAGTCTCCCCGACGGGCCGTTTCACGGATTCTTAACACTGTGGAACGGCCAATCTGCACACCATTCAGCCGCCTCGCATACAAGTTGCCCGTTTAAAGTATAAATGTAATTGTGCTAAAGGGGATGCATAAAAAGGGGATTCTTGGAGTGTTTCCGTCCAATTAGAATGATATGATTTTATTTTGCAACCATTAAAATTTTAATGAGGACAATTAAGAAAATATGCAACTCAAATTATATTATTTTATCGTTTTACATTTTCACCCATTTTATATTTAATTATACGAACAAGTTGACACGAATGCTACTTTATTGGAAAATAAAGCATAAAAATTGTATTTTAAAATGTCGATATAGCTCAAAACTATTAATATCTATTAAATAAATAGTTTTTTATTTAATTTTTATGTTCTAAACCGTAAAATTTGTACATAAAATTATCCCCTTTTCGGTTTTATTAAATAATTAATCTTAAGGTCTCCGACGCGAAATAATTTTTAATCTGAAAATAATTTAGAATTCCTGCGCGGTCTCCTCTTTCTCCCACCTCTCTCATTCCCTTCAACTCCGCGACTAGTAACATGAAATTTTAATTACTCTGTGTCGAGCTCTGCGGAGGGAAAATGCAAATAAATAGTGAAATGAAAACGGCCTCAGTCATAATGCACGCCCTGCAATATTTATTATTCGTATCATATTACAAATTCCGAAATTAATTTTCAAACACCGCGCCAAGGATGCGAACGAAATTCCACGGGCGTGAATAAAACACTAGACGGCAACAAAGTTTACTTTGTTGCTGTGCAGACACTAACGACATATTAAACTACTTCTGTTTATAAAATATGTTCTGTGGATTCTAAGCTTCTGCTTTTTATTTATAATAAAAGTACAGGGTGTGTTTGTGCAACAGAATGTAATTGTATTCTCAAAGTTACTCAGTAGTTCAACATAACTTTCTCGCTACCAAGTAGATTAGTAGGTCTTCTTAGCAACAGATTGTATTTATTCACTGTAAAAATATTGCATTACAATCCCACTGCAAATAAATGTTTATATGTACTACTAACATCATATAAAATAAAAACTCAAGTTAAATATTAAGTTTATATACAAAATCGATTGCAACAAAATACAATTACAATACTTGTTGGAATAGGTATGTAATTTGTATTTAATGTTTTAAATAGAAGAGCATAGGATAGATATGCAAAATCTTCTCAATTATTGTCAACAATTTGTAGATAAAAGATAATAAAAATTACTATTTATTATTAATTCCTTATTTAAGAACATACCAAAAGATTTACCGTATCAAGTAATGTACTGCTCAAGGATACTAGTATAAATATAAGCAAAAAAAAAAAACGAATAAAACACAGAAAAAAATTAAATTAATAAATAAAACATTTGTTTTATTGACTTTTCAAATCAGCAGGTTTTGCTGCCGCACCCTGTACTATAAACTGAAGACAAGACGGTAAAATAGAACAAACTTTCCAGAATACTGGATATACATAAGAGCACAGAGTGCATGCAAAATTGGCATATTATAATAATTGCATCAAGTTAATCAGAAGCTAGTAGTATAGATATCAATACATGTAAAAAACTAAAATGACAAAGCAAGTGTAGTCAAATTGAGAGTGAAGCGGTGGTCTGGCCAGTATTTTTTGCACTAACCTCATGAGAACAGTAGATACACTAAAAAACATACATTCATATATACCTAGTTACGCCGTTCCCTTCCGAGGTAGGCAGTAACCTAACCTAATTTAGTTCTAAAACCTTACTCCAAACATTTTGTCACCACCTGTTTCTATCTCTACACATTTCATTTGCATCCAAAATATCCATACATCTGGTATTTCTCACGCAATTATCTACAACTTTCAACCAACTTTTACTTGGCCTACCTCTGCATTTTGATCTAAATACATTTCCATCATAGATTTGCATTGTTATTTTATCCTAGCTCAATCTCAACATGTCCAAACCAACGTTGAATACTACGTTTGTACTGGTCTATTGGTGTTACTTCCAAACCATTTGTTCTTTACCCACTCATTTCTAACTCTGCCATTACAAGTTTTTCCACTCACTCTTTTTAAGTACCACATTTATACTTTACTTTTGTGGCCAAGACCCATGCTTCAGATCCATACAGCAGAATGGGTGTCAACACTTTCATAAAAGGCTTCGTCTGCTTGGGCAATTCATTCTTTGCAATCATACTTCATTTGCTATCATACACATACTTCCAACTACTTTAAAAAATGGGTAATAAAAAGCAAAAATTTAATATTAATTTTCCAACACCGGAAAGTACACTAAGTTTATATGTACGCAGACATACTTAAAACAAAGAAAATAAAAAAACCATGTGAAAACGGCAAAAAAATGTTCATATAACTGGTACAAACAGTAAAAAAGTGCAAAAATAGTCAAATAACTTATTACAAAACAAGTAGAAGACAAGAAAAGAGATGGTTTGAAGAAAAAACCTCCATGTCATGAGTTAAAACAGAGTCACAACAAGAGATACGTATAGAAAAAAATGGTTATTAAAACTATATACAGCTGTTATATATCCCCAAATCTAACCATCAAAATTTTTAAAAATTTTATAGACTGATTAAAATTCAGCTTTAGAGTACAAAGAAAGAAATGCATTTTAGGAAAAAAATTTAACGCTAATTCAACGATGTAAAGCTTAGCAAAAAGTCACAAAAAGACTTCTCAAAAAAACCTAGTAGTATTCACTAATAAAAATATTATGCCTTTCAAAGAAAAAAAAAAATTATACCTTAAAGTTACTTTGTCGGAAATACTATAACAAACAGAATAACAAGATAAAAAAAATGTGAATATACGCTGCAACATAACATATAAAAATAAATTAGACAAATGTAGAAACTATCGCAAAAATAAATACAACACGCGCAGCACAAGCAGAAAGAAAAAAGTTAACGTGAAAGAACAAAACAAAAAGTAAAAAACCATGCCCCAAAAAGCAATTAATAAAGTCAAAAAGAAGGTTAAAAACTTTATCTAGTAGAAAAAATCACTCTACATAAGACCACAAAACATATTGAAAAAGAAATGGTAGCTTAAAAAACAAAAAATCTTTTCCCGGGAGATTCAAATACCAACTAAGTTTACTATACGGTCAACACCACGAACATTCATTTTTTACGGAAGACGGGGCAAGTAAAATCCATAAAAGTACCAAGACTGGTTGGAATGCCCTCTGAAACTAAAAAAATAAAAACTCAGCTAAAATAGAAAATGATTTTGTAAAAAGCAAATCAAAACTCAATAATAAGAAGAAGCAGACAAGACAAAGCATGCTGTGTCTACTTGTCACACTAGACCATCTGTTGCAGCAAGAAATGGAAAGCTAGGGAAGATCAGAAAAAATTATTACAATAGAAATGGGTATGCTAGTCAAGAAACTGAAAGAATGAGAAAATCTGGGAGAGAAACATGGCACGAAATTATGGAAAGAGATAGAGATATACAAAAACAAGAAAAGAGAGTACGAGTGAATGAGTGTAGGTACAACGCAAATTATGAACATATTTTAGAAAGTGAACTGCCAATGTACATAGAAAGTGATAGATATAATAAAGATGATAAAAATATGATTGCAAGATTCAGATGTGGTAATGAAGAATGAGATTTTGGATAGAAGAAGATTTAAAAATGTGCAGAATGAGCGGAGAGTCTAAAGAAACTATGGAAGACATAAAAAAGAGTGTAACGAAATGAGAGAAAAGCAAATGGGAAAAAATGAGATATTGAAAAAAGACGGAAAAGGGATAGAATGGATGAGGACAGTTAAAAAACGAAGAAAAGAAGTAGACAAACAAAAATTTCAGCCCAAAATACTGAGAAGGGCCCCGTCACCTTTAAAATATACAATTTTGTTATTTGTCTGGTCATTAACTATTAAAAAGTGCAAAATTCTTTTTAGAAAAAAAGCAAAATACCAAGTAAATATTTAAAGAAATCTAAAATCCGGCAAAAAACAATTATAAAGTGACAAAATCTATTTATAAAATGTCAAAAATAACATAATCTAGCCTTGAAACATTAAAATATTACAATTAATCATTAACTGTTGCTAGTGCAAAATTTTTCATAAAATCTCAAAAATTTCATAAAATGTCAAAAGTACCAAAATATTGTTAAAAATAACTAAAATCCCGCCATAAACTGTTGAAAAATGTAAAATTTTATTTATAAAATGTCAAAATAACAAATTTGGTCATAACAAATTAAAATTGTCAGAAAAAACCGAAATCCTTCCAAAAACAATTAAAAAATGTAAAATTCTATTAAACCTCCGTCGGGCGCAATACGAATCCTAATGCAACAGGGCGCAACTAATCTGCGAGATTAATATACATTTGTACGGCAAAAACTCAAAGTATCACTTTTTTTTTAATTCTTTTAATTTTTTATGTTAATATACTATGTTATTGTAACATTGGAACTGATATTATGATAAATAAAAATAAAAAAATACAATAATTCGAATTTACAAAATTTAAGTAATATTCTCTGACAATAAGCTTTTAAAAATAAATAGAGCATAAAAAACAAAAACTAAAATTTTAACTTATGTTAAAACAAGTAATAAGTAACTAAAAAAACGTAAAAAATAATAAAGTTAAAAAAAACATAACAAATCTGGGTTTTTCAACAACAGGCGCAATTTATCTAATGGATAATACGGTCACTGCAAGAACTGACAAAATACTGAAGCAAATCAAACACCTGCGCTGCGTCATGAAAGAGGAAGATATTGAAAGTTACGCGTCATTCTAGAAAAAACTCTATATAGTTGATATAATGAAAACATCTCACAGATTAAGTGCGCCCGACGGAAGATTAATAAACAAATAAAAAATTATTTATTGTCAAAAAAGCACCATAATCCGGCTATAAACTGATAAAACTTAAATTCTATTCATAAAATGACAAAAATAGCAAAATCAGTGTTAAAAAACAAATCTATTTATAAAAAGTGAAAATTAATTAAATCCAGTAATAAAACAAAAGTTATTTTAGATAGAATTAAAATACTGCCAAAAACAGTTCAACAGTGTAAAATTTTATTCATAAAATGTCCAAAACAGCAAAACCTGGTCTTTAAACAAAAAATATTGGTATTTTTCCATCAAAATTTAGTTATAAACTGTTGAAATATGTAAAAATCACAAAACTTGCGCAATCCAGCCAAAAAATAATGAAATATTGTTAGAAATAGCAAAATTTAGCCAAAAACAAAATCCGGTTATGAAATTTTAAACAATTCTCACAAAGATCAAAAATCCGGCCATTAACTTATAAAAAGTGATTTTTCTTCAAACAAATGCTGAATCCGACCATAAAATATCTAGCTATAAATTATGTAAAATGTTCTTAAAAACACCAAAATACTGCCATAAACTGTAAAAATTCTAAACTCTATACAAAATGTGGAAAATAACTAAATTCGGCCCCAGGATTTAAAATAAGCGTCAAGACAGTCCTTGCCTTTGTAAGCCATTTTGCATTGCAGACCCTTGTAACAGATAGCTACGCTTGTATCCGTAAAACAAATTTTGAAAAAAAATTTAACTCTTCTGAATAATTTTTAACACCCATTACATCTAATTCAAATAGATTTCACACAACTATATTTCTCGATATTGACAATTTTTAAAATATAACAAAAATATTGTTATCATTAAGATCTTTCAAAAACAAGTTCAATATTAAAAACTGTGCCAACTGACGTCTTGAAAATATTTTTTTGTTTCTGTTGTCTACAGTACAGTTTTGACCTTGCATTTCTGTGTTCAACTAATTTAAGTGGTAGAAAATATCATCCAAATATGCCAATTTTGTCATCCTCTTGTTGTTATTAAAGCAGTCAATACATTTGTATTTTTATTTCTGTATTAAAAATAAACAACTGTAAACTGCAAACTGTTCATAATTATTAGTGATAAGACAATACTAGTAAAGTGGCATACCTCTCGATTAAAATTATAGCATCAAAGATATTAAAAATGTGTTTAAAAATAACACTTATCTTATTTCAAGTTATTGGAGGATTTCCCGCAGCCTACTCAAGTATCTCTCGCTACCCAATTTTAGATCGCAACCCCAAGTTAAGATCGACTTCCTCGAAGAGGCGTTGTCAGCGCTCTAAAAGTAAAAAACACATCCAACAGAATATCGCTAGTGTTTAAGCAAAACAATTAAAAAAATATATGCGGGGGTCAATTTTAGAAGAACTGTTATGAAACATCTATTACAAACAAGGTTCTGCGACGGCCAAACGTCACGACACTAAAATCATACTCACTGCAAAAATAGAAAAAACGTTCGTAGCTATCGCCAACAGTGCAACACAGCAATTCACTTGATGGCTTAAAAAGTTGACTAAAAATATCTTTAAAGAAACCCCATGTATTCCTAAGTATGTAGTAAAACGCCCAGGCGCAAACATGACAAAGTATAACACCCGCAAGAATGTAAATCGTCCCACAGCAAAAAAAAAAACATTATTAGAGTGCAGTACGTAAGGTGGCTGTATAAGACAAGATCCAGAAAAGTAGCGTGTGTGGT
Organism: Tachinus rufipes; assembly: GCA_963932245.1. Taxonomy (NCBI): domain Eukaryota; kingdom Metazoa; phylum Arthropoda; class Insecta; order Coleoptera; family Staphylinidae; genus Tachinus; species Tachinus rufipes. Next base: position 33,751,014 of record OZ010746.1, on the reverse strand, counting down.
GATTTAGGTTAGAAAAAGACCAATTAATAAGTAGATACAGCAATAAAATGATAAATTTCACTTAATGTAAAAGTATAGGTGCATAATTACTTCATAAACTAAAAAAACATAAGGTGATTCAAGGAAACGCTTAGCTTTTAAAATAATGAGTACTCGGTTGATTTAACATAAATTGCTTATTTACCTAAAATTATTGTTATAAAATGCCATTTTATTTAACTACGTGCAAAAAATAACATCACTTATATGACGACCCCCTTAGCATTTGCAAATTTCAAATGTTCATAGTTTCGTATAACATCTTCCAACAGTTCCGAATCAATTCTTTGCAATTCTTGGCAAATAGCATCCTTCAACTCTTTTCAATGTTAGGAGCTTACCTGCATAAACACGAGAGTTCATAAAACTCTACAAGAAAAAAATCACAAAACAAGGCGGCCAAAGCACGTGACTGACTTAGTTCATTCCTATCCGTGGCTCCATTCTGCTGAAAGCCAAGCCTATAAATATGCTATAGATTATTCATAGCCCAATATCTCATCACTCATCACGATTTACAAACATTTTCGTTATTTCTCAAACTAATAAGTATATTTTCCGTAAATTGTAAACGTTATTAGGTCACGATCACCAACTCTTAGACCATTGCTATCTTATACGAAATTTTTTTAAAATCAAGTAGTAAAGTCATCTTACCGTACTATTGCTCATTCTTAAAACGGCAGCGTGCTTGCAAAAAAGAACGATTCGGGCTCCTCACTGTCAATGTTGTCTAGTGTCCGCGCAGTCCAGACGACACCTGTCGGTTTGCGCCGAGTTACAATTTCTGTTGTTATAAAATTGTTGACCCATCTAAGGATGGTGACCAAAGGTGAAATGTCAACTCAAATCACATATTCTCCAAACATAATTATCACACACAAAAGCTTCACATTCTACTGCGCCATAGTGACTAAAAAGGCGTAACCTGTAGAGTTGAATAAGACACTATACAGGTTTCCCCAATTCTACAGCTTGTGGTGTACTGCGCGTTTAAAAACCATGCGGTTCTTCTGTTCCTGTACAAACATTAAATATTAGCTCATTTCCCATTACGTTCTGACAGACCCTGGTGCACGCCAGAGCAAGATGCACTGCGTTCCCATTACATTTTATAAAGTGGAGTAACTTGCACATGCCGTCCTCCCCCTTCCTCTTCTAGCCGCAACCTTTCAAGCGGGGCGAGGTGCACTTGCTCATTTGATAGGCTGATTTAAAAATTACATTTGACAGTTATAAATACAGACGTTAATTAATTAAACTATATATAAGGATAAGGTCAACGGAGAAAATTTCAAATCAAAATAGATACAAATCAAATAATAATCACATAAATGTAAATGATTTCAAAATATAAAAAGAAAAATCTTACACGTGACACATACACAAACGCTATAAAGACATGTTCCCATAAAAGTGCAAGACGCTCCAGAGTAACTTGCACTGGCGCGCGCTGGAGTAAGATGCCCTGGGTTAGTTACCTTAGTAATGGAAAAGCAGCTATCATCTACAAACCCAGACAACAACAACGTAAGCCACATAAGAAACTAAAACCTAGACGCCAGTAGCAGTGAGAATAGAACCGATTTTCATAAATAAAATACACCTAAAACCAAAGTTTCGTATCAGTGTTGACTGTTTTCCGAGAAATTTTATAAAAATACAAAAAACGCGCAGAAACAACTTCCAAAATGCCTGCAAATAAAACAAAATTAATCCCTATCTAGGCTTAAGTTAAAACAGAGCATTTTCAAATGTAGTTCCGCCTATAAAAGAATGCCCCAAGATTCAAATAAAAAATGCCATTGCGGTACTCTATTTGAATTGGATGATTCCAAAGCTTTATAAAGAAAATATTACTCTTTACCAAGTTTTATATAATGCAGTCGAGCAATAAATTACCTATTTTGAAGAGAAGATTGCCGAAAAAAATAAAACTATTCTTCAGTACAAAGCTCGCAGTAAACAACTAACTGCTCCTACGCGCCGCTCACTAATGAAACGATGCAATTGATTCAGCCTGCAGTTTTTCTTTCTGCGGCAAGCTCTGTTGTTAAGGGAAAAACTAATTAAAAAAAAGTCAAACTATCTTTGGTTGTGGCTCAACTAATGACAAACCGCAAGCTTATGTGCCTACTTCCTACGCACACTTTCCAAACTTGGACTGGAACTAAAAAATCTGATATAGTAAAGGATATTAAATTTAAGTTTTCCACTATATCAGTTGATGTTGTTAATTTACAAGTAAAATCTGGAAGCTACAGTAACTTTAAAGTATCTATTCCAGCTAATCATGTTTGATCCAATCTTTGTAAAAATATTTGGCCTGCAAAATAGCGTTAAGAAATTTATCAATTATGAGCAAATTAATAATGTTCATGCTTCATCTTCGGTGGATTTTCAAAATCTGGATCCAGCCAATAGTCAAAACCCGTCACCAAAAACACTAACAGAATCTCTATCTATTACCAAAACGTCGGAAGTATAAAAACTAAGCCCAAAGAACTTATGCTGGCTGTAGCTGTATCTAACTAAGATATTATTGTACTGACCAAAACCTGGTTCAATCACATCGGAGCTACAATTAATTAGTTACAGTTTGTTTAGATGTGATCGCTCTACTTTAACAAGCCTTAAGCTGGACGAAGGAGGTGTCTTAATTGCTACAAAAACTTGTTTAAATTGTATTTTATTAGAATCTACATTTCTAAGTGTTGGAAATTTGTTTATAATTATTAAGTTTAAGTTTGTATTATATATTATCAGGGCAGTTTAATGTAGGATGTGTGGAGAAGTTAGGAAAAGCATAGAACACATGTTAAAATACAATGAGATAAGAGAAGAGCAAATGGGAAGAAATGGGATATTGAAAAAAGATGAAAAAGGAATGAAATGGATGATGGCAGTAACGAAAAGAAAAAAAAAATGAAACAGAATTAATAATTAATTAAAAACAGTGTAAATGTTATGTTAAGTTGTAACATTTTCAATGCCAAAAGGCAAGAAATAAACGATTATTAATTATTAACTAGTATAGAATATAAAAGTTGTGTGATTATTTATCACCAACAAAAAGAAAAAAAAAATGATAGAATCACAGTACCCCTCAAAATCCTGTGATTGCTCCATCCGATGAGTAAAGCCAAAATAAAATTTATTGGCCAAAGCCATTAATAAATTTGTGTGTTTTTGAAAATATTAAATTAAAAGTAATTTTTCATATGAAATATTGTTAAACAAAACAGCATAATCAAACGCTCAAAAATAATTTATATAAAACTTATTTTTTTGCATAGAATTATCAAAACCTGTTAATTCTGGTATTAAAAAATGCATGATGCATGATAAATTTTCAAGACAAATTGATTTAAAATTTTTGTATTCAAATAAAATCAAAAGAATAATCATTTTACTTTTGTTTGACTGATAAGTGACAACCAAAATAATGTTCTTAATTTAGTTTTTTAAACGCATTATCGTAATAAAATTTACTGAAAAAAATTTATCATTTTGAAGATGTTAGATTGGTCTGATATAATTTTTTCTTTGATAAAGTAATTTTTAAAATTATAAAAATATTTTAGTAAATAACTTTTGCATTACTTTTTCCTCACATTATATGGTCAACCTGCGTATGTTTTTTATCAATTCCTTCAAAATAAATATTATTATACAAATTTAGTTAATACTGATTACATTTTTTATATTTATAAATAAATATAGAAAAATGTGAAGAGAGAGAGTTATCAAAATTGAATTTCAAACTGAAATAATTCAATAAAAATATGCGTTTTCTAAATATACTTTTGAATTACATAAAACCGTGCAATGTAAATCTTTAAAACATAAAAAACTGACATCATAAATTCCAACTGATGTATCCCAAAATACATATAAAACTGGTATTTTTAATTTAAATTCTATATTCGAAGCCGATCGTAAAAATAATAAAAAAATAATCTGAGCAATGAAAATATTTTCATGAAAAATGCATTAGCAAAGATTTCAATTTAGGTTAATTTAACTTTTTTACGACTTTAACATTGCTCCATAATTATTCCATAAAATGTATTTTAATACGTAATTTATAAATTTCATAATCATTAACCCATTACAAAATTAGCGTGAATTAATTTTAATTAGAAAAACTTACCTTATTTATTTTTGTGTAAAAAATATACTGCATTGAATTCGTACCTGAAACAAAATTAATTATATAATTAAACTGAAAAGGCTGAGTTCGATAATAAATTTAAAAATAATAAAGTTGGATTCGAATCTAATTAATATAAAAAAATGTATTGGGAAATTTTGGCAACTAGTCCATTTTAAGTATACTTAATTTAGTTAATGGTTAAACTAAATAAATATTTATATAAATTTTATAAAACCAACAAAATAATCGGCAAGATAATATGAATGCTGAGCAAATAGTGTGGAGTAGAAATGTGCATAGTTGAATTTTTGCGTTTCGCCGATAATATGATTATGTTTGCAGAATAGAGACTGCAAGGTGCAATGCTTCAATATCTAGAGATGAAAAAATAAAAGTTATACACACTCACAATGAACTGGAATAAGTCTAAATCAAATTTCAAATAGCAAACTAGACATTAAACTGACAAATAAGCGTTATAAAATGCTTTGTTTAGAGTGTTGTTTTATACGAATGTAAAAGAAAAACCTGTTGATTACGGATTTCTGAAAATTAAAACGACCAGCTATTGCGCCATCTTTTTTGAAGTCAGCCAAGTAGTCTGCTCCCATTAGTCTCCCAATTCTTATTTTCTTGGCAGTCTTTTATCTCCCATTCTCTCGATGTGGGCATTTCACATTCTTCATCTTTGACGTGACCATCTTACGATGTCATGTGTATCGTTATACTCCCTTATACATCATTGCTTACTATATCTTATAGAGTTCTCCCAGTTATCTTCCGTAGTACTTTGTCATTTGAGACAAAAATTATATATCCCAAGACAGAGGTTTACGTAGCTGGTTATGACTACACCAAAATACTTAAAATTTCAACACTTGTTAAAATAGTGGTATTGTCTATTAATAGTTTGCATCTTACTGGTTTTCTAGTTATTGCCATGGAATTTGTTTCATCAGTAGAGATTACTTGTAAAACATTGTTTGAAAACCGTCTTCCTTTTCTGCAAATAGAACAGCGTCGTCCGCATTTTCTTATTCTGTAACCGATGCCTGTCTCTTTTAGCTTTTCTATAATTTTATCCATGACTAAGCTGAATCGTATCTATCACCTTGCCTAATTTCAGTAAAGATGTATACCCTAGGTACTTATTCCATTGGTTCTTATATTTGATAATAATAATTTTTGTTGCTAGTCCCTAATTTTTTAATATTTATATAAGATCTCCTATCCTCTGTCAAGCGCTTTGGCTTAGTACACAAAGTACATACACGCAGACGTGCTAAACTCTATGACTTTTTCGATAATCTGCCTTATGGTGTAATTGATATCTAGAGTAGATTTATTGAACACGGAATGGCTGTTGCTCTTCTCATATAGAAACTATCTCATTGATAGTGCTTCTTTCTATTGTGCTAGTAAATAGCTTGTAATAAGCAGTGTGATGCCTCAGTAGTTGGAGGAATCATTTTTCTTGCCTTTTTTGATGATTGGTATTATAATGTTCTTCTTCCACATTTTAGAAATGATCTCTTGTGATATCGTTCTTTATTGGCATATTTTGACTTTTTGGAAATATTAAATTATTTTTACAACAAATTGCTTACACTACCCCAGGCGTCAATAATATTCGTACATAAACTGTCAATAAGTCTAAATACTTTGGGTTAAGGTCTTTACATGTTCTGGGGATAAAACGGATGGACATAAAAATAATTCTATAAAATGTCAACTAGTAAATATAATTTACCACGGTAAGGTAGCTCCGTAATTGCAGATTCCCTCTCCGAAAATACAAGTGCTCCTTGAATACTAGAAAATACAATCAAGCGACAAAACATGGCAATAAAGTCCGAGTCGATCCTACAGTTTTAAGTAGATTCCAAACAATTGAAGAGATTATTAATCTACTCCAAACCAGAGAAGGATCTTAGTCATGAAACCTCACGATGTCAAGGCGGGTTGAGAGTAGGAAAGCGTATAAATGCTTGAAATAGTTTCCGTTGTAATATTCAAACCGACAATCTTCAGTGTAGCAGTCGGATGCCTAGACTACTACGCCGCGCTCCCCAAAACCAACCAAACAAAACCGGTTTGAGTTCATAAAAAGAAAATCTTTGATTGGTGAAATGAAAAAAAGTAATAAATTTATAGAACAGACCACAAATACTGCGACAAAAAATAATATTTTAGTCTGTTGACATTAAAAATTCATCCAACACAGTGCTGCAAAAATGGATCATAAAAACGTTGCAAAAAATTTAAAAAAAAATGTCTATAAAAACTTTTTCTTTAGACAAATTTGAAGAAAAAAGTTTGTTTTATTTTTTTCCTAAAATTGCAATCCTGAAAAGTTCAAACGATCAAAAAAATGTAAATTTAAAATTTAAACCTTTTTTCGCTATTTTTAAGTATTTCTGTGGATACATTGTAAGATATCTCAGAACGTAGCATACGGCACTTACTGAAACTTTCAAGGTATCTTGCATTATATTGCACATATAAAAGCACGTTTTTATCCATATTTGAAAAAAAATAAAAATCCCGTGATTTTTTTTAAGAAAACTGTCTTTTAAAGTTCTGCAAAATTTTCAAAATTCAAAGAAAAACATTTTTGGCTATAAAATCTATTCTTTACAATTAAAAAAAAAAGTTTTTAATAATTAAAAAAAAAATGCAATTCTGAAGTTACCAATGATCAAAAAATGTAAAAAAACTCAAAAACTTCAATTTTTTCAAATTTTGATTGTTAATTTCCAAATAAATGGCATCTGAAAAAATTCACATAATCAGGATTCATGTAGAGGAAAACATTTTTCGTACACTTGTCTCATACATGGCCTTATACATATGAGTTATTTTTATTTATTTATTTATTTATTTATTTATTTATTTATTTATTTATTTATTTATTTATTTATTTATTTATTACTTAACGGAGGCCATTACAAGTATCAATATATACAGATTAAAAATACAATAATTAACATATAAAATTACTAATAAGTACTAAAATTAAAAATAAAAACAAACATTTAATATACAAAAAGATCACAATTGTGTGATAAGGGCACAAAATAGGGTATTAAGAGAATCCCTAAAAAATCTACATTTATTTCATTAGCATGCCGCACAATACGTGTAGACTCAGAATGTTGTGCATAATCAGTACATCTATATGGGGCATGAAATAAATAGTCACTGCGTAAAACACGAGCAGGAACATAAATACCAATTAAACTAAGCAAGACAGGACAATCAATAATTCTATGAAGCATTTTAAAACTAACATTACGTTAAAACAAACTTAAAACGTCTTTTCTCAAGACTCGTCATATTAAAAATATACAGCAGTTCCTTGTAACTGCCAACAATGTTGCATTTATATGCTAAAAAACAAACATTTTTTTTTATCTGTTCAACTTTTTCCTTACCTACTGTGGTGTATGGAGACATTTGAGCAACATTCAAGGTGTGGGCGTACTAAAGCGTTGTAAAAAATAACAATGGTTTTAGAATCACAAAACTCCTTGGAATTGCGCTTGACAAAGCCTAACAGCTGATATGCTTTAGACACAATGATATTGATATGCAAAGTCAATAATAAGTTAGAGTCCAACGTCACACCTAAATCACGAATAGTGTTAACCCTTGACAGCAATTTACCATCAGGGAATATCTATACACTACCGTAGATTTACGTCTAGAAAATGTCATTACTTTGCATTTATTCAAGTTAAGTGATACGCAATTAGTCTGACACCAACTACAAAAAGTCTGTACTTCCTTATCAAGTAGTGCGGCATCGTCTAATGTATGAATTCTGAAACGCATTGACCAATGTGAACAAGTTGGGATCTGTCCGATAAATAATTTCATCCTATTATAGTGGATTCCATCAATGCCAATAAAACGCAGGTTACTAATTAGTATTTTGTGACCAACAGTATCAAAAACTTTTGAAAAGTCAATATAAATTAAATCTACCTGAAATCGGTCTTCGAGCGCATCAGTAATATAAGCTTCATACAATAAAAGGTTGGGAGATGTTGATTTACCAGTTCGAAAACCGTGTTGGTTGAGAACAATTTGCGATTGCAGAGCGGTGACTTGTAACTAGCTTTTCAAAAACTTTTGGCACAACCAATAAAATGGATATCGGCCTATAGTTTTTAACATCATTTTTAGTACCAGATTTATGTATTGGAGTGATAAAAGCTTGTACCAGTAGTTAGAGATAAATTAAATAAAAGCCACAAAGGTCGGCTTAGAACAAATGCACACTTGTTAAGGAAAGAAGCAATCAATCTATCAGTCCCTGGACAGTTGTTGGACTTCAATGCTGATAGTTCATCAAGTACGTCAGATATTTTTAGAACAAAACGCAATTCATTTATATAAGTATATATAGGTAGTAAAGTATAGTTATTGGGCAAACCCGTAAATGAAGATAGCGGTCTATAAACAGATCCAAAAAAATTTGCAAAGCGAATCCATAAAAGTAGAAGAACTCTGATTGCTACTACGTATATTGCTTTAGTTATCAGCAAACATACTAATCTTTGTAATTTATTTGTTTGTCTTTCGTTTCCAAATAAGCATAAAAAGTTCTATCAAACGTGTCTCCCAAGTATTTTACTTCAATCTTCAATCGTTATGAAAAGCGTAACTCCATACATTTCCTGATTTTTTATGTCTTTCGTGTTTCCACTTTCTTGGGTTTACTGATAATCCCTCCTTCTTGCAAAACTTTTTTACGGTCTGTAAAACAACCAGGACATACGTGGGTTTAATCAAACTGGAGAATTAGTGATAAAACAAACCTTAGTTTGCATAAAAATATTTATTTCAAGCTGAAACAAACAGATACATTAAATGAAAACTAAAATAAAAAGAGGATGGAAGTTTAAAATGGAATTGCTTCGCAAGTTCAGAAAAACTATAGTAAAAAAACTAAATAAAAACAAACATATGAATGCCAAAAAAAACACAAGAGTCATAAAAAAACTCTAACCACAACCTTTAAGAAGAAGAGCCAACTAAACCCCAGAAGAAACGTATGCAGGTGGAATAAAAAAGAATCGAAACTAAAAAAGTGCAACGAAGCAAAGAAAAAAAGACAAATTAATCAACAAGAAATTGACAATATAATTAAAGAGCTTAAAAAAAACAGACAAATTTTAAAAAAGAAATACTAAACGCTAAAAAGAAAGCTTGAAGAAAACTAACAAACAAAAAAGTGAAGAATAATGTGTAGGATCTGTGATACAAAATTGTAACAGACAAATAAAAAAAGCGGTTATAAATTAGCAAACTATAAACAAAAACAAATTTCTTCAGCTTCAGCTTTTTCTAAAGCATCCTACAATAAAATGGCCAAAAATTACGGAGAAAGAAAATACTGCTACTTTTACCATTACGCCTTTATGCCTGATAAAAAAAAGATTGAGGGAGAAATTAGATCAAAAACTATCCGCAAACCAATTTCGGTTCCGGAAAGTTATGTCTACCATTAACGCCACCATGTTGGTAGTAAATAAAACAGTTGCGCAAATTAAAAAAATTATACTACACAAACAGGTCATTTGTGTATGCTAACAAAAATAGTCAGAAAAAGACTTTTGGAGCAGTCCCACAAAAAAAAGTGGTACAGTCGTTAGTAGATATAAAAGTCAGCAAAAGACTCATCAAAACTATAACCAAATACCTGAAAAGCCGGAAAATATTAAATAAAAAAAACAAGAAAATAGTTATACGTATGTCGTAACACAAGGCTCTATTATAGGCCATGTACAGTGGATTACTTATTTTAACACAATTTTGAAGTTAAGTATGCCCCAAGAAAGAATGATTTGTTTCACAAATGACACGAGAATTGTCACCACGGGAAAAAATAAAAATAAGATTACTGACAAAACCAACCTGGCACTAAAACGTGTAAGAAAAAAATTTAAGAATTAAGGCTAGAAATAGCAGAAGAAAAAACTGAAGCAATAATTCTGTATGTAGAAAAAAATGTAAAGATACTGTAAATCAGATAAGCAAAACTGAGATTATAACCAAAAAGTCAACATAATACTTAGGAAGCTGGTAAGATCACAATACCAAAATGAAGGAACAGATAAATAAAACGGCATAGAAAGCGAAAAAGACAACAACCGCATTAATCAAGTTAATGCCTAAAATCAAAAACCTTAGTAGCAAAGAATGTTGGCAATTAGAACAATCAACGGATACAAGACACTATCTACGGAAGCTATTTTTGCAATTACCTTAAAACAAACAGATAAAAAAAACGCTATGGAAAAATGCAAAAAAGCATACTAAAAAGACTTGGAAAAAAACAAGATAGACAAAAAGAAAAACTTACAGAATTAGGTCAACATAAGACATGAAGAAGTTGACTACTTTGTAACACAATGTATAAGCGGACCACAATAACAAAAATTAATTGCTCTCCAGCTGTTTGATATATATGAAAGTATTTAGCTCTGAGGATTTGACATATAGAAGTTTTTTTAGAGTAAGAAACTCGTCCTGTAACTAATACCCAGTTTATATTAGATTTGTTCCAACCGACGCGGTTTGTAGCTGTCAGAATTAGTCAGCAATCAAAAACATGCATTAAACATCCGGAACAGACAAGCACGCACAAAAAGTAAAAATGTTACCGCTACTGAAATTGAAAAACTTCCTGCAGCATCTACCGCAATTTATTTTTCTAATATATTTTAAATTTAATAATAACATCCGTAATTTATTTGTCTAAAACACAGTTATGTAGTAACTGATAAGCGGTTTGTGATCAGTCAGAAACTAGTACAAAAATAATCCATGTATTAGTTGCAAATAGTTTGCAAACTGCTGAATGATGTGGGTTGGAACAAACCTATCATTATCTTCCATATTTGGGTTAGCAAACAGTATAACCCTAAAAACAAAATCAGGTCTAACCCCAGTAACGTTTTAGAGCACAATATTCGTGGATTTGGATTTATGAAATTGTACAATCTAATTACTACTGCAGTGTAGCCCTTTCAAAAGTCAGTGTACATTTCTCAAAAATATCCATTTATAAATAAGATCTAGTTTAGTTAATAGATTAAGCAACATAAATATGACATTAGTAACCATATCTAATGTTAAATGTAATAAACCGTATTAGACAACGGCCAGCCGCATGATTAACTACAGTTAAAATGTTCAATACCATCTTGAATAAATATCAAAGCCTAATTATTAAATTTTTTATTGTTGATTAGATATTTTAATTTACAAAACAGCTTTAAGACTCGTTTAATTTGTTGTTGGAGAGATATTAATAATGTCAAAAATGTTTTTTGTTAGAAATATAAAGGTAGCTACTACCCCTTAGTCGCATTTTTAATGGGCAAATTAAAACAATTTTAACTCTAATCTTAATTAGTACCTCCCATACAAAACCGTTAGCGTTGAAAAATAACACACCATAAATTATTAAAAAAAATGTAATTATATCACCTGGTAAAAAGTTGTCACTCGAGGTTATTAATCCTGCAAACTATTAATAATGTCAAAATGAGTTTATGTGTGTGCACGCTCAATTTCATGCAATGATATATATCTCGTTGCTACTATAATTGAAAACATGATAAATGGAAACCTATATAATTAATGATTGCACATGCAGTAAAAATATAAATTATTATAAAAATATTTAGATAATTATTTATTTTTAACCAAATTTTATATTCATAACGTGTCGAATGTAAACTGAATTTATTCCGATTCATATGGAATGCGCAACCGTGATGCGAATCCCAACGTTAATTACGCGTATAAATAATAAATAAATTGAATTGATGAGCACATGTCATTTGCAGAACTAACTATAATTTAAATCATCCTTTATTATTTCCAATTTATATGCCCATGTAGAGAAATTAATACTATTAACAATTTCAATTTTAGATAAAATTTTCAGAAGAACATAAATAATATAAATGATTAATATTAATACAATAGGTTCAAAAGTTAATTTATTGTATTATTCGGAATTATAAATTCAATCCCTCCTTTGATCAGTAATTAAGCCAATACCGCAGTATTTGTAATAACATATTTTAATATAAATTGAATGTAAAATGAGAAATAAAATATCATTAAATTAAATTCTGTGGAAATATCATAAAACATTTTGTTGTTGATAATTGAAGAAAGCATAAGACAGTTATTTATGGATTGAATGGTAAGGCCCACATTTTCGAATAGGGGTGTGTAGCGATGGTAGGGGTTGGACTGAAAAATCCTGCTACATTGACATGGGTTGACGAAGGTCTAAGATTAAGTCAGTTCGTAACCAGGGCGAACTTATTGTTTCGAAATTCAATCACTTAAAAGCGACAGTGGATTATGTGCTTTGGACCAGACCACCATTAAAGGCCATTACAAGCGAATTATTCAAACGGTAATTTTCAATAGTTAATTATGAATATCAGGATGATACTTTAACCTTAAAAACTTATGATATAGTTTGTAATGTTAAACTATGTATACTACTTGATTACATACAAATTATTCATAGAAAAGTACGGTAAAATATTATGATATACATAGATTAATCTACAAAATAGATAGCTTACATGGAATCCTTTCTCGCTAAAGGTACAGGGTTCAAACATCACAGTTGTAAGTTATGTGTCCATTTATTCACGTAGGAACATGCATTATGTATTCATATATTGGCACACAATTTAATGATTGAAGGCAAACATAAATAAAAACAATTAAATTTAATCCATAATTTAAGTTTACACTAGTCACAACCTAATAATAATAATTATTAATTTTTTAATTGTCTCTTATCTATCTTAGTTCATCTCAGATTTAGATTATAAGTTACCAAGTGTACAATTATGTAAACATTTTTGAAGATAAAAGTTTTAAAGCAGCAAGAAGAAAGTAAACAATATTTTGTTTGGAGTAAAGGCCAAAGATTGACTATTGGAAATAAATACGCTTTCGGTATTGAAGCATTTAAAATGTGGATTTAGAAGAACATAACATTAAACATAATAACAATTGAAGAAAAAAGATCATTAATAATTACAATAATAAATAGAACGTGTATAGATCATGCGATAAAAAATGATTGTTTGTTAAAGGACGTTATTACAACTGTATCAAACAGTAAACTAAAAAAAATTAAAAAAAGCGCAGTAACATTACTGAGATATAATACAAAACAATATTTAGAAAAGATTATTTAAGCTTTACTAAATTGTTGGAAGCGCGCGTCACAACGCTTCGAGAAATCTGCAACACTAAAGTACCGCCAAACACCTTAACCTGAGCCAAACTCTTCTTAACCCTGGACGGATTGCACAAAGACCTCAAAATTGATCTATCAGCATGGTCAATGAAACAAAAACTTTATTGTAAGCCAAAACAAAATCACATAAGTTTTCAAATCTGTTAACCAAAAAAAAACCTATACATCATACTCGGCAGAAATTAAAAAAAAAACATTGAACGGTAAAACAAGAAAGACCTCAGGCCCAACCGGGACCTTCCCAGTGCTACAACCTAGACCAAAATATGAGGTTTACCACCAAACCCCAAAGCACAACATCCATGAGTCTGAGGCCTTTTTGCAGTACCACTCCAACCTCAAAGTAGATTGGCCCATAAACCAATCCAGTCGCCAACTGTTTAGGCTGGAAGGAGCTGTAACAGTGCCAACCACGCAAACATTGCCAGAACGAGAAACACATGCCACTGTTCCAGGGTTTAGGACCTACTTCTGCAAACTAAAACGGTTCAATATTTACCTTGGAAAGTGCTCAAACCAATATACTTTAGCTGGCTAACTGGCCGAACAAGAACCACGCTACCGTTCGCCTCCGCCAAAAAAATTAAGAACTCTTATACTGGAAACAAAATCAGTCACACCACCACACTCTACCTCCGGTAGACATACCAGAACATGCCTTTCTCGACTTTCCCGAGTTTTCCCGGCTCGTTCAAGAGTTTGCCAGCCTGTTCGTGGAAGGACTAAGCCCACCGAGCACCAAGACTAACAAACTATCAATACCTAAAAAAACCCAGTCGGAATAAATCGACGCCCTTTCCCAAGATGCAACAAAAATTGAAACCGCCGCCGTATTCCGGCTTGGATAACACCCCAACTGAAAACAACTTCATACTGACTGCTACAAACATGTGCACCCGCGGGGTGAAAGCCTTCGCCACTAACCATGCGACCAGTGACGTTAGAAATCCTACTGAGTAATAATGACCCACAAGTCAAGAACGCCACTGTTGAATAGAAATGTCCATCACACGACAGCCACGTATCACCCTCAGGCTGATCCGGTTTAACGACGCAACGCAAAGCTTCAGGAAAAGCCTGGTGTGCTTAATGAACAGTTAGCCTAATCGACAAAAGGCAAACTTTAACTTACATCCCAACTCAAGCGCCAAACCATTGCGGCCTCAAGTAAAACCCTACTAGGGGCAAATATCGGCGCACTTGGAGCTTGTGTCGCGTTGCAAACAGAAGTGCAAAAATTACAAAAAAAAAAAACAAAACCGCCAATTGCAGAGAGAAGGGAAACAAAAAGCCACTTAGCGTCATCGACAGTACCCTTGACGACGTACCGTCCCAGATATCAAGTGATAGTATGAAGATGCAAACAAGATCTAGCAGCTAAATAGTTAAGACCCACACAGCTGATCACTTCCGAGAGAAAACATTGCTAACATCCTCGTCAAAAACCTGAAACCAGACAACCTAGCAGCACTAGTTCAGTGCGCGACGCTCTTAGCAACAACATCAACATAGACTTTTTCCAAAAGAGACTACACATTGTGTTACTCGCAAAGAACAAATTCCACAGATGGGAAGCGTAAGCAGTGCAACCGCTAACCTTCTATGCAAGGCCGACAAACCAACACGTCTCTTCCAACTAAAATGCTCAAGTATGTCCGTATCACATTACCCCTTCTTCAGACAAAAAGATTTCCAATTTCAGTGTGTCAGAACACTACAAAGCAAAGACAGAAGTGCGCAAATGCCGAATAAGCACGTCCCCGTGTTAGCAGACCGACCGCTGAACGAGAAAAAGTGGGGGATTGTTACGGGCGCGCCACAAGATGAGCAAAGCTTATCGCTAAACGCAAAACTAATAAAAAACCCTGTGACGTAGTAATTGTATGTGGTGTAGAGTGTGGCCTATATTATAGTAAATACTGCTTGTAGTTAAGTGTTAAGAGTGCACGTATGCGGAAACTCTCTTCAGCGCCACCTAGACTTATCCAGTAAAAAGAGGCGACTCAGAAAGTCAGTACGTTTGAGAAAGTAACAAAGCCGAAAACACGTGTGTGTTTCCTCCTCCCCAACGAGCACGTGTGTAATCGTCTCAAAGTATTGCAAGAGCAAACAAAATAAATATTTGTAACGTGATAATAAGTGTTTTATGTTTGAATAATTCCAGTAGAGTTCATCAATCCCCCCTGACAACCGCCCATGCAATAATAATGAACAAAATGATATAAAAAGTTTTATCTGCTCCTTGCTTTCAAGTACTCCTTAAATTTTTACATAGTTTATTCAAAAGATCTAAATAGTTATTTATTTGAAATTACTAGTAGTTTTGATTTTGATTCGGGTTATGTCCTTAGTTGATGATGTCAAAAACATGTGGCCGCAGCATTGGAAACTCAGTAGTCCATGGTTTCAAAAATATTAATTAAGTTTAGAGAAACTACAAAATATACACGACGAGCTGAACAGAGACGTCAGATTCAACAACAGCTAGGATGAAAGACACTGAACCTAAAAGCAGTTTCAAGCTGAACTGTAAAATACACAAATTGTACAAATTAGTAGTCAATCAAAGAATCGACTGACTAACAAAAAACTACTTCGTAGAAAATACCAAGAGGCAAAGTTCGCATTTACCAGAACACACGCAGAATAAAATAACAATGAGCAAACGCTTTGGTTACAGATTAATCCAGATTCTGATTGTACTTTTCAAATACAGGTATACCCGTATTTAAGAGAAGGTAAATACTACAGCCAGTGCAATTTTAGAAATATTTATAAATTTTCTTCAGAAGCTCAGACAGAACTAGTGTCATAGATAATAATTCTATGTCTGCTGATCGTTATACAAAAGATGTTCTAGAAGCTAATGTAGTACACTTTGTATCAGTTTAACAATTTCAAGCTCATACATAATAATGACTGCTCGCACAGTGCTTATATAGTACCAATAAATTAAAAATTTTAGATGGGCCTGCTAGAAGTCCTGACTTATACCTCATTAAATTAAACATGTCTGAAATCTACAAACCAACCGCGCACTACTAACTAGCCGAAATGACCTAAAAAGTACAGTTATTGAATAATGGAACGTTATAGATCAAGACTATATTAGAAGATTTTTCGAGTCACTTACAAAGAAAATGTATGCTTGCCGCAACTCATTTAAAACCATAAAATAGCAATATCACTTTAATTCTTTTGACCACTTCAAAACGAAGATAATAACTTCGTCCAAATATTGAAGTCTAGCGGTATAAAGTGTTACATTGTCATGCATCAAGAAAAACTTATCTCCAAAACAAGAAGCATTTTTGGTATGTTGATGTTCGACATATCATAGTTTAATCCTTTCTAAATGTACTGGTAAAAAATAAATCGATTATCAAATTATTTGTAAAAGCAGCAATGAAGGGGAAGTTCCCGTTTTTGTTAAAATACTACAAATCAAGGTAGCGGTCGGTATGCTCTTACACAAAATTTATACATAGAACAGAAATCCATACAAACTCTTTATGCCGCAGATGTCTGGAAGACAAAAACAATCGGCTGCATCTACTAAGCAGCTACTAAGCTTAAAATACGCAATGTAGTTCTTTCTTCGCAATTCTAACTAACCAAACTAAATCTCAAAACAGTTTCTTAGAAAAAAGTTCTAGATTTCATTAAAGAAACAAACTATTAGAGTAATAACCAGAAGTGCACAATACGACTAAAAACCTGTAATGCTAAAATGATACATCAAAAAGGAATAAAATCTTAGGAAAATATCCAGTTTGTATGGCAAGTAAACTGGTGTTTCACACAAAATTATTGGCCAGCCAGATAAATGTCCTTGTTACAACAGATTTTTGGTCAACAGATATAACTGGAATCCAATTGTTAGTATTAATTACCATCAACACTCAGACTTTAAATAATATTACAATTGTTAATAGTAGAATACCGTGTGCAAATTTTGTCAAACAATGCAAAACTGCTCTAGTTATGTAAAGTGTACTCAATATGACAACTTGACTTCATTCATTCAAAATTGTATATTCTAATTTAGTACTACCTGATGTAAAATTCACCTAAAATAAACTTTATTTTGTTTATAGCAATAAAGTTTTAACAATTAAATTCAAAAAAAGAAATTGTATTTAATTTACAAAAATGGTTAGAGAAGTGTGAGTTTAGTTAGACTATCCTAATATAAGTCCATATTGTACCCTTTAAAAATATACCAAGTATTGATACAAACTGTTATCACAAAAAGTACTCCAAAAAATAACAAACTGATAAAAAGTTCAACAATGTTTGTGAAAGTTTACAAAATGTCCCTGAAACATCTACAAGATAAAGAAATATTGATATATTTTCCAGGTGGAGCCTGCATATGTTTCCATATAAAATTTAAATATCACAACAACTCTTGCCAGCTGACTTCCACACTTAATTATAACACTGCCAAAGCAACTTAATTTACACACAAAAATTATTATTATTTATTATCAAAATTAACAACCGATATTTAAAATCGTAACTGGAAAAAGGCTAACCAACTATCAGATATCAAAATATGAGAAGACAACAGTCAGATCGATTTAATTCGTTATCATTTAGTATTGGTAACATGACTGGGATTTGAAGACGGAATGACCGCAAAACACACTTTTTTACGTAAATGAAAAATTCTGGCGATAGTAATTTTTCATTTTAACAACTTTTCATACCTGGCTGTTTGAAACTGTTCGAAGGCTTCCATGATTAAGCCAGGCGTTACAGAAAATTAAAAAATAATACTCAGCAAAAAATATTTTCACACCAATATTTCGTAATACCAAAGAAAATATGATATATCTAAATTTTATTTCATCAACAATCAACATAAAACACGTTTTTCATTAAAAATCAAACATATTGGCTGTGAAAATAGAATGATAATTTACTTTTCATAAATTTACATAAATATGTCATATTTGCAATTGTATTTTTATGTAATTGTCAACTTTCTATCGTTCTATTGTCAATTTTATATAATGAGAAATTATGTATTATATCGTTGGTAATATTCAGACCCGGTGTACATATTTGAATGTTTTACTAGTATGTCCTGTATATGTAATCTCTATTTTTAATTAAAAAGTAGTTTATTATGTATGATTTATCAACAGGATATGATAAACGTGATTGTCTTTGTTAAAACTGTTGAAAATAGCGGCGCCGGAGATTAACAAAACAAAAATCTCGCAGGGTTTTAGTGTTGTAGCGGTTAAACCGCACTATCATTTATCTCAAAGTGTAATCTAGTTACTTAACATTGTCGCATAAGCGTTCCGCCGGTAAGCTCGTTACCTCACAGCATTTAATCCATTCAGTAATGGATTCATTAGCAACTCATTAGAACGTTGAGACTGGTGTGCAATCAAATGTTGACACAGAACACACCGACGAGACTTAGAGGAGGCGTGTATAGAGGGAACACTGCGATTATCTGAAGTCAATATTACCCTGACTTAAGATAACCCCTTGCTGTATTATCCTCTTCTCCGGGATACTGCTTTCCCATCCGGAGGAGGCTTTTGGGCCGGAATCCCACTCGCAGGTTAATATTAATTATGATTTATCTCCTATACTGTATTGGAAATGGAATTTGCGGCTTCTGATTGAAAGCACAGGATTTCCGACTTATCGATTGTGGATCGGAGATAATAGAGATATTATTGCTCGTGCCATAGTATTCGAATCGAATTTCAAATAACGTTTTGCATTACCCATTTTAATAATCCCTATAATCCTATGATATTTATTTTATTCACGTTAATTATACTATTTTATAATACGTGTGCAGCTTTGTTAATAATGCGAGACAAATATTGAACCCAAATACTGTTTTGATAAATTAAAAATATTAAAATTATAGACTAATTTTATCCATAAATTCATTATGTAATTTTTTTTTCTATTTATTTATACTGCAAAACATTATAACTCAAACGCTAACTAACAAATAATAACCAACTTTATATAATATAAAACTCTGCATAGCATTCCACACGTTCCGTTAGTTTTATATTGAATAAATATTAAACTACCTATAACGGGCACGCGATATTTTCTTGAATTAAAGATTATACGCCAGGAAGAATTCGCTGTTATTTTGATCACACTATAGATCGCCGCCGCGAGGTCCCGTCAAGAGGGCACCGAAGAAATATGTTCTTATATAAAGAAATGTCTGTACATATATTATAACAACTGTACATATTCTTTTCTAATATTGAAAGCGGCAATTTCCATAAATTTTAAAGATGATTAAAAATGTGATTCGCTATTTTTATTTTCATGTTGAATTAAAATTGGCATGAATGACAAGTATTAGGTCGTAAAAGTAAAAAATGTGGTTCGCTAATAGTCTCAACATATTTACTTATTAGACAACAAAATTGATTTACATGTATAGCATATAAAATATAATAACTAATATATAAAAATATTAATATTAATAATAAGAATCAATTAAAATACTAAGAAAGTCACGATTGTTTGAAAAAAGCAAAATATTAATAGAGATTTTAAAAATCAATTTTAATCTTATAAGCAATAAAATATGTGGCAGTGAGTGCTGTGCATAATCTGCACGTTTATACGGTATATGAAATAAATAGTCATTGCGTAAAACACAAGCATAATAATCATGAATATCAATTGATCAAGTATGGACAGTTCATAATTCCTCAAAAATCTTTAAAAACCCGTGTTACACTAAAGTTAAAATGTCTACTCTCAAGACTAGTCTCTCTATTAAAAATAGATAACAGTTCCGTGTTGCTCATATAAAAGCAACAAACATTTTTTTTATTTGTTTAACATTTTCTATAAAACTACTGTAAATAGAGACCAAACAATTTAGCAATATTAAGGAAGTAATAAAAAATTGTAAAATATAGTTAAGGTATTAAGATCACAAAACTTTTTATAATTACAGCTGATATAATTTAACCACAATGAAATCAATATGTGTTTAATTAATAATCTAAATGATGAGTAATAGGTTATCAACACAACAATATCTAAAAAAATCTGCACCTTCCAATCAAGTTGTGCTGGAAAATACAGTGTAGACCACGGAAATATTTGAAAATGTTGATATTTCGTAATTATGCATAAATTGTTGTGGATTTGTTCGTCACATTATCTGTCGTTGTATGCCATTTAATAATCATGAAACAGTAGTTTGGTCAACAACGTTTATTTGTAAACAAATCTGTGGTCATAGCGCAGAGGCAATGTCAAATTCATTCCAATATTTTTCGTCACAAGTTTTATCTGCCAATACCATAAAGGAGTGAGTTCGTAAATTTACAAAAACTTGGTCAGCTCACAATGCCAAACATATGTGACCAAATAGAAGTGTCAAAAGCCTCAAAAACATCGATTGCGTTAGAGCAGCTACAGAGAGGAGTCCCAAACGTTTATATTGAAAATTCAGCCAGGCTTTGAGTTTACAAAAAAACTACACTTCTTCGTATGATGGTTCATCAAAACACACGACCCTCAGTGCCCGGCGACATGTTGATTCCTGACCAAGGTAGCGGTCACACAAGAGAACATGTGGAGAGTGCAAATAACCACCGAATTAGACCAGATCAAAAATGGTTAAAAACACAAATAGCAAAAAAGGCGTCACGCAATATTAACAGGAGATAAGAGTCGAATCTAAGAACCATATAGAAAAGCATTAACCAAGACGCAAAATCACAAAGTTCACAAATCACAAGCATGATTTTTTTAATCGTGCTTGTGATTTAAAAAAAAAAACTACAAATTAAGAAACGCACTAAAAAGAACAATCTGAGTAGACATACTAAAGAACTTATAAAAAAAAAATGGTCAGAAATGTCCAAAATTGAAACCAAAACTATACGTCACAAAAATTTGAAACCAAAGATCTAACGATTTACCAGACGCAACACTCAATGAACTCTAAAAAGCGTTAAAAAAATCAGCTAGATACAACAAAATAAAAATAAAAGCCATAAAGTAAAGTGAAACATTGCTACACACATATGTAATATGTATGTCATTAAAGCTTGTCTGAAGAACGGCATCACGCCTTCGCAATGGAATCGAGCTATTATTGTAATTCTTCACAAAAAAGGGAACATAATAAACAGAAAATCAGCGGCTAATTGGTTTGCTTTCTCATATTTATAAACTGTTCACGCAAATATTCACAAACCAAATAAAAACCAGTACCAACCATGTAAAAAAGCAGTTAAAAACCTGATTGAAAACTGTACGGAATACAATAGCTCTTATTATTCGTCAACTATGAAAAGACTTCTCTCAGAGACAGAATCTCAAATACAAGGCTGAGAAAAATGTTTAGAGTAACCGACGCTATAAAGCGCTTAACAACACTTAGAACCATAGAAGTGATCCGGACATGTTGCAAGAATAAAATATAAAAAGTAATCAAAAAGATTCCAAAATAGAAATCACGCCAAGATGCTCTTAAAAGCAGAAGTTTTCCTCTACAAGATGAACAAACAACATTAAAAGAATCAATACAATCTGATTAAACGTGGCGTAGGTAAATCAAGGCCGATAATGATAACGCTTCTATAAATTTTGCATAAAAATCTTCATTTCCATCTTCCAAAATCTAAACGGTACAATCACTGAAACCAATAACTTCCCATGTTCGCCTGAATTTTGCTCAAACAATGTTCAAGCATCAAATTAATGTTTTCAATTTAAGGAGTCTGATAAAACATATTTCCATTTGTCTGATTATACCACAAACAAAATTTCCGTTATTGGACTGTTAAAAATCCACAGAAACTTCACCAAAAGATCGGTCTTTACTTTTTTGAACATTTTTCAAGAAAAGAAATACAAGAGCAGTAAAAACAGTAAAAAAAACAAGAAGAACAAATTATTTCTAATAAGGAAAGGACAAATACCAACAAATTGATAATTGGGTTTGCTAAAAAGTTGGATACAAAACGAGCAAGTAATGTAGTAGAAGTTCCGGTTGAAAATTGTAACAAAATTAAAACGGACGTTGATACAGTGAGCAATAAAGATAACAAAGGGACAGAAAAAAGATTAATGTAAACAAAAGTAGTGCGGAAGACACTAGTAGTAGTTCAGCTTTACGCATGGTGCGGACTAATAAAGTAACTCCTATTAAATTAAAGTTCTCTCGGTGCCAGAAAGGTTCGGGTTATGTAATGAAAACACCTCCACCTGAATTGACATAATTGACCAGTATCTGACTGACACCACAATTGAACATGTTTCCATACCAAAAGAACATTAATAAATGTGTTATAAAGTTGCTTTATCTCAAAATACGGGAACATTGCGTGGCCCCCAAGATCGCCAAATCTCACAGCATGCAACTAGCACAAGATATTCTAAACAAAAATAAAAGTTAGTAAAAATACAAAATAAAATACATTTACGTCCTAAATTACATTGTTTTCAAATCTTCCCGCTCCTGTGGTCCACCCTGTATATTTATAATCTTGAAATATTTTCACAAAAAAAAAAATCTAAAAATAAATTTTACTTTATACAAAAAGTGGGTGTTAATACTTCTTGGAGTAACACATGTTTTCATACTTATCGTACTTCCAATGAGCTGTCGTATGCTGCCGTACGGTATCTAAAGAATCACTTTTAACTGCTCGGCCTAATTGATCACATATTGGTTACAAAAATAGGTCATTCTAAATATTGAATATTTACAATTAGTGGTTTGCGTTATTTTTTATATAATAAATCTATTTTAACACTCTCACCCTATTTTATTAATTTTATAATAACTGCGTTATCAAATCACATAAATTTATTACAATCTAAAAATTCGTGTTTACTCATTAACAAAGTTTAAAAGGTTTATCATCTGTACGTCTGATACCAAGGACGGCGCAGTTTTTAACATTAATTTACAACTAGAAATATGGAAAGTCTATAATAAAATGGTCCGGATAAAAAATTATGTTCTTATAGTAAGAAAGTACTTAGTCCAAGAAAAATAAAAATGACTTAAGAAAAGTAATTTGATAAATTACATTAAAAACACGATGTTTGGTTCAGTTGTAACCGTGTTGTAAAAAAGTCTATCAATTTTTAAACCTAAAGTTAATTTATTACATCTGTTGAAAACTATAGTCTAGTTGGTTTTTTATTTGATTGTATATGTAACTATGCTTGGTTGCAGTTTTATCTAGAATTTCCCAGTTTTTTACATGTTTGCCAATCCATTGTGTTGAGCTCGTTACATGTATAACATATTGGAAGTTTTCTCTTACAAATATTATCCGATCACTTTTGTTTTGCACTTTTATGTTCAGTGCGGTTTTCCACTCTACAAAATGAGTGCCTTCCTTATCTACTACTAGAGATTTTTGTTTGTGGTAGAAACCACAAACAAAAATCTCGCGGTAGAAATAAAAAACCAACTAGACTATAAAATTGCCATAAAAACATAAAAAGCACACTGCTAGAAGCCTTCAAAGAATTAATTACTTGAAACATAAAAAGAAACTAAACCGATTTTCTTCCTTTGAAAACCTACATCCAGGTAGAAACAGGTATAAAAGCGCACATTACTGATAAAAGAATATAATAGCAAAAAAGATAATTATCTCAAACTAAAAAAAATTCACTAGAATGATAAGGTGACAAAAATACACCAATCACAAAATCTATAAAATTAAAAATAAATACAAAATCCGCAAAAACAACTTCTTAAAAAAACAGAGTTTCTACCTTTGTACCATACAAATTGACAACAAATGATATACTGAAAGTAGCAAACAAAAAAGTTATTAAAACTAGGAAAATATCCTAGATGAAAAAATAACCAAAAAAAAAAACCTAAAAAAACTGGAAATAAAGTAAAAGACTATTAAACCAATTTTTAGAAAAACAAACATCTTTCCTGCTGAGTGAAAAACAACATAACTGAAACTAATAACCAAAAAAAAACTCTTCAATAAAAAAACCTAAAATTTAGAGCAATCTTTCTTCTAAATATTATCAGCAAACATCCACAAACTAATATTTAGAAGCCAATTGAATTAAAAATTAAAAAATAAGATTTCTATCAGAGCAACAGTACTGCATAAAAAGCAGACCCCCTCTAAAAGCTATGTAAAATCTAATTAAAACGGTAAAAACATGTAAAAGAAAATAGAGCGCACTAATCAAACTAAATCATTATAAAAAACTGCGTAGTAAAAAGTTTCGTAGAACATGTCAAACTACTTTAAACTTACAAGGTCCCCTAGAATCAGTACTAGGACCATTATTCTAAATTTAAAAAAAACAATTGCCGATTATTTTGCCCTAATAACCATTGCCAAAAATTAGTATAAACTACTCAATAAACAAAACTACAGAATTAAAAAGGGAGATATATGACTAACTAAACACCATTTAAAACCCACAAAACAACAGAAGTGGTGATAGTAAAAAGTCCACTTAGCAGAAAAAAACCAAAAAAAAACAAATATCTCTGTATAATAATTAACAATGCAATTACCCTTTCAGAGCACATTTAAGGAACGGCAAAAAAAGCAGACAAAAAACAGCAAACCTAGCAAATTATGCCCAACATAGGTGGACCGTCAAGTTGTAAACGTCAACAATTTTCTACGGATCACCAACATATACTAGCACCAGAAAGTACAAGAACACCAAGAAAAAAAAAATTCAGATAATATGTAAATTATTCAGTCTAAGAAATAATTAAAATTTTAACAAAAAATCATAGTAAGTTTTTATTTTATTTCAAACATAAGTTGCCCTTTTACAATTTTGTAGCAATAAGCTCAACTCGCCTAAGCATGCTAAAAATTAAATCCCAAGCTGACAAACTCAAATAACTTATATTTGAATTTGTCAGCTTGAGATTTATCGTGAGTAGGAGTGGCTAAAGACGGCCCAGTCTTTTACTGATTGTATCTCATACAAGTTCAATAAGTAATACACCTAGAAAACAAAAAGACAATAGAAGTAAATCAACATAAACTAGTTCCAATAACTCCATTTGCATTATTCTTTTGAAAAACAGGAGTTTTCCAACCTACTCAAATATGGCATTAATGTTGGTTCTAGAACTATGTTAATGTAGCAATTTGAATATAATGTTCCTGGAATGAACACTAGACAAAACTTATTTCCATAAGCAATTACTCCCCATATCATCACCCCGCGTGTAAAAGCTGTGTCGTTCCACAGCAAACTACAAATTTATTTGTTCTCCTCGGCAACGTCTAACTATCTTACAACCATCGTAAGTAAACAAATCATTGCACCATTCCAGAAGCCACCTCTTATGGTGAAGAGTTAAAAACAAAAAGTGCAGTACGAATTAAAACCAAATGATTAAATTCTCCAATAAACTGATCAAACGAAAATTTCTTTGGTTAGTTAAGCCTCTCCAGTAGCTTTTGTTGTTGAAAATCTTTACGGTTTGTAGAGTTTCCAAGGCGCACTTCAATTCACCATCCAAAACATTTAAGAAGCATTCACCAAATGTGCAATTGCTACGTATAATCCCAGACAAAAAAAGTTGAAAAAATCATTGACATATATCCAGGAGCAACATACAAAGAAATTCTAGATTTAACTGCTACCAACTGCTGAATTTCAACTCCAGCAACAAACTAATACCGCGTAAGTAAGTATTATCTAAAATCAATCAGTTTGATAGTATATACCATTTTTGTGATAGAGACTCAGTGGTAGCTGCGACTACCAGACCGACAAGTTTTCCAACAAAGTGCACAACTACCTACAACACAAAACTTTCCCGAAACCGTCAACTAAGCGTCCAATAAGGTAAGTACTACATACATACAGAAAAAAATTGATAATAATTCCGGCACCTTTGTTCGTCGTCTATCTTCAATTTAATGTACTACGAATACGAGTTTGTTTATATCCATTTCATATCCAGCATGTTCAGTCCCCTTTACCTACAGATTTCACTCGTATAGAATTTTGCAGCTGTATCATTCAAAACCAACACATATAAATTTTATTAACGGATAAGACAAAATTTACAGGAAACGAAATATTAAACATAAAAACTTCTGGTATTTGCATAACCCATGCAAAATCATAGTGTCAAATTGTCAACATAGATTTTCAGTGAATGTCTGGTTTAGAATTATTAAATATAGTAAATTCAAATAAAAATAAATATTAACTTTTATAAAATTGTAATTATTATATGATTAATAATTAACCAAAAATTCTGTATTTTGAAAACGGTTTACTTTAGGGCATAACTTTAGTAGAGTTTATTTGGTCAAAAATTACGTGCATAAAGTAACGACCTCCCGTCGTAGGACATGGTATTGTGTATTGAATATAAATTACGTACATATTCAAACGCAGTTATAAAATGACAACATAAGTATGCGTACGTAAATGTCAACAACTTCTTGCAATATACTTTTCCTGTTTCCATTACCTCTGTGGGTAATTTTTATATTTTATTTAACATAACGTATGTACAAAATAACATACTTATCTATAAAATGACGTAGTAAAAAATACAATACATTCATACTTAATCATTTTTGATTTTGATTGTACATGCAACATTTCAAGCAAATGTGACTCTGTAAGAATAGATATGTAATTTACGAATATTGGTTCTGCATTCAGTGTGTGACAGGCAACAATGTTTCAAAATAAAAATCTCCTACGGCTGCATTTTGCAACACAATTTATAAAAAAAATGTACATTGTTTGTTATTAAACGATTCAGTATATTGATAATATAATAGTATATTTTGCAATCATCAAGAATTCTTTATGTTTTTACTATTTTAACAATGCAAACTTTAAAAGTTTCTTGGAAATTCTATAGTATTATGTGTGAATAATATTCTTAATTATTCATAAAGTATAAACTTAACTATCTATATCTATAAACATATTCAATTCATGTTGTTGTGAACTTGTAATGGAGAGTTTCCCAAAACCAATGTATTATGTATGTGTAGTGTGAAATGAGAGCATACCGTAGGTAAATAGGAATTATTCCAGGGAAACCAGATTAATAATTCACTCCCATATGTGTAACAAATCGTAAATCGTTTACAAAGATACTTCGAACGTAGGAGAGGTCGCAATAAAGCAGCACGCGCCTTCTCACCATCCCTCTCTATCCGATTCATGAGTCGAATATAATGCGTTCCTTCGATTCCGACTTTTGTGCACTCCTGAATGAATTTCTCGCGGGATATTTCCCACAGGATGCGGCCATAACATGAGTTTTCTCTACCTAGATGGGCTTGTTGGCAGCTGGTCAGTAAAAGAAGACGTTGCAAATTATTGCAAAACTTTTTTTATTACCAATTCACTTTATTATTATTTTGCTGTTTTTGTTCTGATAAAATATTGAGCACGCAACTGGCCAAATTAAAATCGTGTGTAAGGGGTGAGCTTTTGTAACATGAAAATATGGAAATTCGGATGACAACTTCGTTACGAATTCAGTGGCTGGCATTTTTTACAACCCCGCGCATTTCATATTTTCTATTTTTTATTGGGAACAGTTAGGGATAAATATCCGACAATTTATGGTGCCACAGGAATTGCCTATAAAATTTTATTTTACGTTTCCTGTTATGCCCCTTCAAAAAAATATACACACACTGATCGGATATTTTTATCCCAACCAGTTATAAGCCGGCTATTTTTTATTTAAAATGTTTTGGCTTGAATTATTTGAAAATTCCATATTTTCCAATGAATTATTAACATACTGCTTATTTGTAATATATTTGACTAATGGAAACATTAATATTAATAACAAATGCTTGAAATTTAATATGCATACAAGTATACCCTAACCAGTTCGAAAAGCATTCAATATATGTCTTCTGGAGATAACTAGCACACGGAGCTCACTTAGTTCCTGGTCCAATTTGCAAGTTAGTTATTAACGTCTGTGGATGTTTTGGGTGCCACGACGAACCTATTCTACCCTTCTAATTAAAGACATAACTAAACAATATAGAAACGGGAACTAGTTCTAAGTTGCAGAGACAGCATTTTCTTATCCGTGTAATCAATACACAGATAGACAGACAAGACAGAAGTTTTGTTATATATTATATTATAATTACATTTTGTTTTGATTCTACAGTATCTATTTTTATTATTATTTGCAATTCTAATAAAGTTTTAATAATTTTTGATCATCTTACATGACTTATCTTATAAATCGCATGTAATATGCTCATGGTATAAAATAAGTTCGCCACAATAAACCTAAAGCAGAGATCGGCCATCTGCAGCTCCGGAAAAAAGTAATAAACTATATGCAACCACAAACCAAAACATTTTGCTTCAAAATTTTAATCTAACAAAAAAAAATCTTAAAAATATATAAAAAATACTTACTGTATTAAATAATTAAAAATAGCATAGAAAATATATAAAAATACGTCAAAACCACAAACAAGCCCCATTTATTGCATCTATTTTAAACAGAAATCTATTTACCGCATAAATAAAATTAATCAAAAATTGACACAAGTCTCATATTGCTAAAAAAAAACTATTGATGCGTTATATTTACACAAAATTATTGTTTAAAACATAATAAAACCAAATTATTGTAAAGAATTAAGTCAAAAATCGTCGACACTACAGTTGATTAATATAAAATTTGCAATAAATCATTTCTTGCATTTTTTTAATAAAAAATGACAAAAAATCTTTCAAACAATCCCAATTGTCTTACAAAAATTCATGAAAATTTTGTTAATAAGAGTTGCGTGAAGTATACACATTTAAAGTAAAAAGTATAAAAAAACCTAGTCGTATAAAAAATGTGCATAATTTTTTTGATTAAACATTAATATTAAATTTGTGAAGCTCTGCAAATATTTCTAACAGTAATATTTTCAAAAATAATTCTTTACATTATATAATTATTATATAAAGCGTATCTAAGTAGGATAGATTAGGTAAAAATTATGTCAAAAACTGTGCAATTATATGCATGATTACGTTAACATTCGTTACAATAAAAAATAGTACCACTTTATGCAATATTTTATAATTTAAGTTAAGCTTCTTCTTTCTTTAAATTGTTTCAAAATTGTGTTTTAATTAATCATAAGGTTTTCCGTAAAACGTTTCCAATATTGTACTGTAAACGCAATGACAAATCTGAATATTTTATTACTACAATAATGCTCAAACAAAATTTGAATATAATTTATTGTCCACATATACATCTTTCAAACAGAAGACGTAAAACAGTAATACTGCACTAGCATAGAGTATCTAGACCAGCACAACAATTTTTTGCCCAAAAAAAAAAACTCCAAATACTCACGTCGTCTGCACTACCTACTACTTACCACATCTTAAAAACTGCACTTTTTTATGTAAAACTATGTGAAACTTTTCGATGGTCTGTAGCTCGGTTGATTCAGATCGACTCTTGCACATAGGTTAACCCTAAATAATAATAAAAAGTCAACCAGCCACAAGTATAACCGACCGTTGCACCCAGATTAATCCTGTATTAGTAAAGATTACGACCCAATACAAGTTGCATGCAACCTGTTCAGCTGTGATGTTAATTATAAAACCTATAGTAAACCTAACAGTTTTCTAAAAAAATTGTTGTAGAGCAGTATTATACATTATGCAAACATAAAAATGAATGTTGGCTATTAAAAAGCAGTATAAAGCCTCTTTAACTACCTACAACATTACAACACCAAAACTAAAACACAAGTATTTCTGGCTACACCGGCGCTTTATACAAAACACAGCTGAGAAACAATAGAGTTTTTACCAAAAACAACGAATAAAGTTATCAACAGCAACAGGTTACTCTACTTGGTATCAGTTCGCTTAACAAAATTCCATTTCAAGTCATTATATGCAAAACGGCACTTTGCAACAACTCCACAATGTAGCACATTTTAAGACTACGACTTTTGCTTATTTACAGAAGACCGTGATCCACAAAATCCTTGTTCAGCTGCGATTTGCTACCAAAAAATTACAAACGTTAAGAGCCGGTCTTTCAATCAGAACTTAATCCAAAGTTAACATAATAAATTATTTCAATAACATTTTAGTTCTAACGTAAACTTGATATTGATTGATGTCAAGCATTGTTTATAATAGTTAATGTACCATAAACATTATTATTTGCGTACAGGTAGAGCGTCTGTAATTGTGTTAAGATAATTAATGAACTAGTAATAGATAGTTTAATATTTGTTAATGAAAAGTAGTGGTACATCTTTAACTTACAAGTTCCAAAATAAACAGATTTAATTATATAATAAGTAAAGGAGCTTTTAGAGGTGTAATTCAATTACCAGAGGTTATTCACACATAAACCGTATATAATACAAAGTCCTTTGGCAGTAAGATCATCAAGGTACTGAAACTTGTAGTATGCTAAGAAGGCTGTTAAAAATTGTTATTCAAACACTGGCAGTTGAAACATTAAGGTTGAGTAATAACACTGTATTTGGCAGTAAGGTCTTATACGTAACAGCCAACCGCATTGGGATTGCACAATAACTGCAAAAGATTGTCCAGATGACACAGGCCTTGTTAGGCTTTAAGGTTGTATGCAGGGCATGTTACATTAGTAAGGAGCAGTTATACACACTGGTATTAGAGTATAACTTAAAGTTGATGTTATGATAGAGATTCACAAACTTTTGGGTTGTAAGCTAGAGAAAGATTCTTTGTTTGCTGATTTTACAAAATATATTGGTAATTGTGTGCAGGTTCAATTTATGGAAGCAGCTTAGAGTGAAACAAAAAAAGAATCTCTTTAACTATTATGCAGTAAAGAGATGCCGTCGGATGACATCAAATGACGGTTTGATAAGAAACTATTCCAAACTAAAATTAGTGTGGTAGATGGGAAGTTTAGCGTTCGTTGCGTCAGTTGTATAAAAAATCAAAATTATATAACTTAACGCATCAATTTAAATATTTTACTTTTATTTATTTATGATGTTAAATCATGCAAAATGTCCACAACTAAATGGCAAAATAATTAAACTAAAAAATATAACGCACAAAATAAACGTACTATCACAATTTTAAACTTAATTGTCCCGCATTTCCATGCACTCAAAAAATGACAAATAAGATATTTATAAATAATATATATTATCAGATAACCTAGACGCAGTTTAAAAGACAGTTCCCGTTAATCATAATACGATAATTGAAAGACCAGCCCTTAAGGCTTAATTATTTATCCGATCTTAGATTAAGATGATAAATGTATTTCAATAGCATTTCAGTTCTAATATTTTAACTTTATTTTATTTATGACATTGGTTTCTGTAAAATGTGCGCGGCCAAAGGCAAAACAACCAAACTTCAACTATATTAATTTGTGGTGCAAAGTAGTTGTAGCTCCATCATGTTGCTTCAACCAAAGAAACCAAATATCATCAATACAACTGCAGTATCACAACTGACAACCAAATTAAATTATATTAAAAATATTAAAAACATTTATTCCAATACATTTTAAGCAACAATTTAAACAATACAAACTATATATAGTAAGAAAATACATTAATAGTTTTACAGTTTTAAAAAATTAACTGTTATGTATTAAACATAAAATCATAAATCTATAATGACTTTTTATCTCCTATAGCATCAGAAAGAAAGCTTAAGTTAAACTTACAAAGCCTACAATTTAAACATAATTGTGATTCATTCACTTGACTACACAAATGCCACAAGAAAAACAACTAAAAAAGTAATCTAAAATTTTTATTGATTAAAACACAAAATAATATTGGAAAAATAATACAAAAAAAAGTACAAACTATAGTTTTTCAGACAACAGTTGTTGAGTTTTTTTTTGTAAATTATAAATACTTCACTTTGAGATTAATTACTTTAAAAGTAGGATACATTAATAAAAGTAGAGTTTTCTGAGCATATTTGTAGATTATTGTTTTCGTGTATAACCGTTTTCAACTTTTTAAATTGTGTCCTTTTAGACATTCTTTGTTATTGTAGTCCCTTTTAGCATACACTTAATTAAGAGATTCCACTCAGCATCCCAGAAAACTGTGGCCATCACTTTTTGAGCAGAAAATTGTATCATTGCCTTATGAACATACTGCATAGAATCTTGTTTTATAAGAAAAACCCAGTGGCGTACTCAAGCCTCATCCCTAGTTATTATTTTAAAGTCTTCATCTTGTGATAAAGCAGTCAAATTCTCGGAAATACATCTTGTCAACACTTTGCTTATTCTTGTTTTGCTAGTAATAACTGAAACTTTTACTCGGCGGTCAAATCTTTCCCTTTGTTGATGACTTCGTCAGTTTGTGCTTCCAGAAGTCTTCTACACTTTGGGTCATATTGAACGAATTCTCTGTCCCATTTTAAGTGCTTGTACCATTAATTGACTTAAAAATAGAACAAGCAATTTTCTCAATACACTGTTTCGTAGATATTATTTGGGTTACTGCCTTCTTTTAATACAAATTCTACATAAAAATAAACTAAAAATGCCAACTATAATAGATTAATATTACATTATTCCTTCTGTTCATTCGTCAAAAATAAAATTATAATAATAATAATAATAATAATAATAATAATAATAATAAACTTTTATTCACATGCTGCACAGTTTAAAATACAGGTATAAAAAGTCACTTAAAAATAATACAAAACAAGTCATATAAACTATACAAAACAAATATAAAAATCACATTTAAAAACTACAATTTAAAAATATTATTATTATTCAACTAATACTAATAATGTATATACATAATTTAGTTTAAAAGATATTCGTTTACATTATAGTATACTTTTTGAATTAGAAATTCTTTTAAACGTACTTTAACAACATTATACACAGTTATTTCTCGAATATGTTTCGGCAATCTATTGTAAAAAGTTATTCCTGCGTATTCTGGCGATTTTTCGTACTTACACAACTTATGAGCTTGTGGACGGATAACATTTTTGTTTCTTATGTTATGCGAGTGTACATCTTTAGATTTTGTAAATAATCCAAGGTTTTTTTTAATAAAATTAACCGACTTGTATATATAGATGCATGGAACAGTAAGCAAATTTTTCATTTGAAATACGGTTTTGCAAGTCTCACGAGATTTTATATTAAAAATAAGTCTCAACACTCTCTTTTGAAAAACAAAAATTCTATTAATATAAGACGCATTTCCCCATGTACATATATTAAAATTAATATGCGAATATACTAACGCATAATACATATTCAACAGAGCACTCTCATCCACAAAGGGTTTTAACTGCAAGATAAAAAATAGCTGTTATTTAATTTTTTGCAAGTTTGGTCAATATGTAGACTCCAGTTTAAGTTTTCATCTAAAATTGTGCCAAGAAATTTTACAGAGCGACTAGTTTGTGTTCTACATTATTATAGAACACAGAGTAACTTTGTAAGCATTTTCGAAAATGAAAGTTTATCATTACAGTTTTCTCGGAATTTGCTATTAGCCGGTTTTTACTACACCATTTGTAAAACTCATCAAGTACGACTATTGTTTTGTTTTTAATACATTCAACACTTTTGGATGAAATTACAATAGAAATATCGTCAGCAAACATAATAACTTTTCCTTGTGTTATAAACAAAGGCAAACCATTAATAAATAAAAGAAAGATCAGAAGGCCTAGAACAGACCCTTGCGACACACCTAGTTTTAATTCACGTTCTTTAGTTGTTTTATCTCCCATTTTACACCAATTTACGCTCTAAAAGATAGGATTGGATCCATTTTGAGACTATCCCTCAAATACCTAGGGCATCTAGTTTACTCATAATAAAATCTAAGTCTACTACATCGAATGCCTTTGACAGATCAAAAAACAAACAGATTACATAATTACTAGAATCTAATTCTTCATAAATACAATTCAAAAATTCGTTCGATGCAGTTTCTACCGAATGACTAGCTCTAAAACCATGTTGGTTTTTGCAAATAATATTATGTTTATATAAAAATGACATTATTTTGCTATATACAATCTTTTCAAAAACCTTTGATACTGTACTTAAGATAGTAATTGGACGATAATTTTCGATGAGATGAACATCATCTTTTTTGAACACAGGAGTCACTTGGCCTGTTTTTAAGATTTTGGAAATTCGCCAATCTCCAAAGATTCATTAAATAAATAAATAAGGAGGTTTAAAATAACTGTTGCTATTGATTTTAAGATTTGTGAAGTTATGTCATCAGTTCCTGACAAGTTTTTATTGCTTAGATTATTGATAGTTTTTAATAGTTCAGTTTTGTCTACAGCTTCCAAATACATGCTATAAATTATGTGCAACGTCAAAGTGCAACCAGCACTATATTTTGATTTAGGGCCATATTTTACATTAATTTTATCAAAAGCAACAATAGAAAAATAATCTGCAAATAATTCGGCAACTTCAGCCTGTTTACTTATAAGTTGATTATCACTTTTTAGTTCGATGTTATTAGTTTTATTTATAGACTTTCCTGAATTATAATTTATTTGTTTCCATATTTCTTTTGGTTTATTATTTGAAGATACTATTTTATTTTGTATATAGTTCCTTTTTGCTTGTTTAATTTTTAGATTATGTTTTTGTTTGTCTTCCTTATATTTATTTTTAATCAATATATTATTCGAATTTTTGACTACCCAGTACATATTCTGTAAATTTCTAGAGTTTACTTTAATTTCATTTGTAATCCAATTTTTGTGATGATTTAAAATATGTTTATTTATTTGAATAAGGCAAGCAACATCCAAATAAAAGAATATGGTGTTCATAAAGTCTTCAAAGCGAGAATTTAGTAGACTATTCTTACATAAAATATTCTACTGTTTCCAGTAGTTCATTCAAAAGAAGTAAACTATTTGAATTTATTTTTCTAGTTTTAATAATTGTATTTTTGACGATATTTAGTTTACGTAAATTGTTATTCGTAAGAATTTGTGCTAAATGATCTGCTATAAGGACATCTTTGTTTTTTACTACAATAGTATCATTTGAAATGTTAGTTATCATGTAGTCTATAGCACTTTCAGAAGTCTCTTCATTTACATTAGTAAAGACTCTAGTTGGTTCGTTGTTGTTCACATTAAGCTCAAAAGATTCAAACAAGTGAATTAATATGTTTTTAGATTCAGTGTTTTTTTTTTTAAATCAATATTCATGTCTCCACATAGGACTATAAAGCTGTATCTATTATATATATGAAGAAGCGCAGCTTGTAGAGCATTTACAAAAGATACACAATCGCCTGAAGGGGATTTATAAACACAAATTGCCATAATTTTAATAGAATTAAAAACAAAAGAAATTCCACATATTTCCATTTGACCTTCTTGCGAAAAATGTTTTATACTACTCAGACACTTAGCAGGTAAATCAATTTTTGTATATATTGCTACACCTCCGTGAATAAGATTAACTCTACAAAAATATGATGTTAGTTTGTAATTAGGAATACATAAACATATTAAATCTGCTTCTCGTTGAAAATTTTCAGAAATACATACTATATCAAGGTCTTCGTTATACGTACAAAATAGTTCAATGTTACTTATTTTGTTTCTTAGGCCCTGCATGTTTACATGACCAATTTTAAGCGTGGTTGCAGATTTTTTTGTTTGTCTAAAAAAGTAACATTGGCAGTACCGTCTCCTGAATTGTGATAACTTGTTGATGTAGGAGTTGTAAAAGTTAAAATTTCCTGTGTTCTCTGTGTAGTTGCTTCTGTGCTGTGCTGAATTGAAAATTTAGAAGTTGTGGAAGTGATAGTTTTCTGTGTTTTATGTTGCAAGGTGTTTGTTAAAGGAGAGCGTGGCGTTTGCCATGCATTTTCGTGTGTGCTTTTAGTAATAAAGTCACTGACAGTTTTCATAATAACTCTTTTTGCCGCATCATTTAGTTTTACAAAATCATTTTTAAAATGGTTTAATAATTTAGAGTTACTGTCTAAATACACTACATTTTTTAAGTTTACTTTCTTTACTGCAGAATGCATACTTAAATTAATTTTATATAAAAAATTATTTAATATTAACCTATTTCTATAATAAGGACAACCAATTAATATAACATTAGTGTGCGAAAGGTTTTGAAGGCTATTTTTTAAGTGCTCGATATTTATATTGTTGCCTCTGTGAGCATCACTAGTTCCTGCCATTATTATTACATAGTCGCGTTTTGTAAAAGTTTGGGCACTAGTTGCACTTGACATCACATTTTAGATTAGTTAGAGTTAAAAAATCTGCCACATCTAACTGTTTGGTTTACAACGGATTTGGTTAGTTTAATAATTTCCACAATGATATAAAAAACCCGTCAAACATCAACAAGTTTAAAAAAGCACTTTGTGGTCATATTATTGACAATAGATAATTTAACTTAATTTAAATAATGGAAATTTTAATTTTAATTATCTGCTATATTTAAGAAAGTTTTAACCATAATTTTGTTTTGTTTTTATTAATATGTATATGTTT
Source organism: Tachinus rufipes (assembly GCA_963932245.1). NCBI lineage: Eukaryota > Metazoa > Arthropoda > Insecta > Coleoptera > Staphylinidae > Tachinus > Tachinus rufipes. The sequence continues at coordinate 33,713,968 of OZ010746.1, read as the reverse complement.
TATATCAACATTACGATATTTTAAAATGTGTGTATTTGTATATGTACTGTATTATTTTATTCCTTTTGTATATGTAGCTATATGCTAAATAAAGTGACTTATTATTAAGGTTGGCATTTGGCTTAAAAATGTTTGTGACTGTATGATTTTTCATGTAGGTACTTAATAAATGTTGTCCATTTTTACCATTATTATCAGCAAGTAGGAGAACTTTTTTTCTGGTTTTATGTTCAATGTCTTGAGTTGTTTCTGAATTTAATATATCGTCGATTTTAAAGTCATCAGTTTGAATTAATACATCATTATGTTTTTTTGTTTTGCTTATGCTTGTTTGTGTTAACGCATTTGTCAGTTTTTTTTCTTGGTGACTTTTTAAAACTAATTTAAGAGTATCAATTTCGTTATTTTTTTTTTAATTGCAGTCCGTGTCATGATAATTTCTTCACTTAATTTAAGGTATTCATAATTTAATCGATTATTTTCTTCTTCATTGTTTGCATATGTGGTTTCTAGTTTCGATGCTAATATCTCATATTCATTTATATCATCATCGGTATTGATTGTGTTATGTAGAGTTTGATTTAAGATGTCAAGATTATCTAATGCTAGAGATTTTAGTTTTTGTCGAGTTACTGGACCCGTAGCCATATTTGAGTAGAATGTTTAATTAGAAATATTTTAATATTGACAGTATATGATGATGAACAATAGGTAGGAGGTTAGACAGGGACACAATTTTTCACACTAAAGTGCCCGTTTTAGTGACTTACGTAACACATCATTAGAACTAGGTAACGGTAAGGTAACATAGGAACCGAGATTTAATAAATATACATAGTATACTAGTTCTACACGTAACAAATTAAAATGTTAATAATAAGAATAATTTAATGATAAAAATAATTTAAAACTTGAATTATAAATTACAGACTGAGATGACTACTAGATTTAAAAAAATAACATTTAAGAAAAATATATAAACATATTTTTAACGAATGAGCTGAGGATTTGAACCACAGGCCCTTGATTTACGAGCCAGGCCTCTAACGCAGTGCGTTACGGTGGTGAGTACTAGAGATTGTTTTATGACTCTCGCAATGACAAATCTATTAAACACATTGTTATTGTTGTGAATAATAACTGTGCATATTTTAGGTTATATATAAAATTACTCAATTAATTCTTAATTGTGGTCTGCAGATTAAATACTGTGTTCTGCAAACATTAGTAAATAAACAATAAATACAATACAAAACGAATACAATGTCACTAATATAATATATACTTGCAGTGATTATAATATAACACACTCAAATAATTACACCGTTCACCACCATCAATTGATTCTAGTATCTAAAGAGTTATTTATTTCTTTTCTAATTTGAAATATTATTTTAGCCTCATTTAAGTACGTATTTTCTCTTCCTTCCAAGTTTTTAATTATTGTATTATTCCACGAGTTTTTTGTTTTTCTTCTTTTCTTTTGTATTCTAGCCTCCCAAATTCTTGTGTTTCTATCCTCTGTGCCAATCCAACTTTTGTTGTTTTGTCTTTGTTCTATAAATTCCAGTTAAGGCTGTAATTTAAATTCTTCTCTAATTAGTGTGTTTCTTATTCTAATTTTGTTATTTCTTTCACTCTTCTCAAATATTTCATTTTTTTAGTTTATCTTGGTTACTATTTTTTTCTATTGGAACGCCTAGGTAATAAAATGGTAGTTGGACTTCTACAATCTACATTAGATGTAGCATTTAATAAAAATTTCACATTTCTTTGTTCTTGATTCCATTACCTTTGCTTCGTCCTTATTTTCATTCCACTTTATGTTAAAGTGTTATTTCCTTCATGTTCTGTACTTACTTTTCTCTTTTTAATAAAACAACGTATACAAAAGATATACTTCCCACTTGTAGTTGTTTTTGCTTTTCTTCATCATGTTGCCCATAAAAATTCAGTTGTAAATAGTTTGTAATTTTACTAGTTATGTATTTTAATATATGTTCTGGACAACTCTGATATGTTTTATATATGTTCCCTTACTGTTTAAACTTCCAAAACAAATTTCTATTTTACCTTTTAATTGATGCTTATTTTTTATTTCTTCATTTCACAATGCTATTTTGTTGTAATCTATTTATGTCTATGCACAATCCGCAGATTTTTTTTTGCAAATCCTATAATAATATCTATAAAATTGATTTCACATTGTTTCTAGTCTAGTTTCGTTAATATTTTCTATCTTTATAATTATTTATTTTTCGTATTTCTCTGATCTTTTTGTTGTTAAATTTAGTTCATATTGTTTCTATTTTTTTGTCGTGCCTAAACTATAGCTAGCAAACAATTTATTTAGATCAATCTATAAATTACAAATAATTTTAGGAGTACTAATAAAAAATAATTGTACTAGTAAGTGCTCATTTGTTTTACAACAAAAGGTCATCAGTAATATTTGTTATTTGTCACAGTATGTACCACTTATAAAGAATAGCGTGCATTCGATTATTTAAAAAATCGCATGTCTTTTTAGATTAAAGTTGATTTCTCTCTGTAGAACATATTGTTGATCGTATAGTTTTGTTGTGTTTATTTTACTAGTTGTAATGCCATTAGGTCCTATTGGCACAAATTGTAGCGTTGATACGAAAAAAAAACAGGACAACGTGAAACTTCAAGAATTGTTGGTACTTAAGTTTGTGCTATACAAAATGAGTACCAACAATTAAAAAAAAACTGACTTGATAAGACATATCGAATAAGAACCAACGCCTATCTAAAACGATATCCATTTTTTGGTATCTGCAAAGTTGCGGGATAGAACATTGACCATTATGAGAAAACTCCGTGTTTCTGGAATGTCTTTTTTATTGCCTAAAATTACTTTGGCAAGATACTGTTTTCAGATAAAGCGCGTTTTTTTTTGTTTGCCTTAATGAGTCAGACGAACGTCGATAAATGTGAAGAAAAACAGAAGTTTATTTTGACAACTTGTTTTTCACTTAGGGGTAGGTCGGTTATAGGTCGCACAGAGTTGGTTTTTATATAAAATGAATCCTTGATTGCTCACAGGTACATTACAGAAGTTTTAAAGTCATATTATGCTATACATAATCACTATAGACAATCATGACATTTTAATACAAAAATATTGCAAAAAACCTTACCCAACTTGAATTGTTGGAGAATATAAGAAAGAGCCAAAAATGAGACAGTTTTATTGGCCAAGACATGAATCCCTTCAAATATGTCTAAAATAAATTGGGACAATGGACCATCTGCAATCTCCAAATCTCCAAATTTTTAAGCTCATTTTTGTTTTTCTTAAATTTGTTGTTCCATATCCACTTCTGATCATTAATAAAAACATAATTATACCCGGCTTTTGTTATATTTCCTTTTTTTTTTCGGTGCTAAGACTTTCATATTCTGTGATAATATTGTCCCTCAGTATACAAAACTTTTGACATAAAACAACTGCATAGGTTAATCTGGTTAATACAAGAACAAAACATTAATAAAACAGATTTTAATTATTTTTTTATTTCACTGTAGGCAATCTATCTCAAACACAGAATTCATCTCGTTTTAAATTCTTATTATCATAGTTGTTGATTCTTTTTTAAAAAACTATAAACATGCTTGAGCCATTTGCTTTCCATGTCTGTCTGTAATGGCATGGGTCACTCTGTAGTCTCATGTAAAGCATAACCAACCATTTTTGTCACTCCGTCTACCCGGCGGGTTAGTGATCTTCCGCGTGGTCTTGGTCCGTCGACCTTACCCTGAACCATTATTTTTTCGAAAGCATCCGATCCTCTTGGTACGTGACCGAAATATCGAAGTAAGCTCTGGTATATTTTATTGGAGAGCCGGTCTTCGATGTTTACTTCAGCTGGTATAGAATCATTCATGCAGTGCTGAGCGTCTACGATACTCCTAGTACTCTCCGCTCTGTTTGTATAATGGTCCACGTTTCAGCTACATATGTTGGTTGCTATTGAAAAAATTCTCGTAGAAACCAATTTTAGTTACGTAGTTTTGCTGATGTAATGTTTGTGATAAGGAAACCAAAATACATAAATTTACCCACTATTTTAAAACTAACCAGTTTTTCTGACGTATATTCAGTATTTGCTCTGTTGTGCCTTTCCCTTGAACAAATCCACTGAGTTCGTCTAATATTTGTGAAAGAAGGATAGGTTTTAATCGTTCATTTATTATGGTCGGCATGAATACTCTGAAGTGATATTAATGCAACCGTCCTATAGAAATCAAAATATTACAAATAAACCAACGCCACTGTTTTTTTTCTTTTATGTTATTATTCGCACAGTGGTGTTAAAAAATATAAATAACTATTTAAAATATTTTTGTGTAAAGTTCATTTTTGAGATATTTTGTAATAGGATTATTTAAAGCATTTATTATATTTATTGAATACGATATGTAGCAAAAATGCTCACATTTCACAGAACAAAAAAAAAATTGTCCTTCCTCAGCGCTAAAAAACACATAAAGGATAAATAAAGAAAAAAGATAATGTATTTGTCCGAAACATCCGCGGAGTAGAGCTGGTTTATGACTTACAATAAACAAAAAACCTAACACGAACAAACTCTGTATTAATGGACAAAGAAATTAATAATTCAATATCTCAAAATTATAAACAATGTTGTATCCATAAATTGTAGTTTAAATATTAGAAACAGAACAAATTCTTAGCGTGGTTAAGTGCAGCAATTATAACATTCCTGTTTAATTTAACAAGCTGAATTTCGCCAAAGCATTGTACATTCTTGTACAACAAACAAAACATAAGAATAAATTAATTAAACCTTTTGATATTATTATATTACTTCAAACAACAATTTAATTTAAAATAGTCCCACTCTAATAATTTCATTCAAAATTCTTATAATTAAAATTTTAATTAATATAAGTGCTAAATTCGATATCATTTAAAATGTAATGAATCAAATCAAATATGACTATTATTTGCATGTATTTAGAACACTACATTTAATTGTTACAATAAATGGTTACATTTATAACATACTATTGATATTATAGCTTCGATAAATTGTGTTTTCTCCGATACGTTGAAATAAAAATTGCATTTCTCTAAATTGATATTCGCCATCAGAAGCCATTCGTACAGTGATTGATGTTTATTCCCGGCGTCGAAATGTTTTCTTATTGTCGGGACGAAACAGGTAAAACCGATTTGCGGAGAAGTGGCGCGCCGCATCCGAGTGGAAGTTACAAATGCTTTTAATTTTTCAAGAGAAGGGGAGAAAAATATTTTTCGCTCTCCCAACGAAATTAAACGAACCCCATTAATAATAATCCGGAATGAAAAATGTATTATTTTTTTACATCTTGAGGCCGCACCTCGTATATAATAATCACTTTTCCAATTAATATTTGCCGTCGGTTAAGGGGTATGCGAATCTGCCATTATAAGCTGTTTTAACCTCGCAGGAGGGTTAAATTATTAATGAATTATAAACGACCCTCTACATCCATAAACACTATATTAAACGCTGCAGATATTATTTTATATAAACTGCTTAAACTATTGTAGTTAAGTGCTTATTTTGCATGCATTAAATTTTAATAAGCACATAACCTATTTAATCATAAATAATATATGAGAGACATTCAGTTTCAGCAAATATGGATACTCAACAGTATTAGTAGTTAAAATAAATCCGTCCCACAATCCACTGATTTTCAAACGATTTACCTACATTTGATACATTTAATTTGCAGGCAATAATCCAATCAACATTTGTGTCCAACTAGAATTGAATTCGGGACCACAAAACTCATCAGTTTTTTTCTATCTTGAAATAAAATAAATTTAATCAAAAACACCCTGTATAAATAATAAAACTTTTAATATTCAATAATAATAAATAATATTTATACTTTTCAAGTTTCTAATTATGTCCGTCTCTGCATCTCATTCAGTACTATTAATTTAACAATTTGTGCAAATGAAGTTCAATTACATTCTAAATTAAAATTTATTAAAATTCACCCATATAAGAATTAAAAAAAGGGAGTGGGGTTGCAATGTTTAACAAATATCGTTTAGGCATATTAAAAATATTTTCAAACCCATCACTCTTGGTTTTGATAATATTTGCTTTGTTAATTTTCACAAATAATGTTCCCCTATACGCAAAACAATGCTCTCCAAAAACGTCGTTAAATATAACCCCGTTTTTCGTTCATCAAATATGAAAATAATTATATTCTGTTTGCGAGTTTTATATAAACATTTTTTATAAAAATGAAATAATTGTAATGAACATGTATTTAATTAGAATTTATTGCTGAAATGAAGTTTTCTACTTGTGCCCTGTAAAAAATGAAATGAAGTGTGTTGATAATTGATTGCATATCATCAATTTGTTATTTAGTTCTACCTCGCCAATAACTAAACTTAATTAACAGCTTTTATTACGAAATAAACTACTAAACTTAAAAAAAAGTTTTTAAACGTTAAAGCCTGTAAAATGCCTTTTGAACATGGTTATTTTAGTCTATCTGCACTCAAATTTTTAGTACATTAACTGTTTGGTTTAATTTTTTTTTCATTATTTTTTATTTTTTTTTTATTTTTTAAATTTTTTAAATTTTTTTTTAATTTTTTAAATTTTTTTTTATTCTTTTTTATTTTTTTTAATTCTTTTTAATTCTTATTTTTAGTATTTTTATTTTTTACTATTAAATTTTATAATTTGTATTTGTACACCTATTTTGTAATAGCTGTCCTTGACTAATAAATAAATAAATAAATAAGTAAAATATCAAAAACAGAATAAGACTCCCCAAAACCTTGGCCAACAGTCATCATCATCACCGGTAAAAACCCGCAACGGCACACTGCCACAGAAATGAAGACCATAAACTAGCCCAACCTAAAACGACGGTCAACTACAGAGCACATAAGTAGCCTCAAATCAAAACTAAAAAAGAAAAAAAACTTATAGAAATGATAAAAATATCCCAAAAGTCAAAACCATAGCAAATAAAAAACAGAACTATCTACACCGTTAACAATAAACCAAAAAAAAAACAACACTGCCTTAATAAAAAAAAAAAAACACAAACCTCTAAAAAAATGTCCTTTACCCAACAAACAGCCACCAAACAGAAAGCATAATCCGCAGACGTCCATTCATACGTAGCTTATCAGTCATCTTTCAACTCTGTCTAAGGACAAATCACAATACGCAGCAAAATCTGCAAAAATCTGATGCAATCAATACAGACTCCCTTGCCTAAGAGGGAGCCGGGCATTGCATGCCCAATCGTTTCGTCATTAATTTCGCATGGTCTAGATGTTGAGCTGTTATCGATGCCCAACGTTTGCATGTGTTTTCTAAGTTAGCAATGTCCTATCATGATGTGCAGGTTTGTCTAGTAAGTCGCAGGTAATAATCGGCTTTGGAGCATTCATTGCCTCCTTTAACTGCCTGCAGCGTGTAGTATTAAATTATCGTACTTTTAATGCGTGGTACATATTTTCTTTTAGTAAAGTATTAAGTAGACACTAATGGTAATAAAAAGGCAGAAACACAATCTTCTAATAAAATTTTGTATTGCCAACAAGAATAAATTACAAAACTTTAAAAGCTTCAAAAACAAAAGTTTTCAGTATAAGCTATCACCGCACAGCAAAAAGTCTGTTGACACGTAAACTTGACATTACAACTCGCACCACCTAACTAACAACAAAACCCAGTCAACCAGTCAAGTAACTAGAAAAGAACGTTCTACATTCAAAACCAAAGCATCAAATCCTCACTCGACCATCATCAAACACTATCTATACGCCTTAGTGGGCACTACTTGGCTAAACAAACCAACCCAAACAATTATTATTACAGCCCAATAAAACCACCAATCTGAATCGGTTTTTTGGTAAACTCACGTAGTCGACCATAAGAATTGCCCTACTCCGAAAACGGACAACTGCATACCACAGCAACAGTATTCCATAAAACCTTTATAGATTGAAAAAATATTTTATAAGTACCAGATAAATATTTATCATTTAAATTTTTGCATTTACTGAGGTAAGGCATTATTGTACTCAGCATAAATAGGTTCAATTTATGATTTGTAGGTTTCCCCATAAGTTGATTCGCATAGGTCCAAATACAATGTTTTGTAGATTAGTATTTTGAAAAATAGTGTTAGTTATAATATTAAGCCTATTATTCAGTACAAGTTAATTAGTATTAGGTTAAGATACATGTCTCTTTTAGGTAAAAATGAACTTTTTCCAAGTTAGTTTTCTGTTTAGGTGTAAACCCAGATATTTTTCCAATTTGGGGTTGTAAAATACTAAAATTGTGGTATCGTCCGCAAATGTTGCAATTGTTATTAGACTTGTTGTGAGCAAAATAAATGTATACGGGCCCTAATACGCTTCCTTGTGTTACCCCTGCTAATATTAAATGTAAGTCAGTGCATTCGTTTCCATGTTTTACGAACAAGTCTGTTAGTTAGGTAAGATTTCAGTACCTCGTAGATATGTTGTGGTAATACTTTGTCAAATGCTTGTGTGATAAGCTTTTGTAAATTTTGTTGCCTATCCTGTGGATTTATTCAGTTATTCCATGCCAGTTTCTTAATCCATTCCGATGGCCAAGAATTATTTTATTAATTATTGCGTCAATTCTCCTGAAGAGGATCTTCTCAAACATCTTCGATAGAGCTGGTAAGAGACATATTAGTCTGAGCTAAGTTTAAATTGTTTTAAAATACGCCTAATTAGTTTCTATATAGAATCAAGTTTTCTGAACTCAACTTTTTAATCCGCAACTCAATATTCATAAAAGTTTTCAAATAAACTCAATATTATTGAAGCAAAAACAATAAAAAGTCATTTTGAAGTCGATTTGAGCTAAACTAATTTTGTTTTAAAATACTCTTACTTGATTTTTAAACAGAATATACTTTTTTAAACTCAAATATTTAAACCACAACTCAATAATTGTAAAAGATTTTTAATAAACTCAATTTTAAAGAAGCATAAAATAAAAAATTGTTTTCGAGGCCGATTTGAGGTAAATGTAAAATGTTTTAACATTGCGCCTACTGAGTTTTTATATAAAATTAATTTTTTTAAACTCAAATATTTTAACCGCAACTCAATATTCAAAAAGTTTTTGAATAAACTCAATTTTAGTGAAGCATAAAATAATAAATCATTTTGAGGCCAATTTGAGCTAAAATAATTTTGTTTTAAATTACGCCTACTTAAATTTTGTAAGGAATCAACTCTTTTGAACTCAAATTTTTAAACCGCAACTCAATATCTGTAAAAGTTTTCTGATAAACTTAATTTTAGTAAAGCTTATAATAAAAAAAAAAATGAAACCGATTTGAGCTAAATATAAATTAATTTTAAATACGCCTACTTAGTATTTATATAGAATCAAATCTCCTGAACTCAAATATTTAAACCGCAACTCAATATTCGTAAAAGTTGTTAAATAAACTCAATTTTAGTGAAGCATTAAATAAAATATCATTTTGAGGACGATTTGAGCAAAATTATTTTGTTTTAACTTACGCCTACTTGAATGTTGTAAGGAATCAACTCTTTTGAACTAAAATATTTAAACCGCAACTTAATAATTTTAAAAGTTTTCAAATAAACTCAATTTTAGTGAAGCATAAAGTAAAAAATCATTTTGAGGCCGATTTGAATTAAATTTAAATTGTTTTAAAATAAGCCTACTTAGATTCTATATAAAATCAAATTTTCTGAACTCAACTTTTTAATCCTCAATATTCAGAAAAGTTTTCAAATAAACTCAACTTTAGTAAAGCAAAAACAATAAAAAGTTATTTTGAGGCCGATTTGAGCTAAAATGATTTTGTTTTAAAATACTATTACCTGATTTTTATATGAAGTCAACTTTTTTGAACTCAAATATTTAAACCGCAACTCAATAATTGTAAACGTTTTTAAATAAAGTAAGTTTAGTAAAGCATAAAATAAAAAATTATTTTAAAGCCGATTTGAGCCAAATATAATTTAATTTAAAACACGCTTTTTAATAAAATTAAAAAATTATATGGAATCAAGTCTCCTAAACTCAAAAAATCATTTTGAGGCCGATTTGAGCAAAATTATTTTGTTTTAAATAACGCCTACTTAGTTTCTATATTAAATTGGGTATTCTGAACACTCAAATTTTTAAACCGCAACTCAATATTCATAAAAGTTTTTGAATAAATTCATTTTTAGCAAAACATAAACAAAAAACAATTTAAGGCCGATTTGAGCAAAATTATTTTGTTTTAAATAATGCCTACTTAGTTTTTCAATAAAATCAATTATTGTGCAATCAAATATTGAAATCGCAACTCAATATTCATAGAAATTTTTAAATAAACTCAATTTAAGTTTAAAATGAAAAAAATCAGTTTGTGGCCGATTTGAGCAAAATTATTTTGTTTTAAATAACGGCTACTTAGTTTTTATATTAAATCAAGTATTCTGAACTCAAAATTTCAAACCGCAACTCAATATTCGCTAACATCAATGTTAAAATATATTCAAAATTTACCCATTAGTAAAACATTAAATAAGATATTATTTTGAGGTCAATTTAAGCTAAAATTGCTTTGTTTTAAGTTAGGCCTATCTAGTTTGTGTATAAAATTAAGTATTAAGTATTCTGAACTCAAATATTCAAACTGCACCTCAATACTCTTTAAAGTTTTTAAATAAACTCAGTTTTAGTAAAACATAAAATAAAAATTTATTTTGAAAATTAAATTTTTCAACGTTCAAGTTGAAAGCAATGGAGTTAATATAAAAAGCAATAACTTCTAAACCAAACATAGGATTTTGATCAAATTTGACAACAATATACTTTGATACTATAACCATCAAATGTGTAAATTGTACTCAAATTGATATGTTCAATTACGATTAAATTTAATTTTATTTGAGTAATCTACTTCAAGCCAAAAGCAATAGGATTAATATAAAAGCGATATCTTCTGAACCAAACATTGGATTTTGATCAAATTTGGCAAAAATATACTTCAATACTATAACCATCAACGGTGTAAATTATACCCAAATTGATAGGTTCAACTATGCTTAAATTTAATTTTATTGGAGTAATTTATTTCAAACTAAGAGCAAAAGAGTTAATATAAAAAAGTGATAACTTCTGAACCAAACATTGGATTTTGATCAAATTTGGCAAAAATTAACTTTGATACTGTAAGCATCAACAGTGTAAATTGTGCCCAAATTTATAGGTTATATTTTGATTAAATTTAATTTTATTGCAGTAATCTACTTCAAACTTATAGCAATAGAGTTAATATAAAAAGCAATAACTTTTGAACCGAACTTTGGATTTTGATCAAATTTGGCAACAATATAGTTGGATACTATAACCATTAAATGTGTAAATTGTACCCAAACTGATAGGTTCAATTTTAATTAACTTTATTGCAGTAATCTACTTCAAGCTGAAAGCAATGGGGTTAATATAAAAAACGATAACCTCTGAACCAAACATTGGATTTTGAACAAATTTGGCAATAATATACTTTAATACTATAACCATCAAATGTGAAAATTGTACCAAAATTGATAGGTTCAATTATAAATATCACCATCACCTCCTTTGATATAAAAACTTTTACAGCTTACAGAGAAGAGAAACTTCTAATTTCTTGATCACTAACGCTTGGGTGGGTGGGTAGAAACCCCAGTTCAATAGATTTGTCCATAATCATGTTCTGGAGTGTAATAGTACAACACTGACTATTTTCCATGTAAAATTGTAACCAGAACTCAAATTTTTAATAATATTTAGTGTATTGTTCCTCTGAGCGCGGTTAAACGTGCATTTGTAAGAGTTTATGTTGAAGAATGAGTCTACTTTCCAGATTTTTCGAGTTTTAAATCCTTAAAACTCAAATAAACAGAACAAATTTATAGTTTCCAATTAATTTACATCAAAATACGTCAACTTCGTCGCGTTAAAAAATAAATAAAAAATGCTCCTTTTTGCTCAGCCCACTGAGAACAAAAACATGGTTTTATGGCTTTTGCGGTTTATAGAGAAGGTATAGACTTGAAACGGCGCCAGATTTGGATTCTACGGAAAATTTCTTATTGATTTCACTTGTAAATTATTTTTTTTTGAGTTACAGTTTTGATTTTTAAATAAAAAATGGGATAAAGTTAAAAAACGTTAAAAAAAACTTTAAAAAACCGTAGAATTGTATCCAAATATTGAAATAAATGCGTTTTAGGTACTTTTAAATGCATTTTAACGCTATTTGCAAATATAATTTGACTAAAATACTCTGACCAATTATAGTTTAATCTTTTCTGAATGTATAAGTGCAAAAATAAATTAAATATCACATTGTATTTAAAAATAGGAATAAATCCTAAGTAGCTGATTTCACTACAATACTGGAAATCAAGGGTCTGATTCTTATCTGTTTCCTCTTGTTATGTGGCTCAGATTTTCAAGCATTCATCTTTTTATTGTGTGCAAAATCTGATATTGTTCTCTCATACGTTCTATTGCCTATTTCAAAAAAATGGTTTTTTATGTCAATTTTTTTTCAAAGTTTTCATTCCATATAGTAGAACAGTAAACACATAGCCATACTAATTAATTTTTAAGTAGCACAGTTTGAAATTGAAAAAAAAGTACATCAATAAATAAGTTTTGATTTAGGGGTTTTTAATTTTGATATCAACATGCATTTGATCTTCTAATGGTGGTTTTTGAAGATGTATTTATGTTCTATATCTTTTATCTTTATGCCTAATCTCTGCGGAACATTTATCGTCTGTGTTTTCAAAAAAGTGGAGACGACCCACATATCTCAAGTTATTAATTACTGTTTGACCATTTATAACAAATTAGTTCCTTTTTTAGTGATTCTTTAAACATGTACATAGTGTCCTTTTTTGTATTTCCTCTATTTCTATCTTGATTTACAATTACAGTATAAGGAGACTTCAACTCCAAATCGTCTTTGTAAAATTTAACAATAGAAGACAAAAGGAGGCAATATTGACGAAATATCTAGCAGAAGACTTTTTAAACTTTTTTCATTCACAACCCAATTTATGATTGTGAGTTTTTGGGCGACCCCAATATAAATAAAATAACAACTATACATACATATAAAAAATATAGTTTTAGAATCTCGCGACTCCAAAATTTTGTTACCCCATTTGTGGTCGCGGCCCATAGTTTAAGAAGCCCTGATCTAACAAAACAAGATATAAACATAATAATCAATTAAAAAAATCCTACATTTAAACGAGGAAACTCAAAATCAATTATAGATATAACATTCTATACAACAAACCTCATAAAACAAATCGCTAGATGAGAAGTTATGAAAAACGAAAATTTTTGGAAGATGAGCAAAAAAGTACCAAAGAAATCGACCAGTCCCCAACTGTTGAATGACAAATGTGTCAAAAATAAATGCTTCAACACATGAAAAACTGGAGAAGGATATAAAAACTGCAAAGAGGAGACAGAGGCAAAAGACAGCATGATAATAAGAGCTGAAACAGCGCACAGTGTTTTCCTAAAAAGGAACTGCAGAAACAGAAAATATGCTATATATTGGTGAAGAAAAGAAGCAGCAAAAACAAAAATGTGTATTCCGAAAAGAATAGCTAAAGTCAGAGCTAATACAAATAATAAACTAGAGAAAAAAAAAACTAAAACAAAGAAAAAAGTATGCCAACAGCTAAAATAAATTAAACCAACCGATCCAAAAAAAGCATGAAAACAAGTATGCACAAAAGTAGACAATGATGTATAAAGAATAAAGTATAAAATAGTAAATAAAAAGCTTAACACACAACCAAAAATCACGTTAACCAATAAAAAAATGCTAAACCAAAAAACAAACTGTTCCCAAAATAACCAGTCATAAAACGACTAATAGCACAAACAGAGCAAGGCAATAAACTTCACAGAGAAAAAACTCAAGGCTGCAGTAGGCAATATAAAAACAAAAGGTGCTCCTGGCTCAGATCGAATACCAACAGAAACAGTGATAGCTAGCGCGTTTCTATAGTTCTATATAAAGCTACTAAAAAACTGTTAAAAAAAAGAAAAATTCCAAAAATCTGGAAAACGGCGTTATTAGAAAAGAAAAATAACCATTATGTATGGTAAACTCAACTAGAAAACTGCTAAAATAGTTACTGAGTGCCAGAATAAAGAAGTGCATCAAAAGTACTAGCAACCTGTCCGATAAACAATATATTCCGGAAAAGAAAATCGATCACTGACGTTACACGCCCAGTACAGCAAATATCAAACTCGAATCAAATGAAAAAAATCATCAAACGGGAAATGCAGCATTATGATGGCTGTAAATAGAAATAAAATTACGTCAACAAAAAGTGTCACTAAATTTGATTAGAATGATATTCAGCTAACAAAAGAAACGGGAATTGATGTCAAGAAAAAAAAACATTGGAGATAACAAAAATTGGTCTTAGGCCTCATTGCCTAATAATAGAGTAACCCTGATCGGTTATCATGTCTCACAATAATAGCAACAGGCAAGAATAAGGAACAACTGAAATTCAAAATAAACCACGCTATCCGAGAGGTGAGCCAATAGATAAGCTTCAAAATTAAAATTAGCACCCGCCAAAACCAAAACAATCATGCTTACTGGCAAGGCAAAAAGATACCACATATAGAAGTGTAAGTCAATGGCATCAAGATCTGCACAAAAAATACCTGGGTATAAGCATGACAAACCATGTAAAGCAAGCCACAAGAAAAACGCCAAATATTACGAAGCCCAGTAGCAGCAAAAGATGACTCCTCACAACTGTAGTGCATTCAAATTTTTTTTTAATATTTAGTTTTTATTATAAAATGTTTACATATTTACAGTTTATATTATTTGTTTTTTTCTCCCCACTTGCTGCTCTACACCGTTTCCATGTGGATGGCTGCAGAGCTTCGTATTCGGGGCACCATTTTATGTTTCTATTTATCTGCTTCTGTCTTCTTCTAATTAGATCTTGTTAATATATAGTGTTTTTTAATTTTAATTTTGAATTCTTTATAATTCTTTATTTTCTTGATACTTTCAGGCAGTTGGTTGTAAGTGACAAGTCCATTGCCTAGTATTGTTTGTTTTGCTTTTTCTGTCCTTGTTGTGTGTACATGTATGTTGCTTCTTCTTCTTGTGTTATGTCCGTGAATTTCTTTGTTGCATTTTATTTGGAGGTTGGTTTTAATTTCTTTATTTTTAATTTTGTATATTAGTTTGCATTTTTCTATTTTTATTTTTTCGTTTATCTTTGTTTCGTTAATTATTTTGTATACTTCTTCTGTTTGTGTTAGTTTTAGTAGTTTGTATATTATTTTTAGAATTTTGTTCTGTTGCCTTTGAATTTTTTGAATGTTTGTTTTTGTTGTTTCTCCCCATATGTTTATTAAATAATTAATTTTTGCTAAAAATAGTGAATGGTAGATACTTAATGCAGTTTCTTTTGTAATGCATTCCCTAGCTCTATACACAGCTCCTATTGTTGCTGCGCTTTCTTTTAATAATTTGTTAATATGTGTATCCCAGGTGAGTTTTTCAGTTAATATTATTCCTAAGTATTTTGTCTGTTTTGTTCTAGTAATTGGTATGTTATTTATTTCAATTTTTATGTTAATATCTTTTGTGTTTTTTTGTCTTATTATCATATACGTTGTTTTTTCTTCATTTATTGTTTGTATGTTTTCGTCGTACCATTTAGTTAATTTCTTAACGTCTTCATTTATGTTTCTCTCTATCTCTTCTTTATTTTTTCCGTGATATATAATACATGTGTCATCAGCATATGTATATATTTCACCAACTAAGTTTATATTATATATATCATTTATGTATAATATATACAATATTGGCGCTAGTACTCCACCTTGTGGTAGCCCATATTCTGCTATTGTAGATGTACTAAGTATGTCGTTTATTCTTGTTTTTTGTGTTCTGTTTTTAATATATGTTTTTAGTAGTTTTAAGTTTGTGTTTCTTATTCCAAGAATTTCCATTTTGTTGATCAATTTGTCTTTGTCGATTGTGTCAAAGGCTTTCCTCATGTCTATAAATATTGGTATTACATACTGTTTGTCATCTAGCTTTCCTGCTATGTGTTGTATTATGTCAGTTGTTATGCCCATAGTGTTTGAGTTTTTTTGAAATGCATATTGTCTTTTGTTTATTATGTTATGTTTGTTTATGTGTGTCATAAGTCTGTTATATATTGCTTTTTCTGTTATTTTGCTTAACACTGATATAAGCGATAGTGGTCTATAATTTTCTGATTTTGATTTTTCTCCTTTTTTGTGTATTGGTTTTATAATTTGTTTTTTGAGTATTTGTGGATATTCACCTGTTTGTATCATTTTATTTATTAGTTTTTTCAGTATTGGTGCTACTTCTTTTTTTATAGCTTTTATTACGTCATGGGTTATTTGATCTTCTCCTGGCGCGCTTCTTATTTTCAGTTGTTTGATTATATCTTCTATCTCTTCTTCTGTTGTTTCGTCAAACTTAGCTTCTTCTTCTATTCTTACAGTTGTTGTTGTTGTTTTCCTGCCATCATTCTTCTTAATTTTGTTTGCCAAGTTTTTTCCTACTGTTGCAAAGTAGTTGTTCAGTTCGTCCGCTATGTCAATTTTATCTGTTTTTTTTTGTCCGTGTTTTGTTATAATTTCAGTTATTTCTTGTTTTGTTTTTTTCTTTGTTTTATTTAGCATACTATTTATTTCCGACCATTGTTTAGCTTGATTTCCATTTGCGTTTTTTATTTTGTTTTTGTAGTAATTTTCTTTTCTTTCCTTAATTTTGTCCTCTACTTCTTTTTTCTTTTGTTTTAATATTTTTTTAATAACATCATTGTTTGGATTTTTGACGTATCTCTCTTGTGTTTTGTTTCTATCTTGTATCATTGTTATTATTTCCATATTTATCCACTCATTGTTTTCTTTTCTTTTTATTTCCGTTACTTTTGTATTTCGTTTTATTGTGTTTTGTAATATTGTTGTTAGTGTGTCAAAATCGTGTACTGTTTTTTTATCTATGCTTTCAAATTCTTTCTTGATTTTTTCATAGTTTATTTTCTTTTTTAGTACTTTTTCATATTTTGTTTTTTCATATATTATATTCCATTCTGTTATTACCGCATTATGGTCCGATAATGTTAGTTTTTTAATTTTAATTTTTTTGTTATAACCTTTTATGTTTGTTACAACATGATCTATTATTGTGCCAGGTTTATCTGCGTTGTTTCTCGTCACTCCATCTTCATTTATTTTATTTAATATACAATGACCATTTTCAACAATTAAGTTTCTGTAGTTATTTGTTATATTGTTATTTTCTCTTAAATTTATGTTCATGTCACCTACTATTATATTTTTGGTTTTTGTTTTTGTTATTTTGTCTATTACTTTTAAAAAGTCATCGTTTTTTGCGGTTTGGGGTTTATATATTGCTGTTATATGTATGTTTGTTTTATTAAGTTTTATTGTTAGTATTTCAGTATTTTTTTCTGTTTTATTTTCTTGTACTGTTGTTGTTATTCCGTTTTTTATGTATAAAGCACCTATATGAAGCACATAGTCAAAAAGACTCGAATAAAAATGTTTATTCGGGGATACATTTTGTTAAAAAATGTATTCAGCAAAGCTTTCAAGTAGTAGCAAATTGCCCATTCATGGGCCTAATCGTGAAAAAAAGAATAGCAATATGGTAAAACCTCAAAAAAAAAGGAATAGACACAGAGGCTAATCCCAAACAAACAAAAATAGAGCAGACAAGAGCATGGCGTCATGGACTTCTATACAGGCCAAATACTGACAGGTCATGGATACAAACTACCTAGAAAGATTTATAATAATAGATAGAGCAGCATGATAGTACTGTGAAGAAGAACAGGAAAATACTGAACAATGTTCCATTGCAGATGATGGACAAAGCAAAAGAAGCAAATAGAAACAAAAATAGGCATAAGAATCACTGCTAAAAATTTGGTTGATAAAATATTAGAGAGACGTTATAACTACAACAATTAAAAACATCATAAAGACAAAAGATGAAGAAAAAAGCTTAGAAAGCGGAAAATAGTTAACAAAAAAATAGTTACAACACGTCTCCAAGTAACGCTGCGGCGTTGAGATGTGTTAGTGTATATATCCTTCACACGGTATTTCGTCGGTAAAAATCCAACACTTCCTCGCAATGCGCGGGTTTTTTATGAAAGATTTCCCCTTCCCGCCAAACAAATAAAATTTACTATTGATTCATCATGCTAATTGTTCAATAATCAGTGTATTGTCTGGCATTGTTTTCGGTTATAGTTATAAAAGTCGATTAGTCACTTGTAAACTAAAAACCTATCAATCCCAATAGACATAAACAAACCTAGGTGCTCTATGCTTCCTCAGACTTTAATTAGACCTATTAGTCAAACTCCTGTACATGCCTAAATCTCCAGCCAATTTGTACTAATCTTATCTCAAACATTGAGATACTCACTATCTAACTATTTTCAGTAGTCTCTTTGAATTATCCAAATGTTTTCGCATATTGCTTTGGCCTGTGTTAAGATAGACAATTAAAGCTGTCTTTTTACATAATAGATTTCATGTGCTCCATAAGACCTAAATAAGCTTTACTAAGCTAGAAAATTTAGTATTTTTGGTGTTAAGCTTGCTGCTCGTGCTTCCATAATAAAATACAAGATTTTAAATATTAAACATAAAAAAATATAATCTGCAAAACTATAAAAACAATTTAATTTTTTTGTTTTTTACATACCATGTTTTGTTGCAAGCATAAACTCGACATTTATAAAATATTAGTTTTATTTTATAAAATTGTTATATAATTCGTCCTATGCCATAAATGTTAATTCTATTTTTTCATCATTAAGTTTGCTACCATTGTAGATGGCCGACACCAGATACTATTTTAATGTTTTATTAAACTTAAATACAAATAGAAATCATTCCAACATTGATTTATTTTATTCCATATAATGAAAATATTGATATATACTATAATTTGTGTTTAACAAACCCATCATTCAGTACTCAATTAAAATATTATTTGTAAATTACAATGAACCGAGTATTTACAATTAAATGTTGTTTTAGTAAAATTGGATCTTTGTGATTATTTACTTTGTTTCATTATTAATTAGCAAACATACATATACATTACGGAATGAGAATTTAGATCATACTGATATACAAAATGTTTATTTTCCAATAGAGTTGGTATAAATGGTTTAAAGATCAATGACATTCCTGTCTGCTTTTGTAGGATGCAAGGACGATAAATTGTTTTGCTATAAATTGTATGTGAATGGCCTCTGTAAAATGCAGGTTTGTTATGCGCGGTGAAGATATTAATTGAAGAATTCGTTACAAGTTTAATATTATGTAGTTCCATTAATTATATTACACTTGCATTCAATGAATTAAATTTCTAAACGTAAGAAATATATGGAATTACATTTATAATTATCGTAACGCGGTTTTGCACAGTCAATCAAGTACATACCAGTTGAATAGTTTGCTACAATTCCAAAGTTAGCAGTTGAATGTGATGCTTATTAATTAGTTTATCATCCATATTAAAATTTAATCAATTACAGTGTCTTGATGAAATGGTATTCAATGGATTATATAGATTTGAGATTGTATTATTGTAAAATAATTTTAAATAATCATTTATTTCATTAATAGTAACAATAATTTTAAAACAACTCCATGGTCTTATTAAATTAATTAATGGAAGTGTCGCAAATAATAAACTCATACCGTTAGTGAATTACAAGGCGCTAATTGCTTACAGAATGTACACATCCCGGCGGGACGCGATCTGGAACATGTTATTCGTGCACGTTCCTCCGCTACAGGGAACATTTTATAAATTCCTAGGATAATTATGAAAGCTCTGCAACAACAACGCACATGCTTTTGTGCATTTTATCGGACAAACGCAGGACAAAATTGATGGTTCACCCTATCCTGAAAGCCGCAATTATTTACACAATGTATTGGAAAAACATTACAATTTTTCACAAAACAGTACGAACAATAGAGCATATTTTTGTATGGAAAAATGTTGTTCGGTGAATAATAATATATGACGTTGCGTTTATATTTTTTTATATTATTACTTTCAATCGATCGATAATAAAACACCTTTCGAATGCGACACTTAAATCGTCGTGAAATAGAGTGAGGGCCGTATCAATATGTTACCAACTTGCACCGCCACTGTATATTATCCCTGGTATATTCCAGGCTCGTAAATCCGGCCATGATTCGGTGCGAGAGAAATTTATCGCGTTTCGTTTCAATGTTGTTACATTGTGTTTTGCTTCAAATGGATTTTAAATGAGGAAACGCGGAGGAGATTAAGGCACGCACTTTATATTCCGACTCAATTATTCCAGACGTTCTCATTACCTATATTTTTCTATTTGTACTAAACAACAAATAAAATATTGGAATAAATCATATTTTTTTTTAAATAAAATTACGTATAAATTTTTTTGTATAATATAGTAACCTTATTCAATTTGTTCCGTGTAATAAATCTGACTATACTTTCAAAACTCGGGTTTTTATGACAAATGTACGTAATTATTATTCAAGCTCCCTTGATTAAATCCGACGAGTCTTTTATTTACGTGATTTTAGGCCAATTAAATTTATAACATTGTACTGAGGACTTAGGCATCAATCCTATCGTATTTCATTTTTAATTGTAAAAAATGTTCAAAAACAGTTCTATTATAAAAATTAAATCGGTTCTATATATTAATTTAGTTAATGAAATGCAACAAGTACATCTTTGCATTACAATATTGGCATATGCATTAACAAATGTAATTTTGTGCATTTTTGCTATCAATAAAAAGGCATATTTTTATCTAGCACACTTATTGCAGATCTTAAGATGACAGTAGCTTTTAGTAGTAGGTAACTTCTACCATAAAAATAAATAATACTTTTTATTGTTTAGATGCTTTGTCAATCACAGAATGTCAAAGTAATGTCTTGCCTATTCAATACTCGGTCTGCTTCAACAAAAAGTCCAATTATACAACCACATGACGGTTATAAGCAATAATACATTGAGCGTAGCTCCATTGCCATCTAAGAGTTCACTACATCAACCTTTTTATAATCCGTGCATTCTTAACCACTTCCTTCTTTTGCTACATTAAGGTCCCATCAAATAAATCACACGCAAAGCCAAGCCCCGACGTAAACGGTAAAATAAATACTCGTAAAGATTACTCCAAAACAAATACCGCTAAATAAGTCCTTGTAACCAGCTTTGTTTTTGTCATGGCAGAAGGCACGAACAAAATTACTTTAAGTTGATTCGGAAAACACGGTCGTTTACTCATGCTATCTATCGCCAAATAACACATGGCAAAATTTGGAAATGTTTTAACACACCTCGGAAAGCCTGTAAAGCAGAAGAATAAACCGTTGCTAATATGGGAGTTTGACAAAAAAGACAGACGGGGTACAATCCTGGTGTGGCTTTCCGACTAAATGTTTTGATAAAAGGTCCATTCTAGAGACTACAATGTAATAACATAATTTAGCAACAAAGATGCAAAACTGGGCTGCGAGCAAAGCCGCCAATCTAAGCAATCACAAAAACATCGTAATGACCAATAAAAAAACGCGTCAAAAGTCCATGAGCTGCTACACCAACCAAAACAAGATAGAAAATCTGCAAAAAAATACTAAACCAAATTATAATAAAAACGCTTTATCGTACCTTTTGATGAAACACAAAAATTGCCAAACGTAACCAGGACAATAAACGGAATAAGAAAAACTAAGGTAGACTTTCAAGATAGCCAAAAAAATACCTAACAGTTACTATTAAAGCGACACAAAAAAATATGAGGAACAAATTATAAAATTGACACAAATAAGAAGTCCCGTCAAAATCTCGGCAGAAAAACAATACAAGACGGTACAAAATCTGTTCCCACCCAGTAAACTTTCCGCTTTGCACTGTGAAAGAAATCAAGATGACAGGGTCTAAAATTAAATCTAGAAAAGCGGCAAGCCCAAACCAGATCCCTCCAAAAGTGGTTAAAGCTTGAATAAAAAACATTTAAAAAAAATAAAAATAAAACTGTTGATTGACAAGCTACTAAAAACAGCCACCTTTTCCAAACTTCTAGAAAACTGCCTAGCTCCACCTAAAATAAAAACCAAAAAAGGATAACTGCAACCTGGCATATAGACTAATAAGTCTGATCAATACTCTGGAAAAACTTCTAGAGCATATCCTTAATAACAGGCTCCTTGAGTAAATAGAGAAAAATGAAAGCCTGTCCAGGAGTCATTATTAAACTTTGTAAACGCAGTTCCATGTCTCAAAACGAATGAAAAAGCTGTAATAGAAACCAAGAAAATGTGAAAAACTCCTTTAACTTGGCTTCTAAAACTTGGACTAAGTATAACTCCTATGAAGCACTTTAAAAAATAATATTGCAGCTTGCACACCCCGCTAAAGTTTCAGAACGCCCACTAACAACTGCTTTGGCACAGCCACGTCGCTCCACAAAAACAAAGAAGGAACTGCACCCTGTGTTAGTGAACTGGCACTATGTGTATGTGCTCCCTGAGTGAGAGTGTAAGTAAACAAACTTATAGTTCATTCCAAAACTAACCACGTATCCGCAACCAACATCCCGAGAAGAACAAACTACAGAGGAAGACCCGACAACAAAACTGCTTCAAAGAATTGAGCACACAGAAGTACAATAACGACAAACTGCCAGCAGGAGAGAAAAGCTATGGCAATAACATGTAGACCTGCACACGCCATCATGTAGCAAACTTTTATGAAATGCAAGAATACCTGGAATACCCAAACGTATCTTGAACACGGTGACATTATCTCATATAATGGCGATGACAGTACCACCATCAAACGCCACCATCATCCACGAGTCGAAAACCCTGTCGGCCCACAACTACGTGGGTACATGGCAAACAAAACAAGATGACAACTATGCCAATCATTCCCAGTTTTGAATACCTTTCGTATTTAGATGATAAAACTGAACAACTACAAACCTGGACAGCAGACCCATACTACACTTTTAACAACAAAGTGAAACAGGACGACGCCCACTTCCTGACAGAAGCAATAGTCTGCTTAGTCATCACAATGCGGCACAAAAAAATTAGCAATCTCCAGAAAAATCAAAACTACGTTGAAAAAGTCTTAAAACTTATACCGAACACCATCAATATCGTACTAGTGGTTGTCAAAAAAGTTATCTGCAAAATAGTGGTCATCCAAGCCAGAACCCCGAACGCGACAAAAAAAGAACAACCATGTCAGAACACCTCTGTCCCGGGAAACACAAAAGATAAAGAGACAAGAGTCAAACCGTTAATCATTGTACACCTGGCGGCCAATAGAAAAGCCCTCATCCCAAAGACACAATCCGTCAAGCCCTCAATCTAGCAATTGTGACCCACACAAAAGCGACTGACTATGTAACAATCATCTACCGCGATGAAGACAAGGTCGGACAAAACACTTTGGCGACACCGACACAACAAACGAGATAGGGCAAGCCTAACCTACAAAAAGGAGAACCACGGCAAAAAACAGAAACCCACCATTACGAACTGCTTCCACAGGTAGACCTCGTGCTACACCACATATAGCCCTTATTTAGTGCCCCCGACCAGCCAGAAAATCCCTGACATTGCTACCGAAACCCGGATCATAACCGGTTTTAAAGGTCACAGTGCCACAATTGTTTAAACAGTCCAAACCCGGTAAATAGTAAAACCTCAGTGAACACTTTTCAGTTAATAGACTACACCCGTCCCAAACCATAGTGATAAAACCAAATCGACGTCACCTGGACACAATAACCGTGCTAAATTAGAACCTACATATAGATTGGATTTCAACCGACAGGCAAACGGCCTAAACCCTAATGCCGTTGACAATTACTCGCAGTCATATCCCCAGAATATTCCCGTACACTCTGTGCTTGCACAACTCGCCAGAGTTTCAAAACGGCCACTGACATTGCCACGTCGCCCCTCAAAAACAAAGACAAGTTCTAGGTAACTGCACTCTGTGTGAGTAAGTCAACTTGCACTTTGTGTGAGTGTGTATGTGCTCCCAGGGTAAAAGTGTAAATAGATACATTTTTAATTTATACAAAAAAATTCAAACTTGCCACACCAATGCCTCTGACGTTCCAAAAACCACCACCAAGACACCTCCTGGACCTGGACCAGCTGCCTCCGTCAACCACGGAACCCAGCCGGTAAGAAAACTATCTTTCTTTACCTCATTAATATAATTAAAGCATAACTAAAAGACCAGACCATAATAGTCGAGAACTCTGTAGAACATATATTACGACGGTGTACTAAAGCTTAACATATGAAAAGCTATTGTAGTCATCGCATATGCTGACAACTTATTAGTGGTAATTACTAGCGCGAGAATGATATAGAAATGTTAGCGGAATGAGTGCTTAGAACGATCGGGTATTGGTTGGACAAAAAAAGCCTAAAGGATATACCGTAAAAGTGAAAGACGTAAACGTCGACAGACAAAGAACCATCAAATCCGTAGGTGTAACCCTAAGCCATAACAGGAAAAACAACAGAAGAAAGCGGTAATTAAGGCTTAACAAATCGTCTTTACAAGAGCAAAAAAAAAGCCTAATCCAGGCACAAATCCTTCGCTACAGAAAAGATAGAACGAAAGAACCCAAATGCCACTACAGCTGCCAGGACCAGGACCTTATTCAAGGAGGTCACCAGAAAACATAGAAAAGCAAAGTACTTTCGCACTCAGTTCTTGATAGAGCACCAGTGCTTCAGAAACTATTCAAAGCGCATAAACATCACAATAATTGGTTACTACAAAAAACAGAACATCCCAAAACGCACAATCCTGAAATGCAATAGGTAGGCCGTAATAAAGCAAAACTCAGTAGGAAAGATGCATAAGTATCAACAACAACATAGAACTCAAACATAATACGAGAGATTATAAAAAATTAAAAAAAAAGAAAATCGGATGAAGTAATGCCGATATGTGGATCCCGCCCTTCACCCTGCACAAAGGGTAGATGTAGCCGGTAGAAACCAAGCAAAATCTTCAGAAAGCCAATGCCATACATTGGCTTACTGAAAATTTCACCTTTTAAAAAAAACCTACTAAAATTTCATTAATGGTAAAAAAAAAGCTTGACATAATTCTTAAATGAACTGAGAAAAAGGCTTCAAAATGCAAAACCTAAAATAAACAAACCCGGCCACTACTGTATAAAACCGTTACATAGTGATTACCATTCAATTTACAATTCCAATTTAAAAAAAATTACAAAAACAAAATAGTATAATTCGACAGATCAAACAAGCAAGCATGTGGATGCTTTTCTCCAAAGAGTAAAAAAAATCTTAAATTAGCAAGTTCGGGTTCTGTATTCTGTATAATACTTGACATTAAATTGCCAACGCATTAGCAACCAACCTGCCCACAATCTAAATGCATCAATAAGTCAACCTTTCAAGTTAAAGAACAAGTCGACAGAAACAAAAAATCCAACGCAACAAAAATCAAAAGTAGAATTGCCTATATAACCAAGCAATAGCCTACTGAACAATGCCACAATATCCGCCGCACCAAACTCCAAACATGAACTAGGACCAACCACAACTTTGACTTTTGCCCCCTTTGCCCCCTTTGCAAATAGTGACACAAGTCTCGCACCGGCCACAGTATCGCTAAAGCATTGCTGACGTTCTCCCGATAAAATATTTCAGCATCCTCATTCTAGTTACTGAAAAAACGGCTTACCACCTGTTTATAGAGCTTATGTTGCAGACGACTACGCTGCAATAATACTAATACGACAAAGACTTTCAATGTAGTGTGTTGGAATTTCATACTAATTTTAGTATTGTAGCCATGTTTTTTGCCAACAACTGCTTAACAGAAGATGTTTGTAGTAAAAGTAGTAGAACTTATCACCTGTCAACAATTTAAGTTAACAAAAAAAAAATAATTGGAGCTAAACTCCAAAATAAAAACTTTACTGAAATTTGTTTCATACCAAATCTTTTGAATATATAATTTGTTGACAAGTATTCTGTAAGATCCCAATACCCAAAAAATCTCTTAAATCTCTTTTATACAAAAAAAAATCTAGTTTCATTGCAAAAAAATATTATTTTATAATAAACATCTTCTTGGTGGTAATATTTGATAGCACGTACACGTGACTAAAATTATATAAACTATACATATACAGTCTGAAAGCAGCACCTGCAGGTTGTGGTGCTGCTTTCAGTTCGCCTATTATGGATATCAAAAGACCAAAAGATAAGAAAAACCTCATGGCAAATAAGCTTGCTAAACAAGAAGCAAACGGGACATTCACTGGACCAGCACTTGCTTTCGATACAAAACCGAATAAAAAATAATTCGCAACAGACTTGAGGCAAATCAAAGCAATCTATGGAAAAACTTCAAAAATATTCTTAACAGGGCCATCGCATGACATCAAAACAAAAACAGTAGTAACAAAAATGTGCCGTATTAGACTGCAAAAGCTCACAGGACCCATTGGCTAAAAGTACCGAACTTCATAAAAAAAGGAAGCAAGAAAGCTTAAGAAACATAAGATAATAACATAAGTGTACAAAAGGTCCAATAGAACCGTAGTGTAAGAGCGCCAAGCAAACTACCTCAAGACAAGAAAAAAAAGTGAGTATTTTTGCCAGTAAAAACCTGACACTACTAGACAGTATGAGTTGACCAGTGTCTTTTGAAGATTTTCCTGTTCCTACAAAAAAGACATTTAGTTATGAGCAAGTTAAATGAGAATGTTAACTATTACATCCATACCCATAAACCAATCAAATTAAATACAACTAATGAACTTAGAGACCTCAATAAACAATATTTGAATCAAGCGGATAACAACATAGAAAGTCACAAACAATAACTCTACTTACAATTTTAGTAGTTCTACAATCAGCTCAAACTTCACCAAAAAAAAAATCCACCATTCAACAAAAATCAACAATCAGAAATCAATAAAAACTCCAAAAACAACAAAACATGCAAGTAAAACTAAAAAAAACTCTAGTTAGTTCTGCCACAAAAATAAAACTTGAATACGTACTATATCAAACGCGTTAAGATCTACAATAACAAAAGATCCTAAGCACAAGGTTAGCAAAAATAAACGCTATATTAAAGATAATGACCGCGTAGAAAAAAGACTAAAAAAATAATTAAACACGACATAACACATCATTGACCATCTAGCAATTGTTACAGTTCTACAAATCTTGTCAATGTACAACATTAATTAGAAACTCAAAGATAATTAATATTCAAAACTATAATCAAATGTTCTCTGCTTTTTTTGCAACAGTCCATGTTTTAGGGCTTACGCTTGTGTTACTACTGCACAAGCTGCCTTTAAATATGTACCTGAAAACAGAAATAGGTACTATCGCAACCAGTTACTTGAGAGAATGTAGGCGCTGTAGATACTGACAAGGCCTAGTATCTGTTCCACTCACACTCTCATATTAAATGTAATTATTATGGTTAAATAGACACTAATCATATATTCGACTATCTATGTGCTGAATTAATAAATGCCCTTCCGGTATTATGTAATGATCCTTTGCCTGCACTGTTCCTCTAATTTATAGACAAAAACTACCCCACAAAATCCTTCTTCTACATTAGCAAAAAAGTGTACCATTGACCTACACAAATAGTAATATAACAGGACAGAAAGTTGTAAAACTCAAAGTTTCTCGGCTTACCTTCTGTATCAGTTTAAAGTAGATAACAACAACAGTAACTTCGTATAAGGCAGAGTCAAATAAAAACCTTACAAACGTTGTCAAACAAAATGTATCAAAGTACATCATTTTTCAACGCAGTATCTATTACGTTCTATGCACTTTCTCTCATGCACCGCTTGCATCAGTTCATCATATATGAAAGTTCTTCACTCCTTATGCCTCTACCAAAGACTTAATAATCGCTTAGAAAGAGAATCAAAAAAAACAAAAAAAAAATGGTAAGTATTCAAACTTCAATTCTTAGATGGTAGCCGTTTTTACATGCTGTTCGAAGCCACGCGTTGTAGTGTTGCAAAAAGATTACTCAGAGATCCTAATCTTCTGTTACTGATAGCAGATTTAGACGGTCCTTCAGAGGTTCTGAGTATGTGGCACTAGTAACATTAAAAAGTTAACAATGTAGTACTCCAAAATTAAACTTTTTGTATTAAAAAAAGTCAACATAAAATTTCCTGTCAAGATTAGTTAGGACTAATCCCCAGTCACAATTCTTTGCAAAACAGCATCTTCTTATGTTTCATACTGTAAAAAAAGTAAAAAGTTTCACGTACCTAATTGTTTCAATTCTGAGATCAATTTCTTATAGCTCATATTCAAAACTTCAGCAATTTCATGAAGAATAACCCAACAATCTTCTTGCAAAAAGTTTTTAATTCCAAAATTATTTAAAAAAATCAAACACAATTTGATTAACCAGGTCGGTAAAAATGAGCTACAAAAGTAGTTTTTAAATTTGTTGTTCCATACATACACTTGCTCAAACACAATTTTTCATATTGTAGCTTTATTCTAGTATGAATATTGTTAGGTTTCACTCCTTCATTGTGCAAGAAACAAATTGCAGCATACTGTTTTCTAAAGTGTACTGCTCTAGCAGAGTTTCCATTTTTAAACTTTCACTGTGTCAACACTTTCATTAGCAAAGCTTTCTACACCTCAAAAATATTGTTTCTGTCAATTTGTAAGAGAAAGTTGTATTGGGTGCATTTTTAGAACACTTTTAAGGTTTTCATTTGACTCGTTTTGCTAACAACAAGCACGACCTTCAAGCTTTTACACTTAACCATAATTTGAATTACAAAAGTAGATAACTTTTCGTTACA
This sequence comes from Tachinus rufipes, assembly GCA_963932245.1. Lineage (NCBI taxonomy): Eukaryota > Metazoa > Arthropoda > Insecta > Coleoptera > Staphylinidae > Tachinus > Tachinus rufipes. The sequence continues at coordinate 33,684,879 of OZ010746.1, read as the reverse complement.
CTTTACAAGTTGGCGATAGAAAGATTAGCAAAAAGTTGATTGCAAATTGCCCTTGTGTAATGTTGTGAGCCGTAATATAAAATAATCGATAGTAGAAAATTCATCATGAATATAGGTCTCTTCCATATTTCTCCAAGTGTGTCTGTTCTGCATGACTAATGCTCTTCTTCCTGACATTTCCTAGATAAAGTCAAACTACCTTTTCTGCTGTCTATCCTATACTTCTCTTTGTAGTTCTAAGCCTTCATTGTAGTATGTTAGTGCTCCATCTATTGTTTGTGGTTCTGTCTGGCACAGTGGCCTGCCCATTTCCATTTTAACTGGACCACTGTCGTCGTTACATCCGTGATTTTTGTTCCTCGTCTTAACTCCTTATTCCGTATTTTATGTGTAACAAATTCCCCAGGATTACCTGTTCCAATGATCTTTGTCAGATTTTCAGTTCATTTACGTTCTTTTGAATTGGAGTCGTAGTTATGTGAGATAAAGCGGGGGTTGAGTCAAACTGTTATAGTAGTTTTGTTCAGTTATGATTAAAATTTCATCATAAAAAGAATTAGCTCGGCACAGCGTCTACAGATTATTCAACTGCAATACGAAAATTACAACTTGTACCATTAAAAAATTTAAAACTCAATATTTATTATTAGATAATATGCAATAAAATAGACCACATCCAGCACGTAATAAAAAAAATATAGCGGCGGTAGCTGAGAATGTACGCGATGACCGTAATGAATCGCTTTGGCGCCATTCTCAATAGTTTGGCTTATTGTATGGAACAGCTTGGCGTATTTTATATAGGAATCTTGGTTTACAAGCATACAAAATTTAACTCATGCAAGAACTGAAACCGGCCGACCTTCCAAATTGTCACTATTTTAGGCTTTAAGCTCTTGAAAAACTTTAAAAAGATCTGCTGTTTTTGACCAAAATTTTGTTCAGCGATAAGGCCCATTTTTGGCTTAATGGTTACGTCAATAGGCAAAATTGCCGCATTTGAGATGAATAGCAACCAGAAGAGATTCAAGAGCTGCCATTACATACAAACAAAACAACGGTTTGGTGTGGTTTATGGCTGGTTCAACATTTCTTTAAAAATAAGGCTGGCCGGAACGTAATTGTAAATGGCGCCCGTTATCGCACAATGATAACAGACTATTTGCTGCCTAAAATTAAAACCAGTGATCTCGATGACATTTGGTTCTAAAAAAAACAGCGCTACTTGCGACATAGCCCGTAAAACCTTGGCTTTATTGCGAGAACGATTTGGTAAACAGTTAATTTTACGCCTCGGACCGGTAAATTAGCCGCCTAGATCAGGTAATATTGCACCTCTAGACTTTTTCTTTTGGGACTACGTATATTCAAAAATCTACATGGATAAGCCGACTACGCTTAGGAAATTGGAGACCAACATAACTTCATTTGCCAAATACTACTCAAAACGCTTGAACGCGTCATCAAAAATTTGAACTTCTGAATGGACCATGTTAGCCGCAGTTACAGCCAACTTTTAAAAAAAATAATCTCTAAAAAATAAATGTACAAAATGATTCTTTTGCATGATTATAAAGATTACCCGCTCAAATCAATTTTTTTGGTTTTTGTTTTTAATTTTAAAAAAGCACTTCTAAATGGATCACCCATACTTCAGCAGATTTGTATAATTTAAGTCAATTTGTGTTCTTTCAAGGTTTTCTAAAACTGCCCACGTTTCTACCGAGTCAAAGACTTTATGATAATGCACAAAAGCTAGTTAGAATACTATGCTCACTACATAATTTCTAAAATTTATCAACTTCCATTAACTTGATTTAGAAATCTATTAACAAGCATGGAATCAAGACCGTCGAGTTGAAATTATCGAAGTTGTCTTGAGTGATAAATATAGTGTAAAAATTCCACAAAGACCTGTTATAGTAAAATTCATTTTTTACCTTACGTATCCATCAGTTACATTAAACGTATTTTGTTATGTTTATAACACGTTGGTGTTTTACAATTATTGTATTGCTAATAATACAATAATAAATTTACAGCAAGACATGCAGACGCAATTTCATTAGTCTATCGTCAATCAAACATTTATGAAACATGATGTGCATTCTTCTCACGACATCACCGCATATGTGATTTTTTGTTAAAAAAAACTGATTGTTGTCTGAATATATTTAGATAATTAGTTTACTAAAACTTAACTTTTATTATCAATGTTGCATTTTATACACAGCTAATTTGTAGTTGAAATTTCTTTTAATTTAACTTAAAACAGTATTAAAAAGATTTATGTACAGTTGTTTTACAGTATTCCCTTATTAAATTTATATATTAAAAAAAATCCAAACAATATGAGTTCTGCGTTCCATATGTTGATTACTATTGATAATGCCAAGTAACATGTAATTATCTAAACACAAAAGCATAATATCAAAACTATAATAATACCAAACACGTAATAGAAAATAATTAATATAAACGCACAGATGGGCCCCGATTTATATATAATTTCTCGTTGCAGCGCAATTAAAATGGAACAGTTTACGGTCAGGCATCGCATTATGTGTTATTTGCATGTGGAAATAATGCGCACAGCATACCGCCGTACGTATGCAAATTCCGTATTTATTTTCCAGAATGAAACGTATCAAAAACTCATCATGTTCTCATAGTGAGAGATATATATTGCTCCGAATGTATAATATCCGGATTTTTTTAAATTTCATAAATGTAAATTGAAATGCCTCTTTCTATATAAAAGTGATATTTTTATTATCTACATCATTAATTATGAAAATTAGATTTTGAATAATTAATTCATTAAAATTGATACGTCAACTTAATTATCTTATTAGATCAATCTCATAATCCGCGTCTCAAAGTCTTTAATTTTATAATGCACTGTTTAATTACGCCAGCCCTTAATCCTTTAATTAGACCCCTTTTTTTATTATTCGTCCGATACTTTTTTATGAGCACAAAGTCATATAATTATCCTTCTTTCTTTGCGTCGTTCCTACGGGACAAAGCCAGGCCATGGTAATCCTCTTAGATAAACTAAAAAGGAAATAATAGAGAAGGGAAAAGTCCTTTCTCCTCCTTCGGGGAAATATTTTATTTACACATCCAGCAGATCGACTCAGATTTAAAGTGTTTTTAAATTGTTATCTTATCACAAACTATAAAATTTTATGTTTATTGGAGAAAAATCCCTTCCATTCTTGCATACATACAAAGGAAATTTGTAAAAGTCAAGACTTTGTTTTAAATGATTTGAAAATCTAGGTCATTATAAATTAAATATATATCCAGGTTCGCCTTAAACAATCAAGACCATATTCATTAAGTCCTATTGACATAAAAGTCCTTCTAAGGCATAATATGCATAGTTTTGTATACGTCGGCAAAATAATCTCTCTCATTCTATTCAGCTTTCATCATACAGAAACCTCCACTGACAAACGGCCGACACTTTTTTAATCTCGACAACAATAAACTTAAGTCCTGCATATTATCCTTTATTATCGCATGAAGATTCCAGCGGCACACGCAACATAAAGGGCCGCGGGGTCCCTTTCTCCTACTGTTTGCCATTTGTATTTTAAACCGCAAGCAGCGCTGTGAATGTTTTTGTATTTCGTATTTATATAGCGGCCTATGTTTGTGTTTTGCTTTTAATTTCTCGGTAGGCACGAGATGTAATGTAAACAATTATTATTGCATAAGATTAAAAGACTATATGATACATTTTATACACATACGTGTGTATAATTTTATATTTAGTATTATGAGCATTTACACAAATTAATTGCTAAACAAAATCAATTTAAAAAAACTATTTATCAAACTTTTCAAATTTTTAAATAAATAGTTTTTAATAAAACTGACATTTTAATTCGTATTGTGGTCGTTCCAGCAGGAGTTCTAAAAAGAAAATACTTAATTAATACTACTCAATACCCTACTACTAACATATAGTATACTAATTTGTAATTCATACAGATACGTTTTGTCGGGACTTGTTTATAGCTTCATCTGCACATTCATATAGAAATCAACCTACTGGAACTAGATTTGAACGATATTCAATGTATTAGACATTTACGTTTAGAAAAAAATAACTCAAAAAATAGATACTCTTGCAAAATATTGGCAGAATACTCTAAACAATTATAGTCAAAGATATAATGTACCACGGCAGCATATAGTAAAACCACTGAAGATTACCTACATCCAGTCAAAAAAAAGCCCTCGTCCATTTAAACTAGCTTAAAAAGAGTGTCAGGAAGTATTTTTCTCCAAAATCCACTAGCACAAGATAGCAAATAAATGAAACCACCTTTAGAAACAACCAACAGGTAGTATTCGCAGCCAAAACTAACAAACAATTGATCCTAAAATGATCTGTTTTTTTCTCTCATAGGTAATATGCAATCGAGTTTCTGCCAACCATTTCTCTTTATACCTTCTAACTCACTTCAATCAAGGTTTCCATCTGATATACGAGTCAGTTGTTGATTAACTCCGAATGTGGCTGATGTTACTGTTTTGATATTATTTCTACTATTTCATTCCGGCGATGGTGGTAGAGTCTGATTTGAGTTCTTTTGCCTTTTATTTCAATTGGAAAAAACTTCTAATAACCGTAGAGTATATGAGGTGAAACGACAACAAGAAACACCAAATAAGACCAATTCAATTGTCAACCTCTCTTGCAACCGAGTCATGGCGGTATAACCAATACAATAAGAATTAAGAAAATGTAATTCTACCATCTTCCAACCGGCATAGTCAGCGTTAAAAAATTTGACTATAGCACCCTATCATGGCAAATTTTAACACAAAAGAAAGTCCACAGGTGGGTACAGCTAGCCTAAAATTCTACACCTTGAAAAAATCTGCGTCAAAGAATAAAAGGGAGAATGATTCGCTTTCATCGTCTAACACTAAATAACGCAATCTTATAAAGAAAAGTAAGCAACAAAGATAGAAATCGCAACACAAAAACTGTTATATTTAAAGACAAGCTAACTTAAATAGAAATTGCAATAAATAATATCAAGTAGTTAGAAGATGTGGTGAAGATCTATTAAAACTAAAATCGGGACATATACTTTACTATGCTGGAGAAACCGACAAATCAAAAGGAGAAGTCAGTTTTGTAATCCAAAAACAATTAAATATTGACATTTTATCCGTCAAAAAATTCTCAAAAAGAGTAGCTTCCTCAATACTAAAGTTAAATAAAAGATAAACTATTAAGATAGTACAAGTACAAGCATACCGACAACACCTCACATGGACAAAGAAGTAAATTTATGTTACGACGATATAGTCAAAACTCAGCTTACCATAGTTTGCAAAGATTAACGCCAAAATCGGTCTGAAAACAAATGGATCCAAAACATGTCTGAAAAAATTCAATTCAATTCATAACAGAAGCTCTACAAAAAAGCCAAGTTACCCACTGCCACAAATCCAGAAACAAACTGGTCATGATGTAAAAAACTAGTTAGCCAAAGAAAAACAAATGAAAACAGTCCAAATACAACCAAAAAAGAACTAAAAGTATAAAAATCTCCAAAACCATCAAGCAAGGCAAGAAAATACAGCAAACATTAGAACATAACAAGAGCATGAACCTCTGCCTGCACAATAGCACAACTCCAGATAAGTGGCATAATGCAACTACTACCTGCTTTACAAAAAAAGAAGAATAAGGCTGACGTACAACAACTATTCCATAAAACATTTAAGCCAACTCTACAAACTGTTAAAAAAAATTATAACATCATGACTAGAAAAGAAACTGCATTTTTACCAATCAAATAAACCGTATTTTGCTCAAGATTTGGAACAATCGACAATCTACAAAACATCAAAGTTCTAGTAGAAAAATCTGTAGAATTACACCATGAAAGCTATGAGAAAGTATCGTATAGATTACAGATAGTCAAAACTAATCTATAACATCTACCAACACGTTGCAACATCAATGAAATTACATGAAAACTGATACGCACCATTTTAGCCCTAGTTCGAGTTTTGGGACTAGCCTGGCTCAGTTCAGGAAGACGGGCCGAGTTGCACAACAAAACAAATGAATTAAAATAAAAGTTAATAAATAAATCACCACGTGTTTGAAAATAATCTGCTCCAATTGATCTTTAAATGAAATCCTCTTTCCTTTGGTTTATAATTCCTTTCCTAGCTTGCACGTTTAGAGAGATCAATAAACCTATACTGAAATAAAAATGGTAATAGAAAGAATACACAATAGAAGAAAGAAGGCTAGTTGAAATGAAATATAATGATAAAATAATAATAATACGTTTGTCACTTGATTCCACAAGTAAATATTCAAAAAAAGAAAACTCTCTTTCACTCTACAATCACATATAAGATTTCAATAATAAAAAAATAACAATAATTGTAATATAAAAATAACAAAATTATAATTAGTACTAATAGTACATGGCACAAATTTGAATAACAAATAGGAGGGCTTCTCCTGCTTCAGGATTCCCTGCACGGTTTCCACGTGGAAGGAAAAAATCTTCTTAACAATAATTATTGTAGTTTTTGACAATGAGAATAATTCCAATTTAATAAGCTTTAATATATTACAAAAACTTCAACACTACAAATAAACAAAAAATTGAAATTAAGGAAAAATAAAAAAATCACAAATGAAACAAAGTTGTAATTACTTACTTGAGCCACAGCCTTAACTTGCACCCAGAACACGGTTACACCTGACTTAATACAAATCATTTAAATCCGCTATTGCGTGAAACAATTTATAATTGCACTTCTGATTTGTATCGCCTTATCTGCTTATGCGATGATACCTTGGCAAGAGTCAGAGGTAAAAAGGCTCGTAATCCTGATTCTCCCTGAGACCAGAACTCAAAAGTCCCCTGCGCAAGTTTGGCTCAAATAACTAAGAACATATAATAAACAAACAAGACAAAAAGGAAATAAAAGAAGGAAATAATTACTCTAAAAAAATCATACTTAAAAGTTAATTTACAAACTCTAATTAAGCTCTATACCAAAATTAAATGTAGAAATTAACTTGGGGTATCATCAAGATAAAATTGCCCAATTGGCAATATCGCCTTCAAGCATTGAAGTGAGTTGCAATCCAGTGCTACCAACAGAATAAAACTAATAGTTCCCTAGTTGTTCTGTGAAAATAGCAAAGTGAAAGTAACAGCCGATATTTTTATATATTAA